>OZ018322.1:160694047-161294047 GCA_963969495.1 Ceratothoa steindachneri | reverse complement strand
GAACTGTATTTCTGAGTTCAGCCATTAGATTAAAGGGAAACTTGAGGCAATGCCATTTGGTATACCAATGGTTTGGCGGGAACCTAAAAATCACCATGATGACTGCTATTTTTGGATAGGAATGCTAAAAGCATGAAACACATTAAATATCTAAACATTCTATCAGCTATGCGACCTGTACCACACAGTGATGAAGTCCCAGTACCAATTTGTCTTGAGAATGTGCACCGTAGAAGTTCTAGTAACTTTTCCAGTAGTGACCGTGAAGATGCAGATGTGGATGAAGAGTTTAACCCTACCGGGATCCGTGGAAAAAACTTTCAGTTGTTTGAACAAAGTGAGCTAGATGACCTTGTTCGAGACCTTTACCTGTCAAAAGAATCTGCACAATTGATAGGCTCAAGGTTAGCAGAGAAAAATCTTTTGGGAAGCAGCACACACTTTACATGGTATAGTCATCGAGAGCAAGAATTTGTGCGGTACTTTACTAAGACAGATGACATGGTGTATTGCCATGATGTTTCAGGTTTGTGGGACACATGGCCAAGGAATACCATCCTTTTACTAGGAGTCTAAAAGCCTTGCTACTTTTTAATGACAAAAAAGTAGCACCATTGCGCATTTCGTCACCATGATATAAACGTACGCTACCATGCCACTTCTTCTTAACAACATACAATAACAGAATAACAACTGGCTTCTTTGTTGTCACCTGAAAGTCCTAAGTATTTTGTTAGAACTGCAGATGGCTACACAAAACATCTATACTTTTTATGCTTGTGGGACAGCCGTACAGATTCCGTACACTACCGAGAAGTGCAATGGCCATAACGGACGGAATTTGTACCTGGCCGCCAAACGTCAATGCCCTAGCACTTGTCACGAGCGGAGAGAGTGCTTCTACATCCCCTTCACATAAAGATGGGATTGAGGAAGAACTTTGTTAAAGAACTTCCGAAAGATGGAGAAGGGTTTAAAAACCTGTCCCACAAATTCTCTTCTGTAAGTGTTGGTTAAATTCGTAAGCTTCTTTCAGATACCGGCTTTACTGAAGCATTAACACCTCATGAAAGAAGTGCTTAGAATAGTTTCAAGTCAGTTGTAACAGGCTTCTTGGGGAACCCAAAAGCCGATGACTACAAGAAAAGAGTTGGGAACATGCTCCAAGCATATAAGACGGCTGGCGTACAGGGAGAAATAGGGAGAAAGGTTCCATCAAGATATATCCAAAATCGAGCACCGCTATCAAGGCAATTGGATCGTGACGATTATGGCTGATTTCTGCTGGTCGCTTCAACGAAGGCAGGCAACATCTGCTGATACACTCACACACAGAGAAAGTCTCAACCGCGTGCCTTTGAAGGAAAATAGTTGGACTCAACATTCAAATACAATGGTGATTTTCGTAAGCAGATATGTACAAGCCTATATATGTGTAACGTATATTTATTATGATTTTGTTTCTTCTCAATTAAATAAAATGGCCTGTCAACCCCTGTTTGCCTTTCATTACCTATATAAATTTACAGGAATTTTATAGACCTGGCTCAGACGCATTTCTGCACGATAAACCTGAATAATTTAGTGTCGGTTATTACAAAAATATAAGAACCCCCCTAAAAAAATAAGAATGATTTCTGGATTCAGTAGGCAAAACTCTAATGGGAAATGGTAATGACGTCTTTGTTTCATGGATGCAGCCCAGTGTTATTACGAGTTTGAGAAGAATGAAACGTTTCTGGGCAAAGGGATGAAATCGGAGCACCGTATTTGGCATTATGCACGTCTTTCTGCGGAACCAGATAAGATATGTATTACATTTAAAAGATTGAGACTCTTGCTCTTGCGCTTGTACGTGTATATAGGATCCTCCCGTTTTAAGAATCAGCATTAGTCACCCATTATGTTTTCGTTGAAGCGGCCTTGATACCGGATTTCCATCGTTGCGATATCTCTTTTGAACCTTTCCCTATGTTCTTCACTAATATCACCCATATTAGACGGAAAGAAATCTACATGCGACTGCAAGAAATGCATCTTAAGAGACATCCGATACTCCATTAGTTGATAGGCCTTTAGCATGTTGTCCACTAGTTCTTCATTGTTTTCATCCCTATGATTACCAAGGAAGTTTTGCACTACATCGAGAACTGAATCCCATGATGCCAACTCAAGTGGAGTTAGTTTATTTCTGAACTCCCTGTCCCGTATAAATTCACTGATCTCTGGTCCTACAAAAATGCAAGCTTTAAGTTTAGCATCGGTTTTCTTTGCACCGAATTTTACTTTGAGGTACTGAAATCCATCAGAATCACTGGCCATTGCTTTAACGAATTCGTGATAAGGCTAAGTTTGATATGAAGTGGTTAAAGGTAGATCTTCTGAGGATGTACCAAAGGCATGCGATTCACATTGTATCGGCCAACTATATGTTCTTCTCTTTTGGGCCACCTATGGACAATATAATGATTCATGACGTCATCCGCTGTTCCATAAGCATAAGAAGCATGTCGAAGTATCGCCAAGTGTACGTGAATATACGCACACAGTCTCTAAGGTAGGATAAGCAAGGCAACCAAATGTTATTTTTCTAAGAGTGCGATTTGAATAGTTAGCTGCAGCAGCGTGACCAAGGAATATTCCAAACACAGCGACCAAAAAAATTTATTGGACACTGAATAAAAGGCCGAAAATAAATATGGATATATATAGTTACATGAATAAGACAGAATTAGGTTCCGAATAATAATTGGATAACCAGGGTTAATAAATGGTTATAATTGGATATTTATGGTATGAGCGATTTAGTCCTTTGAACCTCAAGAGTAAAACGCGGTGAACTTGGGGGTGGGGGAAGTCTTGGTGACTTTGAATACTCACAGGTGTAGCTGAGAACCTGAAAAGGGCGGTGCTACTTTCTTCAAACTCTGATTGAACGTGCTATCGGGCCACTTGTCCTCAAGAGGTCACCATACGAACTTCGAGAGGGGGGAGGAGACTTCTCTAAATTCGAATCGAGCGAACTATCGGGCCTCTTGTCCTCAAGAGGTCACTCGGTGACCTTTAGAGCATGGCTTCTTCAATCATTGATCCGAAGGCGGTTGAGAAAGGCTGACGTTGCCTTAAGGGACTCTTCTCCCTGACCCTTAGATACGAGTGTGATGTCCAGCTCTTCAGTGGCTTGCGATCGTCACTAAACACTTCTCGGGAAGGAGCATCGTTGAATCGAACAATTTTCGGGGAAGCTTCCTCTAACCGAATCTGTTGGTAATCCCTGGGAGGGTACATATATAGCCGGATTTCTCGAAAACAAGGAGAGAGAGAGAGAGAGAGAGAGAGAGAGAGAGTGGTCTTCTTGAACCCTCGTTATCGGCGGAGACAACTGAACGTGTCCTTATGGGGAAGCGTAAGAGGCCGGGATCAGCATGTCTGATGTAACGACCAGCGGCTTGAGCCATAAAATTGTTGGAGGCAAACCTACAAAATAGATGAGTAATTTCCCGACCCGGGGGGGCAGGGAAGATTAAGACGGCGGGGAGGTAGCCTTCAATTTCAGCGTCATGCCTCGGTGTCAATTTCTCAGTGACCTGGTGGTAATTCAAAAAAGGGTTAAGTCGGAGGGGGGGGGGAGTAACAGCTTGCTTTATCTCCCGAAGTAATAACTTAGGAGGTTGAAAAATACTAGTATTTTCGTGGATCCCTCTACACTCCTCCCTATCCAAAGACATTTTTACAGCACAGAAAAATTGGGGCACGAAAAATGTCTACAACTAATTTCATCAAGAGGGGAACTTATATAGCTACCATTTTAACGTTTACCAACAGATGAAATTAAAAATAACATTACACCGAATTTACATATGTGTACCCAAAGATAATTTAATGAGTACATAAGCACACACAACATCAACAAAGCCAAAAAAAGGGAAACTAGTATTTACAAAATGAGTCAAGCACGATTTTTACTATACACTCAGGTTGTTTGAGGTTGGTTTTCTATTGGATTCGTACTCAAGCTTTCGGCTAGGCAGTTTTCAGTGCCTTTAGCATACATGATCCGAAATTGGTACTCCATGAGTAGTAGGCTCTAACGCATTAAATAGCCATTTTGGCTCTTAGAATTTTTTAGGTACGCCATGAGTTTCTGATCCCTTTAGACTATAAATTCTTTACCTATGAGATACATCCTAAACTTAGAAAAAGACTACACTATGGCTAAAGTTTCAAGCTCTAAGGTGGCATGCGCCTTTTCGCGATGGACAGCTTCCTACTAGCATATCCTACAGGATATCCCACTCCATCGTCATCATATTGGACGAAAGCACAACCTTAGGCCTTCCTGGGAGGCATCGGTACGAAGCCCGAATGTTTTGTTAGGATTCGGTAATTTTACAATTGGGGCAGAGATTAGTCTGTCCTTTAATAGGTGGAAGGGATCTTCCATGGAAGGGGTTTAATTGACTGGATCGGGGGTGTTTTCTTAAGCAGGTCGTTAAGGGGCGAGTTTATAGCATCGAATTTTGGCACAAAACGACGATAGAATTACACGGATCACCAAAAGGAACGACGCTGTTTCTTCGTTAGGAAGAGCGGTATTTCTGAAAGAGCCTTTAACTTGTCGTTCTGGGGAATCATTTGATTCCTACCGACGGGCCTATGGTGAACCAGTCTGCGCGTAACTGGGATAGAAGCGCGTACAGAGACTGTATATGTTGGTCTTAGGTACGAGTATTGACGTATACGTTATTGAAATAAAACGTCACATTCGATAGGCCATCTAACAACCGGCGCATGAACCGGTTAGAAATTTCGCAAGCAGTTACCAACCCAAATGGAAATCGAGTAAACTGAAATACCCCCTTTTCAGTAGCGGAGCGTTAAAGCGTTTTGATTTGTCTGAATGCGGCAATTGGTGGTAGCATTTACAGAGGTCGATCTCGGAGATGAACTTCGCGTCTTCGAAGGCATGAAGACTTTGGTCAATTAGGGGTATCGGTTTCGCGTCTAAGTGTGTAACCGTATTTAATTTGCGAAAATCGACGCACATCCTAAACAACTTATCAGGGTTCCTAACAATGAAAATGGGGAGCAAAATCGGACGACGAGGGTTCTGTTATTCCTAATTTTAATAGGTTTTGGATCTCTGCATTGAAAGTAGGCCGTAAATGTACAGATATGGGATAGGGATTGGTCCTTTTCGCACATCCCGTTAGCGGAAGGGTGTCAGGGCGTCGTGAAGAGAGGCTTGATGAAAAGGAGTTTGCCGACATACTCCACTAATTCAGAGGTGAATTTGCGTCCTCTGTCGGATCAGATCTCCTTCAGGATTCCTACTCGGGAAAAGATTGAGATTAAAGACTTCGCACAAGAAATGCTGTCAATCTTCTTCATGGGGATAGCCTCTGGAAAACGGGTGGCGCAATCAACAAGGGTTAAAATATAGGAGTGTCCCTCGCTTGAAGCGGGCAAATGGGGCCTATTAGGTTGATTGCTACCCGGGCGAAGGGCTTGGCTACTCTCGGGGTCTTTTGAAGGGGGCGGGGGCTACACGCCTTTTTGAGGTAACCTTCTGGCAAAGGTCACAGGACTTGCAGGAGTCGATAATTTCTTTGGCCGCGCCTGGCCAGAAGAAATATTTGAAAACTCGCTGTGCCGTTTTGTTATGGCGATGAACGTTCAATAAACGTTCTCGGCACACACAACGAGTTGGTCGGGGGACTCTCCGGTTCAACAGAAGAACGGTATAATAACGCGTCCTTCACGGTGTATTCGATCATCCGATTACCTCGCACCGTTTCAGTCTCTTTCGTCCTTGCTTTTTCCCACAGGAGTTGTGATGTGTGACAATTCTTCTGCGCCTCAGCGAATTGAACATTGGTGGCGAGGTCAACGTCTGGGGATGATAGGGGTACGAAAGCGATGCACCTTTTTTGGCCTCGGCACTGGTAACGACCGGCTGAGAAATTGGGTTTTGGGAGAGCTGTACGCTCTGTCCGATAAGGAGGGAGGAGAATTTTATCGTGCTGCGACTACCTCGGCTGATCCGGTGAACAACTAGCACTGACTATGGCATCGTACTACTGGCAACCTAGTGGCAGGACCGAAAAAGTCATGCACCAACGTGAACCGTTTATGCTGGGGGCTTACGAGGGGTATTAGTTTGTCGGATACTACTATACAGGTGCAACCTGTAACTCTAACCAAGGTTGACACTCGGCAACCATTTATTGTGCCATTTTCAAACCGGAGCCCACCGGGAGAACTCTTGTTGAACAAAGAAGAACCATCTCCCCTCCCCCAACCTTGTGTTTGCGGGAGGGGGGATGGTTCCTCTTTACCTCCTTGGGATAGAGGTCGTAACTGGAAGCGTGAAGGTCGACATCAGTTGATCCTTTAGAATGAAGTCAATTAGCGACTCTAACACTGGCCTGCATTTCAAAACATTTTTTCAAAAGTCAAGGGTTTTCAAACTGATTTAGGATCCTTTTTGAGTGCTGAATTAAAATATATCATCCATATTCTTGGATCAGGTCTGGTTTCTAAGATACAATCGATTTTTGTTACAGCCCTTTTTACCCAAATGGCGCTATCATCCAAGCGTATATAGCGTATATGGGCCACAGATAGTCATGGGTTACCTTAAATAACTAGTTATTCTTTCCCTTTTTCGGGGTCTAGTTATGCAGTACGATTGATCGGAAGGGTATAACCATCCTAAAAAATTTTGTTTCATCTTTGGACACATGGTTCTTCCACACCCTCAGGCTAAAATCACGGATTTTGTGAAGAAAGCTTATTACGCTTATTTTGGAGTCAAACTTTGGGACCAAGATAAAGGATTTGCTCCCCATATCTGCTGAAAAACATGTGTGGAGAACCTTACTGGATTGGAAGAATAGGAAAAGAAGGTCTATGGTATTTGGTGTCCCAATGGTGGGGAGGGAAGCGAAAGATCACTTTACCGACTGGTACTTCTGCATGACAAATTTAAAAGGCATCAACCGCAAGAACAAGCACCATGGGTTATACCCTAAGGTTCCTTCTGCCATAAATCCCATGGACCAGATGTTCCTGTTCCTGAGCCGGATGTTATCATGGAATCTAGCTCTGATTTCGAATCTACTGACATGCCCGATACAGGTGAGTGTGGTGCATACGAGCTAGAAAAAGACGACCGATCGGTGCCATTGACGCAAGCCGGACTCAACGACTTGACACGAGACCTGAACGTATCTAAGGAGTCTGCCCAGCTGCTGAGTTTTCGTCTTTGAGAGAAACATCTACTTGCCCCAGGAACAACGTTTGATTGGTATCGGGAACGCGAGAGCGAATTCAGAAAATTATTTATGTTCGATGAAACGTCTTCACTGATCTACTGTAACAATATTGCTGAACTGATTAAATTAATGGGTATGAATTATATTGCCATGGAATGGAGACTTTTGTTGACTCTTCTAACAGAGGTCTCAAGGTAGTTCTTCTGAATTACGAAAATAAGGTTTCATCAATTCCTGTTAGACACTCGGCTGAAATGAAAGAATCCCACAACAGCATGGAACATCTGTTGTCTGCTCACAATGTTCTGTCCCCCCCTCTGGTTCAACAGAGCAAGGTGTTACTTTCACCCCTACACATCAAACTTGGCCTAATGGAGAACTTTGTAAAAGCACTGGGCAGGCAAGGTGGAGGAATTCCCTTCCTCCACTACAAGTTGAAACGAATCAGCATGGAGAAGTTTAAGGCAGGTATATTTGACGGTCATCAGATAAGAGAACTCATAAAAGACTCTAGTTTTGATAATTCATTAAATCCTACTCAACTCTCTGCCTTGCTTTTCTTTAAGTTAGTCATTTCAAACTTTTTTGGTAACCACAGAAATCCTCAGTACCTGAAGATGGTTGATGACTTAATGGAGAATTTCCGCAAATTTAGTGCGCGTATGTCAGTGAAAATGCACTTTCTTCGGTCCCATCTGGACTATTTTCCATAAAATTGCGGAGACTTCCGTGAAGAACAGGGTGAGCGCTTTCACCAAGACATCCGTGTCATGGGGGAACGCTATCAAGGCCAATGGGATGTGAACTTTCTGGCTGAATACTGTTGGTGCCTAAAGAGGGAAGTTGTGTCTGCTCGGCACAATCGGAGGTCACTGAAGAGACCATTCATCCATGAGTAGCCTATTTTGTGCATTGTACTATTCATGTAATCTATTAAAAATATTCTGTAAACCTTCTGTAAGTAAATCGGTCCAATATTAGATATTATATGTTTCATTCACAACAAATATTTGGAAATATAGGAGTTTTTGGTATGTGCTCATATTTCAAAAACCTGACCTGATTGGGTAAAATTAGCATGATTTTCAGAATCAGTGCAAAAAAACTGAATTAGAATCATGTATTATATATTTGACTTTGAAAACAACGCAGACCAGTGTAATCATTTGATATTTGGGCGAAAACCAGCCAGAGAAGTTACGCAGAAGTTACGCAGAAGCTTGAATCCAAATTGTCTGTAGATTTGGCCTGGTTGTATTTGCGCGGTTCCGAATCTAACCCTATAAAATTCTGGATTCATGTTAATAGCAGAAAGAATTTCTGCCTTTAGGGTTGAATAATCAAGGGTGGCCTCTGAAGGAAGCGAAATGAATATGTCGCAAAGATGAGGGTTCAAAACTTGAAGTAGCCAGGCGACACCATCTGATTCTAAGTCTCAATTGTTGATTTCGAAGATCTTTTCAAAGTGCGTTAAATAAGAATAAAAATCTTCTCCATCCTTGTATGCGGGGAGTTTTAGTGAGGGCACTTGAGCCTGTTCATTACGAGATCCTACGGAGATTATCTCGACTTGGTCACGGCTTATCTCTCTCTCATGCTGCCTAATTCTTTCTTTCTCTTCTGCTTTTCTCTGTGCTTTTCTTTCTTCGTTTTTTGCTTCTACTTCTCTAGGTGCTTTTCTTTATTCTACTTCTGCTTCTCTCTGTGCTTTTCTTTCGGCAGGTTCGTTACGTTCCTTTTCATGGACGTAAGTGATTTGACCTTGCTTATGAAAGCGATCGAATGAAGACATCCTGGATATCCCTCTTTCGACCTTTGCACACGAAAAAGCTACCAGAGCTATTGAAAAGAAGAATCACCCAATACAAATATAAATTCTACTCACGACAAAATTATTTAAAATTCAAGGGAAAAATCGGGCGAACTCACACAAAAAAATAACTAACTAACGAGAGATTCTGACTCACAACACCAAAAAATAGCGGTTACTATTACTACTTAGCTAGTATCCTCTTTTAAGGAACTAGAAAAACCTTAGACAAATCAAACAAGAATGAGCTTTAAAATTGGCTGTTACGCGTTAATTAAAAAAAAATTGTCCTAATATATTGTTGTTCATATATTCTTGGTAATTGGCTAATATTAATTGAACTAAGTGCTTCTAAATCAGGTGGGGAGGATTCTTAGGAAGACCCAAAGCCTGACGCCAATTATATATATATATATATATATATATATATATATATATATATATATATATATATATATATATATATATATATATATATATATATATATATATATATATATATATATATATATATATATATATATATATATATATATATATATATATATATATATATATATATATATATATATATATATATATATATATATATATATATATATATATATATATATATATATATATATATATATATATATATATATATATATATATATATATATATATATCTTTATGTCGAAGTATGGCCAATTGTACGGGAATATACGAACACAGGCTCTAATTTAGGATAAGTAAGGCAACAACTGTTATTTTTCTAAGAGTGCGCTTTGAATAGTTAGCTGCAGCTGCATGACCAAGGAATATTCTAAACACAACGACAAAATTAGATTTTAATACTCACTAAATAAAAGATACAAAATAGATATGGATATATATAAGTAAATGAATAAGACGAAATTAGGTTCCGAATACTAATTGGATAACCAGGTTATTAAATGGCTATAATGTGAGATTTAAGGTAGTAAGCAATTTGCTTCCTTTGAACCTCGAGTGTAAAGTGGGGCAAACTTAGGGGGGCGGGGTTCTTGGTGACCTTAGTTATTCACGCGTGTAGCTGAGAACCCGAAAAGGGTGGCGCTACTTTCTTCAAACTCGGATTAAGCGAGCTATCGGGCCTCTTGTCCTCGAGAGGTCACCAAAAGAACTTCAGAAGACGGCTTCTCTAATCCTTGATTCAAAGGCGGTTAAGAAAAGCTGACTTGCATCAACTAAATCTTCTCCCTGACCCTTAGATACGAGTGTGATATCCAGCTCTTCTGTGGCTTGCGACCGTCAGCAAACACTTCTGCGGAGAGATCGTCATTGAATCGAACTCCTTTCGGGGGAGCGTCGTCTAACCGAATCTGTGCGTATTCCTTGGGAGGGTGTATTTATACCTGGATAAAAGAGAGTGGCCTTCTCGAACCTTCTTTATCGGCCGGGACAACCGAGTCTCCTTACAGGAAAGTCTAAGATGGCGAAATAAGTAGGTTAACGGAACGACCAGCTGCTGGAGGCATAAAAGTTGTTGGATTAAACCTACAAAATAGACGATTAATCTCCCGATTCGGTGTGGGGGGGGGGGGAATTAAGACGGTGGAGAGGTAGCTTGGAATTTCAGCGTCATGCCTTGGTGTGAATTTCTCATTGACCTAGGAAGTAAGTCAAAAAGGGTAAAGTTGAAGGGGGGAGGGAGTAACTGTCGCTTTCCCTCCCGAAGTAATATCTTAGGAGGTGGGGAAATAATATATTTTACTGGGTCCCTCTAAAAAAGCACATTTTCTTTGTATATCCTAGCTGCAGTCGAAGAAGTAAACAATTTACCCTTAGATCACCACATATATTCCACGTATGATGCGGGTAATGAACACCTTCCAAAATAAATTTCCTCGAGTCATATGTCTTTATCTTCTCAACAATAAGTGAGACAGGAATTGAAGGGTTTTTTTACCATTGTGTAGCAACCCAGCTTTGAGGCTTGCAGTGCTTGCAGCAATAACCAGTCTCCATTCATGAGGTAAATGCTCCTTTCCTAGCTGATTCATGTGGTCATTAACATCAGTACAGAAACAAGCACCATCTTCTTCTTTATAGAAGGCAGCTAAGGTTCATGGCCTTTACGGAAAGTAGATATTTTTGCACTGTTCTCTAGAATATACCATTGCTGTAATCTCGAGCCTAACAGTTTGGCGTTCTCCTTTGACAATGACAAATCCCTCACCAAATCATTTAATCTTTCTTGATTTATCAACTGGATCTGCTTTTCCACAGAATCATCCTCATACATTTAATCGTCATTTGTATCCCCCTCTTCAGGCGATGAATCATCTTCTTTAACTGCACTAGCTGATGGAACTGGGATTGGCATCTCCATATTATGGAGGACAAGTTTTATAGCTGACTTAGAATCTGGATATACAATTTTTGACTTGTTCTTATTTGAGAACCCCGCAATATTTGTCATACAAAAGTAGCAATCACAAACATGATTGCTACTTGGTACAGCAAAAGTCATACCCTTTTTTTGGCCATTTACCCAATGTGCGAGACTAGTATAACAAACAGCACAAGATTTGTGAGGTGCCCAGGGCTTGTCATGGTCACCAAATTTACAACAAAATTAATAATTGTATGCAGTTTTCACTATTTTAGCTAATTTTTTCCGCTGGTTCCTTGGAGTAAATCTTCCACAGATATAACAAATTTGTCTGAGCTATTTATACATCTTCGCCGATTCATGTTTTCAAATTAGTTGTATATATCCTGTTATATACTTTTGTACAATTTTATTTCATTTATAATTTAATTGAGAGATAAAACTGAAAGAAAAATTCAATTTCACTATATGTAAATACCGTTTCAACCACACACTCACAACATATCCTCTCACTACGGGAGCCGAAGCAACACTACCCATATGTGTAGCTAAATATTAAGTCTGTAACTCAGAAACCTTACGTGCTAGAAAAATTATCCTTGAAGATTGGAATCAGCATACTCGATTTTCTTATATATCACAAGCTAATACGCAAGTAGCAAAATCATCGTTGACTATTGTTATTTACCAAAGTTCTAGTTCAAGATCTATTAAATTTTCTTAATGATAAATTGCAAAATATTGTTCTTCCCGTAGCTGCTACTATTTTTATGAAACTCACTTCACTTTGTACCCCAAAGTGTAAGTTTTTGTTCAATGGCAAATATTTTCTTCAAAGTTTGGATTAGCCTTTTACCTGTTCTCTCTAACTTATATATGGGGTTCTTTGAAATAAGAGTTCTCCTTACTATTCTTGACTTCCCCATTTTGTTGTATAGGTATATTAATGATGTTATTTGCTTGTGGCCTAATTCTAAAGATGATAATAGCCTTCTTACCAAACTTAATTCACTCATTCCTTCCATTAAATTTAGCCATGAGGTTGAAATTAATAGAACCCTTCACTTTCTCAATCTTCTTATTCATTTAACACCGACCGATTTTAAATATTCCATATTTCGCAAACCTACCTATTTAAACTCTTATATTCATTTTACCTTGCTCATAGTCACAAAGTCAAACCTTCCATTTTTTCTCTATGTTTTTAGGGTCTTTACGAGTTTTAAGTTCTGACATTATGGATTCTGAATTCTCAAACATATATTTGAAAGTGGCCATAAACTATGTTACACTTATCCCTTTTTTCTAAAATGTCTTTCCTCTGCAAAAAAAAAAACGATCTATAATACAGCTCTTGCTATCCCGATTAATGTTAAAAACATTTTGCCCTTACACTTCTCTGTTTGATTCATTGACCTTTCCCGTCTTTTAAAAAACTTTAATATTATAGTTACTTTCAAATACGAGTCAACTATAAACAAACATTCTTGTTCACAATAATTTTAATAATATTGGGCGAGTTTATTCGGTTAAATGTTCTGTTTGTCCAAGTAAATATTTTGGACAGACAGAAAAGCTCTTATCTGTCTGTATTAATTAGCATAAATACAATGTTAGGAGAGCTGTAAATAATGGTTTTTTGTGCATATGGCCGAAAATATCCACTTAAGTAATTGGAACTCAGCAAAATTTATTTCAGCTCAAATGACTCAATTAAAAGAAACCTTGTTGAATGTTCATGTATAAGCTAATTTAATAACTTAAACATTTCCCCTGGCCTTTTTAAAGTTTAGGTTGTTAAGGAAAAACTCATTCTTAATAAAATTAGCTTTGACTTCTCTTCCTAAATTTTTGCAATTTTCATTTTTATGGGAGCCCGATTTGCCAATTTAATTATTCCATTGATTTTGTATTAACATTATTTTATTTCTCTTCCTCTCTCCTTGTCCCTATCCTCTTCGTATCAATTTACTTCACATGTCTCTCCTAATCTCCCTCTTTAGACTATCTCTTTATCAGTTAATCGTTTTAACCCTTTTGGCTCTTTTCTTGACTCTTTCTTCCCTCTCGGTTTGACCTTGCTACCTATTATAGCTAAATCATAATGTGAATTTTTCCATCTCTCTCAAACTTCTTCATTTTTTATTTCCTTTATCATTTACTAGCTTATTATATTATTTTCTCTTGTAGTTATCCTTGAGAATGAATTGAATAAAGGTGGAAAGTACTTGGAAGAACTTTTTAATTTTTCCTGCGGGACATTGCATTCTTATATATATATATATAATAAAAAACCCCACAAAGTTGCACTTGAGGAAAGCAATAATATAAAGATTAACCCACAAGTAAATGGAAAAATGAATCCGAGCACTCTCGAACTATATTTGCCAGTTTATTTTCAAGGAATAGCATGAAAATTGAGAAGACAACCGTATATAGGGTACAAAGATACTAAGGAGACGCCCATCACATAGTACAAACCGATGGTAAGCACAAAAACAAAACTAAAAAATACCAGTAAAAGAACAATAGGCAACTAATAACAGACATATGCATCCCTAAAACGATATACACACAACGCCGTGTATATGAATGGGATGTGGTGGGTGAAAAAAAAAAAACATTTTTACGGATTATCATTAGAACGAAAACTTTTTGGGCTAAAAGTTAAACCACGATCACAGAAGAGACACGTGGTCGTGGAGGCAATGCGAATAAAATTACACTAGTAGAGAGCGACAACAGGCTGCATTATGAAGTTATTTCATCTAGTAGAAGTTTTTTAATAAAACAAAGTCGAGTTTAAATAAGCCAGAGAAAATAGTCATATTAGGTAAGATGCAAAGTAATGAACAATATTTATTTTTGTGAAATCAGCGGAATGATAAAGGAATTTTGCAGAGTTCTAGTCAATGGGATGTGTATTTTCGGATAAATGTAAAAATAAAGAGCTGTTTATTTCACCTCTTTTAATATTATACCTATGTTGGTAAATTCTAGTAGAAAATGATTTACCTGTTTGCCCGAAGTAAGGTAAATTGCAAATAGAACATTCTATAGAGTATACTCCACCTTTATTCTTTGTATTATTGTGGATTAACATTTTATATAAAGTGGATTCATATTTGAAATTTACAACGATACTAAGTTCCTTAAAAATAAGGGTGAGAAAAAAAATGGTTCAAAGTATGGCAAGATAAGACAATTTTTGTAATTGAAAACCGGTTGGTTATCAGTTCTATAAAAAGTTTATTAAACTTTGCTAAGAGATTTTTTGTTTTTTGTCACCTACCACATTCCATTTACATGCAAGGGGGTTGTTGTGTGTATATCGTTTTAGGGATATATAGGTCTGTTATTAGTTGTCTATTGTTCTTTTTATTGGTATTTTTATGTATTGTTTTTTGTGTTTTTACATTGGTTTGTACTATGTGATGGGTGTTTCCTTCGTATCTTTGTACCCTATATAAGGTCTTCTCCATTTTCATGCTATTCCTTGAAAATGAACTTGCAAATATATTTCGAAAGTGCTTGGATTCATCTTTTCATTTTCTTATGTGTTAATTTTCATATATATATATATATATATATATATATATATATATATATATATATATATATATATATATTATCTAATTAATTATTTTAATACTTAGTGGAACCAGCATTTGCTTTCTTATTCGTAATATAGATCTTAACAAATTCTTACAAATCTCTTAGCAATCTTTCTTAAACTCATCTTATAATTTTTCACATACTTCTGTTTTATTTGTGGCGGTGGTACTTGTTAGGCTTTTCATATCACTCCTTACAACTTTTCTCTTGTATTAAACCTGGGGTCTGTGAGGGAGGGCAAATACATAGGGGTGATCTCCATTTCTGCACACTATTTCTTGGGTTGGTTGGATGTATGACATAGAGAATTATCCTTTTAAAATATCACTTTATTTCTTGGTGATGTGAGATGCAATTTCACAATTAATGGCTCTAAAAATTGTGACAATATGGTGGTGAATGTTGTGGAGTTCATACATTCCTTGCAAAAAAACATCTCCCTTCCCCTACTCAAGATATCTAGCACCATACTAAGATAGAACAACCTTCATGTTTGAAAGGTAGCAACAGAACTGCTGAAAATCAACAAAATTGTTAAAAAAAAATCTAAATTTTAAAAAAAATATTTGTTCCAAGATATATTGTACTGGAAATATATAAAATGCCTTTAGCATAATAATACCACAGTCTTTTATCTGACCACATAACTTTAAACCATTCATTATGTCCAGGATTTGGGATTTTGGGCAAAATGAGGACTCGATTTTCTTTTGACCACTGATATAAATGTTTCTTTTCTCCACTAGTCTCCATTTAGTATTTGAAATAATGTCTCTATCAAACTGTTTAAGGTGATATTTTGAACTTAAAGCTGCATTCTGATGATTTTTTACGATTACGCTGATTGCAAATAAGTAATATTTGTTTAATAATGTCGTGGTATTGTAAGGGCCGAGTTGGTGTATGTAGGTTGGTCAGGTACTTCACTAACTCCTTTATTTCGTTTTCTCTAAGAGTGCTATATTACCTTATGTTATTTAATCTTTGAGGATTTCTAGTGCAATGTGCAACGTTTCGAGGACTGAATTTTAACCAAAATATATCTTTAATTACAACATAAAAAGTGAAAAATTAAAAACAAACTATACATCTATGAATAAACGAGTCGATGTTAGAATTACTAATTTAAACAAAATGAATATAAAGTAATGGTTGTCCCCAAGCTCATTTAAATACTGGACACTAATTGACACATAAAAATAACTGAATTTCTTTACCTTTATAAAAACCTCCGTGAATCCAGCTGAAGAATGACCTTGACCTTGGACCTTATGTAGACGGGGCGGTTAGGCGAGTAGGCGTGTTCGCAGACGCCCAGCCGTTTGTCTGGCGAGGAGAAGGATTTGGAGCAACGGTGATTTCGGTGAGGGCGACGGATGGCCTTAACCACATTGCCTTAGTCAGATGATTTGAGCAAAGAGACCGTGAAGGTATGCCTTTTACAATCTTCGGGTTAATCTTGAGATGCTTCGCACTGACGAGCGATGAGCAGAAGTGCATCTTTTGACGGATGGGAAGGGGAAGGAGGTGAGGGAGTTCACTTTGGGTATTCCTCAATGGCTAGGACTATTTCTAGTTTTTGTTGAAAACCGAGATAGGGGTTTCTCTGACGAGTGATGTATAAGAGTGATCTTCGATACAAAGGGGCTAATCTTCGGTGTGACCACCAAGAACTGGCTCAGAATGAGCTTCTTCTTCCGTTCTTTGATTGCCCTGCTGAGGCCGGACTTTGTCGTCTCGATATCTAACTCGATCTCCCCATTCCTCTACAGTTATCCGTCTATATACTTCACCGACCCACTGTTGGTAGGGGAAGGGGTGGGATGACGGTTTATGTATTAAGCCTCTCTCCTCTAACGAGGCTTCTTCAACCGTTTTTCACTTAGCCCTAAAGGCATCTTTTGGCTTTTAGTCGCAACTCCTATAATTTCGTCTATTACGCGAAACTAGATCACAAATCTTAGGGTAAATAGTGCCTGTTTAAACATTGTTATTGCACTTGGTCTCCTACCTTTCGTATTGTTATGCTCGCTGGCACAGAAATCTGATGATTCGTTCTTCTCGTGGCTGGAGGAAGCGTCTGGTGGCCAGCGAGTCGAGGGGAGAGAGTGGGGGAGGTAAGTAATCGGGTTAGTTCTCCTAGCGTTAGGAGGTTGTGGTACCCGAATGAGGCATCTGTTATTATGGTGGGTATCGATTTCTCTAAAAATAACTTCATTATTTTAAAGTTAGGTAAGGTTATGTTTTGTCTACGTTCTTTAGTTAAACTAAAATTTAGATAGGGTTATTCAACCTTTAACAAAGCTAAGCCTAATGTTAAACTAAATAAATCTTTCCACCACAAATATTTTTAATTATTATTCATCTAAAAATTTAAATTCTAAATTAAATAATAGTCAACCATAAAATCTACTTCAGATATCATAATATAAACTTTTAATAACTTTAATTTTAGTTTCCCTCTTTTTCATATTACATAAACCTTTCTACAACAATTAAATCAATCCCACCTCTAGGTAATTACTCGATTGGTTTCTTCTCCATTAATCAAATTAATTCATAATAGTGTCCAAGTTTTCCTTAACTCAAGTTGTTAAACTTTATTTTTACTTTTGTAATAATTCACTCAATTATTTTTTAATATACTTAATCAATCTCTTTACATTTATTATTAATTCTAATTAAAATATATAAAAAGACTTCAGGGCAAATTTGACTGTTTGCATAACAGAAAATACCTCTGCTCTTATCAGCTCCAAATAAGTGTATTTAATTTTTTTTTTTAATTTTACCTAATTATAGCTGGAATATAATAGCCAACACAGAGTAGCCACCTTCAGCTTCAAACACGGCCTGAGAAGGCTGCGGCACCTAATGTATCTGCTGTTCACTGTGTCCCTCGGTATATGTTAGAATTTCTCATTTAATTTGGTGGCCACCAACTCAGCCTTAGGATTGCAGGTAGAGCGATTGGTCTCCTTCTCACCCTCAGCCAAAACAAAGGATTACAATCGATGGATCGACTAGGCCAGAAAGCGTGCCTGGTAAAGTCGCAAAAATTTCCGACAACCATTTCTGAATCATTAGTGAGGTGTGTGTGGCTTTCCAGCAGCAACCTCTCTATCCATGATTTTCACCACAATTTGCAGCATCTTCAGATAGCCTTCTAATTGAGCTTAACTAAGAGCTTGCTCAAATATGGGGGACGGCATGTCGTGGCCCTTACTTGAGACAACTCCACAGACCACCCTAGTTTCGTGAAACTTTTCTTCATGATACGTGAAACGTGGCATGTATTTTATGCAAACCCCTTGTTGTTCTTGATTTTTTAAAACTAGTGTGGCTTTCCATCAACCTCCTTTCCATCCAAGATTTTAACCACAATTTGCAGCATCTTCAGAAGGCCTTCTTAATCGAGCCTAACTAACACCCTGCTCGAATATTTGGGACGGGATTTTGTGGCCCTTACTCGAGAGACACTCACAGACCACCCTAGTTTCGTGAAACTTTTTTCATGATACGTGGAACGTGGCATGTATTTAATGCAAACCACCTGTTGTTGTTGATTTTTCAAAACTGGTGTGGCTTTCCATCAACATACTCTCTGTCGAGGTTTAGTGAGTGGGTAATCCAAGTCCCACTTCCTGAACATATATTTTATTACTGCACCAAGGTGAAGCGGTAGTAAAGTGTAGCCAATACACCTACCGTAGTGACTTACGGTGAATAAGAATAACCCCAGTGATTCACTTTTGATCAAAATTAAGATAATGATCCCCTAAGTGTGTCCTCACTCATTAAAACCAATCATGGGTGGACTTGTGTAATATTGAGATTTAGGCCGAGTGTGTTGCTTGTTAATTGCCAAAGGATCGTCCAAAATAGTTAAACACAGAGATACAAAAATAATCTTTAATGTACATGAATTAGAAATATGCAACAGCGTATATAGTTATAAATAGAATTAATCTTTGCACTAAATAAGTAAGTTTACCTAATGTCATTGGGATTATATTTGAAAATTACTCACTAGGATGCTTGCGTCTTAATGGCACCGACAATGAATGGAATAATATTATTGAATTAAGCAATGAATTAATCACTTCTAATACTCGAGGTTATGGACTCGGGTTTGGAATTCTAGGTAACGAATAAACTGGTAAAGTTAGAGGAGGGCGATAATTCACTTTAACGATACTTTTGAGTTCGTAAGTATTTTTTGAGAATGACGGGGAAGATCTTCTTTTGGTTATAATGATCATAGTTAGTCCGACCGTCCAAGGTTACCGAATGAGAAGGGACTCTTAGACCGGTGATATGATCATCCTATGCCGGATCACGAAGGCGAGCCAAACAGTGGCTCAAATCGGACTTATTCTTCCTTAAGGTGACTATCCGATTACTCGACTCCTGGAGTGGGTAGCCAAAACTGATTACCTAGCTACATCTAGGGTAATACGCAGAGGGAGGTGCTGTGTAAACTCTGACTTTGAAGGGGAAGAGGTCTGCGAGAAGTTTGGCACCAACAACTACCGCGACGGCAACACACCAATTTTCCGGGAAGTTTCTTCCTTGCAACGCGCTAACTGTTTCTTTTGTACGACTAGCTCTCCTCACAACGTAGGTCCAAGATCTTCGGTTTGACTCCAGGAAGAACTTTCTCTTTTATTTCCCTCATGAGCAAAAATCGGAAAAGACCACCGAATTCTCCCAAAATCCGTATCGCTGCGCGAAAGACCTTTTCATTTGCCACCAGACAGAGTAAATATTTCACACCTTCGAGCTATCCTTGCTCCACGTCGTGGTTTACGACAGTGGAAAATTCGGACCTTCGTAGGCTAGCAGGTGTCCTTCGAGGCAGACATTTTCCTGAGCGGCTGGCCGCAAATTTGGTCATCTCTTCGGTGCGAAAAGGGGCGGAGGGAATTCGAGGCGAAAGGCGAATTTGGAATACGGGAGGGACACGCAGCATGTGTCGGGGTAAAAGGTGGGTACACTATATAAATATATATATATATATATATATATATATATATATATATATATATATATATATAAAATCTCCGATAGAAAATGAAAGGCAGATCCTAAGTACTTTCGAAATTGTTCAGTTCATTATCACGGAATAAAGAAAAATTATTCGTTATTCCTTGATAGTGAATTGAAAAAGTTCGAAAGTACTTGTAATCCGCCCAAAATTTTCCTGAGGGATTTTTTGTATTTATTGCTCTACTCAACCGCTACTCTGTGAGTTTTTCATATACATATATATAGGATGGTGCCCCCCGAAATTTTTTTAGTTTTTTATCTCCACATGTCTGATTGTATTATCGCATTCAATAGTAGGTCAAATACTCAATTTCATCAAAATCAACAATATTTACTGGTCGCTATATGGATCTTAAATTATCAGTCTGATACTAAATTAATTTGTAGGATAGAAATGAATAGTCTTTGCAAATACTAGTTTATTTAAAACTGATCTTGTTGTTGAAAGACAATCTTTTTAAAAGTATTTACATTAAAGTGAAAAGAAAATAGTTAAATAGCAAATAATTTCATTTTGACACAAATTCTAACTAAAATTGCTGATTAAACATTGATCCTTTAGAGCATGTATAAAATTCTTTGTGATGTTTTGCCAAAAGTCTGAGAAGCAACTGCTTTTGTTCTTCATCTTTTGTTAGAGATCCATTATAAGATTTAATGGGGGCACAAAAACTTATTTTTACTGGATCCTTAACAATCATTAAGTTAATCACTTGATGTTGTAATCCTTGAAAGCACGTATTCTCTCCGCAAGAACTTGGGTTAGTCTTCAGGAATGTAAACTCTGCAAACCTTTATTGATATTTCATTAAAAGACTGAAGATTAGCTTAGTTTTTTGAGTTACGAGTTCATGCAAGTCAAAATCCTCGTGTTGTTTGTAAGACCAACAAGATGTTCTCCAAGATTCTAAAGGTGTCGTCTGTGAAGGGCTGTGGTTGCTTCTTTAGATATTGTCTGATTTAGCTACTTTTGCAAAGTTTTAAGAAGTAGAAGATCATTTAAAGGAACATTAATTCCAAAGTGGGCTTTATTTCAAAAACGCGAGTAGACCAAAGTAAAAAAAGAGAGCACTCTGTAATATTGGCCTTTACATGTTCCGCTAGTTACCGTTGATGCTTAAACAAGTATATTTTCAGGACATATATAGCCTTAGCCATCCAGCGTGCCTGACGAGTCGCTCTTGGGGCTCTTAATGTAACTTTTGTCTTATGAATGCTCCCAAGAATGATGAGACTGAGGCGCAGCAATTCTTCATAATCGTCACGCAACTGACGAGATTTCAAAGCTTCCTGAAAATATAGGACGATTTCTCCTCGAAGATTATGCATTACTGGATTGACGAATAAACTGCTATCCGCCTCTAAAAAAGAATTCTTTTTAAGTGACGACCATTGTTCTTTCGAACGTTTAAAGAGACTCTTCTTTGGAACACTTGAAGGCCCAAGTAAAATATTCCAAGCACATGACAACATAACTTAAAAAATATGATGAGGGCACGAAATCCAAACAAGATCCGTACATAATAGTTTCACAATTATGGTACAGGCTCGTTTGTGTATGCCTGTATTTGATGCGGTTGTGTCAAATATAAGGCCTTGAACTTCGTCACGAAGATTCCAGTCATAAATTAATGAAATGCATGCCATAGCCAGTTCTTCTCCTGTTGCTCGAGTTATTTTTGGCACACCAAGAATATTTTCGATTTCACTTACAGAAACTATTATTGCAATTCGTTCTATTGTTTCCTTTTCCCCACCAATATCAGTTAATAGTTTTCCATCCCAGTAAAGAAGGATCGGTCCTTCAAAAGACAACAAAGATTTGTCTTCATTGTATGTTGCCTCTTTTACTTGCTTTCTGGAACGTCGTATAGAACTCCTGGAAAGTGTCATAGCTGCAATATCCTGACCCAAGGCTTGTGCTATTGATCCAGCAACCATTGTTGCTTTTATATCTGTAATATTTGCACGATCAAGAACAGCAGCCACACCTGAATTTGAAAAGATATATTTGAATTTGAAGGACTACATTGTGCATTCTTTTTTCTCGTTGAAGAAGGTGGACAAAACTCTTTGGCTACCGCAATTAAACCTACTCCTTCAGATGATGATGACTCGAAATCTGCATGAGTAGCAACCTCTGCTGGTTTAGAGAAGAATAAACTTTTTCTTTGTATTGTAAATCCTTCGCATGTTTTATCTTTTGCGGGATTCCTTTGCTGAAGTAATCTTATCACGGAACGAAATACTAAAGGAGAAAATGTTCTCTCTCTTTATCAACAGACATTGGTGGTCTTCTTCATTTTTACAACATTTAAAGCATTTTTTTAGGCAATGTAAAAAGGTTTTAAAAGAGTAGATTCAAAACTACGCTCATTCATTCTATAGGAGTACAATTCGGTTTTGCGGTTCTTCTTCATACAACCTTGAGAGTTTCTAACGCAAGAGTCTATTCACTGTGTTGGATTTCCAGTTCTTTCTCATAAATTTATGACTTTTTTGCAAAAGAAGTTGTAACTTTGTCTCAAAGTAATTAACTCCACTTGATGGTGGTACTGAACAACACGAAGCACATCACCACATGCTGGTAGTCTTGCATATGAAAGCTCACTAGCAGGATGTCCTAAAAGCCAGACTGCCGCAGATAAACGAGTGCTTCCGGCCAAAATCTGAAACAACAGAAATAAAAATTTATTGTAACTGAGTGAGCTCACGGTTCTCTCCATTTAGTTATACTTAGAAGATATTTTTTTATTCTCTAAAATATCTCAATTTTCCAAATTTATAAAAGAATAATCTTTCATTTGACATAAATAAATAGGCTCCTGTGTTTGTAAAAAATTACGGCAGTCATGCTTAATTAAAATATATATATATATATATATATATATATATATATATATATATATATATATATATATATATATATATACATATATATTGTGAATTAAAATATGAACATAAAGTGTGTTAACATATAATTCTAATATTCTTTAAGTAAGTCTGATATTGATTAAAAACCTCAAAATATATCTGCACTGAATAAAACAAAGTATATTACTTACCTAAATAATTATTTATATACTTGAATAAACCAGCACTTGTATTCACTTGTATTACGTCAACTGTTGAACTTCAAACTACAACTGAACAATTAATCAATCCTCGCTTACTTATATAGGAAATGGTGCGATTGCATCACCATTTGAAACGAGGGGGCGTTATTGCGTCATTACTTCACAAATGTGATCAGAAATCAACAAGCTGAAACAACAATTGTTATTCCATCATACGCTGAGTATGTGAACGTCATTCCACTTTTCAGATAATGCATTATCTGGATTTATGTGCAAAATATTGTAAATTATAAGGAATGAGTTATCAATGACAAATATATGATAGTATATAAGTAACAACCAATGAAGGCCTACTATTAAAAAGTTCCCATATTTTGACTAAAATTTAAAAATATGGAGACACATAGCGGCGTCTAAATATTGACCAATTCAGTCAATATTTTGCATCAGCTCTTTAACATCTTATTGCATAATTTTAGCCATGTGGAGAACATTTTGAGCTAATTTCAATTTTTGGCATATATTTTTGGCCCACGCTAATATATATATATATATATATATATATATATATATATATATATATATATATATATATATATATATATTTTTATATATATATATATATATATATATATATATATATATATATATATATATATATATATATATATATATATATATATATATATATATATATATATATATATATATATATATATATATGCATACTCTGGTCGATGGAAATGTTAAGCCTAGATCTTCACCAACCAATGCTTTATAAGAATGAGGAATGAGAATAGAAGAGTCACGTATTAGATTCTAATAGTGTAAAAAATGAGAATAGGCAACCGGCAATTTCATGGGAAACTAAGAGTCGAATATTTCTACTTCTTATTTAGAAATTAACGAGAAACATATATAAGTCAAACAAAGAGCAAGGAGAAAATGGGAAATACAGAAAATGAGAATAATGAATTTTATCGAATATAAATGTAGGTTTATAGTAATTATATATTCGAATAAAGATTTATATAAATTTGAGTTAAAAATTAGGGAATGATATATTGGATATTTTTAATATAAAATTTGGTCGATATTATTGTCAGGATATATGATATATTTAATATTTGGATGGATGGATTTGGGAATAGTTTTGGACACAGAATAATTGCTTGAATTATATTCTCAAGGAGACTTTGTCTGACGTTAACGTGAACACGAGTGAATTAAAATTGTCAGCGAACATTAGGAGTGAGGAAGGTTGATGCTGATTGGTCGGTTTAAAATACTTCAGATTATCAGCCGATAGGTAGGGTAAATTTTGTTGGAAATCGTACGAATTATATAAGAATGGAATTATCGTACATGTTAAGCAAAGTTGGAATATCGTACATGAATATAAATTAAGAAAGCGAGATAAGTAATCTCTCAGACTGGAATTAAACTTTTGTAGGAAATAGCATGGATGTTAGCTGATACACATTCAAGCATTTAGAAAATAACGGGCAAATTAAATTCATGTTATTTTCTAAATTGCGTTTCTAATAAATAACATAATAGAAACTTTATATTTTTACTAGTAAATTTTGGTATATACGAGGGGCCGTCAATAAGTTTTGCAATTCGGATATAAGGAAACGAGATATGAGGAAAAGTGTTTAATTATTTTTTAATATAACTACCCTCGACTTCAATTCACTTGCGCCACTTAACCTTGAGGCTTCGAATTTCCGACAACCAGAAATCTCATAACTGCTGTTCAATTCACTCCTGGACGGTGAGCTGGACATTTTCATCGTCATCAAACCGGCGTCCACGCAGTGCAGCCTTGAACTGGCGGAATAATAATTAGTCGCTAGGGGCTAAATCTGGACTGTGGGGGGATGGTTGAGGTCCTCAAATCTGCACTCACGCAGGGCAGCTTGTGCAACTCTGGCCTTGTGGACTTTGACGACGTTGAAGCCGATCATGGGGCGTGAGGTTTCTAGGGACCCAACGGGCAGAGACCTTGGTCATGGCCAAATTGTTGTGGATGAAGTTGATAACACTTCCATGTGATATTCCAAGTTCTCGCTCGATTTCTTCGACCTTCACCCGTCGATTTTCGATGGTCATCCTTTCCACACGGGCCACATTGTCTTCGTTGGTCACGTCTGACGGGCGTCCTGGACAGGATTCATCTTCAAGGGACTCACGACCATGGCGGAACTCCTTAATCCAGCGAGCAATGGTTGCATAGGAAGGGGTGCTGTCGGTGTACACTGCAACGATGGATCTTTTTTGCATTCTTGCCTTCTTTGGTCAAAATTTGATCACTGCGTGGTGCTGAACCTTCTCCATTGTTAAAAGATTTGTTATTGACGATCTGCGATCAGCTACTGCTTCATAAATAGAGAAGGCAGTAGTGTGCGGCTGCAGGTCCTGACTTGTCATAACTTGTCTTTACACCCCCACAAACAGGCACCCACCTTCCCCTGTTTTGCTCTACCGATTCGCAAAACTTATTGACTGCGCCTCGTATAATAGTGAAAATATTTGTTTGAGGTACTGCATTGTTGAAATTGTTTTTACCTGTTGATATTGTTTCCTCATGAATGACATCGCCCATATTGAAGAAGTTTTTTTCTTCCATAATTATCATTCAGGCAACAAAAATTAAAACACTTGAAGAGGCGAAGGTGACGAAGTACATCGTGTGTTATTCTTTATTTTATTGCTGGGACTCTATAAGAATGCGAGATTGGTATATTTGAACGTTTCGAACATTGTCTATGATCATCTACAGTAGGTAATGCAACACAATCAATTAATTAAAATCATACAATATGAGAGAATTCTTGAGAAAATATATATAAATATATATATATATATATATATATTTATATATATATATATATATATATATATATATATATATATATATATATATATATATATATATATATTTATATTTATATTTATATATTAGTGGGGCAATTTTCAAATTTATATAAACTCTTTGATAAGTACTGCGAAAAAGGTCCAAATTTGTGAAAGAACTTTTTTGTTAAAACTATTATGCTGTATGACCATAATTTTAGCCTGCGCATCAAGCTTCAAAACAGAAAAAATTGCATTAAAAACGCAAAAATATAGTTCAGCTAGTGACCGAAGCATTAAGGAAAGTATTTTACCAAGCTAAAAAGATAAATACATTAAAGTTAAACTTGAATCACGGCGAAATAATGATTTAATTTTATATTTTATGTTTGAAAAAGTTTTAAATTTAATAATTATATTTTCAGCGGCCGCAAAATTGAACAAAAAAAAATGTCACATTTTACACCGAAAGTGCATAAATTGCTTAAAATTCATTTTTAATTGACAAGTTTGGCGGTAGTTTGCAAACAATAGTCTATAATGTTAACAATACATGGTAAAATTTCAACAGTAATACAAGAATTTCTTCAACTTGCGCAAAGGCCCTATGTTTCTAAGAATATATACCAGTCTAAACACTAAACCTACCGCTGAGAAGAAAGTGATTAAAAAAAATTTAAGTTTGTAAAGGTATTGTATTAAATTTCTGCAATTAGCATACGCCTTGGTTTAAAAATCAACATATTTTCTAGCTGTTGTATGTTTCTTGAATGTCCAGTTACTCTGTGAGTGCGTAACTGGGTATGTTTGTAGGACCATCACAACGCTGCCCACTTTCCATCCAAGATTTTAACCACAATTTGCAGCATCTTCAGAAGGCCTTCTTAATCGAGCCTAACTAACACCCTGCTCGAATATTTGGGACGGGATTTTGTGGCCCTTACTCGAGAGACACTCACAGACCACCCTAGTTTCGTGAAACTTTTTTCATGATACGTGGAACGTGGCATGTATTTAATGCAAACCACCTGTTGTTGTTGATTTTTCAAAACTGGTGTGGCTTTCCATCAACATACTCTCTGTCGAGGTTTAGTGAGTGGGTAATCCAAGTCCCACTTCCTGAACATATATTTTATTACTGCACCAAGGTGAAGCGGTAGTAAAGTGTAGCCAATACACCTACCGTAGTGACTTACGGTGAATAAGAATAACCCCAGTGATTCACTTTTGATCAAAATTAAGATAATGATCCCCTAAGTGTGTCCTCACTCATTAAAACCAATCATGGGTGGACTTGTGTAATATTGAGATTTAGGCCGAGTGTGTTGCTTGTTAATTGCCAAAGGATCGTCCAAAATAGTTAAACACAGAGATACAAAAATAATCTTTAATGTACATGAATTAGAAATATGCAACAGCGTATATAGTTATAAATAGAATTAATCTTTGCACTAAATAAGTAAGTTTACCTAATGTCATTGGGATTATATTTGAAAATTACTCACTAGGATGCTTGCGTCTTAATGGCACCGACAATGAATGGAATAATATTATTGAATTAAGCAATGAATTAATCACTTCTAATACTCGAGGTTATGGACTCGGGTTTGGAATTCTAGGTAACGAATAAACTGGTAAAGTTAGAGGAGGGCGATAATTCACTTTAACGATACTTTTGAGTTCGTAAGTATTTTTTGAGAATGACGGGGAAGATCTTCTTTTGGTTATAATGATCATAGTTAGTCCGACCGTCCAAGGTTACCGAATGAGAAGGGACTCTTAGACCGGTGATATGATCATCCTATGCCGGATCACGAAGGCGAGCCAAACAGTGGCTCAAATCGGACTTATTCTTCCTTAAGGTGACTATCCGATTACTCGACTCCTGGAGTGGGTAGCCAAAACTGATTACCTAGCTACATCTAGGGTAATACGCAGAGGGAGGTGCTGTGTAAACTCTGACTTTGAAGGGGAAGAGGTCTGCGAGAAGTTTGGCACCAACAACTACCGCGACGGCAACACACCAATTTTCCGGGAAGTTTCTTCCTTGCAACGCGCTAACTGTTTCTTTTGTACGACTAGCTCTCCTCACAACGTAGGTCCAAGATCTTCGGTTTGACTCCAGGAAGAACTTTCTCTTTTATTTCCCTCATGAGCAAAAATCGGAAAAGACCACCGAATTCTCCCAAAATCCGTATCGCTGCGCGAAAGACCTTTTCATTTGCCACCAGACAGAGTAAATATTTCACACCTTCGAGCTATCCTTGCTCCACGTCGTGGTTTACGACAGTGGAAAATTCGGACCTTCGTAGGCTAGCAGGTGTCCTTCGAGGCAGACATTTTCCTGAGCGGCTGGCCGCAAATTTGGTCATCTCTTCGGTGCGAAAAGGGGCGGAGGGAATTCGAGGCGAAAGGCGAATTTGGAATACGGGAGGGACACGCAGCATGTGTCGGGGTAAAAGGTGGGTACACTATATAAATATATATATATATATATATATATATATATATATATATATATATATAAAATCTCCGATAGAAAATGAAAGGCAGATCCTAAGTACTTTCGAAATTGTTCAGTTCATTATCACGGAATAAAGAAAAATTATTCGTTATTCCTTGATAGTGAATTGAAAAAGTTCGAAAGTACTTGTAATCCGCCCAAAATTTTCCTGAGGGATTTTTTGTATTTATTGCTCTACTCAACCGCTACTCTGTGAGTTTTTCATATACATATATATAGGATGGTGCCCCCCGAAATTTTTTTAGTTTTTTATCTCCACATGTCTGATTGTATTATCGCATTCAATAGTAGGTCAAATACTCAATTTCATCAAAATCAACAATATTTACTGGTCGCTATATGGATCTTAAATTATCAGTCTGATACTAAATTAATTTGTAGGATAGAAATGAATAGTCTTTGCAAATACTAGTTTATTTAAAACTGATCTTGTTGTTGAAAGACAATCTTTTTAAAAGTATTTACATTAAAGTGAAAAGAAAATAGTTAAATAGCAAATAATTTCATTTTGACACAAATTCTAACTAAAATTGCTGATTAAACATTGATCCTTTAGAGCATGTATAAAATTCTTTGTGATGTTTTGCCAAAAGTCTGAGAAGCAACTGCTTTTGTTCTTCATCTTTTGTTAGAGATCCATTATAAGATTTAATGGGGGCACAAAAACTTATTTTTACTGGATCCTTAACAATCATTAAGTTAATCACTTGATGTTGTAATCCTTGAAAGCACGTATTCTCTCCGCAAGAACTTGGGTTAGTCTTCAGGAATGTAAACTCTGCAAACCTTTATTGATATTTCATTAAAAGACTGAAGATTAGCTTAGTTTTTTGAGTTACGAGTTCATGCAAGTCAAAATCCTCGTGTTGTTTGTAAGACCAACAAGATGTTCTCCAAGATTCTAAAGGTGTCGTCTGTGAAGGGCTGTGGTTGCTTCTTTAGATATTGTCTGATTTAGCTACTTTTGCAAAGTTTTAAGAAGCAGAAGATCATTTAAAGGAACATTAATTCCAAAGTGGGCTTCATTTCAAAAACGCGAGTAGACCAAAGTAAAAAAAGAGAGCACTCTGTAATATTGGCCTTTACATGTTCCGCTAGTTACCGTTGATGCTTAAACAAGTATATTTTCAGGACATATATAGCCTTAGCCATCCAGCGTGCCTGACGAGTCGCTCTTGGGGCTCTTAATGTAACTTTTGTCTTATGAATGCTCCCAAGAATGATGAGACTGAGGCGCAGCAATTCTTCATAATCGTCACGCAACTGACGAGATTTCAAAGCTTCCTGAAAATATAGGACGATTTCTCCTCGAAGATTATGCATTACTGGATTGACGAATAAACTGCTATCCGCCTCTAAAAAAGAATTCTTTTTAAGTGACGACCATTGTTCTTTCGAACGTTTAAAGAGACTCTTCTTTGGAACACTTGAAGGCCCAAGTAAAATATTCCAAGCACATGACAACATAACTTAAAAAATATGATGAGGGCACGAAATCCAAACAAGATCCGTACATAATAGTTTCACAATTATGGTACAGGCTCGTTTGTGTATGCCTGTATTTGATGCGGTTGTGTCAAATATAAGGCCTTGAACTTCGTCACGAAGATTCCAGTCATAAATTAATGAAATGCATGCCATAGCCAGTTCTTCTCCTGTTGCTCGAGTTATTTTTGGCACACCAAGAATATTTTCGATTTCACTTACAGAAACTATTATTGCAATTCGTTCTATTGTTTCCTTTTCCCCACCAATATCAGTTAATAGTTTTCCATCCCAGTAAAGAAGGATCGGTCCTTCAAAAGACAACAAAGATTTGTCTTCATTGTATGTTGCCTCTTTTACTTGCTTTCTGGAACGTCGTATAGAACTCCTGGAAAGTGTCATAGCTGCAATATCCTGACCCAAGGCTTGTGCTATTGATCCAGCAACCATTGTTGCTTTTATATCTGTAATATTTGCACGATCAAGAACAGCAGCCACACCTGAATTTGAAAAGATATATTTGAATTTGAAGGACTACATTGTGCATTCTTTTTTCTCGTTGAAGAAGGTGGACAAAACTCTTTGGCTACCGCAATTAAACCTACTCCTTCAGATGATGATGACTCGAAATCTGCATGAGTAGCAACCTCTGCTGGTTTAGAGAAGAATAAACTTTTTCTTTGTATTGTAAATCCTTCGCATGTTTTATCTTTTGCGGGATTCCTTTGCTGAAGTAATCTTATCACGGAACGAAATACTAAAGGAGAAAATGTTCTCTCTCTTTATCAACAGACATTGGTGGTCTTCTTCATTTTTACAACATTTAAAGCATTTTTTTAGGCAATGTAAAAAGGTTTTAAAAGAGTAGATTCAAAACTACGCTCATTCATTCTATAGGAGTACAATTCGGTTTTGCGGTTCTTCTTCATACAACCTTGAGAGTTTCTAACGCAAGAGTCTATTCACTGTGTTGGATTTCCAGTTCTTTCTCATAAATTTATGACTTTTTTGCAAAAGAAGTTGTAACTTTGTCTCAAAGTAATTAACTCCACTTGATGGTGGTACTGAACAACACGAAGCACATCACCACATGCTGGTAGTCTTGCATATGAAAGCTCACTAGCAGGATGTCCTAAAAGCCAGACTGCCGCAGATAAACGAGTGCTTCCGGCCAAAATCTGAAACAACAGAAATAAAAATTTATTGTAACTGAGTGAGCTCACGGTTCTCTCCATTTAGTTATACTTAGAAGATATTTTTTTATTCTCTAAAATATCTCAATTTTCCAAATTTATGAAAGAATAATCTTTCATTTGACATAAATAAATAGGCTCCTGTGTTTGTAAAAAATTACGGCAGTCATGCTTAATTAAAATATATATATATATATATATATATATATATATATATATATATATATATATATATATATATATATATACATATATATTGTGAATTAAAATATGAACATAAAGTGTGTTAACATATAATTCTAATATTCTTTAAGTAAGTCTGATATTGATTAAAAACCTCAAAATATATCTGCACTGAATAAAACAAAGTATATTACTTACCTAAATAATTATTTATATACTTGAATAAACCAGCACTTGTATTCACTTGTATTACGTCAACTGTTGAACTTCAAACTACAACTGAACAATTAATCAATCCTCGCTTACTTATATAGGAAATGGTGCGATTGCATCACCATTTGAAACGAGGGGGCGTTATTGCGTCATTACTTCACAAATGTGATCAGAAATCAACAAGCTGAAACAACAATTGTTATTCCATCATACGCTGAGTATGTGAACGTCATTCCACTTTTCAGATAATGCATTATCTGGATTTATGTGCAAAATATTGTAAATTATAAGGAATGAGTTATCAATGACAAATATATGATAGTATATAAGTAACAACCAATGAAGGCCTACTATTAAAAAGTTCCCATATTTTGACTAAAATTTAAAAATATGGAGACACATAGCGGCGTCTAAATATTGACCAATTCAGTCAATATTTTGCATCAGCTCTTTAACATCTTATTGCATAATTTTAGCCATGTGGAGAACATTTTGAGCTAATTTCAATTTTTGGCATATATTTTTGGCCCACGCTAATATATATATATATATATATATATATATATATATATATATATATATATATATATATTTTTATATATATATATATATATATATATATATATATATATATATATATATATATATATATATATATATATATATATATATATATGCATACTCTGGTCGATGGAAATGTTAAGCCTAGATCTTCACCAACCAATGCTTTATAAGAATGAGGAATGAGAATAGAAGAGTCACGTATTAGATTCTAATAGTGTAAAAAATGAGAATAGGCAACCGGCAATTTCATGGGAAACTAAGAGTCGAATATTTCTACTTCTTATTTAGAAATTAACGAGAAACATATATAAGTCAAACAAAGAGCAAGGAGAAAATGGGAAATACAGAAAATGAGAATAATGAATTTTATCGAATATAAATGTAGGTTTATAGTAATTATATATTCGAATAAAGATTTATATAAATTTGAGTTAAAAATTAGGGAATGATATATTGGATATTTTTAATATAAAATTTGGTCGATATTATTGTCAGGATATATGATATATTTAATATTTGGATGGATGGATTTGGGAATAGTTTTGGACACAGAATAATTGCTTGAATTATATTCTCAAGGAGACTTTGTCTGACGTTAACGTGAACACGAGTGAATTAAAATTGTCAGCGAACATTAGGAGTGAGGAAGGTTGATGCTGATTGGTCGGTTTAAAATACTTCAGATTATCAGCCGATAGGTAGGGTAAATTTTGTTGGAAATCGTACGAATTATATAAGAATGGAATTATCGTACATGTTAAGCAAAGTTGGAATATCGTACATGAATATAAATTAAGAAAGCGAGATAAGTAATCTCTCAGACTGGAATTAAACTTTTGTAGGAAATAGCATGGATGTTAGCTGATACACATTCAAGCATTTAGAAAATAACGGGCAAATTAAATTCATGTTATTTTCTAAATTGCGTTTCTAATAAATAACATAATAGAAACTTTATATTTTTACTAGTAAATTTTGGTATATACGAGGGGCCGTCAATAAGTTTTGCAATTCGGATATAAGGAAACGAGATATGAGGAAAAGTGTTTAATTATTTTTTAATATAACTACCCTCGACTTCAATTCACTTGCGCCACTTAACCTTGAGGCTTCGAATTTCCGACAACCAGAAATCTCATAACTGCTGTTCAATTCACTCCTGGACGGTGAGCTGGACATTTTCATCGTCATCAAACCGGCGTCCACGCAGTGCAGCCTTGAACTGGCGGAATAATAATTAGTCGCTAGGGGCTAAATCTGGACTGTGGGGGGATGGTTGAGGTCCTCAAATCTGCACTCACGCAGGGCAGCTTGTGCAACTCTGGCCTTGTGGACTTTGACGACGTTGAAGCCGATCATGGGGCGTGAGGTTTCTAGGGACCCAACGGGCAGAGACCTTGGTCATGGCCAAATTGTTGTGGATGAAGTTGATAACACTTCCATGTGATATTCCAAGTTCTCGCTCGATTTCTTCGACCTTCACCCGTCGATTTTCGATGGTCATCCTTTCCACACGGGCCACATTGTCTTCGTTGGTCACGTCTGACGGGCGTCCTGGACAGGATTCATCTTCAAGGGACTCACGACCATGGCGGAACTCCTTAATCCAGCGAGCAATGGTTGCATAGGAAGGGGTGCTGTCGGTGTACACTGCAACGATGGATCTTTTTTGCATTCTTGCCTTCTTTGGTCAAAATTTGATCACTGCGTGGTGCTGAACCTTCTCCATTGTTAAAAGATTTGTTATTGACGATCTGCGATCAGCTACTGCTTCATAAATAGAGAAGGCAGTAGTGTGCGGCTGCAGGTCCGGACTTGTCATAACTTGTCTTTACACCCCCACAAACAGGCACCCACCTTCCCCTGTTTTGCTCTACCGATTCGCAAAACTTATTGACTGCGCCTCGTATAATAGTGAAAATATTTGTTTGAGGTACTGCATTGTTGAAATTGTTTTTACCTGTTGATATTGTTTCCTCATGAATGACATCGCCCATATTGAAGAAGTTTTTTTCTTCCATAATTATCATTCAGGCAACAAAAATTAAAACACTTGAAGAGGCGAAGGTGACGAAGTACATCGTGTGTTATTCTTTATTTTATTGCTGGGACTCTATAAGAATGCGAGATTGGTATATTTGAACGTTTCGAACATTGTCTATGATCATCTACAGTAGGTAATGCAACACAATCAATTAATTAAAATCATACAATATGAGAGAATTCTTGAGAAAATATATATAAATATATATATATATATATATATATATATATATATATATATATATATATATATTTATATATATATATATATATATATATATATATATATATATATATATATATATATATATATTTATATTTATATTTATATATTAGTGGGGCAATTTTCAAATTTATATAAACTCTTTGATAAGTACTGCGAAAAAGGTCCAAATTTGTGAAAGAACTTTTTTGTTAAAACTATTATGCTGTATGACCATAATTTTAGCCTGCGCATCAAGCTTCAAAACAGAAAAAATTGCATTAAAAACGCAAAAATATAGTTCAGCTAGTGACCGAAGCATTAAGGAAAGTATTTTACCAAGCTAAAAAGATAAATACATTAAAGTTAAACTTGAATCACGGCGAAATAATGATTTAATTTTATATTTTATGTTTGAAAAAGTTTTAAATTTAATAATTATATTTTCAGCGGCCGCAAAATTGAACAAAAAAAAATGTCACATTTTACACCGAAAGTGCATAAATTGCTTAAAATTAAAATTCATTTTTAATTGACAAGTTTGGCGGTAGTTTGCAAACAATAGTCTATAATGTTAACAATACATGGTAAAATTTCAACAGTAATACAAGAATTTCTTCAACTTGCGCAAAGGCCCTATGTTTCTAAGAATATATACCAGTCTAAACACTAAACCTACCGCTGAGAAGAAAGTGATTAAAAAAAATTTAAGTTTGTAAAGGTATTGTATTAAATTTCTGCAATTAGCATACGCCTTGGTTTAAAAATCAACATATTTTCTAGCTGTTGTATGTTTCTTGAATGTCCAGTTACTCTGTGAGTGCGTAACTGGGTATGTTTGTAGGACCATCACAACGCTGCCCACTTTCCATCCAAGATTTTAACCACAATTTGCAGCATCTTCAGAAGGCCTTCTTAATCGAGCCTAACTAACACCCTGCTCGAATATTTGGGACGGGATTTTGTGGCCCTTACTCGAGAGACACTCACAGACCACCCTAGTTTCGTGAAACTTTTTTCATGATACGTGGAACGTGGCATGTATTTAATGCAAACCACCTGTTGTTGTTGATTTTTCAAAACTGGTGTGGCTTTCCATCAACATACTCTCTGTCGAGGTTTAGTGAGTGGGTAATCCAAGTCCCACTTCCTGAACATATATTTTATTACTGCACCAAGGTGAAGCGGTAGTAAAGTGTAGCCAATACACCTACCGTAGTGACTTACGGTGAATAAGAATAACCCCAGTGATTCACTTTTGATCAAAATTAAGATAATGATCCCCTAAGTGTGTCCTCACTCATTAAAACCAATCATGGGTGGACTTGTGTAATATTGAGATTTAGGCCGAGTGTGTTGCTTGTTAATTGCCAAAGGATCGTCCAAAATAGTTAAACACAGAGATACAAAAATAATCTTTAATGTACATGAATTAGAAATATGCAACAGCGTATATAGTTATAAATAGAATTAATCTTTGCACTAAATAAGTAAGTTTACCTAATGTCATTGGGATTATATTTGAAAATTACTCACTAGGATGCTTGCGTCTTAATGGCACCGACAATGAATGGAATAATATTATTGAATTAAGCAATGAATTAATCACTTCTAATACTCGAGGTTATGGACTCGGGTTTGGAATTCTAGGTAACGAATAAACTGGTAAAGTTAGAGGAGGGCGATAATTCACTTTAACGATACTTTTGAGTTCGTAAGTATTTTTTGAGAATGACGGGGAAGATCTTCTTTTGGTTATAATGATCATAGTTAGTCCGACCGTCCAAGGTTACCGAATGAGAAGGGACTCTTAGACCGGTGATATGATCATCCTATGCCGGATCACGAAGGCGAGCCAAACAGTGGCTCAAATCGGACTTATTCTTCCTTAAGGTGACTATCCGATTACTCGACTCCTGGAGTGGGTAGCCAAAACTGATTACCTAGCTACATCTAGGGTAATACGCAGAGGGAGGTGCTGTGTAAACTCTGACTTTGAAGGGGAAGAGGTCTGCGAGAAGTTTGGCACCAACAACTACCGCGACGGCAACACACCAATTTTCCGGGAAGTTTCTTCCTTGCAACGCGCTAACTGTTTCTTTTGTACGACTAGCTCTCCTCACAACGTAGGTCCAAGATCTTCGGTTTGACTCCAGGAAGAACTTTCTCTTTTATTTCCCTCATGAGCAAAAATCGGAAAAGACCACCGAATTCTCCCAAAATCCGTATCGCTGCGCGAAAGACCTTTTCATTTGCCACCAGACAGAGTAAATATTTCACACCTTCGAGCTATCCTTGCTCCACGTCGTGGTTTACGACAGTGGAAAATTCGGACCTTCGTAGGCTAGCAGGTGTCCTTCGAGGCAGACATTTTCCTGAGCGGCTGGCCGCAAATTTGGTCATCTCTTCGGTGCGAAAAGGGGCGGAGGGAATTCGAGGCGAAAGGCGAATTTGGAATACGGGAGGGACACGCAGCATGTGTCGGGGTAAAAGGTGGGTACACTATATAATATATATATATATATATATATATATATATATATATATATATATATAAATCTCCGATAGAAAATGAAAGGCAGATCCTAAGTACTTTCGAAATTGTTCAGTTCATTATCACGGAATAAAGAAAAATTATTCGTTATTCCTTGATAGTGAATTGAAAAAGTTCGAAAGTACTTGTAATCCGCCCAAAATTTTCCTGAGGGATTTTTTGTATTTATTGCTCTACTCAACCGCTACTCTGTGAGTTTTTCATATACATATATATAGGATGGTGCCCCCCGAAATTTTTTTAGTTTTTTATCTCCACATGTCTGATTGTATTATCGCATTCAATAGTAGGTCAAATACTCAATTTCATCAAAATCAACAATATTTACTGGTCGCTATATGGATCTTAAATTATCAGTCTGATACTAAATTAATTTGTAGGATAGAAATGAATAGTCTTTGCAAATACTAGTTTATTTAAAACTGATCTTGTTGTTGAAAGACAATCTTTTTAAAAGTATTTACATTAAAGTGAAAAGAAAATAGTTAAATAGCAAATAATTTCATTTTGACACAAATTCTAACTAAAATTGCTGATTAAACATTGATCCTTTAGAGCATGTATAAAATTCTTTGTGATGTTTTGCCAAAAGTCTGAGAAGCAACTGCTTTTGTTCTTCATCTTTTGTTAGAGATCCATTATAAGATTTAATGGGGGCACAAAAACTTATTTTTACTGGATCCTTAACAATCATTAAGTTAATCACTTGATGTTGTAATCCTTGAAAGCACGTATTCTCTCCGCAAGAACTTGGGTTAGTCTTCAGGAATGTAAACTCTGCAAACCTTTATTGATATTTCATTAAAAGACTGAAGATTAGCTTAGTTTTTTGAGTTACGAGTTCATGCAAGTCAAAATCCTCGTGTTGTTTGTAAGACCAACAAGATGTTCTCCAAGATTCTAAAGGTGTCGTCTGTGAAGGGCTGTGGTTGCTTCTTTAGATATTGTCTGATTTAGCTACTTTTGCAAAGTTTTAAGAAGCAGAAGATCATTTAAAGGAACATTAATTCCAAAGTGGGCTTCATTTCAAAAACGCGAGTAGACCAAAGTAAAAAAAGAGAGCACTCTGTAATATTGGCCTTTACATGTTCCGCTAGTTACCGTTGATGCTTAAACAAGTATATTTTCAGGACATATATAGCCTTAGCCATCCAGCGTGCCTGACGAGTCGCTCTTGGGGCTCTTAATGTAACTTTTGTCTTATGAATGCTCCCAAGAATGATGAGACTGAGGCGCAGCAATTCTTCATAATCGTCACGCAACTGACGAGATTTCAAAGCTTCCTGAAAATATAGGACGATTTCTCCTCGAAGATTATGCATTACTGGATTGACGAATAAACTGCTATCCGCCTCTAAAAAAGAATTCTTTTTAAGTGACGACCATTGTTCTTTCGAACGTTTAAAGAGACTCTTCTTTGGAACACTTGAAGGCCCAAGTAAAATATTCCAAGCACATGACAACATAACTTAAAAAATATGATGAGGGCACGAAATCCAAACAAGATCCGTACATAATAGTTTCACAATTATGGTACAGGCTCGTTTGTGTATGCCTGTATTTGATGCGGTTGTGTCAAATATAAGGCCTTGAACTTCGTCACGAAGATTCCAGTCATAAATTAATGAAATGCATGCCATAGCCAGTTCTTCTCCTGTTGCTCGAGTTATTTTTGGCACACCAAGAATATTTTCGATTTCACTTACAGAAACTATTATTGCAATTCGTTCTATTGTTTCCTTTTCCCCACCAATATCAGTTAATAGTTTTCCATCCCAGTAAAGAAGGATCGGTCCTTCAAAAGACAACAAAGATTTGTCTTCATTGTATGTTGCCTCTTTTACTTGCTTTCTGGAACGTCGTATAGAACTCCTGGAAAGTGTCATAGCTGCAATATCCTGACCCAAGGCTTGTGCTATTGATCCAGCAACCATTGTTGCTTTTATATCTGTAATATTTGCACGATCAAGAACAGCAGCCACACCTGAATTTGAAAAGATATATTTGAATTTGAAGGACTACATTGTGCATTCTTTTTTCTCGTTGAAGAAGGTGGACAAAACTCTTTGGCTACCGCAATTAAACCTACTCCTTCAGATGATGATGACTCGAAATCTGCATGAGTAGCAACCTCTGCTGGTTTAGAGAAGAATAAACTTTTTCTTTGTATTGTAAATCCTTCGCATGTTTTATCTTTTGCGGGATTCCTTTGCTGAAGTAATCTTATCACGGAACGAAATACTAAAGGAGAAAATGTTCTCTCTCTTTATCAACAGACATTGGTGGTCTTCTTCATTTTTACAACATTTAAATCATTTTTTTAGGCAATGTAAAAAAGTTTTAAAAGAGTAGATTCAAAACTACGCTCATTCATTCTATAGGAGTACAATTCGGTTTTGCGGTTCTTCTTCATACAACCTTGAGAGTTTCTAACGCAAGAGTCTATTCACTGTGTTGGATTTCCAGTTCTTTCTCATAAATTTATGACTTTTTTGCAAAAGAAGTTTTAACTTTGTCTTAAAGTAATTAACTCCACTTGATGGTGGTACTGAACAACACGAAGCACATCACCACATGCTGGGAGTCTTGCATATGAAAGCTCACTAGCAGGATGTCCTAAAAGCCAGACTGCCGCAGATAAACGAGTGCTTCCGGCCAAAATCTGAAACAACAGAAATAAAAATTTATTGTAACTGAGTGAGCTCACGGTTCTTTCCATTTAGTTATACTTAGAAGATATTTTTTTATTCTCTAAAATATCTCAATTTTCCAAATTTATGAAAGAATAATCTTTCATTTGACATAAATAAATAGGCTCCTGTGTTTGTAAAAAATTACGGCAGTCATGCTTAATTAAAATATATATATATATATATATATATATATATATATATATATACATATATATTGTGAATTAAAATATGAACATAAAGTGTGTTAACATATAATTCTAATATTCTTTAAGTAAGTCTGATATTGATTAAAAACCTCAAAATATATCTGCACTGAATAAAACAAAGTATATTACTTACCTAAATAATTATTTATATACTTGAATAAACCAGCACTTGTATTCACTTGTATTACGTCAACTGTTAAACTTCAAACTACAACTGAACAATTAATCAATCCTCGCTTACTTATATAGGAAATGGTGCGATTGCATCACCATTTGAAACGAGGGGGCGTTATTGCGTCATTACTTCACAAATGTGATCAGAAATCAACAAGCTGAAACAACAATTGTTATTCCATCATACGCTGAGTATGTGAACGTCATTCCACTTTTCAGATAATGCATTATCTGGATTTATGTGCAAAATATTGTAAATTATAAGGAATGAGTTATCAATGACAAATATATGATAGTATATAAGTAACAACCAATGAAGGCCTACTATTAAAAAGTTCCCATATTTTGACTAAAATTTAAAAATATGGAGACACATAGCGGCGTCTAAATATTGACCAATTCAGTCAATATTTTGCATCAGCTCTTTAACATCTTATTGCATAATTTTAGCCATGTGGAGAACATTTTGAGCTAATTTCAATTTTTGGCATATATTTTTGGCCCACGCTAATATATATATATATATATATATATATATATATATATATATATATATATATATATATATATATATTTATATATATATATATATATATATATATATATATATATATATATATATATATATATATATATATATATATATATATATATATATATATATATATATATATGCATACTCTGGTCGATGGAAATGTTAAGCCTAGATCTTCACCAACCAATGCTTTATAAGAATGAGGAATGAGAATAGAGGAGTCACGTATTAGATTCTAATAGTGTAAAAAATGAGAATAGGCAACCGGCAATTTCATGGGAAACTAAGAGTCGAATATTTCTACTTCTTATTTAGAAATTAACGAGAAACATATATAAGTCAAACAAAGAGCAAGGAGAAAATGGGAAATACAGAAAATGAGAATAATGTATTTTATCGAATATAAATGTAGGTTTATAGTAATTATATATTCGAATAAAGATTTATATAAATTTGAGTTAAAAATTAGGGAATGATATATTGGATATTTTTAATATAAAATTTGGTCGATATTATTGTCAGGATATATGATATATTTAATATTTGGATGGATGGATTTGGGAATAGTTTTGGACACAGAATAATTGCTTGAATTATATTCTCAAGGAGACTTTGTCTGACGTTAACGTGAACACGAGTGAATTAAAATTGTCAGCGAACATTAGGAGTGAGGAAGGTTGATGCTGATTGGTCGGTTTAAAATACTTCAGATTATCAACCGATAGGTAGGGTAAATTTTGTTGGAAATCGTACGAATTATATAAGAATGGAATTATCGTACATGTTAAGCAAAGTTGGAATATCGTACATGAATATAAATTAAGAAAGCGAGATAAGTAATCTCTCAGACTGGAATTAAACTTTTGTAGGAAATAGCATGGATGTTAGCTGATACACATTCAAGCATTTAGAAAATAACGGGCAAATTAAATTCATGTTATTTTCTAAATTGCGTTTCTAATAAATAACATAATAGAAACTTTATATTTTTACTAGTAAATTTTGGTATATACGAGGGGCCGTCATTAAGTTTTGCAATTCGGATATAAGGAAACGAGATATGAGGAGAAGTGTTTTATTATTTTCAATATAACTACCCTAGACTTTAATGCACTTGCGCCACTTGTCCCTGAGGCTTTGAATTCCCGACAACCAGAAATCTCCCGACTGCTGTTAAATCTACTCCTGGACGGCAAGCTGGACATCTTCATCGTCCAAAAACTGGCGTCCACGCAGTGCAGCCTTGAACTGGCGGAATAAAATGTAGTCGCTGGTGGCTAGATCTGGACTGTAGGGGGGATCATTGAGCTCCTCGAATCTGCACTCGCACAGGGCAGCTTGTGCAAACCTGGGCTTGTGGACAGAGGCATTGTCGTGGAGGAGCAGGACACCGCGTGTCAACTTGCCGCGCCACTTCTGACGGATGCACTTCTTCAACCCTGACAGTTCTTTGACGTAATATTGGCCTGTGATGGTCCTTCCACGAGGCGCATAGTCCACCATCAACACTCCGTCAGATTCACAGAAGATGGTGGCCATGACCTTCCCGGTTGAGGGTTGGGTCTTGGAATCCCAGTGATGGACCCACGCTTCATCACCTGTCATTATGCGTGACTTGAATCCCGCCGGGTCTGGGTTGTACAGGAGCAGCAGCTCCTCTGACCTTTGACGACGTTTTAGCCGATCATAGGGCGTAAGGGTTCGTGAGGTTTCTAGGGACCCAACGGGCAGAGACCTTGTCACTCTTGAAATGAAGTTATAGTATTTAAATAATTGTTCATGATGGAGTAAATAAGCGTCCGCGCCTACGTAATTTTTGATACCTTCACACGTAGGGATAAAGGGGCCATCCTTAATATCTGTCCAAATGAAAGTCAGTGGGAGAAACACATTCTATTTTCTCCAATCATAAAATTAAGATACCTTTTTCTTTTTTGTCCACAAACATAAGCTGTTTGCTGTCCCACTGATTTCAACCACTTCCTATTTTTATTATCTCCTAATTTCACTAAATAAGAAACGCAACGAGCACTTTATCGTCAATATTGTGCAATCTGTGAGCTAAGATGTTACGTATGGTGCAAATGCATCTTTCCAACCTCATTTCTTTTCCCGATCCGCATACAATGTTTTAGCTCTGCTGATAGCATTGGGGTCAGTGTTTTCTGTTTTGATACTATATTATGCTTTATTATTATGTGGAGTCTTCATCCAGTAATAAAAGAAAATTTTGATCGAGCAAGAATTTATTATTTAGAGAGAAAACTATTTTTTGAATGATCTATTTATTTTTTCTTTAATACTCATTTTAAGACGCTAAAACCAACGGGAACAGATCTTCTGATCGAAAATTAATGGAAAAAAGGGCTTAAAAATGTTAATGACTACAATCCAAAGAACTAGTTATTATAACTACTATTATTAGTTACCCCTAACCCCGTACATTTCCTTTTATTAGGTGCCCAACCGGATAAGGAAATTCAGATAAATAGAAATATGATACTCACTTGCAAAATGGTAATTCTAATGATGAACAACTCTGTTTTAAAAAAATACTTTCAAATATTAGGTTTGTATTTATTTAGCGCGCAAGCACCTTTGTGAGAGTTATTATCATTTAAAAGTATTATTTTTAAATCCATAAAGTTATTATTTGCTTCTTCTGCTGTGGCGTCTTTTGCTTCGTGCAATAAAATACTTATTGCCCTGATTCATAAATATATATTACCAACAATGATGCTAAGTTAAATACGATTTAGAGAGTGGGAAGAAGTAGGGGCTTTAAGCACGTGAATTTTTAAGTGTTTTTAAAAATTAATTCCAACCAGCTATGTACATTTGTCTTTTTATTGTCTTCGAAGCTTCATGTTTCTCTGACACCTCCACAAACATGTTCTTTGGAGGTGGAGTGGTGTGTGTATTTGAGAGAAAAACAAGTACAGCTTTGAAACGAACTTATTATTCACCGAAAGTGAAAGAACGGCTAATTACAACGATCACAAAGAGCAATCATTTTGGCGACGGCGTGTCACTAAAGTAGGCTTCCTGTTTTGTTCTTTTTCGCCGGAAAAACAGCAAACAAAAAACCAACAGCTTACTAGAAACAAACTAAACAAACCTTTCAAAAATTAAGCATAACCTAAAAGAAAACTACAAAGAAATGTCCAACCTAAACATCCAACTAAACTAACCAAAGCATTCTTTTGTTGGTTCCCAACAAGTTATCAATAACAAGATTGCTGCTAATCTATTTTACTCATAGTATCATAATTCTAAATTAGTGTGCCTGAATTAGTGAAAGTACTATATAGTGTATATTGTTGATATACAGTATATAGCATTTGCAGATAAAAAAAAGAAGATATATTTATAACAAGCCGCCTTCGATTTCGTTGGATTGTTCAGTTCCAGAATTACCAACGCGGGTACCACTGGTCGTTCTTAATGTTAATGAGGTCAGAAGAATAAGCTATTAGTGTGTTTTACAACCTAACAAGCGATGAGTAACCTTTCGAGGTTAGACCCCGAAAGGGGCGCAGCGATTTACCTTCCTGGCCGCCGTGCTAACGGGACTCAGCGCCCCGTCGGGCCCCAGCTTAGCCTCTTCTCCTTCCTTGAGTCAGCCTAGGTTTCTCCGCTATTTCCTCACTTCCACTACAACCTCTCTCGCAACTTTATCTAATGTGCCCCTATTTTCACAGGGCAGATGCTGATCTTCTCAGCCAACTATTTCGGATCGGGGATGAGAGGGGAGGGGACAATATTCCCTAGCCCTGAAGCTCCGGTTTGGGATGGTGGGTTTTTAACAACCTGCCTTATCCCCATCCACACTTTACTCACTTCCCTTTCCTTTCCCGTTTTAAATCTATCCATTTTACGCCGTGCCCAAGTTTGAGCCGAAATTCTGCTGCTGGAGGCAGCTGGCTCTTCCAGCCCCGTAATCACCCATTAGGGAGCAAGCTACTGCGAAAGTTGATTAGCGTATGCATCCCATAAAACGAAACGGGTCACCATGCCGCCCTCGAGAAGCTCCACTAAAAAATTGGAGGTCCATCCCTCTTGTGCTTTCGCAGGGGAACCTTCAAAACTCTGACTGGAGAGGAGGCTTACTCCTCTCTATCGCCTACGGATGCAGAGGGCTTGCCCTCACCGCCTTCTTTGGAGTCACCTTTATGTAACTCCATCTTAGCACTGGAAGTCCCACCTTTAGTGTCTCATGGGACTGTCAAGAAAGCAAGCAGGCAGCCCATAACCGGCCGCTTCCCGTTGAATTGCTTGCTAGGGCAAACCCCCATAGGAGGCAGAGGGAAGAAAGGTCCCATCGGACCCTTGCCTCGAATAACCTGCTAGCTCGAATATTGAACTTAGTATGGGTCAAGGCACGTGCCCATCCAACTAATCCGACTAGAGATACTGCTCCCAATGGGACCTGTGATATCTGCGGAGTAATGGAGCCATGGAGCTCCCCCGATATAGACATGGTCCTTGAGGCAACCCAGCCCCTGGGGAGAATAGCGCCATGGAGCCTTCCCGATATAGACATGGTTCTTTAGGCACCCAAGCCCCTGAGGACAACGGCGCCATAGACCTCCCCCCGAGATAGACATGGTCTTTGAGGCAACCCAGACCAAGACGGTAGGAGTTTTCTGGGGGCGAATCCGAACCCGAGTCCGCCCCTTTTTAAGGTCATCCACAGAGGGCTCGGGTCTCCAAGACTTTACACGGAAGGGAGGGATCTCCTTCTCTGACTGGTGCCCCTGCGATCGCCCTTGCTGGGGCTGGTCCATCTGAACTGGAGGCTCCTGCTACCGGAGGAGATAAACGAGTTCATTCCCCAGCCTCCTCTTCCTGATTTACTATCTTATCGAGGAATTTAAGCTAAATTCCTCGATGAGATAGTGAATCAGTCAGTTCCTGAAATGCAGAACACCGCTCCCGCGCCAAGCACCCCCGGGACGGGCTCTCGAGCGGCAGCAGCGCAGAAAATAATATTCGAATGCGAAAGTAATCACTACCATGGAGGTCAGTGACAAATCCCCAATCAAAATCAGGATGTTCATCCGGAGAGCACAAAGATAGATTAAGGAAGGAAAATGAAGCGCTTCTCGGGCAGTCATAAGTAAACTCATCGACATTTACGACACCCATTTCAATCTCGTCGATCACGTCGGCAAGACTTAAACCCTGGGATCAATTGAGGTAGATACGGCCGTTGAATTCTTCTCCGACAACCTTATCGCTGCCGGCGTAACTACTATTCCCAGAGGTTCTAGCTGTTTAGGACACTAACCACTCCCGTGCTGGTCAGTTGATTGTCAAGCAGCAGCGTAATTCCTACATGTGCTATTACCACGGCTTGAACGATTGCCCTGTCTGTGAATTCCATCGGGCTATCTCTAGGTCCCGATATATTTCGAAGCACGCCCGTAACTCTTCTTGGCGGGCATACCTGTCTTCACTTAAAGGAAGAGCTACTCAAGCAGAGGTGTAAAAGCGAGTCATAAGGATTCGGGGCAAGTTCTCGCAGAATGGGACCGCAATCTCGGATCCCGCATCTGTGGAGGAATCCTTCTTCTCCGACATTCTCTAGCCCGGATGCTGCTCCACCAGCTTTCAGTGCGCTTCGTGATGTCACGGACGGCCGCAACTGGAATTTATCTCTAGAGTCGGAGAACCAGTTAACGACAGGTTTACTTTGAGTGAGTTGCGTTTCGCTCTTGCTTTGTGCGCGGACACCGCCCATAGTCCGGACGATGTCCCGTACGCCATACTTCGACACCTGGGTGACGAGGTATGGCCTTTCTGTTAGATTTGTTCAAAAGGGTCTGGGTAGAGGCTCTCCTCCCATTTCTTGGTGAATCTCTACTGTGCTCGCCTTTTGCAAACCGAGGAGATATCAGTCTACCCCAGTAAGTTTCCGCCCAATCTCTCTAACCTCTTTCGTGTGAGAGTTTATGAGAAATTGGTAAATGTTAGATTATCGTTTTTTTATGGACACCAAAAGCCATATCTCTTCTGCACAGTTCGGTTTTCGGAAGTTCCACTCCACGCTGCATTCTCTGTTACGATTGGAAAATGCCGTCTGCAAGGCCTTCCTTTATAGACAGCACCACGCCACGGTGTTTTTCAATCTGGAGAAGGGCTATGATACCGCATGGCGATACAGTATCATGGAGATTCTCCATACGATGGAAGCTAGGTGACTCCTTCCAATCTTTATATCTGAATTTGTGCGAGATCTTCGATTTCGCGTACAGGTAGGAGGAGTTCTCTTCTGCCCATAGGAGCAGCAAGAGGGTGTACTGCAGAAAACCTTCCTCAGTGTCACACTCTTTGCCCTGGATAGCAACACATCACCTCGGTGCTGCCGGAAGATGTTCTCACTACGCTCAACGTGGATGACCTTTCGATATATTTTAGGGCGGCCCAGATGCCAACTCTGGAGGGTACACTCCAACAGGTTTCGGTTTTCTTGGCCAAATCTAAGGTGGTGCACTACTTCCAAAATCCACGGATCCACTCTTGGTTCTTAATCGGGTACGCCTTTAAGTGGTTAGACCGCACCGATTCCTTGGTCTTTTTTGAATGAAGTCTCACCTGCGAGGCTCATATTCGCAGCCTTAGAATCGTCGGAATCGATGATCTCGCACAAATTCAGATATAAAGATTGGAAGGATTCACCTCACTTTCATCGTGTGGAGAATCTCCATGACACCGTATCACCATGCGGTATCATAACCCTTCTCCAGATCGAAAAACACCGTGGCATAGTGCTGTCTACGAAGGAAGGCATCGTAGACGGCATTTTCCAGTCGGAGCAGAGCATGTAGCGTAGATTGGAACTTCCGGAATCCGCACTGTTGAGAAGACAGATGACCTTCGCTGTCCATAAAGCAGGCTAATCTAACATTTACCAATTTCTCCATTAGTGATGTTCAGCGCGTGGGAGGCTGATAACGTTACTGACCTACATTTTTATCGATCATTTGTTCTTTCGAAGCTCCATTACGGAGTTGAGTTTTATGCATCCGCAGCTTAGCCTGTATTACGGAAGGTGGACTTGATCCACCACACCGGTTCTTGCCTGGCAACCGGTAAATTTCGCGCTTCCCAACAAGAAGAGGCTACCTTTCAATGCTGGATAGATGCCACTCGCTCTAGACTTTGCGCAGTGCAGTATTCGCCTGTACGCGCCAGCCCGGCGGCTCTCCAATAGGCCAGCAGCTCTTATTGCATTCGCAGCTGATATCGACGGTGCCTATGCCACCAAGAGATGACAGTCATACACTAAGCCCTTTTGGTTTCTGGCTAGGAAACTTTTTAAAGAGCTAGGTACAGGTCTCGGGCAGGCGGTGTCTCTGTTTCTGCACAGGATGCCACCCTGGCGGGTAACACCTTTGGCTATTTGTCGCCACGCCTCTGCTCCCAAAGCTTGCAAAGCTCCGGGAGTATTTCGTTCGACCTCTTTAGAGCACATCTTGTCTTACGCTGGAACCATAACAGTGCATATGGATGGCTCCAAGTCCCAAAAGGGGGGCGTTATCCGGGCCTATCCCCTCTGTTTGAAGTATCGGGGCCCTGCCAAGCGCTGCGTCTTTCTTCACGGCCGAGTTGGTGGAAATACATCAATCGGTACGGCAGATTACGCGAGGTGCCTGGTTCGGAGACCGGATTGTGATTTATAGTGACTCACAAAGCTTCTTGAGTGCTCTTGTACCATTAGAATCTCCGCATTCCCTGGTTCGTGATATCCGTTAAACCTCGGATTGGGCAAGCCGGGGGGGATGTCGAGATTATCTTCTGCTGGGTTCCTTGACATTTAAGAATTGCGGTGAATGAGCGCGCCAATAAGGGCACCAAAGATTCCGCGCAGACTGGGCGACCCGAACAGCGTTTAGCTCATCCTCACACCGGCTACATGGCATGAATACGGCCATCTCTCCGGGCTGCTTGGCAAATAAGATGAGAGACGGTCGAGGGTAGCTTAAAGTTGCGTGGCATTGCGCCGCGACTATTCCCATGGGCCTACCACCAATCCTGCGAAGGTTTCAGGTTGCTTTCTGTCATCTACTAATTGGATAGACTAGCGGTACGCACCGCCGATTTATGAAGTGCTTGCCTAGGCCTTCTGTGAAGACCTTCTTGTCCCCTAAAATGTTTCGCACATTCCTGTTGAATGTTTTAGTCTGAGCGATCTTCACGCAAGTTACCTATCTTGGTACAAGGATGGGCAGGGGCACTACTACTTATTTTTTGTACTCGGAAGGAGTTCGTGCAGATTGACTGGTTGACTTATCCACTTTTTGGAAGACGCCAGCTTTCTTCTCCTTATGTAACTTTTTTCTGTCGTTTCTGTATATCGCACGTTCCTGCCTAAGGGGGCGGGGAGATGGGCCTCACCCCGACGCTGGAGCTTGCTTCTTGCCTCTTACCTTCATCTTTTTTATTTTATTTTTGTTTTTTTATTTCATGTTGCTATTTTAAAGTAGCCTAGTACTGGGCAGTGGTGAGTACGATGATTTATGCCCAAGTAGGCAGTCACCAGATAAGCTCTTACAATTACACAAAATATACAGTTAAGGGTTATTTAGGGAGCCTGTTAGGCCGCGCCAGGAGAATATGTATTAGCGTGGCTTTAGGTTGGATCATTATACACCGAAAGGGATCGCTGATTTAATGGCTCCCTAAGGAAAACAACTGTGGACTTGTCACATTCAGCGTTCCCCCGGGTCCTAAAATATTCATCTCTGTTTTCCAGGGCAATCAAACTTAGTGAGAGAGCGTTGAAATTTAACACCTCATCACTCAACTACGTCAAATCCTTGAAGTAACCAATAACATTTTGATGTATATCACATACGCACAAAGTTTATACACACTAGTGCGGCCCGCCTTCGCACTAGTGTTAAGGTAAGCTGCCTGCCAGGACGGGGTAACCACAACATCAGAGTAGAGGAGTAGAGACGGAGAAATTTCAGATTTCTGAGAGCTTAGTCGCTGCTCCTATGGTAAGTGGCAAACACCTCTTCCTGAGAGAAGGTAGGGTAGGCCTACCCTACCATGGGTTCCGTAGACGACTGTGGGCTGAAAACCCGCATGCGTTTTGTGGTCGGGATGCTGACGAAGAGAGGTGCAACATGGACCGCTCACTCGATGAACGTTTCTTTGAACCGGCCTCTGGTAGATTTGTGTACTGCCTCTTGGGTCATTTTTGTTGAACCGTGCCGCGCCCTTTATGGTAAGAATGATCTCTACCAAAGAGACGGGGTACATCTTTCCTTTAAAGAAAAGGGGTTTTCTGTCGAACATGATCCAGGATGTCATAGAGAGGACCCAAAGGAGTATCCAGCCCAAAGTAAGGGAGGACGTATACCAGTACGCCTGTCTCACTCCTGGATGGACCTTCTCAGAGGTCGCAAAGAGGGGTGCCTCCTCGCCAAAAAATAAGCCGAGAAACAGAAAAGCGTAAGCAATTCTACATTTGGGGGCTTCCTGAAAGTTCTTCTGTTTAATGCGAGGTCGATCAGGAACAAGTTTCTCGAACTTCGTGGCCTCGTAGCGACGAAATAACCTGAAGTGGTAGCTATAACAGAATCATGGGTGAAAACTTCGAACAGAGATTTTGAAGGTGAATTCACGATTCCCGGCTATCAATTCTTCCAAAAAGATAGGCCAGAGAGAGAGGGTGGCAGTGTGATGTTTTATTTCAAAGATACACTCAAATCGACGAACTGCAACATTGTATCCGACCACGAGCTACTAGGAGTTGAATAAATATAGCTCCTGCCAGATACAGGAGCCCGGTGCTTTACAAACCCTCTACCCAGCTGGTTGAAAAGGACAGGGATCTGTACCGGCTACTGGGTGAACTTGTTCAAGACAGTCTGTGTATCGCTATGAGTGATTTCAATACCCAAGTTGATTGGGAAACTAGAGAACCCTTTGGCAAAAACGCACTATTGTTGGAGTTCGCGAACAAAGAGTCCTGACAAAATTGGTGAGAGAGCCGACGAGAGGCAATAATACCCTCTACTTGGTTTTCACCTCTGAGGATGATATCGTTGAGGATCTCTCAGTAGGCGAAGAGCTCGGTGGCAGTGATCACTGACTAGTTAGATTTATAGTCAAGTTTCCCACGGTAGAGTCTGCGACTGGTAAATCGATGAAACTTGATTTATGAATAGCAGACTTTGCAGGTCTTCGTGCTGGGTTGACTAATGCGAGGCTAGAAGTGTACGTAGATGTTGAAGATTCGTGGAATAGATTCCAAACTACGTTCATGAGTCTTCAATCAGATTTTATCCCTTTGAAAAGCCTTCGTCGGTCTCCTGTTCAACCAAAGTGGTTTAATCCAGAAATCGGTTAACTGCTGAGGGAGAAAAGAACGGTGTACCGGCAGTCAAAGATCTATAGTGACTTTCACGAGTACTGTAGGATAGCTAGGAGAGTGAATTCTAGCATAAGGGCGGCAAAACGTGCCGAGGAGCTTCGAGTGGCAGGACTTTGCAAGGAGGATCCCAAGTAGTTCTTTGGTTATGTACATAGCCGTAAACCAATTCATTGCATGATTGGCCATTTAGTGAATAAGGAGGGGGCATTAAAGCATTCAGATGCAGAAAATGCTAATTTCCTGAACGACTAGTTCTTATCAGTGTTTACTGAAGAGTGTGGTCCCATCCTCTAGCCCATGAATTCTTACTTATGGGAAAAGCTGGAGGAAATTGACTTCACCCAAGGAGAAATAGAAAAAAATATCACTGATCTAAAGACGAATAAGTCCCCTGGTCTGGACAGGTTTCTACCTAAAGTGTTAAAAGAAGTACGCAATGAAGTATCACGATATCTGAGCACAATCTTCAACATATCAACCCGGACCGAATACGTTCCTAGAGACTGGCGTGAAGAGGAGGTGACTCCTATCTTCAAGAAAGGAGACCCTAGCCAGCCGTCGAACTACCAACCTATTAGCTTAACCTCAATAGTCGGTAAAATCATGGAAAGCATCTTGGTGGACAAAATGACGTCATATTAAGAGTCCATCTTGCGATTGAGAGTTCCCTGCATGGGTTCCGAAGGCAACGGTCATGTCTAACATATCTTGTGAAATTCTTCCACTTCGTTTTTAGTGAACACGACCGGGATAAGGCGGTGGATGTTATATATTTAGACTTTAAAAAAGCCTTGGATAAGGTACCATACCCCCGCCTCCTTTAGAAAGTGCGTGCGCTGGGCGTAGACAGAAATGTAACAAGTTGGATAGAAAACTGGCTAAATGGCAGACGGCAACATGTGGTGTTTAATGGACAGGCTTCTGAGTGGGTGCCTGATACTTGCGGAGTACTTCAAGGTTCTGTCCAAGGACCACTACTATTCATCATCTACGTTAACGACATGGACTGTAACATGGTTGCAAAGAATTCTAAATTGGCCGACGATACCAAGCTTGGTATGAACGTTGCAAAGGATGGAAATACTGCCCGCCTGTATGAAGATCTTGAAAAGATTTAGGAGTGGTCGTACACGTGGAAAATGCCTTTTAACGTGAACAAATGCAAAGTGATGTATATCGGCCACCGATACCCCCAATCTCAGTATATCCTTAAGGGTACTGCTCTTGAATCCACCGACACTAAGAAGAACTTGGGTGTAACTATATCTAGTGATTTCAAGTTTTATAGGCAGTGTATTGAGGCGAAGAAGAAAGCCCAAAGGATTCTAGGTTATATAAAGCGACAGTTTGGATATCGTACCAAGAAGATAGTACTCTGCTTATACAATTCACTGGTCCCACCGCACTTGAAGTATGCTGTATAATTTTGGAGTCCTTCGTTTTGAAAGGATATTGCGAGATTCGAACGTGTGCAAGCCAGGGCAACCAAACTGATTCCCTCTATCAGACACAAATGTTACGATGATAGATTAAGGGAATTAGATCTGTTCTCGTTGGAAACTCGGAGACTGCGTGGTCAGCTTATCGAAGTGTTAAAAATACTTTGAGGCTTCGATAATGTAGACAACACGGATATTTTCAAAATTATTGAGGGCAGAAAGAAATCACGGTTACAAACTTTAACTGAATTGTTACAACCGTGATTTGTGTGGTAAATATTTCACATACAGCATCTGCGGTAGCTGGAACGCACTTCCAGTGGAAGTTTTCAACAGCAATTTTGTTGATCAGTTCAAGTCATGACTGGAAATAGTCTTGAAAAGTGGCCGTTTGGGCAGGTAAGCCGTTGAGCAGAACTGTGCCTGCTCGAGTGCTATTCCAAAGGTACCCTATCTGAATGGACCTTAAGGTCTTATAGGGTACTTCTTATCCTTATAGATCCTTGTAGCTCATTGTAGCTCTCTGCCTCCCTATATCTCTCACTTTGTGTCTCTGACTCTCTGTCATTGTCTCTCTGATTCTCACTATCTCTTTGTCTATCTCATTATATCACTCGTTCTTATTATCTACATATCTCTTTCTCCCTCCTCGTTTTATCCGCCTCCACCTCCTCCACCGCCTCCTCCTTGGCCTCCTTCCAGTTCCAGAACTCTCTATTGTATCTTGTTTAACATAAGAAAAAGATTTACTGATGTTTAAAATTTGAATCCATCAATATTCCTATACCTCGGATGCGAAGGACGTTTTCACCTTTAAGTGGCGGGGTCGAGCTAGTGTTTTACTCGCAATTTAGAACTCAAAGTTTTCATTTATTCTATACTTCTTTTTCCATAGACAAATTCTTAGTTCTTCTGGGCTGGGAGGTTATCTTTGCTCTTATCATTTCTTTTGTCTCTCTTCTATTTCTTTATTGTTGTCTTTGTATACTGAGTTTTTTTATCGTCTTTCTGTTCCTTTGCTTTTCTAATCTTTGTTCATCGTCTTCCGCGATCTTTTACATTTGCTTTGTTTTATAGCGTTGTTCTCATTGTCCCTAACTTTTGCTTTTGGGGGGTTTTACACTGACTTTTATATGCCTTTGGTTTTTACTCCGCATCTTAGGGTCTTTTGTTTTGTTCTTCTTTTCTTTCATGTTCATAACTTTTGTTTCACACCGGAAAAAGCAAAGTGCAATTTCTAACGCTCTACATGAGAGGAAAAAGGTGAGTACGGCTAAAACTCCGGAGCAAACCTTATTATTCTTTTATTTAAAAAAAGAAGACTAATACATGACTTTTTGGTATAACTTTAATGGTCATAATTAATGTTTTCACTGAATTATTTTTAATCTTTACATTGTTCCTCCTATTCTAGCAAATTCACTTTAATGGCCTTTATAATTTTTTTTTGTTTTGTTTTATTTTTTAGTTATATTTTACTAGTTATTCATCAAATTTGGCTTTTCTAGCGCTGTTTCACTTGGTATAAGAATAGGATTGGTTAAGAATTACATCAAACTAAATCGATGAGTCTTTGTTTTCGAGAAAACACAGTTGGATCTAAAGTTTATAAAATCTGAGTAGAGAGACGAGTTTGTTTACCATCTACAAACAAAGGTGCGTGCAAATGAAACAAATCAAACCTTATTTATATTTTTCCACTACGACTGAGGGATATTCCCTCTAATCAAACCTAACCTAATCTTTCATAATGTATAACAGAGGAATGGAATTGATCATACACGGACCAACTTCCTTTGATATGTGCTCGCACGTTGCCCTAGTAGACGGATGATTCAGTCGCCAAAGCGTAGAAAAAATTATCTCAACTACTCTTGTTGCTCCCGACTTCAAGAGGAATTAAATTGATCATTTTCATTCACTAAGACAGTTCGCTAAAAGAGAGATGGCGCGAAACAATTTTTGCATTAATATTTTTGACAGTGTTGATTTAATACAGCTTCTCTCCCTGTTTATTTAATAAACTGATCCTTTATTCGATATTAGTGGTCTTTAATTTGCGACCATTCAGATGTTGTTCTCATAGCATATTTACAAAAGAAATTTTCCTACCATCTCTCATTCTTGGATGTATCAACCTTTTTCTGAAATGACAGTCATGCAGGTCCAGCTTTGACGAAGCATGATTATACTATAAATAGCCTTAATCTAAAGTATAGAGCCTCATATGGAATCATTCATATAATGAAATTAGATATTTGTGGAAAGTGAATTGACTATATATTTATTTAATTATTTCAATACATAGTTTTAAAACTCTTGCTTTAATTAGTCATAATTCTTCGTTGCATGGATTTTACCAAATTTTCACAGGAAAGTATCCCGTGTTCAAGCACGCATTGAAGTCGTTTCTCACTCCCTCCAGTATGTTCGGGGATGCTTCGATTTAATCTAATCTGGTGAGTCCCGATATGCCTGGGGCTCTCTGTCGGAAGTTCTTTATGGTTTCTTTTAAATCCTCAGATGTAATGATTGCGTCTATTCCGTCGTTGTTGTTTCTCCTTTCCTCGCTAATTTGGAATACATTTCGCCAGTGCTCTCTCAATAATGTCTCTATTTCTTCCTCATCTTCTAAAATGTTGTTCCCTGCATCCTTAATTTTTATTTTTTCCTATGTTGTTCGAATCTTACATCAAGTGATACGTTTCCAAAATTCCGTTGCTGATGTTTTCACCATCTATTTTCTCGATGTGCTGATCCTATTTCTCTTTCTCTTTTTGATAAATTAGTGCTATTAGTTCTTTTTTCTGTCTCATTAGTGCGTTGTATGTTTGCCTTTATGTTCCGAATCTTCTTATATGTTCTACTGCCCGGCCAATCTTCTTGCTTAAAGCCACCATTTCTGGAGTCCACCTAAATTGCTTAATGGTTTGGAACGAGTTAATGGGGACGATTTCCTAATCTGCCATTTCTTCTAGAGTGGCTTCCCCAAGCGGGCTTGGCACATAGGTCTGAAGTAATTCTTTGTACTTAACCCAATCCGCTCTATGGTACGCCTTCCATTTCTTCGAAGGTATTTGTATAGGATTCTTTTTTATGTAGATTAGAGTCTCAGTGTGGTTACTGCAAGGAACATCCAATAGTTCCATAAAATAGTTAAAGGGCAGATTGAAGTTAGCCAAGCAGATGTCCGGTTTTGTTCCGTAATCTCTTAGTAAGTATGTACGGAAATTGGGTCCCAGTCTTTGCAGTATACGTCTATTGATAAGCGTGTTAAGTTGTTTTCCGACTCTGTTTGTATTTCTGTACCCAGTAGCCCCAAAATAGGCACTTAAATCACCCAGCAAAATGAGTGGTATCCTAAAGTTAAAGAGTTTAGTAAAGTTTTGTACCAGTAATTGGAGGCGCCTGAGTGGACTGGTATCCAGTTGCGACAATGATGTTATTTAATTCCATTTTAATTTCTATAGCTAAATATGAATCTACTAATCCTTGTATTGTTTTGTACTGCAATCCTTGCTTGACAACTACCGCCGCTCCACCGTGTGTTTCTCCTTAAGGATTTGTGTTAATAACATTGAAGTTAGATATCTTTAATTTCTCGTTTTCTGTGTTTCTTCCATGTTCTGTTATTACTATAAGATCTGGGTCAATCTTTCGGAATATGTTTCCCTACATAATTTTCTTGTCTTTCCATCCGCATGTGTAGTATTTTTAATTTGTTAATATCCATAATCCAATTGTCCATTTCCGTTTGTTTATTAGTTTTCCGTTTAGTTTGTTCTATCTGTTAAGTTATTGGTGTTTCTTCTTTTTCTGCTTCTGCTTTCGTTTTTCCTGGGTTCTCCCTCTGCTAACTGTATTCGAGGGTCCCTCTGGTAGTTCATCTTTGGGTGATGGAGCCCTTTTAATTGCGTATTTAGATCTGTCCTTTCTTTGGGCTTTCCTTCGAGTAACCCGTGTGCACTCTTGCTCTGTGTCGTCTGAGAAGTTTTCAGTCTTTGAGTCTTCGCTGATTCTGTGCACTTCTGATTCTTCTACCTGTTGATTTCATTTTACCTCTTCGAGTAATAAAGGTTTTGTCTTTTCTGTGACTTTGATTATGAAAATAACTGATTGGTCGACTTCTTTGGGGAATTTCATCAGTTCGAGCCCGTTTTCCTGTAACATGCTGTTGACTGTTGTAGCCTAACTTCCAGGGTTAGCTACGAGTATGTTCATCTCGTGAGCATTTAATATACAAGTAAGTATTTTTACGTTGAACGTACCATATAAATTAATCTGATGATTTGCCCGTCCTTGTTGGTCACTTTTTGCTATTGCTGCTTATGAGTTTTTATTAACGTTCGTATTATAGAAAACGATTTTTAAGGGGTATTTATTCCGCCTAGGTTGAACGTAACGTTAGAGGAAATGGGCACGTCCGGTCAGTGGAATTTTAAAATAATTTCAATATGCGATTCCAGCTTGTCGCTTGATTGTTGATGGCCGGCTTATCTTCATTTATTAATATGGCTTCTATGATGTTCAGCTTCTCTTTGTTGAACTCTTTTATTTTAATAATGGTGTTATCAACAAGCATATATCTTGTTAGGTTAATATTATGGACACCCTCAATATGATAATTTGGCCTTCCGCTTTTAAGATGCATAGTTAAACGTCTCGAAAGTGTAGTAGTTGTCATGGCAATATATTTTGAGATATTATAAAGCTTACAGTATTTAACGGGGCAGATAAGCTCGTAAATTATGTTGGTTTACTTGAGATTGGAGGAGTTTAGGCAAGTATTTTTTTCATTAGGAGATTGCTGGCTTTTGTTGTTTTATAATAAATGATTAGTTTGATTTTATCTGTTTGATTTTTAACCTTGATGTTATGATTAATTATCACCTTAATGATTTTTTTCATCTATTTTATAGGCCGTAGACATCTGGTTTCTGTAATAGAGTTAGATGTTATTAATTTGTTCCTGATTACTTTGTTTTATCTGCATGTTTGTAATGGTTATTTAAACTCCAATCAATTCTAAAGGCCTCTTATTGTTATTCCTAATTTTCCATTATTGTGGCCGAACAAAAGGCGTGAGTTCGTTTGTTGGTATCCTCTAGCCCATCGAGGTTGCTAAAAGAAGTCCATTGCGTAGAAATGCTCACATCCAATTATTTCCTCTGCTTCCGAGTATCGCTGCGCTTAATGAAGAGAGTAGCTTTCCAAGGAGGCGATCGTAGGACTAATTCGGTCCGACTGTATCGCAGTGTATCAGGCTGCAAGCAGCAAATTTTCACGGCTGCTTACGTTAAAACGGGAGGCTTAATGGTAGTGATTTCGCCACCTCCTCTCGGTCGGTAAGGCAAACGAAAAGCTCTGATTTTCGCCATCCAGTATCGGCTGCCTCCTTGTAGTTGGAAGGCTCGATAGAGGTGGATTATGTCATGTTGGTAGAGCGCGAAGCTTGTTGCGTGCTTTTTTTAATCAATTTTTTTGGCGTAGAAGGATAACCAGTTATAAGGGGTGACCCTCTTTATTTGGCAGGAGGGTGGCGTGTCCCCAGAGTAAGTAGTGGAAATAAACTGCTTATCACTCTCTTTAGCATAGGATAGCAAAGAAAATATTAGGAGACAAAAGTGGACTTTGTTAGTCATGGGGCTTACAGCTTAAGGTGGAATCCTAACCACGATGTGTCGCTTTTCTCTAACTATAACCTTGCAGTTTATCGTGACCCCTGTCCCACGTATCAAGTGTTTATCCCCGTGTTCGAATGTGATAGTACAAAAGAATAGATGCTGAAAGCTGAAGGACATAAGAGGTTTGCAAAGAGATGCTAGTTGCGTGGAGATCAGGCAGAGCTCTGTCCATTATAGATATTAATAGCTAGCTTGATAAAGTTAGAAAATTCGTATTTTCGTGAGTACCCCGCAATCTGTTTTTATATATGTATGTATTTTTAATATGTCTAAGTAGCGTTTGTATTTATGAGGCGTTTAAATAGTTATTAGCAATTATTCCTACTAAAAACTGTTGTAGATTTCTATCTCTCTACCTATTCTTTCGTATTCCCATCCTAACCTAGTTACAATTGACTTTATGCTATATACTCTGGTAATGCTTCGGTTATTTAATTGCTCTTAGTCTTCGTCGAGTATTATTCTCCTTCTTTAGGTGTAGATTTTTTCTTCTTCCTCATCTTCTCTTTCTACTATCTCTGGAAAACTTGGGAATAATCTGTGTGAACTCCATCCTTCTCTTTGAGCAATTTGGGTGATTAATTCTGTATTTTCTGACTCGCCTTGTTCTTTTTGCAATTATTCTGTTAACACATGAGTGCATTTTGCAAATTTAAATGGGCGCAATATATGAATTTTTCGTTTTGTTGTAAATTTTATCGTTACCTTTCACATGGCATTTTTCTCGCTGATTTCCAATCTAACTTTAGTTTTTCTTTAACACATCAGGTTTTCGAGATATTTGAAAATGCAATATGACGACCTTCGCAGATAGGAGGTAGCGTTTTACTCTGATTTCTTTGCCGAAACTGGTGATATATGATTGCATAGCACCATTGCTAGACAGAAATTGCCATCTGTATATCTTCATGTGCATTGAGAAGTTGAACTGACACAAAATGATGCATTTAACATATAGAAACTCTGAAATTTATCATTCTCTTTAGGCGTAAACATATGATAAAGATAAATAGCCATGTTTTGTTTATTCTACAAGCATCATAAAGTTAATGTATGAGAATAGTAAACAATGATTAAAGCGCTAATAAGTTACAACTCGAATTCCTAAACGTTGTGCATGGGATTTACCTTTGAATTTTTTGTCAAGATTTTCACGATACAAGATCCAACAATGATCTCCCACCATGGTTTACTTCCAAAATCCTTGAAAGCGAGTTTCCATTGACTTGATATCCTGGTGAAAACGTTATCCTTACTCTTCACTTCTGGTTCCAAGAATTTCTAAAAAAAGTCTAGGTTCAAATGCAGGAACTGGATTTTAAGTGACATATAGCACATCCGATTTCTTTATAAGATTGAATAAGGTTTTCTATGCCATCTCCATTATGCAGGTGAGTTGGTGATGCACGAAAAGTTTGCTCATAACCACTTAAAGGATAGCCATACATTTACTTCAAGAGGAGTGAGGGTCTTCTCGAAGTCAGGGTCTGCTAAAAGTTTTCTGATTTGTGGTCCCACAAATATGCCTTCCTTTAGTTTTGCCGCGCTCAGTTGTGGGAATTTTTGGCACAGATATTGGAATCAATGAGAATTGTCCTTAGCCATTGATTTCACAAGGGTTTTTCATTAGACCTAGTTTCAAATAAAGAGGTGGCAGATATATTTTATTAGATTCTACCATGGGGGCAGACTGAACACTGCTTAATCTAGGCTCATATGTAGATTGATATGGCCATTCACGCTTGTCATAATGTTTTGCAGCGGCACAGCTATCCCGCAAGCAGATGAAGCAACAGTACTTAGTAAATCCTCCTCGCATACCCATAAGCATGCCTATGACATTTAAATGGCTTTAAGAAGAATATTCATATTATCTTATGCCTCCTTAAGGTGAAGAGACTTGTCTTAGAAGCATCAATAAAGAGACGGCAGTCAGACGCCTCATATGTCAGTTACAAGGCTTCGAACAATCCATTTATATCATGGCAGTCGCAAAGAGGTCCATTAACTGTGAAGAATGAAGTTAAATCACGCTTACGCTTTCTAAAGTAACTCACATGTACATTTTTCTCGAGTAAAAGTTTTTCCCGAGGTCAAGATACTAGATGTTCTGCTTTTCTCTTTGGCAATGATAAATTTCTGACAAGAACATTCAAATATTCCTTAGTAAGTAACTTTGGATCAAAGTTATTATCCTCATTTTCAACGTCCGTATCTAATGTGCATGCACCTTCAGTACTGCTATCAGAACTGATATCATCAGGTACGTGGCCATCATCAGATGAAACTAAAATTGGCAAAAATACATCAGGTGGAACTGGTCTGCATGCCAAATTTATGGTTGGATAAACAATTTCGTGTTTATTATTTGTAGAAAACTCTTTTCTGGTCACACTACAGAAATAGCAATCTTCGAGATGATCTGTCGGCTCTCTCCATATCATAGCAACAGCGCAGGGTATTCAAGCTTTCTTTTTGTTAATGCAGTCACGTAATCTATTAGAGCAAGAAGTACAAATTTAGTGTGGTGCCCATGCCTTAGCTTGCTCACCCAGATGGCAACCGAAGTAGAGTTTGTTTATTTTCTCTATATCATTTGTGTATGTCCGCTATTGTGATTTTTTTGTAAAATACCCATACACATAACAGAATTTATCCGAATATTTTTGCACTCTCGAGGCATTGTTATTGCTTTGGGGAAATATTTGGAAGCCTCTTATGATCAACGCAAATGAGCAGCTTAGAAAATGGACATCACACGAGGACCTTGAAAGCATAAAACAGAAACATAAATAATTTCGCAAAGTATGCATGCGGGTTACAAATGTAAGTGAATTCTTCTCTATACCCCCTATAACCAGCACAAACTCACAAAGCATCTATTTTTCTCATCTTAGCAGGACAAAAATAATGCATGCAATAGAGCAATACCAGTAATATACTAAATTTTATAATCGCAGGCGGCCATTTTTCTATTTTTCCCATATCTTAAAAACGGTACGTGCTAAAGCAAAACCAAAGGCAGATTCAGATTCAACATGGAAAAAGCATTTAGAAAAGTATAGTAAGGATGAAAAATGTGAGTTGACCAGTGTAATTTACTACTATGTACGGTTGATACTGTATTCCCAAGTGATGAATTAATGATATAGACACCTAAACACTGCCTTTAGTTTTAATAATATAATTTTGTAGCTCATTGAATGTAGCTGCACATTTTAATGGGCACAATGAGGAAAATAGTTTAGTTTATACAGGTTAGTTTCTTTTTCACAGTACCTTTTGTTCCATTATATGTGTTACTTAGGCTTAATACTCAGAAATGTTATGTTACTGTAAATATATATTTAGGTATATATAAACTTTCTTTGTTGTTAAATTATTAAAACAATATTTTTCGGTAGGCTTATTGTGAATGTAGAAGATGCTGTTGCCTATCTGCACACATTGTCTGATAATGATGAGGAAAAGAAGCGTAGAATGGACTCTCGACGATATACCATATATAACTATTTGTTGAGGGAACTATTCACTTATATTTAGAGTGCGTGGTTATCTGGTTGACCGATATTATTTATCTTCAATATGCTTAAGAAGTGGACCGGAGCTCAAGGATAATAATATGGCTATCATAAATAAAATAAAGTTTTATTAATAAAACTATCAACACACACAAAACGGAAAATATTGACATAAACAGAGAATGGAAAGGGTCGTGGGAAATCTGGCTAATCCGAGGATTAAGATTTGGGAGGGATTTAAAAAGGTAAAACAAATAAAAATTAAATGGATATGATGGTTCGCTAAACCATTTAAAGCACATGGTAAAGTTGACAAAAAGGTTAAATACTCAAAGGTAATGTTCAGCTCACGTAATTAAAAGTTGTTGTGCAGAGGAAGGCGACGTAAAGGAATCTTCGGTCCGCTGGCGAGTTCCAGCCGAAGGGAAAGGATTAAATGATCTTGACGTGACGTCTTGATAATGAGAACCGTTTTTCGACGAACGGACTTGAAGAACAATGGCTGTTTTACGTTGTTCTCTTCTGAACAACAGCGGGGGTGAGAACCATCTCTTGTCTACGGGCTTAAAGAACAAAAGCTGTTCTAACGTTATTCTCTTTCTGAACAACAGAGGGGGGGGAGGGGGAGAACCGTCTCTTGTCTACGTGCTCAAAGAACAATGGCTGTTCTAATTTTATTCTCTTTCTGAACAGCAGGGAAAGGAAGATGAGATCCTTCTCTTGTCAACGGGCTCAAAGAACAATGGCTGTTCTAACGGTGTTCTCTTTCTGAACAACAGGGGAGGCCTTGTGGACTTAGCGTTTTGAAGGCTCGAACCTTGGCACTCAAGGGATATTGTCCTCTTCTGGACAAAATAGGGATCTCGAGGTAGAGGGCCCTGGTGCACAAGGTGAGATCGGATCTGCGGGATGTCTCGCCAAGATAATCTGGATCTCGAATCTGCTCTTATTGGTAAAGTTTCCTTATAAATAGTCGAGCCATCCACTTGGCGTAGGGGACAATGCAAGGGAGGGCTTCGAGGGAATGCCCAGCCGCACCATTAGAACAATACTTTATCTGCCCATAAGCCTAACTCAATCTGGCGAGGTCAGCGCATGAACCGAAACAGGGGGGGGGTGAACCTCCTTGGTTAAATATTAACTCAGGTGGTAGCGATAACGCGCCCGCTTCGAGGTGAAGATGCTCGTGGGTACCAACGTGTTTCTAAATAACATGTGATAGCGGTTTAAATTAAACGGCCTAAAACCGTTGTATCACACCCCTCCATTCCGGGGGAAGTTGTCACTTCGAAAAAAATGAGAGAAGGGACAACAGAGCTCCGTTGTGGGAAACTTGTTTTCTTGTACCGGCCTTCCCCTTATGCACCTAACTAGTGTTACCTCAATACACATGATTATTTTGATCTTTTGATTATAGGGGAAACTAACCTTTAATACAAACTTAATCAATAATAGGGGCATGAAGCAATGAAATGATATAAAATTAGTACATATTGGACAAAATAATTTATAAGTAATTTAATGGGTACAAATATATATACATACGAGAAAAAAAATTCATTGAGCCACAAAATTCAGACATATACATTAACTAATTATATTACAAGATAATCTAATTTAAGTCGTACAAGACGGTATATACATACATGGAGATCCTAATCCTACGAATACAATTAATCTACACTATTTGGTAACGCATTCCTACTGAGTGCGTCAGTGACCTGGTTATCGGAACCTTTTATATAATTTATCTTAAATTGATACTCTTGCAAGAGTAAACTCCAGCGCATAATTCGGCCCTTGGAGTATCGTACATTCCGAATATAGGCCAACGGGCGGTGGTCAGTTCCTATCTTAAATACTTTTCCTATCAAGAACATTTTAAATTTCTCTATAACCCAGATAATTGATAGAGCTTCCTTCTCTATAGTGGCATATCTCTTTTCGCGTAATAATAATTGGCGACTAGCATATGCAACTGGATGACTTGTTCCGTCATCCTAATATTGAAGGAGTACACCTCCAATTCCCTCGTTGCTCGCGTCGGTCTTAATCCCAAAGGATTTTTCCGGGTTGGGCAACTTTAAAATAGGGGCAGAAATGAGCTTACTCTTGAGCTGATTAAAATGGGAAACAGCGACATCATTCCAACGTAGTCGATCGGAGGAATTTTTTTTAAAAGGGTGCTGAGGGGCGCCGAAATTGCAGCGAAATTCGGGTCAAATCGCCGATAGTAAGAAGCTGATCCTAAGAACGATCTTAATTGCTTCTTAGTATTCGGGAGGGGCATGTCGGCGATTGCCTTAATCTTGTCTTCTTGGGGACCTAACTAGCTTTGTCCTATTTTGAAACCCAAGTATTTTATGGTTTCGTGGGCAAAATGGCATTTGCTGGGGCTAATGGTGAGGCCATTTTCGCGCAGTCGCTTGAAGAGAGCTAACAGGGTGGTTAAATGGTGACTCCATTCGCGAGTAGCGACGTAGACGTTATCGAAGTAAAAGGATACATTCGGAAGTCCATCTAACAACCTTCTCATGAGAGGGTTATAGTTGCTACAAGCAGTCACGAGGCCAAAAGGAAGGCGCTTAAATTCCACTAAGCCTTTCTCCGTTGCAAAGGCGGTATATGCTTTCACATCGGGCCGGAGGAGAATTTGATAATACGCCTTGCACAAATCGAGTTGTGAGATGAATTTGGCGTTTTCAAAAAGGTGGAGGTTTTGGTCTACCAACGGGATGGGCTCGGCGTCGAACACAGTTACAGAATTTAACTTCCGGAAGTCGATGCACATCCGATAAGAGCCATCAGGTTTCTTGACGAGACGATTGGGGAACAATAACTAGAGGTGGAGGGTTCTATTGTCTAAACTAATTAAATTATCAACTTCGGCGTTAAAAGCTTGGCGTAAATGAATTGGCATGCGATAGGGTTTTGAACGGACGGGTTCTAAAGTTGTTAATTTAATATCATGCTCGAAACTAGTAGCGGATCCAGGCTTCTCTGAAATAACGTCGTCGAACTGACATAATAGTTCTTGTAGCTGACTCTTTTGATGTGGTGTCAGCTGCGCGTCGATATCCAGGTCAGAAGGTTCAAAAGACTCGCCTGGTAGGGAAGGAAGGAAGTAATCGGCATCAGGTTGGATGCACACTGTCCGTATTACATTAGGGGACCCCGCGGGGTAATCCTCTTCAAGCGCCGATGTTTCCTCCAGTGCTACGAACGTATCTCCATGGGCGCGTTGGGGGGACTTTTTAGGGAGGGGGGGGGGTCCACGGACAGTCTCCGTGTCCTCGTTTTGGGCCTTATCCCATAAGGGTGTTAGTACTTCACACTACTTTTGTGCCGTCCTAAAGTCCTGGTTAAGGATCTCCGAGAATTCGGACGGTATCGGGGTTCTGATGGGGACGGGCTTCTGACTTCTTTCTTAGCTCGGCCTCGAGGAAATGCAGCCTGGGACTCAGGGTCGGAACTTACTTGGGGGTTCTGTCCTATAAGTACGGAACAAAATTGTATGGGTGTTGAAATGACTTCAGCCCAACCATCATAATATTGACACTGCAGGTAACATCTAACGACGGGGAATTGGTTCGCCCGCCCAAGGTATTCATGTACCACCACAAATCTTTCGTGGTTAGGGTCCACTGGGGGAAAAAGCTTGTCGGACACGATGAAACACGTACACCCCGTGTCCCTGACGAGAGTCGATACTCGGCAGCCGTTCACGCTGCCCTCCTCAAATTTCAAAGTTCCCGCTGAACTTTTGCCAAAAATAAAATTTACCTGGTGGCCTGACGGAGGGGGAGAAGTTTCTGCTTGGGTCTGCACCACCGGGGAAGCCGGAGTGGCATTAATCTGGTGAACTTGGTGGGCTTGTCCGCTTTTAAGTCTAGAATTTTGGGGGCAATTCTAGCTCATGTGGTTTTCTACACCACAGGTGAAGCATATGATTGGTCACTTCGGGAAGAGTGATGGAGAGGAAATCTTAACGGGAGGTTTGGTGTCCCATTGTTGGTTTTGGGGAAAGAAGTTTTGGGGTTTTACGGGGCCCGGAAACTTTGTCAGCTTTCCTTGGAAGGGGCGCAAATGCTTCCTTCTTTCCTGGTTGGAGGGGTGGTTAGAAGTTCGATTCTCCTTGGGGTATAAACTATGGCTTGCGGCATATACATCCGCTTCTTCGGTACACTCTTTAAAGGTCTGGCACCGACGATCCTTGACGAACGCACGGATCTCCGTCGGGAGAGACGCCAAAAATTGATATCGCAAAACGAAGTCTGTTAAGGACTCGTAGTTAGGATCAACCTTTGAGGATTCTAACCAAAATTTAAAATTCCTCTGAAGAATGTATCTAAATTGACTGAACGTCTGTCCAGGTCTAATACGACCTCCTCGAAATTCTTGGTGGTAGAAATCGGGAGTCATATTATGAGCGGCCAATAATTCAGCTTTTAATGTGCAGTAGTTAATTTTACATTCAGATGGTAAAGATATGAAAATCTCGCGCAATTTACAATTTAACAGTGGAGTAATCCGAATACACCTTCAGCCTCCAGATCCATGTTATTGATTTCGAGGATCATTTTCGAAGTGGGCTAAAAATGGTGCGAAATCCTCTCCATCCCTGAAATTGGGGAGCTTAAGTGGAAGATTGGGCTGGGCTTCTGAACGTGAAGTGGCTGATTGTATTTCGGCTTCTACACGAGCCATTTCAATCTGATGGTAAAGCTCAGCTTGTCTTTTCCGTTCCGTTCCTTTATTTCTCTTTCTTATTCTTCTCGTTGGATTTCTCTTTCTCTTCCTTCTCGTTGGATTTCTCTTTCTCTTTCTTCTCATTGGATTTCTCTTTCTCTTTCTTCTCGTTGGATTTTTCTTTCTCTTTCTTTTTCTTCTCGTTCTTTTCTTTGCTCCTCTTGAAAGTACTCAATTAATTCTCTTCCGGAAAGTGCCAAAGATTCTCCTTGCGCTTTAAAGATTTTGAACTGAGTCATATTTGCACTTGGGGGCGCAATAGTCAACCAACTAAATTCCTTGCCATAAGATTTATGCCTTCTAAAGAATTAGCCTACGTAAATATGGGCACCGACCCATTCGTAATTGGTTTCTAGATCTAGATAACACATGACTAAAATCACACAAAAAAATACACAAACAAATTATTATAACAGTTCCTTGAGCTACTCCAGATTCTTAAGTTTTAAAAAAGGGGATAGCAATCGTTAAAGCAAAAGGAAACTACTATACTCTATTCTTATAACGAATAACACTATGCTTTACTCGACTGAGACCAGTGTTTGCAAAGATGTAGCGTTAAACCCCACACCTGACACCAAATTGAAATAGTATATATATATATATATATATATATATATATATATATATATATATATATATATATATATATATATATATATATATATATATATATATATATATATATATATATATATATGTCGTAGAATAGACTCTCGACGATATACCTTATATAACTATTCGTTGAGGGAACTATTCAATTATATTTAGAGTGCGTGGTTATCTGGTTGACCGATATTATTTATCTTCAATATGCTTAAGAAGTGGACCGGAGCTCAAGGATAATAATATGGCTATCATAAATAAAATAAAGTTTTATTAATAAAACTATCAACACACACAAAACGGAAAATATTGACATAAACAGAGAATGGAAAGGGTCGTGGGAAATCTGGCTAATCCGAGGATTAAGATTTGGGAGGGATTTAAAAAGGTAAAACAAATAAAAATTAAATGGATATGATGGTTCGCTAAACCATTTAAAGCACATGGTAAAGTTGACAAAAAGGTTAAATACTCAAAGGTAATGTTCAGCTCACGTAATTAAAAGTTGTTGTGCAGAGGAAGGCGACGTAAAGGAATCTTCGGTCCGCTGGCGAGTTCCAGCCGAAGGGAAAGGATTAAATGATCTTGACGTGACGTCTTGATAATGAGAACAGTTTTTCGACGAACGGACTTGAAGAACAATGGCTGTTTTACGTTGTTCTCTTCTGAACAACAGCGGGGGTGAGAACCATCTCTTGTCTACGGGCTTAAAGAACAAAAGCTGTTCTAACGTTATTCTCTTTCTGAACAACAGGGGGGGGGGGGAGGGGGAGAACCGTCTCTTGTCTACGTGCTCAAAGAACAATGGCTGTTCTAATTTTATTCTCTTTCTGAACAGCAGGGAAAGGAAGGTGAGATCCTTCTCTTGTCAACGGGCTTAAAGAACAATGGCTGTTCTAACGTTGTTCTCTTTCTGAACAACAGGGAAGGTCTTGAGGACTTGGCATCTTGAAGGCTCGAACCTTGGCACTCAAGGGATATTGTCCTCTTCTGGACAAAATAGTGGATCTCGAGGTAGAGGGCCCTGGTGCACAAGGTGAGACCGGATCAGTGGGATGTCTCGCGAAGATAATCTGGATCTCGAATCTGCTCTTATTGGTAAAGTTTCTATATAAATAGTCTAACCATCTTCTTGGCGTAGGGGACAATGAAGTGGGGGATTCGAGGGAATGCCCAGCTGCGCCATGAGAACAATACCTTATCTGCCCATAAGCCTAACTCAATCTGGCGAGGTCAGCGCATGGGCCGAAACGGAGGGGGGGGGGGATGAACCTCCTTGGTTTAATATTGACTCAGGTGGCAGCGATAACGTGCCCGCTTCGAGGCGAAGATGCATGTGGGAAGCAACGTGTTTCTAAATAACATGTGATAGCGGTTGAAATTAAGCGGCCTCAAACCGTTCTATCACTATAATTCGACAGGCATTGATGTAGCCTTGGAACCTCCTGATTATGTAATGGACTCCGATGTAGATGTCCCCGCCGAAGAGGTGTAGATATTGGGCACGAAAATATAAAGCTTTTGGTGGAAATATTGGGCAAAGCCTCCGCATATTGAAGTAAACAATTTAAATACTTGTGGAGAGCCATCTGCTTCATGGAGGTGTCCAATAATTCTTGGTGAGTGAATTTAGCAGTTTCTGTTAAGGAACTCTATAAAGTCTAGGGTATTCTAGTGTTATCTGGATCTAATATGGTGAGCACATTTTTGAATTCATAATAATGACTTATTGCTCGACAATTCCTTTTTTATATTGAAATATTGCTTATAGTCATTTGTATTTACAGGTACCAAACCGCCAGCTCTTTTGGTCGAGACAGGCAGATACTTGAAACTTGCCGTCATTCAATGTGGAATAAGTGTGAATAGATTTGAGGAAATTATTCGAAGCCTATATTTTGTGGATAATACTAAACAACAAGTAGGAGATAAAAATTTTAAAGCTAGACCATTATTTGAGCAATTCAACAAAGTTTTTATAGAAGTTTGTCACTCTCTTCCGATGCGATGGTCAATTGATGAAGCACTGGAGCATTATTAAGGACGACACGGGCTACAACAGTTTATTCGAGGAAAGCCTGTAAGATTTTGGTATAAGATATGGTGCCTCTGTTCTCATGAGGGCTTTCTTGCAAAATTCAAGCTATAGGAAGGACAAGATACTGCTCGCGAAACAGGTATGAGTATTGGTGAATCTGTAGTAAAAACATTGGCATTGGAACTAGTTCCAAAAGGGAGTCATGGGTGCATAGATAACTTTTTTACCACCCTGCTTCTGCTTGAATTATACCAGGAAGAAGATATAAATCACACAGGTAACATTTGTAGGGATAGGATTAGAGGTGCCCCTCTTTCTGATATTGAAAAAGCAGAGAGAGGTGAAGCAGAAGTGGTAATTGATGAAAAGAAAAACTTCGTATTTTGCCATTGTCAATAAAATAGTGATGTAACTGTTGCTACAAATAGAAAGGAGGCCAAATCTCTTAGTATGTGTAAATGCAAGCGATAGTCAAAAAAAAAAAAAGTAGTAGTTCTATCACAACCAACGATAATGCAACAGTACAATCAAGGTATGGGAGGAGTGGAGTTTTTTGATCAATTTCGAGCAAAGTATAGTCACATTCCGTAAAAAAGTCTGGTACTTTCCACTAATTAGATTTCTTCTAAATGTTTTTATTGTCAATGGGCAGATTCTTTTCCAAAAGATCCATATAACATCCCTGAACTAGACTTCCTAAGAGAGGTTGTACAAGATCTTCTAAAACCTGCTGATGTGCCTGGGTGGTAATTTTGCGCCACTTAAAACTCCTGATGCAATAAGGTACGACAGAATCGATCATAAGATTTTGATGAGTGGAACACAGCGGAGGTGTGGAGTTTGTAAAAAAATGCAAACCAAAATGTACAAAGTCCGATGTGGCATTGCATGTTCAATGCTGGAACCAATATCATTCTATGTTAAAATAATAAACCTGGATGGTGCCCATTTATATGGGCACTTTATATTTGGGTGGCATGGTGCCCATTTATATGGGCTTCATATTTAGATGGCATGGTGCCAATTTAAATAGGCGTTCCATAACTCGGGGTGACATTTCAAATATTTAATAATTTTCAGCAGCAGGCATCATTATGAGTCATTAGATGTTATATATGTAAAAATTAACTAGTTTGAAAAGGTATAAAGGGTATCATGCGCTTGTGAGTTAAGTGGCTTTATCTTTGACTCCGTGTGCGGGTCTCGAAGTCTTCTTTTTTCTACTCTTCTATTGCTTTTTATTAAGTAGATGGCTTTGTTTTGGACTTTTTGGAGTTTACTAGGTTATCTCTCGAAATCGTATACGTCGCTATGGTTGGATAAATAATCGTGGACTGCACTATTGCTTGATAAATTTTTCTATTGCTTTTCATGCTTACGTTAAGTAACGTGTACAGTTATGCTAGGGCGCTTTTTCCGCGATTTTCCCTCTCAGTTAAGTACTTTTTATAACCTGATTTAATAATGGTTAGTGCAACACCTTAAATTCTTTGTCGTATCTGTAGCGCTGTCTTGCTGCATATACATCTGAAATGGTCCTCCTGTACATGGGTGCCATTTTAAATTTAGCCCTGTTGGTTTTAATTTTCCATTTATCTTCGTATCTATTATTACTTTTTATCTCTTCTGCAGTCACTCTAGCTTGCATTGGTCCGCTCCTGTAGGGGCAAACTATGATGTAGGTGACGTCGTCACCAAATTGGATGTTCAGGTAGCCCTCATTTCTTTTTAGTGGTATATGTGCTGTGTAGATTATTTGAAAATAACAAAGGATACCCTTCTTGAGAGATGGAGGAAGGGCAATACCCCAAATTTAAATCAATCTCTTTATTCCAAAATATGGAAAAGCTTTCGAATGCATTTGAACAATATAAATACTTCATTAGCCATTTTAGAGAATAATATTGGCTATGAAGCTTCTAACATTATTGCAGAATGCTCATAATCCTTTGTCCCTGAATTTCAATTACAGAAGAAGAAAGAAGTTAAAAGAAAAAAATCTTCCTCTATGGGTCCCCGAAGAAAGGTAAAAAACTGCTGCATCTGCTGACTACATGCCTGGAGCTTTCTAAAAAGAAGCCAAAAAAGAAGTCAACTGGTGATTCCAAAACTATCTATATCTATATATATAAGTATATATATATATATATATATATATATATATTTCTCTCTCTCTCTCTCTCTCTCTCTCTCTCTCTCTCTCTATATATATATATATATATATATATATATATATATATATATATATATATATATTTCTATATATATATAGAGAGAGAGATTTATTTATTTCTTCGTACATATAACTATACATATATAGTTTGAGGAGGAGTATGGCTACTGGCGAGCCTCCTCGTAAAAAAACTCGAGGGCATAGTAGTTTCTTTTGATCCTTTGGAAAGCCACTATCCGACTCCGAGTCTAGATACATAAAGTAAATAACTTCTAGAGTTCTTAGGTGCAAAAATAAATGCTTATAATGCAATACGTACTATTCAGATGTGACAATAAAAATGTGAAAAATATTATAGTCATGCAAAAAATAGAAAAAGACCAGTTGTGAGGCAGCATTCTCAAAATATCACTACGTTTTATTTTTTAAATTTATTTTTTAGTTACTCTTTTCCTAAAAACAAGATAAAAATGATTGCATACACAAGCTAAAGACTTATATTTTTAATTAATGGCAAAAACTGAAAATGACAAACCCCAAAGATTTTTGGCTTCCTACTCTGTTTGTATTTCTATACCCAGAAGCCCCGGAATGGACGTTTAAATCGCCCATCAAAATAACTGGTATCCTATAGTTGCATAGTTTAGTAAAGTTTTGTACCGGTAATTGGGGGCGCATGGGTGGACTGGTATCCAGTTGCGACAATAATGTTGTTTAATTCAATTTTAATATCTATAGCTAAATATGCGTACTAGAATCTTAGTATTGTTTTGTACTGCAATCCTAGCTTGACAACTACTGCCGCTCCACCGTGTGTTTCTTCTTAAGGATTTGTGTTAATAAAGTTTTAGTTCGATATCTTTAGTTTCTTGTTTTCGGTGTTTATTCTATGTTCTGATATTAGTATATCATTTGTTTCTGTACGTGCTTTTTCTAACCTGATTAAATAATGGTTAGTGCAACACCTTACATTCTTTGTCGTATCTGTAGCGCTGTCTTGCTGCATATACATCTGAGATGGTCCTCCTGTACATGGGTGTCATTTAAAATTTACCCCTGTTGGTTTTAATTTTCCATTTTTCTTCGTATCTATTATTACTTTTTATATCTTCTGTTAATATCCATAATTCAATTGTCCATTTCCGTTCGTGTATTCGTTTTCCGTTTAGTTTGTCCTATCCGTTAAGTTATCGGTGTTTCTTCTTTTTCTAGTTCTTCTTTCGTTTCTCCTAGGTTATCTCTCTGCTGACTGTATTCGAGGGTCCTTCTGGTAGTTCATCTCTGGGTGATGGACCTCTTTTAGTTGCTGATTTAGATCTGTTCTTTCTTTGGGCTTTCCTGTGAGTAACCCGTGTGCACTCTTGCTCTTGTGTAGTCGGAGGAGTTTTCAGTCTCTAAGTCTTCGCTGATTCTCTGCTCTTCGGATTCTACTACCTGTTGATTTCCTTTTGCCTCTTCGAGTAACTCATGTTTTGTCTTTTCTATGACTTTAATTCTGAAAATGGCCGATGAGTCGACCTCTTTGGAGAATTTCATCGGTTCGAGTCCTTTTTCCTCTAACATGCTGTTAACTGTTGTTCGCGTAATTTCCAGGCTTAACTATGTTAATCACGTGGGTCTATAATAAACAAGTAAGTATTTTCACGTTAAGAGTACCATCCAAATTTATCTGGGTTATCGCTCCTTTTGGTCACCTTTTGCCAATGATGCGTATAAGTTTCTATTTACGTTAGCGTTATAATTTCTTTTCTTCTGTGGCAGATCATAGCCATAGTTCTGTGTCCCGCTTGGCAATTATTGCTTCTTTTATCAGTGTTGTTCAGTAACGCACAGAATGGCCTTCAGTTCCACATTCAGAACAGTTGATTAGGACTTTTGGGTGCAATTTTAAGTCTTATGTTGCCCATGGCATAACATCTGAAGCAAATCTGTATGCCTGTGATGACGTCTCTGTGTACGTGGATCGATGGATTTCTCATATTAAAAAGCGAGGAGTCATTGTTAAATGATCCTTGAAGCCATTTCAGAGGATTCGCAAATGACCTTGAAAACGTGTGTGATCTTTAAATTTGACCGCCTCTGCTATCTTGAGCCATTTCTGCCTCTCCTGTTTTCCTTTTTTATTTCTTTGCATGAGTGCTCTCCTTCCCCGGACTCGATTTTTCGGCAGATGGCACTTCTGTTAGCCGTGATTTGTGGGGGTACTCTTACTTCCAAATCCAACTTCTTTAGCGTAATGCTCCCACAGATGATAGTAGCTGTTCTACATCTTAATATTCTGGGCAAATAATTGGGTATCCAGATAGTTTCTCAATACATTTGATTAGTGGTATTTCCAGATCTTTTCTTTCCGTTGGGTATGAGTTTAAGTGGAAGTCATTTGAAGTCCCTGGGAGTCGTCCCCTCTCCGAAGAGAGGGGTTCTTCTGTCGATCTTAAGCTGTGGAGATTTACCCAGTCTCCACTAGTGGGAAGAGGAGCCCCGATATCTGTCCTAATTGTATCTCGCCAACCTTTCAGCTTTCTCACTCTCCTTAGAGCGCCTTTTCTGGCCCCCTAAGGAGGTCTCTTGCAGGGGTTTACTATACCTTACTACCAACTGCAAATCAGACCTTGCCGGTGACAAAGTAATGTAGTGCTAGTAAAAAGTAAGTTTGAGGTAAAAAGTATGAATAAAGAGCGAAGAATTTAGACTACGGAAGAGCAACCCCTTTCCCGGGGTGAGGTACTTCGCTCAAGAGGAAGAAGGGGAATATCCAATCAGCCCTAGGAGTGCATATATTTCTCCTCGGAAATGTTCTTGAAAAAGTTTTTATTTTCTTCTTACCCGAAACTTTTCTTCCTTTACCTGAGATAGCCTTTACCAATTTGCATCGAGAGAGCAAACGTACAGACCATGTAAGTCAAATGGAATAACTTATTTTTTTCTTTATTTATTTATGTAAAAAGCTGATGAAAAAATGAGTGACCACCTCCACACTTCCGTGGATTGGGGGACAAGGGAAGAGAGAAAAGGTGACGAAATTTAAATATAAGAGGAGGTAGAAAGTTTCCCTGGGGATCGAGGCCATCTCAGTTTTTCGTTAACAATTTACAGTTTATTACAAATTAATATTTGAAGCTAAAAGGAAAATACTTGTGATATTTCTATACCAAAATATTTAGGGCGTAAAAAGGAAAAAGATTATATACAACTAGAATAGAACAACTCATCCAGTTTAGTGACAATAATAAAGGTGAATGGTAGTTAAATTACAAAAACATAATAATTATAGTGTCCAGAGTTAGAAATTTAATAACAAGGTTTAATTTGTACATTAGGCACTTTCGGTTAGATTTTAATTCACGATTACGATGGTATACTTAGAAAAATCAGTTTATAGTCAGTCTGCGAGTTGGACGTAAGGTCACCTGTAGATGTCTGGAGTAGCTACTGTTTTAGCGGGAGGTATGTACGACTTGTATCTCTCCCGCCCCTGTAGCCTGAACATGTCGTATAGCGTACCTGGTGGGAGAGTAGCCTCCAGTCTGTCCCAGATGACGGTGCTGTGTGAATGCAGGAAGGCATTCACCGTCTTTAACCTGGTTCCGCGATGGAGCTCCCTCTACTTGACCAAATCGTCACATTTCCCGTTTAATATGAAGCGTAGGGCCTGCTTTTGTACCCTATGCATTTGAATCATCCTGGTCCTTTTTTGTTGTGTTGAGTGGGATTGCTGGGTACAGCAGCTTCGTTGTCAATAGGAATGTCTGTAATTTCTTTCTGTTTTGTATACTAAGATTGCGGAATCGGTAGAATTTGCTGAGTTCAAGTTTAGCAACTTGAACTTTCAAGTTGATGTGGCTTCCTATGTCACATTTGGAGATCTTGAAGCCTAGGCTACTCGCGCTTGGCAAGTAATTTATTGTTGAGTTCTCCAATCAGATAGGCTCTGTCTTCCGTCTTCTGATCGCGACTGCAGTGAATTTGTTGTAGTTTGACTAGATCTTTCATTTCTCTCCTAACCGCGAGATTATTTTGGCTTCGGCTGCAGTCGCCTGTGACATCACTCTTCTAGATCCGATAGGGCTAGTCACAATCTTAGTGATGTCGCGTACTGTTCGTTGAGGGTTTGGGGAAGTAAAGGTTTCGGAATATCCCTAGTGTAGATCGTAAAGAGGGTGGAACTCAGACTCCGTCCTTGTGGGACTCCAGATAGTAGGTCAAATGGGGCTCCAATGTTGTGCCCAATTGATATCACCGCTCTCCTAATATTCAAGTGACTGTATATGATTTTCGCGAAAAGTGGGAAATAACCCGAGCCTCGAGATCTTGTGTTTGAGAACATCGATCTATACCTCGTCAAAGTCTTTCTTCACGTCCCGTTAGACCGCATCCAATATACAGAGAGTGGCAAGCGCCTTTGTGGCTCATTTCAATTTTTGCAAGCGTTGGATTAGACATAGAGGTTCCATCAGATCGCAGACGTCACTTTACTTGTCATTTAATGTAGCAATAGGAAAGTACAGTCTCCATACTCCTTTTTTTGCGGAAGCCATGTTGTTCGTCGTTCTGCAGTTAATGTGGCGACAGATGGGAGACCACCCTGTTCAGTATCTTTTCGAATACTTTTCCAATTATTTCGAAAAGTGAGATCGGCCAGAAGTTCATCACTCTAGTAAGATTATGTTTAAAGGAGTCGGGTGAAACGAGAGTTATCAGGAAAAGCAATGCCCTACGCCCGTTGGCCAACTTTCGACGAGATTAGTCGAGAATTTCTTTGGTTCAGTGGGACCATTAAAACCACGCCTTCGAGTGATGAGGCAGGGCTTACTTGCTTCCGTTAGCAAATACACGAGTTCCGGCGAACGCCTAAATATTCCCTTTCAAAAAATTAATCGTGGAAGTATTCCGTCAAAATCCGCCCAAGGAAGAGTCCTGAAGGCGTACCCTCCTCGCCATGGACAAGAGCCCAGGTTATGGTTGTGTGGTGGTGAGCTGTCTCTACGTTGCTCCCAAGTGAGCCAAGCCCTGAAAGTACAGAGGGTATTCGGCCCCTCTTTTAAGACGTCTGTGGAATCATCCACTGACGGTGCATATCCTTGAGCGATAGAAATGTTGGTAAACTGGCCTGCAGCTAGGATCTTATTTGGAACGACGGCATCAGGATCCAAGGACCCGTCCAGAAGAAGGTGCATAGTCTCAGCCCCACAGGAGCTTTTTACCTCCAGCATCTACAGGAGAATCTTCCCATTTTGATCTTCTAATTGGAGAATCTTCCCCGAGCGTCTACTTGTGGTAATCCCGCCTTAGGTAGAAAGATATTTACACCTTTCCTTTCGTAGTTGAGGTAATGTGGCGCCCTCTGACTAAGACTCGTCAAATAGTCTCCTACCGAGGTCATCTCGGATAACCGAAATTAATTACTGTCTCCCTATGGCTAGGATTCCATTCGTAGTTTCTTCCTAAACCGTATTGGGTTGGTTCTCAGAGAATTGAGCCCTTGGATCATGTGCAATTATTGATAATTATTGAAAGTTTTCCCAATGCTGAATTAATTAATAACTAGAGAGTATAATTATTTGTATTATATGTTTTGTTGTTTAATTAAAAATTATTTTTGCAATTCATGCTTAAGTCATCCAACTGCCAAAGTCTATTTAAATGAGGCCAATCCCGGCCAACCATATTTAAAGTATTCGAATAACAAAAACCGCGCTCACTCAACGAAATTCAATTCCAACTATTATTTTGGGCTGTCCCCGAACAAGCGAAGGAATCGATATTTTGGCGATAACTGCCTAATTCTACGATATTACTATTTTATTGTTTAGGAATGAAGATCATTTTGGCTGTCTTCAGGCCTTCCGGCAAGTATCTTGCCGCTAATGCTGCGATCAAGAGTTTCAATGGCCTTGTTTTTGTCCCCACCGTAGCGGCTTTTAGGTGACTTGCTGTTATTCAGCTTAGGTTTAGAGCATTTTGCTTAAGACCAGAGATTTCAAAGTCCAACTTTTCTTGGGTGGTTACCATACCTTCCAGTGCGAACTCCTGCAGCCTGTTAAGGTTTGAGGTTCTATGCCGAGTGAATTTCTGGTGGTGCCTTTCTGTCCATGTGCTGAAGAACTCTGTCTTCGAAGCCCACGTAAAAATTTTCCTATTCTTCGGAGATGCGGATAACGTCTCACAAGTTTGCTCTAAAAAGCTCGGCTTTTTCGTGTGGATCCCTAGCGCACTTGTCCAGGTGCACTATTGGCGAGTCAGTATTCGAAGTTGGTCTTTCTCTTAACTTACTGATAGTTTTCCAAAACTTTTTGGGGTTGGCGTCGATGTCTAGATTATGGATCATGTGGTTCCATTTCTCCCTGTTCTCCTGCAGCAGCGCATCGCTCACTTGTTGTCTTAATTGCTGGACTAGCGCTAAGTCCATTGGGCAGGCGTATTTAGCCTCCTGGATCCCGTTGTAGATTTTCTGGAATCGCTGTTGCAGGATGTTCCTCTCCTATGTTGAGCGAGTAGTTATTAGGATCTTGTGCCTTGTGATTGGGACTACGTTGTCTACGGTGGCAAAGTCATTAAGGATGCTGGACACCTCGGTAATTTGTTCTTGTCAGGCACCATACATCTCGAGAATTACCTCCAGCAATGACCTCCTCTAGGCTTCTCAGTCTGCAGCCGAAGAGTTTTACTCTAGTGGCGAAGGTATGGGTATGGGTGCGCTGGCTAACGTGATGGCCATAAGGATATGGTCGCTGGGTGTAAAGGGATCAGGCTGCCCATGGTGATGGAAAAGGAAGTTGCGGTTTGTAAACACGATTGACGGCTTTGTCACTGACCGTGGATACATAAACGTAGGGAAGTCCGTCCCAATTCTCTGAGATGCGCCTCTGCGTAGGAGTAACCCAGGTTCCCGCCTCGACCGCCCAATGGAGCGTAGCCAGCAATACATGATCTTGATTTAAGGTCTCCGGCGAGGATAACGGGGTACGCCTTCCCGAACAGGGTGAACATACGTGGAGCGGAAGGTACCAACTTCTTGGAGACTAGTACCCTGATCATACTTTAAAATATATTGTACAGCTGGTGTTTGTGATTGACACATCCTTACACATTGTGTGCAATAATCACTACTCCATTTATTGTGGCCATGGTTATTGTCTGTGTTTTGTTAGGGACTTCTAGTACTTTAGAGGGTTGTAAGGTTTTCCGGATCTGAGTTTTTCGTACATATTCGGCTCATAGAATTTCATCGTCCAGCCGCATAGTTTTACACGTTTTCCGAGTAGGGCAATCTTAGCACCTTCTTCCTCGTTGAAGGAGTCGTCAAACCACCTAAAGTATCTTTTACGTGTAACCGTGGTAATGTCCTCAGTGGTAAAGTTTCCTGATTGCGTCGAACATTTGCTCACCGCGATGACCAGGTTGATCTGCTTGGCATCGAGCACGTTGGAGTTTGAGGATTGTCTGGAGGCGCCTTTTGGTGCGGATTTACTCTCTAATGTTGTCAATGGGATAGTTTTTTGGCGGCTCAGCTCTGAGGATGCACCGACGGCGACCATCTGTTCCTCAGCCGGCGCAGCTTCCATTCACTCGTGGTCAGGTACTCCAGCCTGATTTCGTTTTGCGGCAGATGGGGTAGGAATTATGCTCCGTAGGGCCAGAACTTTGTAGGAGGGAGGGATGGTGGGGAACTTTAGGGGCTCCATGCTTTTTGCCTCCAGAATTCTGTTGAGCTCCGTGTTGAAGCAGACAATCGCTGAGTACTATAGAACGTGTGCGTGTAGAATACACGCCAGCAGTTTGGTGGGGGTTAAATCTGACATCTGTAGGATTATTTGAGGCTGGAGTTGGTTGGCTGGCGGCAGGGGTCTTTGCTGTATTGGCGTATGTCATGTCCAAAGAGACACTGTATGCTGTCTTTTTGCGGTTGAGATGTTCTCGCGCGCAGCGCACTGCATTCTAAAAGTTCTGTGAGGCTCTGAGCTGTTTAGACACATCTTAGTCTGCGACACATAGCGCATCCAAGAGTGCCCTTTTTGTGCACATTCAGAGCAGTGTCTACTCTTTATTGGGGTAGTTGTGAGTGGTGTGGTGCTCCTGTTAAAGCAAGAAAAGCACATCAACAGGTGGAACTGCTTCTCACGAGAGATTAGCGGAGGCCCGCTGACCATATTGAAGAGCCTCAGCCCAGTCATTTGAGACTTTTCAGCCATCTTTATTTCCTCGAAGACCACTTTAAAGATGTGTGTTTGGCCACGTAACTATATAACTTCTGCGACCTTAGCCCTAGCATGATTTCTCTCGATTTCGGTCCTAATTTCTTCCACGGTTCTAGCCCGTACTCAGGAGTTGAATGAGTTTTTTTATGACAATATCCAGTTGTTCGAAGATTACCTCGAAAACTTGGGACTTAGAAAGACGCACTGGATTAGTTTGGCGAAGCAAGACCCGAAGTTCAGGTGGCTCTTTTGGAATGTTCATTGGTCCGTTGTCACACATGTCCGATCAGCAGGCATAGGGCTAACCACACCCTGTCCACCTCCTCGCCCACATTCAAGAGAGAAACTGGAGGAATTTTAAATCAGTCCCCCTGTAAACGTTTTTGACTCAGTGAGGTCGAGAGAAACAAAAGATATCTAGAATCAGTGTAACGCTTCCCCACTGAATCCCGGGAGCGGGCTACTGAATTGGTAATTAGCGTCTTCATCCCGTCAAATTAATAGAATCGCCATGCCTATTGATGAGACTAAAAAAAAAAATTTCCTTAATTTCCCCCAGTTCATTGCTTGCAGGTACAGGTGGCTCCCCTCACCCCTTCTTTGGAATCGCCTTCGGGTGGCTCCCTCTTTTCAGTTGCAGTCCCACTTTACTTTCCCAGGGGACGGCCAAGAACGCCAGCAGGTAGCCCATAACCGGCCGCTCCTCGTTGAAGCGGAGCGATAGGGCAAATCCTCTTAGGGGGGAGAGAGAAGCCAGTGCCAATCGGCTGCTTCCCTCAAAATACCTCTTGGCTCGAATATTGAACCTAGCGGGGGTGAAGGTACGTGCCCCCACACTTAACCCGCCTAGAGAGACCGCTTCAAATGAGTTCTGTATGATGTCCTGGGCGGGCATGGTCAAATGGAGCCCCTAACCCGAGATAGGTATGGTCCTTGAGGCAACCCAGGCCCAGACGGTAGGAACTTCAATGGGGGAAAATCCGGGCTCGGTGCCCGCCCCAGAACCGAGTCCGCACATTTGCAAAGTCCCCCTCACGCGGCTCGAGTCCTCAGGATTTTAGATAGAAGGGAGGGATCTCCTCCTCCGGCTAGTGCCACTGAGACCACCAGCACTTTCTCTGCCTCATAGAAGGACCTTGCTGAGGCCAGTCTATCTGTCCTGGTGGCTCCTGCCGGCCAACGGGAGAAGCTCTCCTCTCCCAAAAAGAAAAGAAACTGGAAAAAGACTAAAAACTCTCGGGGCTCCTTTACATCCGAGGGAGTTTCGGCGACAAATTGGCCTGCTACTCAGGTAAGCAGCCAATCCAAGATCGGCACGTCAGGCCCCTCTGCCCCCTCCCCGGGTGTTGAGTCTCTGACAAAGACCAAAATAAAAAGTGCGCAGAAAAGAGCCTCGATTACGTCGGGGCCCCTCGTTCAGAGACAACACGGCGTTTTTGAGCGCGCTGGCTTCAAACGCTTTATTGTTATTCGATGGATTGATGGCAGCATGCTGGCTAATGAAAACATGATACATCAGAGGAGAGCGTTAGCTAGTGTGATTGGCGGGGAGCCGAAGGTGACCCGTTTCTTAGGCGGGAGCCTTTTGGCCAATGCGTCGAATCCCGCCGAGGCGGACATGATTACTCCCCATCGGACACTTGAAGGCACGCCTTTGAGTGTGATGCCGCACTCTACCATGAACTTCGTGAAATGAGTATTTTATGCGAGGAAACTCGTGGACGACACCAGAGATGACATCATCTTAGAGCTGGTGACTTTGGGCCGGTCAAGGTAGAACGTGTGATGAGAAAACAGGGAAGGGCCTTGAGACTTACTCTTACTCTCTTTGTCACGTTGACTGTGACAAGCTCCCTGAGTTTGTGGGTGCCGGTTAGTATTGCTACCACATGAAGGAATTCATGCCACTGCCATGGAGGTGCTATTACTGTCACCGCTTCAGCCATAGTAATCGCTCCTGTCGACGTGCATATTCGGGTTTCCTGAAATCTGTGTAAGTTGCTCTAAGGCCGCACACGATAAGTCCAACTCGTGTGTGGCCAAGTGTATCAATTGCGGAGAACCGCACTCTGCTTCTTCGAGGAAATATGGTGCGTATCCCCTTGAGAAGGAAATCCTGGCCCTTCAGGATAAGGATCGTCTCTCATTTTGCAAGGCTAAGGACTTGGTCCTGGCGCGCCTGCCGCCTCCAGGACGCCCTATACCTCGATGTTGAAAAAGACACCCTCTGCTCTTGGCCCCTTCACGCCTACGTGTACGGTCATCCACGCCAATTCAGAACCCTTCTGCAGGTTCTACCTACCCCGGGCGCTTCCCTGGTAAAGCTGGCGGTACAAAGGGTCCACACTCTGCCCCGGCTAAAACCATAGCTCTCTCCCCCTTTCCCCAGCTTGACCGTTTCCCATAAGGCGAAACGACCACGCGCCTCCACCGAGTCGTTAGACTCACAGGAGGCAACACCCATAGGTTTATTTTTTCAGGCCATCTTCCGGGGTTCCTAAAGCTGTCTCCTGAAAATAAGACAGCACTAAAGGATCTTCGGGTCCTTAGCCCACGCCCAGTCGTCGGCTGGGTGGCTCGTAGACGGTGGATCCCCGAAAATAGGGCCTCCCGCCTAAGGTTTCGAGCCAGAGGGACGAAAAGACTCTTATGGCGTGCCGAACCTTTCCAAATAATTTCTCCAAGGCCCCAGCTAATTCAAAGCATTGTCTGGCCAACAACACCTGGAGTTCTGCCTCCCGAAAGCTTACGTCCATTCTCGTGAGAGTCTTCTCTTCGAAGATGGCCCCTGAGTTAACTCCGACCTAGGCCTGAAAGTCATATTCCTTCACTGGAATTGCCGTGGACTTCGGGCCAACTGGGAGGAGTTGCGGAGGCTCGTCTCCTCCCGTTCTCCGTTAGCTATCTTTTACAATGATAACATGCTGGGCGCATGCCCCCTGCCCCCCTTTCGGGATATAAGGGTTTTGCGATTCCACCACAACGGAACGGGGACCGGGTTGGACGATGTGCTATTTACACCCAGAATGATGTCTTCGTTTATATCTTCGCTTTAGATGCCTTATTTCAGTAAGTAGTTCTGCAGCTGCACCTAGATAGGAGGTATAAGGTTATTTCCGCGAACATTCCTTTTCATCCGATTCAACGCATGGGACTTCCGCCAGGTCGTGGCACGTTTTTCGAGGCCCTTTCTCTTCTTCGGAAATATAAACATTGGACACCCCGTCTGAGGGCACTACTCAATTAATTCCAGGGTTCAAGTCCTTGCCGATCTGATCGACAAGATTGAGATGTCTGTCTTAAATGTCGATGAGTTTACGCATGACTGTCCGAAAACCGCTTTATTTTCCTGCCTCGATCTATCTTTGTGCTCTCCGGATGAACAGCCTGATTTTAAATGAAGGATGGTCGTTGACCTCTTTGGTAGCTCTCAATTTCCCATTCAAATATCTTTTTCTGCGCTGCTGCTGCCCAAGAGCCCGCTTCGGTTGTGCTTGGCGCAGGTGTGGTAGTCTACATTTCAGGAAATGACTGAATTCACTATCTCAGTAGAGGAGTTTAGGTCGGTAGATGAGACCGATGAATTCTTCTCCGTTAAACTCATCGCCAAGGGCCTAACTACTATTCCTAGAAGGTCTGGCCGTTTTGCACGCAGAACACTCCGGTGGTGGTCAGCAGAGTGTGAGGCGGCCCACAAACAGAAGCGTTATGCATACATGCGCTATAAGCGCCGCCCGAACGAATTCACTACCGGTGAATTTCGTTGGGCTAGGGCTATGATGCGGTATAATTCGAAGCACGCCCGCCGCTCTTCTTGGCAGGTATACGTATCTTCACTTAACGAGAAGACCCCTCCAGCAGATGTGTGGAAGCGAGTCAAAAGGATTCAGGACACGTTCCAGGAGGACCCCCACCCCCTCGTTGTTCAGGAAAATGGCACCGCACTCTTGTACCCCAGGTCCGTTGCGGAATCCTTCGCGACTGCTTTCTCGACATTCTCTAGCCTGGATGCTGTTCCGCCAGCATCCAATGCGCTTCATTATGTCGAGGAAGGCTGCCTGCTGGACTTTACCGCCAGAGGCGGAGAACCCCCTTAACGATCAGCTTACTCTAAGTGAGTTGCGTTCCACTTACCTTTGTGCGCGGACATCACCCATGGTCCAGACGATGTCCCGTACGCCATACTTCGACACATGAGTGGCAAGGCAGGGCCTTTCTGTTAGATTTGTTCAACAGGATCTTGGTATAGATTATTTTTCCAGACTGCCTGCAAATCGCTTTTTGCAAACCTGGGAGAGATCAGTCTACCTCGACCGGTTTCCGCCCAATCTCTCTAACCTCTTTCGTGTGCAAGTTGTTGGAGAAATTGGTAAATGAAGAATAGCCTTTTTTCTGGACAGCGGAGGCCATCTGTCTTCTGCACAGTACGGCTTCCGCAAGTTCCACTCCACGTCGGATGCTCTGCTCCGACTTGAAAATGCCGTCTGCGAGGCCTTCCTAGGGGAGACAGCATTAGACCATGTTGTTTTTCCATCTGGAGAATGCCTCTTATATCGCATGGCGATAGAGTATCATGAAGAGTCTCCACACGATGGGGAGAGGAGACGCCTCCCAATCTTTATATCTGAATTTTTGCGAGATCGACGATTCCGGGTACGGGTTGGGGGGTCTCTTTCCGGCCCAATGGGAGTTCACTGGGAGGAATCTTGTCTTTTTTTAGGGTTTTTTGTCTCAAGCAAAAGTGCTCCCTGTGGCGGTGGGCTTCAGGGTAACAGACGGGAGATAGCGCGGCATCTGTCCAGCTCTGACCCACTAAGAAGTAGTAGTCACGGAATCCGTGTCCGTGCCTCCTTTACCAGATTGAAGATTCCGAAGCGCTCAGTAAGAATGATCTCAGTAGTCTCTTTTACTGAGTCTTGCAGAATGCTACACTATGTATACTTTTTACTTAAACATAAGAGATAGAAAATTGACCAATCACAGTTTAGGAAAGTTTTAAGGATAAACTAACGTTCAAAACATAGGCACTACTTTCTTTTCTATTTCAACATAAGGGATACAAAATTGGCCAATCATAGTTAAGGGAATTTTATAAGGACAAACTAAGGTTTAAATCATAGGAGTCGTAAGAACAAAAAATAAATATAAATGTGAATGAGAAAAGTGGTCTTTATATTTTGATGTGCATTATGTTCGCTCATGTGCACCACATAGCACAACCAAGAAAATTCGCCGAAACGCTAAAGTTATTACTGGAGAAGAATGCCATAAGAAAATTGTGGTTCCCCCTCAACCCCTTTCCTGCACTTATTTATGCCTTTACTGTCGGAAAGACACTACAGGTCAAAGATATGTTGGAAGTAGGGGCCACATTAGTGGAAGTAGAAGAACCAGAGGATTCAGCAGAATCAAATGGAGAGGAAGGAAAGGCCACCGACGACCAAGAAAAGGAAACCAAAACCACCAAAGAAATAAATCCCATAAGAAAACAAAGAAACAAAAAAAAGAGAAACCACAGAATCTGAGAACACAACAGATTCAGAAATGGAAAATGATACCGAAGGCGGCCAGTACGAGGCGAGAGATTTCAAACTCAAAATCTTTGTTCATGAGGCATTTTCCATACCAAAAGGGACCAAGCCAACGGATATCAAAAAGGCATCATTTGCATGGAGGTAGGTTCATGTAGCAAATGGACCCACGGATAAATATATATATATATATATATATATATATATATATATATATATATATATATATATATATATATATATGTATATATAATAAATATATGAGTAAATGAATTATAACTTACGTAGCAGAAAAATCTACACACAAACAAAACTCACATAAATTGAAGTAATTAAAATTTATAGTAACAAAAGTATCAGAACCTAGTGTCGTAGAATTAGGGAGTTATCGCCATATTTTCGACTCCTTCATTTGTTCGGGGAATGACTACGAGAGCCCAAAATAATAATTGGAATTAAATTTCGTTGAGTGCGGGGGTTTTTGTTATTCGAGTACTTTAAATATGGTTGGCCGGGATTGGTCCTATTTAATTATGATTCGGTGGTTGGAGGACTTAAACAAGGACTGCAAAAATAAACCTTTACTTACACAACAAAACGTATAATAAAAATAATTACACTCTCTAGTTAATATTTAATTCAATAATGGGAGAATTATCAAAAATTATCAATAATTACTGAGGCACAAGGGCTAAATAGTCCGAGTACTAACCCGATTGCGTTTAGAAAGAAACTACCAATGGAAGCCTAGTCCTAGGGGCCACAATGATTCACTTTATTTATCCTAGATGACTCTGAAGGACACGATGAGGAAAAGAAAGGTGTAAATATCTTACTATTTGGGGGAGTTAGCACAAGTAGACGCTAGGAGAAGTTACCCCAAGTACACGCTGAAAAAGGGAAATATTCTCCTGTAGACGCTCGATGGGGAAAGATTCTCCTGTAAACACTCGTGGGGAACAACTCCTGTGCCACTGAGACTGTGCGCTTCTTCTGGACGGGTTCATCGATCCTGACGCAGTAGTTCCAATATAGCATCCTAGCTGCGGGCCATTATGACACCGTGTTCTATCACTCGAGAAGATGCGCCGTCAGTGGATGATGACAGAGGTGTTTTAAAAGAGGCCGCCGAATACTTTCTGTATTTTCCGGACCTGGCTTACTCTAGAGGAACCTAGAGACAGCTCACCACCACGACCTGGGGTCTTCTCCAAGGGGGTGTGTACGTCTTCGGGACTCTTCCTTGAGTGGATTCTGACGGAATATTTCCACTATTAATGTTTAGACAGTGAATATATATGTGTTCGCCGGAACTCCTATATGTGCTAACGGAAGCATTTTAGGCATGCCTCACCGCCTCGGCGTTCATAGCTCGGCGGTAGAGTTTTTATGGTCCAACAGAACCGAATAAATTCTCGGAAAATCTCGCCGGAGGTTTGCCGAGGGACGTAAGGCATTGCTCACCCCGATATATCTCGTGTCAAACGACTCCTTTAAACAAAATGCTTACTCGATCTCTCTTTCTTCGACACACATCCCTCCTCAAAATGGAACGAGCAGAGGAAGTGATATCAAAACTATTAGTAATTAAAGGTGTACCCCTAGTACACCCCCGAGAGTTGTACCAATTACAAACAAAAAAGAAATACATATATACAATTATTTAATAATAATTACACTCTGAATTTTAAGGAAACATCTTCACCCGTTACTAAGAAACCAAAGGTAATAAATAACTCAACTAGGGTATAGCTACGACTAAGTACATTTAAGAACATTCTTAAAGAAAAAAAAATAATAATACCGAAAACTAAAGCTCATGGTAGACATGGTCAACAACTGAAAAATTAAAAAACAAACATTTCCGCAGAGGTACATCGGGCCTTGGTTACACCAGATAGGGGCGTATATTTACAATAAGGGTACCAACAAGGACCGAGAATTATTTATACCTATGTACATGAAATAATTCCACAAGTATTAAGGTAGGCCTAAGTTCCATTGGAGATAAAATCAACGAAGTTGCTATACAATTCTCTTAGCCTTTTAGATATTGAATTTTGAATTGAAATTCCTGAAAAAATAGCCTCTACCGCAACAGTCTACCGTTATTATTTTTTAGGTTTCCAAGTATGCCAGTGGGTTGTGATCTGTTTCATTGTAAACTCTTTGCCTAATAAATAATACGTGCTCGATTAAAAAATAATTCTAATAAATAATTCGTGCTCGATTACAGCATAATTCATCTCAGGCGTTAACAGATTTCGGTTAGCGTATTCAATAGGGAAACACTCGTCATTAGGTCCGTATTGGAATAACACGCAACCTATCCCGTCGTTGCTAGCATTTGTCTTGATGCCAAACGGCTCGGCTGGATTAGTAACCACAGGTTCGAGGCAGACGCTAGAATAAATTTGAGTTGATTGAGGTTGGCAACTGAAGACGAGGTCCAGGCATATCGATCGGTGTTTCTCTTCTTTATGAGAATCGAATAAGGGGACGGGGGAAGCGAGGCAAAGTTCGGAATAAATCTCCTGTAGAAGGAGGTAGAGCCCATAATTTGCCTTAGTTGCTGTGGTGGAATGGCCAGACTCTCTCAATCTCCATATATATATATATATATATATATATATATATATATATATATATATATATATATATATATATAAGTACGTAGGTACATTTGCGGCTTTGGGCTGAAGTTGGATGAAAAATGTTAGTGAATAGGAAAATTGTTATGAGTACACTGGTTATGGTTTATTATTAACTTTGCAAAGTCCTTTTTAGAATAAATATTTAAGCTTGCAAGTTTGCCAAAGATTAACAGGTAGCTGATACGCGTTGGCATTGCAAAAGAAAGATAATGACGAAAATATTTCTTTACTAGCAACAAAATAATATTTAAATATACACAAATATTAGGTTTAAGGGGAATTCTCGCACAAATGGAGTTAATTGTCTACACGAAATACAGGTAGATTAATTAGGGGATTAAGGAGGTTGGATTCAGTACGGTGATTTAAAGGGAGATTTTAAACCGGGGCGCACACACAAAGAAAGAATCGATTGGTTAAGCCAGATTCTAGATCAATCTGCAGGCGGCAACGGTTACAATTGCTTACGTGCTGTTTGCAAAAGAGGGGCTAGTTGCGATTCTATGACTGCGAAAAAGAGAAGTCTGGTTACTTCTCGCTTCAGATGAGGGAGCACTCGTAGATTGCCTTCGGATATAGGAATCCTCGCCAGATACTCGCCGATTGACAATGGCAGAGTTCACGGATGCCGATTTAGACTTCGTTCATGAATCCAAATCTTCGATTGGTTAGGCGAGAGTCCTTCAGCTCGTTTTCCGTAGTAGGTGGGAACTCTATTAGTGTTCTTTCCTAAACTCAGTCGAAGGATTATATAGACGCCTGGTGAGGTGGCTTTTAGTGGCTTTAGCGGCCGCATCCACACACACGTAAGATTTTGGGGAAAGTAAGTCGACTCTTTCGGGTGGGAGGGGGGAAATTGTAATAACTTTTGCGTGGAATGTTAAACGGAATTCGATCTTATGACGGAATGAAGGATTGTTGGCTGAAAAGTGGCCATGGGAGACGATGAATTCGGTCTCTAAGCAAGTACAGCTGGGGCGTGATAACGGCGTAGGCTGTACCCTCACCCTGGTTCAGCTATGCTTTCAAAGCACCATGCGGTAGTCTCAGGACCACGTGGGTACAGAAGGGCACGTGGTCGCCTTTCGACCTTTTTCTGCTAAAATTGCAATTTATTAACGGGTAGCAGTATTTTCACGATGGCTCTAGATCCTTCTTCCTGCATGGCTAATCGTTAGTTTTCTATGCGGAATCCCAAGTAGTTGATTGTGTCGAATGCAAAATGACACTTGTTTGGCTCGATAGTAAGGTTGTGGCTTCTCAACCTTTGTATTAGAGAATGAAGGTCAGTCAGGTGGGTTTCCCAATCGTTCGCGACAACATATATGTTATCAAAATAGAAGAACACTTTAGAAAAACCGTCTAAAATCTGTCTCATCAAAGGGTTGCAGGTGGTACAAGGCCCAAAGGAAGCTTTTTAAAATGCATTACCTCCCTTCCGGTAGGAAATGCCGTAAATCTCTTTACACTGTCCTTCAGAGGAATCTTATAATACGCTTTGCATAAATCCAGTTCTGAAATATATTTCACCCGTTCGAACAGGTGCAGATTTTGGTGAATTAGTGGAATAGGATCCGCGTCAAACACGGTGTCTGCGTTCAATTTCCTAAAGTCAATACACATTCTGTTTGACTCATCCGATTTTCTTACCATGACTACGGGGGAACAATAGTCATATTTGGATGGCTCAATGATTTGCAGCTTTAATAATTTTTCAAACTCTATTAAATTCATTCCTCAGGTGGATAGGTAAGGGGTATGGTTTAGACCTAACTGCTTCTTGTGTCGTCAACTCTATATCGTACTTGAATTGGGTAGCATATCCAGGTGCGTAGAGGTTGACGTCACGGAACCCCTCTAGGATGGTTTGGAGCTGAGCTTTCTGTCGAGGTGTTAATTGTTCGCCGATTTTGAGTTTCTTTGATGGGATCCCGTTATCTCTCGCACGGAAAATAGGTAATCTTCATCTTGCTCGACGCAGGCATTTTCAATAATCCCCAGGTGAAACAGGGTAAAATTTCCTTCGAGGGCCGATTCTTTATTAATTGCTACAATGTGTTGAATTTCTGCACGCCCGTGAAACTTTTTGAAGAGGTTTATATGGAAAAGCCTATTTCTGCTTGAAGTTTCGATCAGATAGTCTACGGCGCCACGCTTCTCAACTATCCTAAAAGGACCTTTCCATCGGCTCAAAGGTTTGTTAGTTTCCGTCGGGAGTAATAGCAAAATTCTTCACCTGGTTTAACATTCGATCTGGAAATTTTCCATCGAAGTATGCCTTATACTTGGACAGGTTCACGTCGGCGTTTTAGTAGGTCAACTCTGCGCTTTCTTTCAATTTTTTTGGGAGCTCTATCAAGTAGGAATACGAGGACTGTATTTCCTGGTCTAAAATAACATATGTAAAGAGCTCCTTAAGAACACTCTGAGTTACACGAAAATTCCTATTATATAATAATTCAATGCGAGCGTATCCCAAAGTAGGATAGGGTATCTTCTTATAAGCGAAAGAGCCACTGGCAGATCACGATGCAATTCGCTCGGTTGATCTAGGCACAACATTCGTAGAATCGCCTTGAAATTTACTTTTAACTTCTCACACATTTTATTCCCTGCCGGGTGGAACGCAGTGGTAAATAACGGTTTTAGCATGTGAAGTTTCCCTACTTGCTCCATTAAATGACAATTAAATTTACGGCTGCCATCTGACAGAATTTGCTTAGGTAATCCAACGCTGGCAAAAATTGAAATGAGCGCCTCGGCGCATGAAACGCTATCAATCTTTTTTAGTGGGACGGCCTCTGGGAACCTGAAAGGGAAGCGAAATCAATTGCGGTTAGGATGTACATATGCTCTTCGCTAGATGGCGGGTAGAACGGACCAACTAGGTCGATAGCCAATAAAAATATTTAAAGATCCGCTTAGCGGTTTCCGTGTGGCGAAAAGTCTGTCATTTGCGGCCTTTGGTATGAGACGCACATATGAGAGCGGAACGCACACTGTCTGGGAGACAGATTAGTTTCTGTGGGAGTAAATGCGATAGACAACGTTATTATTAAACCCGAAAAGTTACCAATTTGCACCTTCTTACTGTTTCCTGTGTTACTTCGTGGGCTTTCGCCCACAGGGATTGAAGGGACTCACATTCCTTTTGTTTCTTGGAAAAGTCCCCATTGCCTCAGTTTCTACAATCCGGTTTTGCTGTTCCGGGAATTTCCAAGGGTATGGGCGCCTCGAAATCTCTCTTAGCCTGAGAGCAGGTGATCACTGGTTGAGCCACCGAGGACGATAAGACCTTGGGGTTCTGCCCAATTAGAACGGCACAGAACTTTGTTGGGCCACAACTACTTCTGCCCAGCCGGTAAACTAGGCGCAATCGATGTGGCACTTTAGTATGAGGAACATATTAGCACGTCAAGATAGTCAAGGACGATGGCGAAACGATCGTGATCCGTTCCTACTGGTGGAAGTAACTTATTCAACACCACATTACAGGTGAACCCTGTATCTAGGACGATGGTATAGATACGGCATCCATTTACTGCACCTAATTTGAACCGGAGGCTCTTAGGGTTACTTTTATTCAATAAAAATTTATCGGGTGGCCAGACGGACTGGGTTCACTTGATGAGGTCCAGGATTCTGCAGGCGCAGTGGGCTGAGTGGGCTTTGCACTCACCTGATTTAGCTGGTGTGAGAAGTTGTTTCCCAGCTGGGTTTTCTGAGAGCAATTGTATTAAACGTGTCCATTAGCTCCACACGTAAAACACTCGATGTTTCTTCTGGGGACTGATGACAGAGGGATATTGGAAGAAAACGCCCGATTTTCCTGTTTGGTGGGCAGTTGCTTTAGTTTTGACTTAACCGAGCTGATTATCTGGACATATTTTCCTTTATTTTGAGGGAAGAAGGGGCGCTTCTGAAAATGCGACTTGGTGGACATGGGTTTTATTTTCTTTGCTTCGTTGCGATAACAATTATTGCTGGCGGCAAATACGTCAACCACTTCTAAACATTCCTTAAAGTTGTTACATCTTTTGTCCTTGATGTAGGATCGTATTTCTGAAGGAAAATATCTTAAAAATTGGTCCTGCAGGAGGAAATCAATGAGGGCGTTGTAATCATGGAGTACTTACGAGGCGTCTAGCCAAAATTTAGGAGTCTTGGAAGAGTAAACACAAATTGTTAAAAAGTCTGTTTGGGTTAAATACAACTCTGCCTGAACTTAACTCGATAGAAGTCGGGAGTTATTTAACAGGCAGAGAACAATTCTGCCTTTAACGTGGAGTAATCGATGGTTGCTTTAGAGGGTAGCGAGACAAAGTTGCAACAACCTTGTTACACCGTCCTACTCAATTTTCTAGTTGTTGACTTCAAAAATCTTTTCAAAAGGAGTTAAGTAGGAGGCAAAGTCTTCCTCATCTTTAAATGCGGGTAATGTAACGGACGACTGTTGATGAGTTGATGGTTCCGAGGTGATTGATAGACCCTCATTCCTCATTTTCTCGATTTTGATTCTATGTGCCAGAATTCTGTTCCATACTTCTCTCTCTTTCTCTTTTCTTTCTTTGTTTTATTTTTCTCTCTCATTTTCTTATTTAACTCTTTCTTTTTATTCTTTTTCTCTTTCTTTTGTTTCTTTTCTCACAGTCCTTTCTTCTGTCAGTATGTAAGACATTAATTCTCTCCTACTTATTCCTAAAGATTGTCTTTCTGTATTAAATGTCAAACGACGACATTCTAACTTCCTCACCAAAAAAAACTAAAGAAAACTTCACGCACTCGATAGAATATAAAAGAATATATTGACCCAAACTTTACGCTCGGGAAAACACTTGTGTGTGTGAAAGATGGGGAGGCTTGCGTATCGACGAGTTATGAGGAACTCAAAATACGCACACCGAAAGCACTTGTTCACTTGAGAAAGAAATTTGCTCCAAACGAGACATATCCTAACGTTGACGGTTATAAAAACCAATTAAACTACTCTGCAATCTATTTAAAATTTTCACCGACGTTTGTCTACCGCTGCAAATAATTAAGTAAGAAGATTTTTGTTCTAGATTAAAGTTTAATTATTTCTCCCTTTAATTAGCTGATCTCTACTTGCATTTTTGCACGAGTTTAACCATTTATTGCCACTCACCAACTGATCTTCTATGATTTGTAAGATATAACTCGTAGAAAATTTGCATCACTATGCATACTAGTATACACCTTAATTTCAAGATTAAAACTGTTCTCACCCTCAAAAGGTTTACCACTAACCTTCTAAGTACATAGATTATCAGAGCAATCCATAAATTAAGCACAGATAACAAAACGAAATTACTTTATCCAGTCTCTGTATGCATGAAAAAAACTTTGTCTCCCCTCTTTAAATTCCTCTGATTTTTTTCTTACTCTTAAAACATTTAACAAAATTGATCTTGCTCCTCTTTTGTCGTATAGATCATTACAATTTAAAAAAATTAAACCCTCTCTGACTCTTTTTTACGTTGAAGATATATAAAAAATAACCACGATTTCAATTACTATCATAATTATACGAAATATCATAAAATGAGTTTAATGCAAAGGGTTTTATAGTATAAATCTAAAATTCAACCAACCTGACACAAATGCATATAATCATTATCTAGAATTGAGAAACCTCATTCATGAAAACATTATGCACTGCTTTAAAGTCAAAGAATTAAGAAAACATTTCTAGATAAGAGTAGGTTGTAAAACTTGTACAATAAGAAAGCAATTACTTCAATTTGATGTTTGTGCGTTGTCTAATAAAGCACCGCAAGAAAAGGCTTATCCTTAAACCGTACAGGGTTTCCATACAATCTCTTTAAAAGTAAAGCCATCTAAACATTGTAGGCAAATATAATGTTACACGTATCGTGTAATTAATTCCGACAATCTCGTTCCATTTAAAATTGTAACAATTCTATTTCGCTAAATAGTTTGAAATTTCAAGGTATAAATTTCATTAACTTTAATATGCACCACGATATTTACGCTTTGAATCAAATTCTTCAAACAAATAATATTGACTTAATTTGCCTCGTCTTCCTAGGAAGAGTTTTTTATAGGAAGACTATGTCTATGAATATATTCGCGTAGGTTTGCAAGCAATTGTTAATTACATGTGGAAAGCCTAATAAAAGTACAAGCCTTCTTAAAACTCTTTTTGAAATATCTAAAATACGATGCAATTGAAATGTATGAATTCCTTTTATTTATTTAAATGCAACCTTATCCGAAACATTTCAGCCGGAATATTTGGACTTGAGGTTCTTTGTTAAAGTAGTGGGGAGGTGGGAATGTGTGCTCATATCACGAGTAGACAAAAGAGGAGACTTTAGGTGCTAAACACTATTAGACAATGTGCCTTCCACGCATTTTTACTACTAATCATGTAGATCTTTCCGAAACTTCTAAGTCTTACTCAAGGGTTGTCGCATTTAAATACAAATATTTTTCTTATTTTTGTATGCGCGTTCTTTTTTTTCACGATGGCGTAACAGAGGTGATCCTAGTTTTAGGATGTCAATCAGCATTATAATTCCTTTTCACATCCCTTATTTCGACCATTGTATGGTGTGATCCTAACAGCTCATTCCTTTGCTTGCGCTGGTCGCAAATTTGCCCTGATTACCGAACGTAATAAGTGCCAGATAACTTCTTACTGTCGTCACTAAATCTATATAAATTGAAGTGCTTGGTTTCATGTAAGGAGAGAAAAATGTAGTTTAAAAATTTGATTTTCTTTTAATGTAGTAGCCTAGTTTTATTATCCTCCACATATGTTTTGATTTCCTAAGGTTACTGACAAACCATAAATGTGAACTTTAGAGTTACGGAGGGGTAAATTCGTGAATGATGCTAAAATTTAAGTAAAATATATTTTGTATCATCCACTTCAATGTAAAAATTAAAAAGGACTAAGGAAAATGACGTTATTAAACCTTTAATTAAATATCTTTAACTTTAATTAAGCAATTTTAAAGGGTCAGGCATGCTGAAGATTTAGTATTAATTAAATATTTTAAAATGAAAATCTTTTCAGCCAGAACAAGGTTTCATCCCAAGATGAAGATGAAGGGCCAGAAATAATGACCCACCAATCCTCAATATTCAAAATGGAAATAATGCCTCCAGGAAGAAAATTAAGAGAAACAGAATGACCCCCACGTCATGCATATAAGTACTGGCTGTAATATAAATGTAGATTAATCAGAATGTTAATTTATGCATATTTACTAAATGGAAACAAATCTTTACTATACATTTGAACATTTGATATACCAAACGGAAACAACACGAGAAATTAAATTATGTAAAGTGTACAGTATCATCCCAAACCAAAAAAGAAAATATCCAATGGCGTGGAGTCAAACGTCGATGCTTAGCGAGGATTTACTCTACGATGACTCGGGAAAGGAGCACGCCACAAATTGGGAAATAGAGCCCAGAGTGAGGGTTAAATAATCAAAATCGAGTGCGGTGGCCTAAATAATCAATTCTTAGAGGCTCTGGTTTTAAAGAAACTGATTGTAGAAAAATAACTTTACTATATACCAAAAAAATATTATTAGCAAAAGTAAATAAATGAAAATAAATAAGATAAGACCCGGAGTACCAAACTAGTGGGGGGGGGGGCGAAAGAATGACTCGACGGGGACAAGAGTCTGAGAGAGGATTTACGGTGATTGATTCCAGGGAAAGGGGAAGAGAGCAAAAGACGGGGAGATTCACGTAAAGCCTAATTGACTCGAGGCTTTGGATACGACGAGTAAGCAAAGCGCTGCAAAGTTCCACTTGCAAAATTCGTTCTTCTATAACCTCGCTGAGACGAGAAGGAAGTCGATACCTGAGTGATAGATGCCTGTCCGTGTCTATAGTCTCTCGGGCGCAAACTCTAGCCTAAGGTACGAGCGAGGCCAGATAAAGAGGTGACGCGTCGCTTTCGTAGCTGGAAGCCGTTGGGAGGCGGGAAACGGCGTACCAGACTGTACGTGGCTGCCAACCAGTATTTATACCTCCTCTGCGGAAGTGGGACAGGGATCTCATTAGACTTGGCGGGCGGGGAGAGGGTATATTCTCGGCGAGCACCACAGACTCGCACAAAAATTCTTGACGTCGTAGGTCTAGTGCCGAGTAGGTTTGGAAGTAGTAAAAGGACTTCGTCACCGAGTTTAAATTTTCGTTTTTGGGACTTACAGTTGAGTTGAGTTTGATACTTGCCCAAATCTGTCTCGGCGTTTTGATGCGCAATCTCTGCGCTCTTTCCTAACCTCTGCCTCAAGTCTAGGAGGTAAGCCTCGGAGGATTGACCTTCCTGGTCTAATTTCGAATTGGACAAAAGCTCCCTTAGAATGCTGAGGGGCTCTCTAACATTTGTCCATACAGAAGCTCTGAGATTCCCTCCCAGAGGGGTGGGAGGGAATCTCAGTTCATTTTATTCTTCGAAAAGTCTTCTGTCATGACCTCCTTAAATTATGAAGAACGTGAGCTTTCTAGGGGCGAGGGCATCTTCCAATCTTTTACCACTTGCAAAAGGGTAACCACGAGTTGAACCACAAAGATGGAGGAGACGCGTAAGCACTGGCCAATGAGGACTGAACAGAATTTAATAGGGGCTGCTACTACCTCTGCCAAGCCAGTGAAGTACGCACAAGCGAGGTAGCACTTAACCATGAGGAACCAATTGGCACGCCCAAAGTTTCGATCACGACGGCGAATTTATTATGCTCCTGGACTACCGGGGGAAGCAGCTTGTCCGAAACCACTAGGCAGGTGCACCTGGTATCTCTCAAAAGAGTGGAAACACTACAGCCATTAATCGTTCTGGATTCAAACTTAGGGCATCCAAGGGTATTCTTATCAAACAAAAAGTTTACCTGGTGGCCACCGGGATTGAGGTGCTTAGGGGAGGAGAATATTCCGATGATTTAGATGGAGGCACAGATCTGGTGTACCTAGTGAGAAGAGTTATTTCTGAACTGAGAGTTCTGGGAGCTGTTCATTTTAATGTGGCCCTCCACACCACAAGAAAACTAATGATGGGACTCTTGGGGAAAGATGACGTAGGGGGGGCCCTGAAGAGAACGGTTTTATATCCCGGTTTTCGGACAAAAAGGGTGGTTTCGGCTTCGACAGCCCAGTTACATTGGAAAACTTGCTTCCATTTTTCAGGATGAATTTACCCCATGTTTGGATTAGGTTTTAAGGAAAGGGGGTGGGGCGTTTTCTTCACTTTTTTCGAATAAAGGTTGTGGCTTACTGACTTAATATCAACCTCTTCTGTTAACTCCTTGAATGTGAGGCACAACCGGTCTTCTACGAAAGATCTGAATTCAGCCGGAAGTGTAGCCAACAATTGGTTTCTTTGGAGGAGGTCAACGAGGGCATTGTAGTCATACGGTATTTTAGAAGCATCGAACCAAAAGTCGAGGTGACGCTGGAGGGTGCACCCAAACTGACGGTATGTTTGGCCTGAGTGAAGACGGGCATGTCTGAATTTGGATCGGTTAAAGTCTGGGGTAATGTTATATGCGGCCAGTAACTCCGATTTTAAGGTTGAATAATAATTGTTGCCTCCGAGGGTAGTGATATGAATATATCTCGGAGTTGGTAATTTAGCAAGAGGAACATTGAGCCACTCCATTTGCCTCGATTTTCCAATGGTTGATTTCAAAGATTTTTGAGAAATGGATTAAAGGGTCTCCAAAATCCTCGCCATCCTTGAAAACCGGAAGCTTAACAAACGCGGTAGGGGGAGCTTCGGACTTCGAACTGATGGACAGCGTCTCGTTCCTGGTGCTACTCATTTTAAGTAACGAAAGGGTTATTCTTTCCCTTTCTTTTCGTTCTTTTTTCTTCCTCCTCGTTCTTCTCTTTCTCTTTTTTCTTCTTGTTCCTTCTCTTCTCCTTCTCTTTTTCCTTCTCGTTCCTTCTCGATTCTTTCTCATTTTGTTCTCGTTCCTTCTCTTCTCTTTCTTTTTTCTCCTCGTTACTTCTCTTCTCTTTCTCTTTTTTCTGCTCGTTCTGTCTCTTCTTTTCTCTTCTCTCATCTCATTTGGTCCTTTCTTCCGCTTGGATAGAAGCTAGAAGGTGGTTGCCGCTGAACCCAAGCGACTCTCCTTGCAACTTAAACGTGTTAAATAATGAAGAAATTTTATTGCGTTCGACTAGCTATCAGGAAAAGCACTACAAAAAAGCGGAAATTATTTAGACTCAAAGTGGAAGTGGTGGTAGGCTTTCGCGGACCTATGATTCTTCACTTGAAAACAAACAAACAAACACAGCGAAAATTATTTCGCAGGGCACGAATTCTTAATTATACTTGAAATATTAACTCCAGAAATTAGCGAGAACCTGTGTTGGTCAATACGGAACGAAGAACACAGTAAAGACAATACAAAAAAGAAATATTGTTAACTCCTTTACAATACGGCAGACGTTTTATGAGGCCTGGAAAGGGTTAAAGTTTCACACTGTCACATAATTCAATACGAAATACGCACACGGTTTGTAAAACCAGAACCTTTAATATACAAGAATAACACCCTTTAGAACCTGTCACAGGTCTAAAAGAAATCAAATCAAATACTGCGAGTAAACCTAAAAGCCTGACACCAGAATATAATGTCGTAGAGTCGAACGTCGATGCTAGCAGAGAATTTACTCTACGATGACGCGAGAAGGGAGCACGGAAGAAATTGGGATCTAGATTCGAGTGCGAGGGTTAAATAATCAAAATCGATTGTGGTTGGCCTAGATAATCAATCGTTAAAGGTTCTGAGTTTAGAGAAACTGATTGTAGAAAATAACTTTACTATATACAAAGAAAATATTATTAGCAAAAGTACGAGGGGTGGTCAATAAGTTTTGCAATTCGGATATAAGGAAACGAGATATGAGGAAAAGTGTTTTATTATTTTTCAATATAACTACCCTCGACTTCAATGCACTTGCGCCACTTGTCTCTGAAGCCTCGAATTGCCGACAACCAGGAATCTCCCGACTGCTGTTTAATCAACTCCTGGACGGCAAGCTGGGCATTTTCATCGTTCCCAAACCGGCTTCCATGCAGTGCAGCCTTGAGCTGGCGGAAGAAAGTAGTCGCTAGGGGCCAGATCTGGACAGTAGGAGGGATAGTTGAGCTCTCCAAATCCGCACTCGCGTAGGGAAGCTTGTGCAACTCTGGCCTTGTGGACTTTGATGACTTTGAAGACGATCAAGGGACATGAGGTTACTAGTTTCCCAACGGGCCGAGACCTTGGTCATGGACAAATTGTCGTGGATGATGTTGATAACACTTCTATGTGATATTCCAAGTTCTCGATCGATTTCTTCGACCTTCACCTGTTGACTTTCGAGGATCATCTTCTCCACACGGGCCACATTTTCCTCGTTGGTCACGTCTGATGAGCGTGCTGGACAGGGGTCATCTTCAAGGGACTCACGACCATGGCGAGACTCCCTATTGCAGCGAGCAATGGTTGCATAAGGAAGGGGCGGTGTCGGTGTACACTGCAACCGTCCGTTCATGCATCTCTTTTGCATTCTTGCCTTCCTCGGTGAAAAATTTGATCACTGCGCGGTGCTTAACCTTCTCCATTGTTGAAAAAAATGTGACTGACGATCTGTGATCAGCTACTGCTTCTTAAATAGACGAGGCAGGAGGGTGTGGCTGCAGGTCCTTACTTGTCATAACGGGTACTAACACCCCCACAAACAGCCACCCCCTTTCCTCTGTTTTACACTACCGATTCGCAAAACTTATTGACCGCCCCACGTATATAAATGAAAAGAAATAAGATGAGACCTGGAGTAAAAAACGAGGAGGGGGATTCAAAAGATACGACGGAGACAAGAGTCCGAGAGAGGATGCACGCTGATTGGTTCCAGAGAAAGGAAGAGAGTGCAAGTGACGAGAAGACTCACGTATGGGTCAATTGACTAGAAGATTTGACTACGACGAGTAAGCGAGTTGCTTTAAAGTTTCACTTGCAAAATTCCTTCTTCTTTAACCTCGCTGAGAAATGAACGAGTGAGTACTCCAGACGAGAACGAAGTCAATACCCGAGTGTTAAATGCCTGTCCGTGTCTATCGTCTGTCGGGAGGGAACTCTAGCCTTAGGTACGAGCGAGGCCAGTAGAGGTGTCGTGTCGCGTTCGTGGCTGACAGCCGTTGGGAGGAGGGGCATGGCATACGTGGCTGTACGTGCTTGCCAACCAAGGTGGGGTTATATGGTTCTTATTTCTCAAAGTTTTTCCCGAATTATTTATACTGCATCGGCAGAGGAGGGTCCCTGGAGGCCCCAAATGGGGGACGGGGATCTGATTACACTTAGCGCGCCACGGGTGTTGGGGGATATTTTCGGCGAGCATCACAGACTCACGTGAAAGTCCCTGACGACAAAGGTCTGTCGCTGATCAGAGGTTGCGACGAGGGAAAAAAGAACCCAACACAGATCACCCGACCACTAGAAATTCTCGCTGCTCCTCTGGGGCTTTCTAACCGTGTGGGTGCATCTTTTTCAGGCGCCATGGGTAGGCGTTGCCTTCTAGGAGGGGGGAGGTAACCTTCTCTCTCTGACACCCAAAGCTAGATTTTCTGAAAATTAATCGGTTGCGTTCTATAAAATTACACCAAATATTCTTTCAAATTTGTCTCTAATAGGATAAAAAATATTAGGAAAGCAATGTGAATTTGAGGAAAAAGTGGATTCTAAAACTAGAGAACGATAAATATAAATGCAGCATAACCAGAAAACATCTTAAATTTTCACTCGTTATATTTTTCAAGATTAATTTTATTCCATTCCTTTTCCAATCTCTACAGAGAGCTTCAAAATTCATTGGTTACCAAGCCCTAACCTTCTCACTGAGTATCTGCTCTTGGATTTATATCCCCTTTTGGGCAAGCCAGTTCATCACGTCAATATTTTTAGTATTTGAAAATTGCTTCACGGACTCTGCTGTGTTGCACGGAAATCGGTCTATGTAGAGGCAACTAGACTCACGTATTCACAATATTCGTAGATAACAGATCACCGTTTCTGAAGCTGCTTATCATATTTGGCATCGTTTGCTTTGTTACGTGAATTGACAAGCAGACAGACTCCAGCGATTAAAATATGAGTCGAAGCATAAAGCCGTATATATAAATTTAGGTATTTTTTGTTCATATGCGATTTAATATCTCACCTGTACGACGACTCTCTGCTAAGGGGAACCAAAGTCAGACCGCTGAGATCTATTATTTAGAAATCATTAGAAAGAACATTTGTACTATCGTAAGTGAGATATAAAAACTAGAATAGAAGGTATTTATAAACATCAAGGCGATTAAAAATGACATTGCTAGAATCGGATCAAAGATTCTCAATATATTTAAAAATGCTGTTGTATTTACGGGTATCTTGAACTCGAGCTCTGATTGAAGGGTGGGAATCCTAAAATTTGAGCCGAGCCAATCAATAATGAGATAGGTGGCACACGATAGGACTTTCTTTTTCTTTCGTATATCTTTGATCAGTTTTTACTAGGGCACTTCGCCCCTTTTACCTCCGCTTTTCTTGTTTTGTTTTTTCCTTCGTTTTTTAAAGTTTTGGGCCGTTCACCTCTTTTATTTACGCTTGTCAGTTTTATCGTTTTCCTTCGTTTTTGAGTTTTGGGCACTTCACCTCTTTTATTTAAGCTTTTCCTTTGTTTTGTCTTTTTTTGGGGGGGACACTTGGCTCATTTATTTACACTTTTCTTACTTTGTTTATTCCCTCACATTTTAGTTTTGGGCACTTCACCTCTTTTGTTTATGTCGAACCTAATCTAGACATTTTCTCTCTTTTGTTTTTAGTTACCATACCCGGGTTTATGGTCTTGATTTTGCAACATGTTCTTTGTAATGTTTTCAAGTGTAAATTGATTGTAACTTTTCTCTTGCACAATTCCTTCTGCTTGAGAATAACAATGTTTTCTCGACTGTGCGTTGCCTTTGTTGGGTTATAGCTTCAAACCTATTTCACCCCTATGAAACCTACTACACATTTTATCACTTACTCCATAAATAAACCAAAATGCGAAGACCATAATGACTGACATATGTAAATCCATTTCATCATTCGAAATTGATTGTATATATTGACAAAAATGCCTAAAGCAAGTAAAAACGCTAATTTTCGAAATGGCTAAAATAATGTCAATGGACCGTCTAAGCTGTTGTCGCTCTCAGATCTCCCAACTCAACAAGAAATTTAGACAATATTTCTCTTCTCGAGGTGAGTGACAGTAAATTACACGTATTTTTCTGAAAGAGAGATGGCGACATCTTAAAAAGGATTGAGGATCGCAGAGGTGAAAATTTTCATTGGTCAATTAGTGACCTCTATAGAAATGAATTCGCCCTTAGTCATCGATTCCAAACCGTCGACGGACCTACGACATTCAAAAATTCTTTCAATAGACCAAGAGGTAAATCTTTGTCAAAGGTCAAGGAGTTAGAATGTGTTGAAATGTTCGTTCAGATCACAGATTGACCAGAAATTCCAATGACAGATGAACTGTTGTCAGATTTATCTTCTGATCAAAAGTATCCTTTCCCCGTCTCTAAATCAATTCGCAGTGGGAAAATTGATCTGCCACCAATTTCCAACTCGAGGTGGTTGAATTTAGCCTATCACCTTTGCGCAACTTACTCTTCAAGCATCTTTTAAAGGTAAAGTTAAAAAGAGCCTGCACTCTCTCATCTTCTATATTGTCACGAACTACATTCCTTGTTGGTTTGTAATCAAAACTCGACCACACATTTCTGACGCCGCGAATCACATTCTTTCTTAAGTAAAATGTTTCCGCCTTCTTCCTCAATCAACGCGAGGCAAAGTGTTCCCTTACATCAAATAATGGAATGCACACCAAGAAAATCTGTTCGTCTCTCTCCTTTGTAACGATGATCTAAATCTCCGTGACACTGATGTTCGCAAGATTATGTACCTCAACTTCACTGTAAAAACACCATTGCTGAACTAATCGATTGGGCTTCAATCACAATTTCCGAGTCTATCCTCACTTGCGAACTCACTATTGCCGTACTTCAGTATTTGATTATCAGAAAATTTGAATTACCATCTTTCCCAACTCACACCAAATCATTGTAGTGAGTGATTTGCGAATTAACAACTGCATGCGGTAAAATTCATGGTCATGATGTGAGATAACGGTATATTGGCTTCCAGAAAATTGTTTGCGAAATCTGACAGGAAGAAATATTTTACAAAAATGATTTGATTGGTACAGTCTCTCTATTTCTCAGAGTGACGGCAATGATATGCATTTCTGAGACATCTCTTCCTTTTTGCGTTCATTTGATAAGATGTTCCATTAAAAAAGACTTTTTCCTTGCTTGGAATTTAGTTCTATTATCAAAACTTAATTTAATAATATGATTAATTTGGAAAGAGATAGGTAATCTCGGATTTTAATCCCGTATACAATAAGCAGGTTTGAATACAGTCACGTGACCAACGATCACCAATCAGAATGCATGATATTAATTGGATTCTTTAATATGGTCATTGGCCAGACATAAGTTATTTTTGTTTACATTTTGAAATAAATTTATTATTGTTTAACCGATTAATTTTAAGACAACCTTTTATATTTACGATGGGCGATCAATAAGTTTTGGGAATCGGTAGGGCAAAATAGAGGAAAGGGGATGGCTGTTTGTGAGGGTGTTAGGAAAAGTTAGGAAAAGTCAGGACCTGCAGCCGCACGCTCCTGCCTCGTCTATTTAAGGAGCAGTAGCTGATCGCAGATCGTCAGTCACAAATTTTTCATCAATGGAGAAGGTTGAGCACCCGGCAGTGAACAAATTTTGACCAAGGAAGGCAAGAATGCAAAAGACATCGATGAACGCATGGTCGCAGCGTACACTGACACCGCCAATTCCTATGCAACCATTGCTCGCTGGAATAGGGAGTCCCGCCATGGTCGTGAGTCCCTTGAAGATGACCCCCGTCCTGGACGCCCGTCAGATGTGACCAACGAGACCAATGTGGCCCGTATGGAAAGGATGATCCTCGAAAATCAACGGTGAAGGAGGAAGAAATCGAACGAGAAGTTGAAATATAACATGGAAGTGTTATCAACATCATCCAGGACAATTTGGCCATGACCAAGGTCTCTGCCCGTTGGGTCCGTAGAAACCTCACGCCCCATGATCGGCTTCAACTTCGTCAAAGTCCACAAGGCCAGAGTTGTACAAGCTGCCCTGCGTGAGTACGGATTCGAGGAGCTCAACCATCCTCCCCTACAGTCCAGATCTGGCCCCAAGCGAGTACTTTTTATTCCGCCCGCTCAAGGCTGCACTGCGTGGACGCTGGCTTGGGAACGATGAAGATGTCCAGCTCGCTGTCCAGGAGTGGATTGAACAGCAATCGGGAGATTTCTGGTCGTCGGGAATTCGAAGCCTCAGGGACAAGTGGCGCAAGTGCATTAAAGTCGAGGGTAGTTATATTAAAAAAATAATAAAACACTTTTCCCCATATCTCGTTTTCTTATATCCGACCCCCTCTTAAAATAGGCCGATCTCATTCCGGAACCCTTACTTGCTGCTTCCTACTAGATCCCCCAAAATTAAATTTCCTTTCAATCCAATTATAGACTTTTTCTCAATTTTAATCACTTATAGGAATAGTTAAATGGCAAATACTAACATAGCTGCTTTATTCTTTTTTCTTATGAGGAGTTTTTAATCAAGCGATTGTGTTATAAGTCCCATTTTTCTCATACAACGTGAGACTGGTTGGCGACACACAGCTAAATTTATTTGAGAGTATTTTTTCCTTTTGACGACCCATTGTATTGTTGGACTAGTAAGATCGGCTATCTTCATGGAGTTTTTTATGCCTCAAATTACACTTTTCGACCGATTAAAAGAACCCAAGATGTCAGGTAGTGTCATTCCTTCATTTTGTCACTACAGTAACATGCTTTCCAAGGTCCTTTTTGGCCTTATTGCATTCTTGATTAATGAGTAAAACCATCATTAGCAAGTTAAATACAATACACGTAAGAGAGTATTTGGTAATACATAAAATACAAATTTTTACGTGAAAACTGAAAGTTATACGTTAATTGTCTCATAGTAATGGATAATACTTTTTTCAAATACAGATTAATTTCTTCATAACATTTTATTCACTGCCTTATAAGACTTCCTTTTTTACTATACCGCGGTTTAAATGATGAAAGTTAATCCTAAATTTGGTGACAATTTGCCAGAAATGCGTGAAGAATAAAATCAATTAATTACAAGAGGAGCAAAATCTCTCACAATGAAAGCCCATTTGGAACATGTCCACATTTTTCGTAAATGACAGCCCCTATGCTAAAATATGAATTACGTCCTTTAGATAAGTCAAATATTCAGCGACTTTAACCAATTGTTTGAGATCCAAACAATTGGAAAGTGAAAAAACTGTTTATACACTAAATTTGGCTTTTTTTCTGAATGGTTTGTGTGTCATACTCGATTTATATATAAATACTGTAATTTGCCGAGTTAGATTACCCTCAAGTGTTCTTATTTAGTGTTTTTAACATTAGATTTCTTTATTTGTTTTAGTCCCTTAGAAATATAATATTTTTCTTTTTTATCAGATGGGACCAATGAGAACTCCTGCAGCACGTTAAAAACTCAAGTATTCTCACTTTAACCTTCAATAATTTTGTTCCATCTTCTGATCAAGATTAAATCCTCTTTAAAGCTTAAAGCCACCAGTGAGTTAGACAGCAGAATGTGGAAATTGTCACAAAAATCTTCCCAAACTACATAATACTTTTGCCCCAGTGAATGGCAGTTCCTTCGTTAGTTGACTGCGAGTGTGTGGCGCTATCATAACATAAAGCATGCTTAACTTGCGTTGATTTTGGGTATTCCAATGGACTGAATTCACTTGCCATTTTAATTAGATTAGACTAACATAAAGTTGCGTAAGATAATGAATTGCATGACCAACAGCCCTGTAGGCCGGCTACTTCTCTTATTGTGGGCTAACTGAAGTAAGAAAGCTGTGGCGACATCCCACACTATTATAGAGAGCTCTCTCCGCTCCAATAAGACATAAGGAGTTGTTCCCTCAAGGAAGTCACATAAGTGTCACACTCTTTGCGTTGTGCATCAAAGCTATCATTTCGGTGCTACCTAAAGATGGTCTAGAGATAATCTGGAACCTCAAATACAACACGCATTGAACTGCATCCCTCACTAGTTCTGGAGAATCACCTTTGCTACATGTGGACGAGAATTTTCGTAAAGAAGAATAGGTCATTGCAATTGACTAAGGCTGGATTTTTTCGCGCAAATTTATGCATTACTCCTAGGTCTTGACATGATTTCATTGTTGTGACTGTTTCTCCTTGGGTTAGGAAGTTATAGTGGATACTCGAGATACAGTGCACTATACTGTTTCCAAGCAATTTTGGGGATGAAACGTGGTATTTGAGATATGTTTCGTTTGCTTTTGTCGATCAAGCCACTTTGTAGTTGTCTTGGTTTTGTTGTAAAGAATCCCTTTTTTCTTTAAAAAATGGATAATCTGTGTTCTTAACGACGATTTTGTTGGTCATCTGTAGGTTTATTCAATACAAAACTAATAAATCTTTTTTATTTTTCCAATTTTAATCAGGTCGGTGGAAGTGTATGATATGCTTTTTCCGATATGTCAGAGATCAGAGAGAGAGAGAGAGAGAGAGAAAGATTTGCGCTGCCGCGCCATTTTATGGAGAAATAGACAAACACACGAAAGCCGACTCATTTTGTATGCGCTAATGAGAGCACGAAATCAAGAGACTTTATGGTGGACGAAAGTCCGCAATCACAGAACGCCGCGTCAAACTAGATAGCCCGAAAAGGTCCCATTGAGATTCGGACAAAATTTCGCTTCGCCGGCTTAGGAACCTTACAACTATCGTGCTAATAAGGCGAGACTACCATCGCCTGCCAATGCGTCAGACCCTGGTACCTTCTCATTCGGACAGAAGGGGGGTCCCATTCGACCCCACTATAAATCCTACGGCGCCAGAGGTGAAAGGCAGTATCCGCCGCACGCCCTGCCTCGTCAAGTGTTCGCCATCAGTATCTTCTGTCCGCTTTCCATCAAATCCCGCTATTCGTGTCCCGGTAAACTCTGCACAATTCTTACAGAACGCCTCAAGCTCTGGCTATTTTCGTTTACTTTACGTGAGTCTACCTCGTACTCGTTCCCATCCGCTCCTCGAACGTAGTGCGCCTAGTCTCGATTCGTGTTCTACTCAAAAGCAAGATCAAAGCTCATCCCATTAATATTCATTGTCAAGAGACTATTATTTGAAATTTGCGTTAAGGGAAGGATTAATCCTGCGAACCAAATCTTCTAGGTAACAACAACGTGCAAAACGCCTGTGCAAGTGTTCTCTCTATTAACCCCACATTGCCAGTGTAAGCCTCCATTTTTGGCTTTGTGCTTGCATGTAAGGTTCCTGAGTTATGCAACTAGGCTATATGGCTCAGGAGTTTAAAAAAAATTAGAAGTTTCTGGGCAAAGGTTTGGAATCGGGGCACACTATTTGGCATTAGGTACGTCCTTTTGCAGACCCAGACAAGATATGTATTACTCCTCAAGATATAAAAGTTGTAGTACTCATCTAACTATAAATATCTTTAAAAATATTAGAGACTCTTGTTCTCTTGCTTGTATGAGGTGTTAGGATCCTTCCATTGTAGTAACCAGCAGTAGTCATCCATCATGATTTCGATAAAATGGCCTTGATACTGGCTTTCTATCCTTGCGATATCTCGGTGGAACCTTTTCCCATGTTAGTCACTACTATCACACATATTAGATGGGAAGAAATATAGATGTGCATGAATGAAATGCAGCTTAAAAGACATTCGATATCCCATTCGTTGATAGGCCTTTAGCATGTTGTCTACTAGTTCTACATAGTTTTGAGCCCTATGATTACCGAGGAAGTTCTGCACTACATGGACAAATAAATCCCATGCTGCCAACTCAAGTGGAGTTAGTTTATTTCTGAATGCCCTGTCACGTATCAATTCTCTGATCTACAGCTCTACAAAAATGCGAGCTTTAAGTTTAGCATCGGTTTGCTTTGAACCAAATTTCTCTTTGAGATACTGAAATCCATCAGATTCATGGGTCATTGCTCTAACAAAATTCGTGATATGGCCAAGTTTGATATGAAGTGGTGGAAAGTAAATCTTCTGTCGATGTACCAAAGGCATGTTCTTTACATTGTATCAGCCAACTATGTGTTCTTCTCTTTTAGGGAACATTTTGACAATATAATGTGTTCTGTCCTCACGCCCGTCTGTTCCATAGGAATAAAAAGCACATATTCTTTGTATCTCCCCGCTACATTCCAAGAAGTAAAGAAATTACCTTTATATCACCACAGATTTTCCACTTATGATGCGAGTAATAAACACCTTCCAATATAAATTTCATTTAGTCATATGTCTCTATCATCCCAACGATAAGTGCAACAGGAATTGAAGGTTTTTTGTTACCATTGTGTAGCAACACAGCATTGAGACTAGCAATGCTTGCATCGATGAATAGTCTTCAGTCATCAGGTAAATGATCGTTTACTAACTGTTTCATAAGGTCATTCATGAAAGAAAGGCACTCGCTAACGTTTAGAGAATCTGTAAAGCTAGAGGGTATTTATTAGGCAAGAAATTTGTAGTGGAAACGGACCACAAGCCCCTATCATACCTACGTAACGTCAACAATGATAACGGTCGGTTGATACGTTGGAGCTTGTTACTCCAGGAATTCCCATTCCGCATTTTGTATTTAAAATGCACTGATAACTGTATGGCTGATAACTTAATTAGGAAGCCGTTAGATCCTTTTCCGAACTAATTCCGAGCAATTGTCTTTTTAATCAACTTATTAATTTTTGTTCAGAAAATAAATTTGTATATTCAACCATACGAGTATAATAAGAAAACACGTATCCTTATATATATATATATATATATATATATATATATATATATATATATATATATATATATATATATATATATATATATATATATATATTTATTTATTTATTTATTTATTTTGGCTTATCTGTGTACAATGAATTCGTTCTATATTCTTAATTTTTTTGGTTTATATAATCATAGGGTAAACTCAACCTCGGGCCAGTGGGCCCCACTTAATGGTATCAGAGAGAAAAAATATCCTTCGGCAAACATGCCGTAGCATTATATAACCTTGTGACCTTGTGTATATGTATGGTAAAATCATCACCCACCACTAGCTCCACTATTAAAAATTTCTCCTAGGTATTCTCAGCTTTATCCGCTATTGTCATGCGACTTTAAGTTATATTCCTCCTCCACTCATAATCATTCTCGGATGTCACTTCTTCCCCTGCAGTTCCATCTGGGGATGGAGGAGTGTCAGAGATTAGAAAGAGAGCGAGAGAGAAAGATACCCGCTGCCGCGCCCTTCAATTGAGAAAGAGACAACAGACACCTGGGCGGCAATTTTAATCTGCTCCAATGAGAGTAAGAAATCATAAGACACTGTGGTGCCCGAAAGCCCGCCATCGCAGAAAGCTGCAACAAGCTTGATATCCATATAAGGTTCCAGGGCGAGTCAAAAAAAGTTTCGCCTGCCGATGCGTCGAACCCTAGAACCTTCTCCCTCGGAGAAAGGGAAAAAATCCTCTTCACTCCGCTATAAATTCTCCGGTGCCAGAGTTGAAATGCAGTATCCGCCGCTCGCCCTGCCCCGTCTGTATCCGCTGTCTGCCCGTCCCCCGTCAGTACCCGATATTCGCGTCCCGTCGGACTCTGCATAATTCTCGCAGAAACCCTCAAACTCCGTGTATTCTCGTTTAATTCACGTGAACTACCTCGTACTTGTTTCCACCGACTGCTTGAATGCAACACACTTAGTGTCGACTCGTGTTCTATTCGAAAGCAAGATTTAAGTTCATACCATTGATACTCATTGTCAAGAGACTATTATTTGAACTTTGCGTTAAGACAAGGATTAATCCTTCGTACCAAATCTCCGAGGTAACAGCAATGCGCAACTATCCAGTGCAAGTGCTCTCTCTACTACCCCCATCCTCTTTTGTAGGACTCCATCGTCGTCTTCGTATACGCTCAATGTCATTTGAGCGAGCCTTGGTCGATATATAGTTCGCAATCTGCTTGTATTATAAATTATGGTCAAGAGTGGGGTGAGGTTGTCAGCTGTTTCCATCATATGGTTGGCAAGTTTGATGGCGGCGCCTTTGGCATCTTTAATCAAATATTATAGTGTTAATTATTTAAATTAACCCTCTCCAGGAAATAGAATTGATTTACTACTTCAAAGAAAAGCTAGGAAAAAAAAGTAAAAATGTAGAACAGTTAAAAATAGCAAATAAGTTTAATGATGGCAAAAACAAGCACAAACCCCGCGCACTGATTACCTTCTTACCTGACTTATCGTGTGCGGCCTAGGAGCAACTTACACAGACTTCGGGTAATGCCGACATTTCATGACGACAAGAGCGATTACTATTGCCGAAGCGTTGACAGTAATAGAAACCCTGCGGCACTAGCACGAATGCTTTCATGCAATAGCGACATCAATCGGCACGCATCGACTCAGGGATCTTGTCAGAGTCAAACGTAATGAAGAGTATCCGGGTGGGTCTCGAGGCCCCTCCCTGTTTTCTTATCACAGGTTCCACCTTGACTGCCCCAGGGTCGGCCTAAGGTGATGTCATCTATGGAATATTCCGCGAGTTCCCTCGCATAAACTACTCCTCTCACGAAGTTCATGGTAGAGTGCGGCGTTACACACACAGGCATGCCATCAAGTGTCTGAAGGGCACTAATAATTGCTCCCACTTAACGATTCGACGCATTCGCCAAAAGGCTCCCGTCCAAGAAACAGGTCACCTACGCAGTTGTACTCTTCGTCTGGGACTCCACATTAGGAGGCGCAATGTGGCCAGACGTGCCAATCTTGGCTCCTCGTTTACCGAAATGGTAGTGGCCCCGTCCGTCACCGCGGCTTCCTCGGAAGAAGACGAGACCCGAGTCTTTTTTTCTTTTTAGGAGAGGAGGGCGGGTAATGAACCCTCCCCCCCACTGGTACGATCCCCTAGGCCATATGGGCCGGCCTCAGCAAGATCCTTCTCTGAAATGTAGAAAGTCTTGCCTATCATATGAGTAACAGCCGGGAGAGTATCCCTCCTCTCCTTGTGAGGCCTCGAGGTCCCGAGCCGGCTGAGAAGGAGCTTGCATAGTGGTGAACACAGGTTCTATGCTTGGCACCGACCCTATAGAGGATCCTACCGTCCAAGTGAGGGTCGCATCAGGAACTATGTAAATCTCAGAGGAGGGGGGGGGGGGTACATGTAGCCATCCCCCCCCCCCCCAAAATATCACAGATGCCAGTCAAGGTACTTTTTCCCCAATGCTGGCGAACCAGCATCCATCGAAGAAAGGATGGGAACACGTTCAGTGATACCCCTGTAGGCTCTTAGCGCAAGAGTGTAGGATGTTAGGGGACAAGGACCGACGGGCCCTCCCATTCCTTCACCCCTTGAGGGAGTTGGCCCTATCAACGCGCTCCAACCTAGAACGGCTAATTTTCAGCCGTCTTTTTCCTTTCTTAGCAGCCCCTTTTGAAAGAAAAGGAGGGACTGCTACAGCAAAGAGGGAGGCATCCAAGGGCGCCTTCAGAGAAAGGGGTGAAGGTGAGTCCCCTTTTTTTCAGGGAAGCCCGAGGGCGGCTCCGACGAAGGTCGAGGGAAATGTAAATGACTTTCGTCAGCACGGCGGCCAGAAAGGCAAATCGCCCCGCCCCTCTCGAGTGTGAGGGACGTTCTTCTTTCACGCCATCAAGCGAAGGTATCAAATAGACCAATCTAAAAGCCCTAGAATAAACTGTATAAACTGAATATTTTGACGTTCACTTGTGACATAGCCGTACATGTGATGGTCCTTCCTCCCCCGGGGGCACGCTATGTGATACAGTTATTTTCTTTGTAGAGAAGTCGAGCGCCCAACAAACGTACATGATGCAGTGTGAAGGCCTCGATTAGATTTATATTTAAACACAAAATGAAATTAATTACCCATCCTATCCTACCGATTTTAAGAGCGACCTCTTTCCAAATGGGCACCTCAGATTCCATCATGGCTAATTTTTTTACAGCTATTTTGGGGCACTTTGAATTATCCTAACCACTAAGGGAGCGGGAATTAATTTAAAGTTTAAAGCATTTACTACTTAAAATGAATATGATGAATTGTTATTTTATGCATTAAAATACTGTTAGTTTTTTAGGTCTGGCTGCTTGGCAAAGAAGATGGGAGATGATTCCTGGCAATTCCAACTTGTATGCCATTGTGGCCAAACTGTTACCGTGGACCTCTCTTCGAATGACTCATCGCTTTCATTTATTGGCGCCCCCAAATCAATCAAAAGAGCGGGAATTGGCACAATCTGATGAACCGCTCCCTTGTAACCCCCCTTTTTTTATTGTTTTACTCCTCTAACTGTGAAATGTATTTTAGTTTAGTGCTCTAATATGGAGGAGTTGGGTTGAGAAGCCTTTACCGATATCAGGAAGAGCGGAGTGGCTACCCAATGTGCCTGGTACTTGGAGCAGGCTCTTGCATTCTAGGATGTAGATTGATAGAGTTTTATTAGGTACCGAGCCTCCTCCATACTATTTACTTTCCTAAATTGTCGGTTTCCCGCTTAGTTCCCAGAGGAAAAAAGCCTCTCTTGTCACACTTAAGAGTGCTCCATAGCTATTTTCTACATTATCATTTTGCAGGTATTTTTTAATTTATTTTTTGTTCATGTGTTTTTTATATTAAAAAAAGCCTTCTCAATTACGTCTAATTTTTTCGCTTGGTAGGAGAAAGTCATCGTCATTGAACACAAGAAAATGTGTTCTACCCGTTTAAACTTCATCCCAAATCATTGGCCAAAAGTCTAAAGCGCGAAACATAGAATTATATATTTAACATATTCGATCAAACCTTATAGAATCTATCAAATTACGCATAAATATGGATGATAATAATGGGCACTTGATAATATGTTTAAATATTTTTTTAGTGTTTCAATTCTTTAATATTTTACTCAATGTTGTGTAAAGAATAAAATTGTATATGTTCTAAAATCAAATTGAACTAATATTTCTTATGTTTCAGCTTAAATTTTTAACTCTTGTGTATTCAATAACCTACTACACAAGTAATATGACAAACTAAATGACTTACAGAATCACAGAGAGCATAAATTTCACCTTAAGGAATAAATTGATTCCAATATAAGTACTTTTGTTACATTTCAATAGTTGACATTCACTCTCTAGATGCTTATCGTTTGTTATAATGCCTCCTTCTCTACACGGTCGATAACTTTCTCCTGGTCAGTGAATCACATCATTCACTTTAAATCTCTTCTTTTTTGAAGTGTTATCTCAGGGCAAATATCTCCCGCACACCCTCAATATTAATAGTTCTATACGGATAGGACACTTAAGAGATTTATCCTATTGTAGTTTTTGCATTTAATTATCTCTCATCTACCATTAGATATACAATACTATAACAGTATTGATCCAGTCCTCACACAGTCTTACATTTTCCAAGGCCTTAAAACACAACAAGCCCATTCCATCAAATATTCAATAGTACTTTCTTCATCTCGGGTACTATTTTATCTACATCAGCTACCTTATTATTATCAAGTTCACTTAAAGCACTATTAACCTTTTCTATACCCAAATACCACAGAAGGTTGCTAACACCAAGGCAATAATTTCCACATGTTCGTCACCTCCGATACCCAAATTATACAACTCAAATATTTACCTCGTTGTTCACAACACCCTTCTATTCTTATTAAAGATTTTCACACAGTTTTGCCTCTTTAATTTCTATTATTAGCATTTATTATTTTTATCTGGATATTCATTCATCATTTAGTTAAGGGTTCGTTTCAATTTACTTTACATCTATTTTTATATATTTTTCCGTATCTTCCTGACATTCTCATCTTCACTATTAAGCATGAGCAAGAATTTACCCTTTTAACTTCACAAATATCGTATCAATTTCTCATTCCATCATTCAGTGTTTTGCTTCTCTTTCTATTTTTATACATGGACACCTCCCAGGCTCGCATTTTTAATTTTGTTCTACATTTTATATATCCACAAATTTACACTTATTTCCTATCTCCTAGTCACAAGTATTCTCCCATCCTTTCCACCTCTCCTAGGTACAAAACTTTCATTTTTGATTTTCCATTACTTTTCCCCTTCTCCACTGCTTTGAATTCATTCACCACAACAATTTTAGCTTAGATAGGACACTAATGCAATGGAACAATCTCCTAGCACATTTCTCTTACAGCTTTCAAAAGAAATACATTCCGCAACAACTTCTCTCTTACTAGGCATAAATCCTACATATTCTTAACTTATTGCCCTCACATTTGTCCACTTATGTGTACTTTTGTTCATACTTTTCCTGCAATAGCGAATTTGCGAAACATAATTTTCTTTCAGACCAGAACCCAAGCACAATCTCTGTAATTTCATTCACTCCATTGAACCGAGAGCTCCGTTATCCAAGGACCTATCTTGTCATTTATTTATCCCCAAATTCCTACATTCATCATCTGATACTCATTGCTAATTCCATTCATCACTCTTAATTAATACCAGAATCTCTCTTTCTCACATTCAATTCAATCATTACAGGCTTCATATGATAAAACAAAGCCCAGGTTTGCTCTTGCAAATCTCAGTTTCAGCCACGTAATTTTTTAACTCACACCCATACCTAACTAGGGCGTCATCCCACTCCTGAATCAAAAGCTTTGCTATTCGAACTTTTTTCTACCACCCTAGTCTACACCCATTTGCACTCTTTTCACTCCATCCAAGCAAACTCTTCATTCTATTTTATGCCTGGCTCAAATAGAGAAAGCTTCTGCACTCTTTCTGTTTTAAACACACTGACTACCACTCACTCTCCTCTTCCCTACATCACGTATATCCCTCGCATTCCACATACCCTCTCGGTTCATACTTTGACCGGCATGAAAGGACAGGGATTCAACAGACCCACCCATACCGGTAGTGTTTCGCCCTTGGGTTACAAGGAATTGAGGGTGATGTCTTTCCAGGCCAGCGGCCCCTAGTGCAGTTTAGTAATATTCGTTGACGCGCAGGGGAGAAGGTTTAGATATAGATTTAGTCAAATTATAGCTCGCAAAAATTCCTGTTTTCTTTGACCTCAATTTCGAAAGCACTGTGAGAGATGCCTTCAAAATATAATTGCATTTTTGTGAACTTATTGATTAATTTTAAGCAAAGTATACTTTTTTATAGTTTTGCGATGCTTAATTTACTTCAGTTAATCGGTAAATAAGGGATTATTTTTAAAGCTTCGTTCCATGAGTAACATTCAAAAGTTCATATATTTTATAAAGTCTAGCCTACGTATTTCGCTATACTATATTATATAAATCACCCAAGTTTCTGTAACCATGATTGCCCCTATAATTACAACACTCTGCGGTTTCTTTACTCGACAAATCATTGTATACAATGTTATACTCAAACAATACCATTTAATACGATGATAATGAACGCAATTTATTTAATGCTTACTAGATAAATTTCTGCTAAAAACTGTGTTAATATAAACCAGTATATATACAATGGGACCAATAAATACGGGTTATCCGAAATAAATAGCCGACATTGCATTAAGTGTAATCATAGTAACCATACACAATCTTTTAAATTATTTTGTTATCCATGTTAGAGTAATTTAAGGTAAAGGAAAAAATTAATCAAAGACAAGTAGAGATTAGTTTGTTAAGAGGTAATACGAAAGCCAATGTGTTAATCTGATTTGGTATCCCAGATTATATCTGTATATTCTGCTTTCTGCGGCGATCCACAGTGGTTGCTTTCACATCATTCGAGGTTAATTTGGCTATCGATTAAATGTTTACCCTTAGATTCTTTTCAAAGTAGTAGTTATATAGGTTAGGCTTGGCTTATTGATTTTTGAGAATACAAATGATTAGAGTGGGACTAACGAAGTGATTTGCATCGACAATAGGGTTAACACAAACAAATGAGATAATTTGATATTTAGAAATGACTGGTGAGTAATGACAGTGAGTAATGGGACAACGTTTCTCTTAAAAATCCTTGTTGTGTTCTTTTATCAAGATGCGTTATTGCGTTTTCACTTTTTCTTCCTGTGAGATATGGACATCAAAAACTCCTAGTTGCTATTGTATTTATTCCTTACCAAAAATGCTTGGGGATGTTTATGCTTACTCCCCCTTTTTAGTATTTTCAAAATCTTTCTGAGTTACAAATGTTATTGCCTATCTATCTTTCTTTTAGTGATTTGAAGAGACTTACACCTGAGCCAAAGGAATTGTTGGATAACGCGTAATTGCTTTTATACATCAGTAGCTGCGGTTACAGACAACCTTTTACTGTGATTTTTCACGTTTTAAATGTCTCAAAGACTGTTTTTTAAGCTAATCTTTGGTGCTGTTCTTTACAATCTTTCTTCATGCAATTCTTAAATCTGGTTTTTATAAGACAAGTAAATGATTCTAATGTTGTTCTGAACATTTTGATTCAATAAAATCACCCATTTAGCTAGTCAGTTACTTATACCTTTATAATGGCGATAACAGGCGAGCAATCTTTAGATGAAAGTTTTCGAAGTTGTTCAAAGTAGTGAACTTAGAGGCGAAAACGCGTTAAAGGTGCAGTGAACGACTAAAGTATAGACTAGAATAATTAGAATAATAAGCTCCAGGAGGGAGTTCAATTTTGGGGGAAAAGTTCTCGATTCCCGACCGATCTAGGTCCCAATAAAAGGCATGCTTAATGGGCCTAAGTATTTATCCCACAAGGGTTTGAGCTGTACTATTGGCTAGCAATACTGCCTCTTTAAACTTAAAACAAGCAGAGCAAATGTTGTATCCCTAATGAGGTCACAAATGCTTGCCATGATTGTTAAAAAGCTTTTGATAAAAGTATGCTGATACTGAGTTCGATAAGCTTTCAATCCAGGAAAAGAGAAAGTCTCTCTCTACGCGTTAGAATCAGCTTCCAACAAGCGTTTAGAATGCGCCCAGTCTGGGCTGAAATAGCGCTCAGGAGTAGGAAAAACTCCCTAAATTGTGGGACCAATCGGTGTAACAGTGAGTTTGGTGTAAGCCTACATAATCTTGGAATCTTTTAGGAAATGTTGACCGAACAGGGTAAAAGTTGCTTCCGCGGTGGAAAAAGGTTTGCGGACTTAACTACGGAAAGATTGCAATGGGCATAGGCCATCATGACAGATGACAGGCCTTATGACACGTCATTATTATGGGCTGGCCCTATCATGGACTATGTAAATATTTTCTATAACAACAGGTGCAGGAAATCCTGTCATAAATACTTTAGATGTTACATGCCTAAATCAGAATTGCATGCATCACTACTCTGTTTATCAAGAGGGTGGATCAAAGGATTAATAGAAAAGCTGAGATATACGAGTATATAGACAGTAAAATGAATTCCCAGACCAAATCTTAGTCCATAATTAAAGAAACAGTTCTATGATTATTAAAGAAAGAAAGTTACACTCCAAGTATCTCCATTCATTCTATGATGGAGTGCAATCGAACTTAGCATCCTTCGAGCCTGAAGTGATGACTAGGTCATGGTAAATTTACATTACAGCACAAAGAAAGATTTGTGCAAATAAATTAAACTCAATTTAATTTTATCCTCTGATATTCAAGAACTATGCAAGGTTTTCAAATTATTTAAGATCTTAATTTATTTTTCTTAGAAAGAGGTATTATTAGGTTGGTAACAATTCGCAAATATTATTGGAGAAGGGATCATTTGATTTGCCCAATCAGGAGAGCCAATAATTGGAATGATATAAATTAGACGATTCGAAAACAATGTTTACTTATATATTTAGCTTTATGTTTCTGAACATGCAAAAGCAATATTGCCACTGGATTAAAAAATAAATTGGAGTAGATTAATCTCCACATTCCCGTCATTTAAATCAGATTAATCTATCTCCAAAATTGGATTTCCACTTTGATTGGTTGTTATTGAATTATTCTCACATCAGCGAATCATTAAGAGAATTAATTGCTTGTTAATCATTTTATTTTCAAATTAGATTAGTTTCGCGTAAAATGATAGGCCCTTGACAAATTAATTCCTTTATTATTCTCGTTCTTAATAGATGAAATTTGGTGGATGTTTAAGAAAATGAGATTATTTACATATTATCCATAATAAAAAATATGATCATGTATTAATATTAGTAGGTTTCATGAAACTGCACAATGGAATTGATATTTTAATAGTGAAACCTGGTGGATACGCTAACCTCTCCTTGCCATTTAACTTTATATTCTCGAAAACCTCCTGGGTTTTATTTTCAATACACATCTTAAGTTTATCTCCATTTTTTTTGCAAGCACCTTCCCATGTAGTTTCTTGTCCCGGGGATAATTTTCTACGTTAGTTGCCAATCAGCTCCGCTCTACCCATCCTTCTTTTGGGCTAGGTGTTCATCGACACCCTCTTGGTTCAGATTGTGAGATGGCAGTGTTATAATAGCTGAATTCTTCACCTCGTCCCTTTCCAGCTAGTAGAGCCATAAATCGTTTTTACCATCATAGCCCTAAGCATCGGTCTTATGCCAGTACAGGGACGTGCGTTCATCGAGGGAAACAGATGTTCTTAAGTTTTCCCACCGGAAATATCTATTGTTACAAGACCTATCATGATCTAGTACTCTTGACTTAAATAATGAATAAATGCATATAGATAGAGAGGAAAAGTGGATTTCTAAGATTGAGATTACCCCAGGAGGGGGGGAGTGAATATCCTCATTGAACTCTCTCATTTGAGAAGTGGGCTCTCCTTTGCTAAGAATTATCCTCTGATTGCCATCTTTAAGCTTCTTTCGCCTTATGTGGAGGTGATCAAACTTTTGGTGTCACAGTAACCCTAGCCCCCCAAAGTAATCAAAAGATTGGAAAATAAGTAATTGTAAGCAAATGAGGACCAGAATTCGAAGATATACTCTGAAAGGGGATATTTATAGTGGTTGATCACTCTGTGACTCGATCCGCGTGTATGTGTGTGATTTGGTCCACGTGTATGTGTGCCGGTGCTTCTCCATTACCCGCAGTTTGTCCGCCATATCCAATTCCTGCAAAAGTATCTGTGGCTATCTATAACTTCCACACATTAATACTCCCTTTTCACCCTTTTCTTTGCAGAGCTCTCCTCAGTAACTCTCTACATGATCCCCCCTCGTTGCTATTGCGCTTTAAATTCGAAGGGAAAAATGTCACCGGATGGATCACTCACTTGATCCAATTAGCTACTTGTTTGCCGTGCTTTTTTCAGCAGCTCCCATACGGATTCCTGGAATCCACGATGGAAAAATCTGATAGAGTCCTCCTCCGAGATGAGGATGGAAACTATCACTTGGAATGGAGGAACATCACTTTAAAAGGAAGGTCTTCCCTCGAGGGAATTATAACACGTTTGGAGCACCTCTCAAGTCTAATTACACAATTTGGTTTAGTCATCAAGAAAATAGAGGCCTGTATGTGGGAAAATGGAAAAATCTAAAATTGCGGGGGGCGTTTGGTTTCAGTCTGCTAAGTTTTCGTTGCCAAAGTGCTTCTCTAATTTAGGGGGAGGGAAGAGATAAAATTTCCGTGCTATCACGATAAAAATGAAGTCCAAGTAGGCTAGAAGAGACAAGTGCTGTTATCGTAGAGTTATTTCTCCTACCAGTACTTCAGCGATTCGGAAAATGTTAGTCAATTTGCAAAGAATAATCAATCCAAAATTTGTCTACCATTATATTAATGATGTTTACAATGAATCAATCTCGCGCTTGGTCATGTGCATGTGGTGTGGTAGATTGGTCATAGCAACTTCTAAGTGAGGCGATAATTGAGCTTATTAGAAAAGTGAGATGCGCCAATTAAGGGCAGATAATTAAGCACCAACGATTGAGCACAGAAGTTAAGACGCATGATAATTGAGAGCGACATCTGCATAGACAATTAAGCGTCAATAAAATTAAGCGCAGTAATATAATAATAATAAAGATTATATAAAGAAGGTCTAATTAGTTCAAAAACTGAAAAATATTTCACATTTTATATTATTTTACATAGTTTTTAATAAGTTTATAAGGTCAAGTTAATTGTCGTTGCATGCGATTGTCCCTGCATCCCAAAAGAACTCATTGCCACCCACACTTTGGACTAAATTTCTTATCAAATGATTAGGAAGATAGTCCCGTAGCGGTCTCAAGACTAGTCCCTTTCTATGCCTTTTGTATGACACCCTCAACTGCCGCCCTTCCTAGGGCTATGAGAGCGGTAGTTCTGGTACCTCCTCACCTATTAGAAGCACTTTAGCACGTTTTACCTCATCTATGTGTCACAGAGCTTTCGATGGTTTCAAAAGGGGTTTGATCTCTACATCGAGCAACACCCCCTGTAGAGGTATAATAAGATTTTAGTATATATATATATATATATATATATATATATATATATATATATTATATATATATGTGTATCGAGTCTAAGGAAATAATAACTAAAGACATCTGGGTTTAGCTTTGCCCCTTCGATGTTCTCTGGTAACATAGGAGAACGAGCAAAAGGGTAAATGATACGAGACTGATTCCTGACCTCAGCTCAAAAGGCAGGCCCTTCGAGGGTGGCACTTATAAACAACCCATTTAAAATTGCAAACTGCTGATCTCGTATTACCCCCTCTCCGAGCTACAAGACGCAAAAGTGCGGGAGACCAACCTGAGGTCCCACCTTGCGAGCCCCCCCCCCCCATCCACCTCCCCACCCACCTCAGCGGGAGTAATTTGCGTATATAACAGGATGACCCGTGTAAACGTGGCTTTTTGTTCGTTCCAACGGAAGAGACAAGTAAGTCACCAGTTGAGAGATTTTTCGAGTTCGAGAAAGAAACAGAAAAATCACCGGTAGAAAGTTTTGTGCAAGTTAAGGAGAACTTTTCAGTCCTTGTACGAAAACAGATCGTACCAAGGAAGCTCGGCGCCGCTCGAGCCCATAAGAGATATAGTATCAAGCTAGCCAGTTTGAGGACTCTAAATCTTACTCTATATGAGTTGGACAAACCCCAACTAGATAGAAAAAATAAAAAGAAGACAACGATTTATCAAGTCCGGAAGCGAAGTGGAAGGGCAAAGTTTTAGCTTAAAGTCGCCTCTACCCAAGATCCCTCGTGACGTCACCCGTCAACTCGCCAGGTAAGTCGCCGAGCGCCATCTAACGAACAAACAACCAACTACGATAAAAAATCTCCGAGGATAGTCTAACTGGTCGCGAGTACTTAATCTCCATTACCTTATGTGAGTAAAGAATAATCCTGTTGTTTATGTCCCCGTGCATAATAATTAGTTTAGTGGATTTCTGGCCAAAGACAACGATATTAACTTAATAATTGTTCACACCCGTTAAAATTTTATCTCGAAGTGAGCTGTTTCAGCTCACCCAGTAATCCTATTTTCTTTTTTTAAGTGTATTAGATCTTTATTTGTTTTATGTTATTTAGTGAGATGGTTTATGTTCATTAAAGTCTATTTTTCTTTAGTAAATTCACTGTTTTAATTATCCCCGAACGAATTAAAGTGGCAATAATTGATAAAGTCAAGAAGGAAACCTCTTTTATGTATTCACTAGAATTAAAATAATGATTAGCACTCTTAGAGCCCGATCCTCAAGCGATCACCAAGGCACGAACCTACGCCTCAATTTAAAGTTATTTGCTTTATTAAAAATGAATAAAACAAATAAATGTATATATTTATATAAATATATATATATATATATATATATATATATATATATATATATTAGCTCGGCTAAACTACGACACCCCCCCCCCCCCTCCCTTCTATCGTGTAAGCGATTCACGAGAAACGTGTTCTCTCTTCTCAACTGATTCCCTTGATTTGTAAGAATTCAACATCCAAAGGTTGGTAGTGAATAAAATCTTAAAGTTTTTGAAGTCTGCCCTCTCCTTCGATAGGATAAGGTTAACAAAATGGGCCAGTACTTTTGTGCTTCCCCAGAACTAGAAAGGAGGAAACCATTGTTCTACACTCACATAATGACGACGGATTTTTGAACTCATATGTCCCATACCTACCTAAGCATTAGAAGAAAGTCAAAAAGAAAAAGCTTAACAAGCCAAGATTTCTATTTCAATTCCTTGAAAACGAGAGCCCAAACGGGGCGTTGCGTGGCGGCAACCATCTGAGATCTGTTGAGAGCGGCATATGTCCGTTCCCGTTAGTTTTTTTTCTCCAACTGAACACCATTATCTATTAAAAAAAAATAAAAATACAAGTGGGGGGCGGGGTTCCTGGGGTTGGAGCTTATGTGAATTCTAGCAGAAGATAGGCAGGTTTGTTCAATATCAACCCTTCTATCTGATTGCTTTCAGGAGGAGATGATATGTGTTCCTCGCGCCTGCCCTCACGAAGTGAAGGTTTTGCGAGGCTTTTCACAGCTCAAATTTGAAAAAGGTACTATCTCCCTCAGATGTAGCTTCCACATTCAGCTGAGCACAGGGTAATGACTGAATTGACAATCATTGCTCTTTGATAGATGTTTTTTTAGAGGTATTCACTGAAGTCACCCAGGCGCAATTTATCAGACGAGATGGATGGCCAGAAACCTGTACTATATTAAATTGGTGATGTTGACCGAGTAAATAGAATGCGATGAAGATACTGTATAAAAGCACGAAGGACTTAACATAGTGCGCTATCCTACTGTAGGGAAATCTGGACTCTCTCTCCTCTCTCAGTTGAGCCACGGGACGTTGACTACAAACATCTTGGCAGTGTAGTCGCCATGGTTTAAACTCTTAACCACGTCGCTCTCGCCCCTCCTCCCGGTGAGAAGCTGAACGAGTTTCCGAGACCACAGAAGGCAATAATCAGCTCAGGTCGGACTGGAGACCCTAACATTGGTTTAAAACTGCAAGATCTTCCCTAAGAGTGGGTATTCTATTTTACCTCAAATGGGAAATTAGAGACGCGTCTCCCTCAAGCCTGAAGGGTCCTCAGAACCAGAGGTACGACGCTGAGAAAACCGTTGGAGGAGGAACCTTCATGCGGCCAGACCAGGACTCGCCCCCCTCCTACCTCCACCATAGTGGGGTGCTACGTATATATACCAAAAACTTTGGGAAAAAGAGGTAGAATACGTGAGTCAGCAGGCTAAGAAGTTCCCAGCAAGAGGCCCGGGTTACCAAGAGAAGGGACTAAGAAGCAGCTCATCCTCGAGCTAGATTCTGGTGATGACACCGAACTTTAAGTTAACTTGATCAAGTCAACTCACTCTTGTCAGAGAACCCCCCCTCACTTTATCCTGGTGTACCACAAAGCATCGAGATAGGACTCACCCTTGAGGAATACTGGAACTAAGAAGAAGAAGCTCCTCCTCGACCTAGTTCCCGGTGGTCACACCGAACTTTAATAAGTTAACTTGATTTAAGAATCAAGTTCAACTTACTTTCGTAAGAGAACCTCCGCCCCCCTCCTATCCTAGTGCTGCCCAAAGTACAGAGATAGTCCTCGCCCTTGAGGAAGATCCCCGAGTAAACTCCACCCAGCAATCCACTGAGTCAACGGATTCCCGTCCTGCTTATCGCTTGCTAGTGCGAAGAGGAGAAAGGAACATTCTTTCACAATCCGGTGGTGATATCATTTCCTGCCGGAGGTGAGTGGCTCCCCCATTTGTCAAACTCGCCAAAGCCCTTCGTGGCTTTAAAAACTATTTCATCCGCCCTAACCATCTGGCTCAGGCACGCATCAACAAAACAACAAGATTCCTGAGGTGAAGTATCTCATTGAGTTCAAGGTCAGAGGGCAAAGCTATTTAAACTCCGGTATCCGGTTGGTAAAGGCCGTTAGCATGTTTTATATTGAAGGTAGCGGTAAGTCGACCGTCACTATAATTTCAAGCGCTCAATTTATAAAGCCTTACTTAAAAATCATTTAAGTCATTTTTGTGTATTTAGAGTGTTGTATTTCTTTGGTTTATGTTTATTTTTTTGTTTTAATTAAAGTCATAGTTTGTTTTAACAATTTTTTTTAATATATCCTCGAAACGCTAAGTATGCCACAAGGAACACTCCAAGTTTGAATCAGTAATAGTCAAGATAATAATAATAACATATATAGCACTCTTAGAGGGATAAAACGTTAATCACGGAGTTTTTTTGATGTAGTACGTAAAGAACCCATACGTACGATCCCCTTCCATCACTCGGTCCTTCCTATACCACGACATAAATATTTGGTGTCAGACGTGTGGGGTGCTTCCGATACTATGACCCCTACACTCTGGTATCAGGGATATTAATAATTTGTAAGTTTGACTCCTCTCTGGTATAATTATAATAAAGCTCCTATTTCTATTCCTCGCCCTTAGTCTCGTGTGCCATTTTTAATAAAATGCTCCGCGAGATTATATGTGCTTTTACCCAACCACGATTTCTCGAATTTCTTTTTTTCTCTGCTACACCTCAATTTATGACTATTATTCAAAAAATGAGGCCCAAGCTCCCCTTTGTAAATGGATGTAGTCTGAGTTTTAAAACTGTTAATGCCACTCCTTCTCTAAGCTCTGATCGTCTTCTGCGTCTTTTCAGGTTCATAACTTTGAGACCACCAGATAATGCTAAGTTCCAGAGAAAATCTCATCTTGTACATATCTTTAGCACGGATATAAGGAAAATAATCCTCGCACTTCATGGTCAACTCACATCAAAGTTTAATTGTAGGAATTTAAACTTTCTGTTAACTTCGCCGCGCGTTAAATTTAATGAGAGAATGGTAAGGTTTAATCGAAGCACTTTTAATTGCACAATGATATTACGCTACAAAAAAAAATCGCATTTAGCTCTATTAAGCATAATGAATGCAACTATTTTATTATTTAAGAAAGATTTGTAGATATATTTTCTCGAAATTTTCTTACATATTTAGTTACCGAAGTGGTAATGATATCATATTTGTTCAGAGAAAAGAAGTGGTTGCAAAGTCATGTGCAAAATTTGGAAACTACTATAATTTGTCAATAATAAAATTAATAAAACTAAGCAAACGCATTAATGTTAGTATGTATGTATCATAAACTGAAATCCATTTGATTAATAAACACTCAATTGGTGCGCGCAGTCAATATTTAAAATGATGTAACATATTTTTCATGAGTTGTTTAGTTTGTTTTGTGTGGCTGGATACCTAAGTTTTGAAGATATCTTGAACAGATATTGCTCCATCTTTGGTAGCAATTGCAAATGCTCATATTTAGCTAGTTTCTATTTATCAACCACCAATTTTATTATCGCCAACGGATTTTTTATTGGGTACAAATCAAGCTAACTCCAGGGCAACGGTTCAACTCATTCGATCTCATTATCAAATAAGAACTAATAGTTATTATACTGAAATTTTTCCTGACCTGATAGGAAAAGGTGCTGATTAGGCAGGTTTTGTTACCATTTTGATTTTATGCTAGTATTCTTAAGTAAAATTATTATTGCCCCAGTTCGGTTAAAAGGTAAGAATCAGCAGACATGGAGAGTTTAGAGATGCTTCAGCATCGGTGAAGCATCCAACGAAGGATCCTTTATTTTGTCTACCAAAGGAGAGGTAGAACCTTGCCAAAAGTTGAGCTTGGCGTTCATCTAAATCTCCATGGCGTCCAGAATACTTTTACACTGAACTGTAAGTAGTGTTTAAAAAAGTAATTAATGATCCTAAAAATTGTGCCTGTTGATGCATGTGAGAGAATGCCCCTCGAAAGATCAGCTTGAGAGGAAGCCCCTCAGAATCCCCGCCTTTTGAGCCCCTTCGCTCAAAACTACGTGCTCCTTGTTGTAGGAGTTTTAAAATCATCGAGAAGGAAGTAGTCCCTCGCAGAGATCCTGACCCTGCTGTATTTACTTAAGCGGGATACACATTGATCTCCCTCCTCCGCGATAACGCCGAATTCTCGCCCTCATGACTCACAGGCATTTCCTTCCCCCAGGAAGGCGGTCGAACAAGCTCAACCCGATATCCTAGGGAAACGTTCGCTATCTGACCCAACTCATTATCTCGAAATAAGTTTGCGTAGACGGACATCATAAATTCTCTGGGGACGTCCATGCCCTGGGGCTATCTGAAAGACCAGCTATCAGGCTATATAACCCTGCGTCAGCCATTCTTCGAGGAGATTGAGAGTCTGCCAGTCCCTTCGTTCAAATCGTTTGTCTGTTTCCCGCGAAGTCGCGCAATACCTGTTCGAGTCGTAACTCGTTGTTAAGATATCACCATCAGATCGGCTTCGTGAAGCTTTGGCCTCTGTTCAGAGGAAAGCTTATCGAGTCACCTTCTTTGCGAAGAACTGTGTGCCCCCATTTATACCACGTTCCCCCTTCAAGACTCCCGTTACCCGTGTCTGAGACTTCCTGCCGTACCGCAGAACCGTCTCATATTTGAGATTCCATCTCTCTAGACCAGAGAAAATCTGGTTCTTCAACAAGAAGTACTCAAAACCCCATCTACGAGTCTTCCTCGTCATAACCCACAGAAGTATCTCCTCTCCTCGAAGACCTGTGCCGTTTGTCCTCCCCCATCCAAACACCTCAAAGCTTCAACGTAAATCGATTTTGCTGTGTAATCCCTTGATTCTCCTCTACCAATCGTTACCTGCATCCCCTTTTGAATTGACTCCTGGCCCAAACTTAAATAACATTCATTATTCAAATTAACGATAACTTTTCACTCCCCGCTTAGCTTTATAACATTGTAAACGGTCACGATCCAATTAATTTTTCCTTATAAGCATAATTTCTTCCCTTTTTTGTATATATATATATATATATATATATATATATATATATATATATATAAATATATATATATATATACATATATATATATATATTGCCCCGTTTATTATTTATATTTAAATTATATTTTGGGGTCTTGATCTTTATATATCCTTGAAATGCAACTTTGCAAGCCATTGGATAAATCCGGGCCAATCGTAACTTTCAACAAAACTCTCACAACATTTGCTCAAACGATACAATTCAGAACTTCTTTATCGTTTTAAACCTACCCAACCCATCACTTTCCCGTATGTATGGTTTGCCAAAAGCCACAAAAGAGGAACGCCACTCCGACCAATTATATCGTGTATTGACTCTCATGCATACAAACTCTCGAAGTGGTTAGCCTCCCTTCTTGCTGACGCTGTTGGATTGACCTCTCCTTTACTCATAATCCATTATTCTAGTTTCATTGTAAAATTTAGGAAAATCACATAAAAGGAAGCTGCTTAGTAAGCTTTGATGTAGACAGCCTGTTCCCGAATGTCCCAGTCATCGAATGTCTTAATGTTCTATCTGAGGCATTAGATAATCAATAATCAAACCTCTCTCTAGGCAAAACTAAAATTAGAAATCTTGGGGTGATCATGGGCAGTCCTTTGGGCCCTGTCCTCGCAGATATCTTCATGTCCTGGTTTGAGGAACAATTATTCAGCCTGGAACTTGGAAGCATTGAACCCTTACTTTACCGCCGCTTTGTCGATGATACATACATTATGTTCAATACAGAGGAGTCTTGTGATAAATTCTTGCAAATAGGCAATCATATACATAATAATATTAAATTTACTTGCAAAAACGAGCTCAATTCCTCCATCTCATTTATAGATATCCACATTTTCCATGTCCCAACTGGTGTTAACTGGGACCACTGCCGTCAAGAAGTTGACGTAACGTTCGGGAGATTAAAGTAAAAGTTAGGGTTTATGCATACAATTTCAGCTCTCGCTACAAGAAACCAAAGCGTTTAAATCATTTTGGACCTTTCATTTTTTAAGCAAATTATTTTTCTGCTGTTAACTTCCCTTTGATTCACCAAAATTTGAATTAACTTTACCAATACGTAGATTATACTTGAGTGATATCATACACCATACACCTTCTCATAATGTCTGGAATAGGTTCTCATAGGTAATTTGCCTTGTTATCTTTTGGACGGTACTCTACATGAAAATTCAATTAATTCGTAAATATTCTCCTAATTGAGATCTTCCTCTATTTGTAGAAGTTGGCCATTTTCTGAATTTAGGTACTTTCCTCAATCTAGCAACTCACAACCTTGGAATTTTTGTCTCCAAATGGCATGCCTTCTTTGCAAAAACTGGTTAAAACAGTTTGTGTTATCCTTTCCTGAATGCTAGCACCTAAAGTATTCAGCTCATGCTTTTAACCTTCCTATTATTTTCCAGCTTTTTGCCATTTATAAAAACGAAATTCTTTCAAAAACTTCCATTAGTTGCCTACTTTGTTTACGCTGTCTTATAGAGTATGTGACACTGAATTTTCTTACTCCAATAATCGATGTGAAATTTAAGACGGAAATCAAATAAGAAAATACTGTAGATTTAAATAATAAATTTACATAAGGTGGGCAATAAAAAAAATATATAACTAACCTATCTAATGTTATTAATATTAGTGGTTTTTCCGTTTGTTTATTAGAATTTTATGTGCTTGAGACTGTTTTTTTCCTAAAGGAAGTGTAAAAGAGGAAAGATTATGGAGCAAAAATAATACAATCGAGTACAAAAAAAAATGTTGAGAAATTATTAAATATATTCCCTTGTACACATCCCAAAAATCGGTCCATATTGACTGATAAATATTGAGACTTCTATATCTAATTATTAAAGTAAAATCTATATTAAAGAAAATTAGGATTAAATAATCAAATGAATAATTATTTTTTGATGCAAAATTGTTTTGTATGGTCATTTTTGTGTGATCTAAAGAATGTCGAGGAGAAAATTATTCTACTTTACACAGACGAAAAATGACATAACACAAAAAATTACCATAAGAATCGACCTATTATTACAAAGTGACAAGAAAAGAAAATAAGAATGACTCGCTACTTTCATCACGCTGCTCCATATAGACTTTCTCCAAAGAAAATAAATCCTTCCCTCTTAGTGGCTCTGCTCTCATTGGCGACCGCCATACTCGATAGAAAAAATTAATGCAAAATAAATTAATTCACTTTCCACAAAGTGATAAGATGGGAAGAACAACGATTCACGACATCGCAAATTATCCAAAATAGAATCATTAGGACAAACCTAAGCGAGAATAAAAAATTCACTCGTATAAATAATTTAAGAAGAAAATACGAAATGTTTGGATCGAAATTACGAGCAAATTACAAACCACACTATTCACCGCGTCGTTATTCACAAATGTTCTCGTCAAAGAAAGAATAAGAAACAAATCCAAGGAACTAAACAATAAACTATCCAATGAACTTACTACAAAGCAGAAGTTTGCACAAGGTACGTGAACAACAGACTAAAACGCCTTTCTTTGTCCATTTGTGGTAAATAAAAGCTCCAAGTTATCATTGAGTTGGAACTTCTACTCTTCTTAATGGAACTGTAGCCTCTTTCTAGGATAACAGCTGGACTGCTCGCGAGATGAGTGAATCATAAAATTTCTGACTTTTTTATCCAACCATAATAATTAATTATAGGCATTTAATACACAGGCCTATTGTATTAAATCTGTTCAGTATGCCACATACATAGCCTATAAATCAGTACTAATTAAAGAGAGGTTATTTGCACCTCCCCTGAATTGGCCTTTAATCGAACGACTCAGAGAAGAAATGGGCAAACTCCTTCAAGATATGTACCCCTAAGTCTTCTCCAAAGAAACAAAATCACACCCAAAGAGCGGTGAGAGAATGGATTCCATTCGCAGAGAATAATATATTTGGGAGAGGAATTTTGATTCTAACTTTATAATAAATCATTTCATACTAATAATTAAAATAAAACCCTTTACATGGTCGTAAGCTATTTCCTCATGAAAAGACAACCATTCTTATAAAATATACTAGGCTCTGAAAATACGAATTGTAATGCGAGTGAAATTAAATTAACGAGGAAGCTAATAAATATATTTGGTTGTTGTGGAGTTGCTATAGAAGCCACTTGAAAATGTTAAAATCTGAAAAGTAGATTTTGTTTGCTGTTTCCATGGGAAAAATTTTTCTCGGATGTTCTTATGAGATGATTGGATGGTCAAAGTGAGTAGTTGTGTGTAAGGGACAAAAGGGTGTGCGGATGATCATGGAAAATAGACAATTGGTAAAAAGAGAAAGTAGTGTGGAAGATTTGCAAAGAGCTGCTAGAGCCTGGTGATCAGGTTTATCGCTTTCAAATTGTTAATTTTTAAAGCGTTTCCACTGTTGTTATCGTTAGAGTTTATTTTATCATAGCGTTTGAGCTATCTGTATTCTATATAATTAATCTTCTTTGGTAGGTAGTGTGGATTTTCTCTTGTTTGATAAATTACTTTTACTTTAGGTGTTGTGCTTAGTTTCTTTGTAGTGCGGGTATTTTCGTGCTCTTTGTTTCTTTTTTTTTCTGATGACCTGACCATGGGTAATAAGTCTCTCTCGGTGATGTTGTGGTCAGTAATCGGTGTTTTTCTTTATTCCTGGTAGAGTACTCTTTGTGGGTTTTTTTTTCATAATTCGGGGCCAAATTAATCCTTTTCATGCGTAGAACGGCAGTTCGTTTCTGCCAGCTAATAGGCTAGCGGAACTCGGAAATCTGGCACGATTTGGAGCTCTTCTGTTAAGGTTAATAATTTGAATGATTTTGTGATTTAATTCCTGACTAACGAGCTCCTGTATATATCTTGTCAGTTGTTCGATAAAAATTTTAATGGGATTTAGCCCCACCTCTCTGTCCAGTTCTTCTTGGCGTCCCCCAATATTTACCCATAATTAGGTACACACATTTGTTCTGCACCATTTGTTGTTTCTTCTTTTGTGTCTTTGAGATACAAGAGACGGCAGAAGCTGGGTACAAAAACAAAGATCTTAAAAGTGCATTGTAGATCCTTCTCTTGTGGCTTTCACCAAGATTTCTGAACATATACAGAGTACTGACTGCAGTTGAGGCCTTGAAGATTCTATCTTCTTCGTGCTTCCCGTAACCGGTTGAGGTAATCCTGATTCCGAGTACATTGCACTCCGTTGTGTATGGATAGCGTTTATCCCCCACCTTGACATCTGCTAGTAGCCTCCTACCGATGGGAATTACTTTAAACTTTTCGCGGTTCGTTTGAATCTTCCATTGTGCCTCGTAGATTTTTAGTCATTTAATTTATGATGCTGTCGTACGAGCTTGCATAGGCACGGTCCTCCATGGCCGAGTGATTATCTGGTTGAAATCATCGTCGAAGTGAACGTTGAGGCAGGAGAGGTTTGCAGGGGCTGGGACATCTGCGGTGTGAATGGAGTAGAGAGTAGGAGACAGATATCCCCGCCCTGTGGGACGACCGCAGTTAGCGGAGACTTCGGTGCGTCCGTACACCCTATACTGACGTACGCCGCTCTCTTTGACATAGTCACAGAGAGTTCTTTCTAAGTTTCCACTTTGCCAAACTGTATCAAACACCTTTGACACATTCTAACAAACAATTTCCACGTAACTTCTTTCCTGTTTAGCTTGGGCTAGCTTTTCCATGATGACATTTATTGCCATCTGTGTACTTCGCTTTTATTCTAAACCGAAATTGATATTGGTTTCAAAGGAAGTTCTCTTTCAGGTCAAACACTAGCCTTCCCTTGAGGATCTTCTCGAAGAGCTTTCCGCCATATTCCAGGAGTGAAATAAGATGGTAACTTGGCTTCAACCTAGGGTCCTTCGCATGCTTCGGCCTGATCATTTTTGCCGTTTGGTAAGCATTTGGGAAGTATACCGTGTCCAGTCAGGCGTTTAATATTATTCTTATTCCTTCGATGATATTGGCTGATGCCTTTTCGAAGTTCAGTTTTCTAAGCCCTCGATTGTCCTGAGGCTTTTTGTTAGAATGAGCAAAGCCCACCGAATAGTTCTTATTCGCTAATCTCGGCGTCTCCGGCGCGCTGACTGTCCACCTTGTTGTGAGGTTGCATCCTATGTATTTGTTCTTTAAGCTGGTCTACATATAATGTTGCTTTCAAACTCTATGTCGTGTTCTTCGTTTTATTCTTCAGTTATATTGAAGATTCTTTTCCAATAAGTTCGGAATATTTCTTTGATGATCTCCTCTTCTAGCTCTATATTTCTATCTTCTTTTAATAGTCAATCTCCTTCTCATTTCCAGTCGATCCTTTGAGGCGTCTTGTTTTATTCCAGAAATCTTTGGACGATGCTTCATAATCGAGAAAATCGATCGCAACATCTAATCGCCTCTATTGTTGTTTGAAGATCAACTGGTTCAGTTCTTCCTTAATTTCCTTGCTTCTTTGGCTTAGTCGAATAATGGTCTCCTGATGTTAATTTCATACAGTTATCTCAGCTCACGGTAGAGATCCTTTATGTATTTAGTCCTTCTGGAAGACGAGATGGACTTATAACGGGTTTTAGGGATACAAGCATTATTCATGTTGATGATATGGTTATTGAGGTCTACAAGTGCCGCGTCGATCTTCTCGAGGATTACCTCTTCTAAGTTCTGCGGATGTTATCCCTTGAAGAGGCACGGGTACCGTTTCCCTTCTGGTCTTCTGTATTCCTTTCTGAATGCAGCTGGGAATTGCATAGGGTTCCTGTTGGTCGTAAGCAGGATCCATATATTATTACTACATGGAATCTGGATTAGTTCCATGTAGTATGTAAACGGTAGCTGACGATTAGCCAAGCATATTTCCAGCTTTCTGGCACACCCTCTTCTGACATTGGTGCAGAAATCGAGGCCTATCCGCTGAACAATGTTTCTGTCCAAGAAAACGCTCTTGCGTTGTATTTGTGACCCGCACGTCGTAATTCCATATCTTCATTTCAAAATTACGAGTGTCGATCCCGTCTTGATCAATCGCATCTGTTGAAGGTCTGAATAGGATAGGATAGGTTATTAATAAAATAAAAGGAATCCTTTATTTAATGAAAGGCGATCAAGTCGTCCATTAGGCGATGGGAGAGAAGAAATTTTTCCTAAACAATTAACTTTACACATACATTCAAATTTATGTGTAAAGTTAGTTGTTAAAGGAGAAATATCTTGTCACTCACAGCCAAATCGACGACTTGATCGCCTTTTATTTAAGGATTTCTTTTATTTTATTAATACCCTAATTTTATTTTTGGCTATTTATTATCAAAATTTAGAGTTTATAAAGGTTTTCGACGGTTGCCCTCTCTTTAGCAATTAACATTCAAGTTTAATTATACTTCGTCTCTGTCCTCAAAGTACAATTTCTTGAGCACCATTTTCTTCTTTATCAATTAAACTCTGTTTTTTTTATATTCATTTTTCCGTCATAAGGAGTTCATTCTCATTCTGCTCTATTTATCATTTTTTACATAAACAACCTAGTTTAGGAGCTATTTGAGCCAAAATTGGCTTACAACTTAAAATTAGAATCACTGTACACTTACGATAGAACTAAAAATTTACCACTTCTCCTTCTAACCCAAACGTTTCCTATAGCCGATAGCATTCTGAAAAGTACCATCCGCATCTCAGTGCTGACTCTTTCCCTATCTTTTATCTATTTCGACGAGACACAAAATAAAATTTAAACCATTATGCGCAGAATTGAATAATTACACTTCCTCAAACAAATTACTCACTATCTAACCAACCACCGATCCTAGATTCATCGCCACCCAAATAAACAACCCAAGAACCAGCCAAACATCTAGACAATTTTGATTATTGGTGCTTTTTCTTTTCCGAGAGGGTAGTCGTCATATCTCAAACGAAACAGTTTTGTGCCTTTTTTAAAATAGTTCTTCGAAATATATTTTGTATTTACTATAATTACTCTACACTCTTATGTAATAGTTGTTTATGATTTCAATGTTAAATAATGTCTCCTTTACTCTCTGGTGAACGCTTCTTAGGAATAAATGACTAACGTTGTCTCCCCGATCGTCATATATTTGCTACGTGTTAGATTCAGAATGAAAAGCTTAGTTCTTGGAAAGAAAGTAATGTTGATTTTCTAAAATAAAGTTTTTGATAGTACATATTAATTAAAGTAGTGCCTCTTGTTATCATTTAGGTATACTACAATGAGTAGTCATACTTTTTCTTTCATATTATAAAAATTATTGTTCATAATCTTCATTATTCAACCCTATGTTCTTCCACACAAAGACTACATCAGACGTGCTTTACTCTATCAGTTTCAGGAAAGTGCCAATAGAAGTACAGCAGAAAAATCCATTTAGAGCACTTATGGGGATGATGCGGTAAATGAAAGTAGTTGTAGCAAGTGGTTTTCCTTTTCCGTAATGTGGATTTTAGTTTAAAAGAGTGATCAAAAGAAGATCGTTCGAAAGTTCTTAATTCCGAAGAGTTGAAAGTTTTAAATCCTGCTACAACTTTTAGGGAACTTGCAGAACAATTTAGCGCAAACGCATTCGACCCTCCTACGTCAACTGAGAAGTATTGGAAGGGTTCTTTTGATTGCAAATGATATCTATCTATCTATCTATATATATATATATCATAAGGATAAAGGAGACCAAAGTAGGGCACAATGAAAGCAATCCATACTGAGAAGACAGAAATAAAGCCAAGGAGAGCCATTGTATAATAAAGGAGAAAGCAACCTAATACATCTATAGCACTCTACCGGACAAACCTGCTCTTAAATTACAACTACCTATAATGTTGCTTTGGTTCGCTAATTTACCACGGCATTTTGCTATTTGATGTTTATTTCAGTGAACCCCATCCATTTCGAACGATAATTAACATAAAATGTGTAGGAACTGCTCCTAAATTACAACTACCTATAATGTTGCTTCGGTTCGCTAATTTACCACGGCATTTTGCTATTTGATGTTTATTCCAGTGAACCCCATCCATTTCGAACGATAATTAACATAAAATGTGTAGGAACTTTGTGTCACCACATGTCTTAAGAGTGAATTTAAACCAATTTCAATTTACTACACGTAAGATACAAAAAGAGTTTGAGAACCAAGAAAACCAACGTGATCTTTAGATTTCCAAGTGGCAATTATATGATCTAAAAATAATGTAAAATAAAGACTAGACCGGAAGGGATATTAAGCCAAATAATTACTCTTATTCAGTGAATTCTTTTAATATTCTACCCTTTAGAGTTTTTAATGGAAATTTTCTTGAATGTGTCCCTTATACAAACTAACTCAATCAGAAGGGAGTTTCTTACATTATGCATTATTATAACTGAATTTTTTTTCATTTATGATTTAGCAGCGATCAATTTCATAGGCGATATCTAGCGACCGTTGGTAACCAATCCTTGGTGACCTAGCACTCATCCAAGTTAAGGGCGACCTAATCCCTGCTCGCCAACTTCGAGGCTCAAATTTCATCACTCGCTCTGTCCTGAGGCCAAAAAGCTCGCGATATTTACGCTCATCTTGACTAGGTAGCGAGAAACACGTGTGAATCTTCAACAGAAAAAATAAAATGGGGTGGTTCATAAGACCGGTGGTAAAGTTAGAACTAAACATGCGAGGAAGGCACGCACCCAACCTCACCTTCTCAGCATCCACAATTTCGCAAGATCTCCTAAAGGGTGTTTGAGTAGTGAGGGCATGAAATCATACAGATGCCCTTAGCGTCATGGGTGCTCCATGCCTCACTTTAATGTTCTTTGCTCGGGAGTAGGCTTGGCAATCCAAATGGGCATAGATAAACAGTTTACTCTCTTTACACGCTTAATCCTTATGATGTTCTCACGTTTCATTCTTGAATTATGTCACCATGGTGGCGATTCTGTCCCTGATTCAGGAATGCGATTTATGACTTGCTATTGGCTAGTGGGATTGACCATAATATACATTAGATTGTAATTGAATGAATGATCTATGATGAATTTAATCCTATTCAACTAGTAGTACATTCATCGTATTCAAACTATTTTGTGATTTATTGACAGTTTGAGAAATAAATAAAAATGATTTTGGTGTACTTGATAATTGAATGGATAATATTTGGGATTAAATGGTTGATTTTGAACAAAATTTCCCAAAACAATGTACTTTAAACTTTATAATGAATATCTTGCCATTAATTAAATGAATCAGTTGACTCCAGATATTGCCTCGTTTTTTCCTCCCTCCTTCTCAATTTGCCTATTTACAGCAAGTCAAGAAATTGATCTTTTAAAATCCTTCATGAAGTTCATTAGCCATTTACACTAAAGAATATTTGTTATATCAATCTACCCCATAAGGGCAGGCTGCAACCATGCTGCTCAAATCAATTAAAAGAGTTCTAACCCTTCAGGCCAAGAGGCCTAAAGTCGCAGTTAATTGCCTTACCGTCCCAATGTCCACAAGAGGAACTGAGGTTATAGGTATGTATATCTTTAACACTTTCACTTTCTCTTTGTTCCATTTTAACATGCCCCCTTACGTGCGTCGAAAAGGTTTGTTTAGAAATTAATGAAGTTGAGGAAGTGAAAATGCGTGGAAGATTAGTATCACAAGTGGCTTAAAGAAGAGATTACTTGGATCACTCTGTCTATCGATGGATCAGACGAGAGGCAGTATTAGAGAGCAGTAATAATAATGAGAACAGAGAAGACATAAAGGTCCAAATGTTTTGTCAGGTCAAACCCCGTCACATAGGCCACTTTTCCAACTCCACCTTCCACTGCACGCAAAACAGGGGGAGAATTAATAATTTTCCTTCCATGTACAAATTTGTTCTAAGATTTCTAAACGCTCCTCCCCCCACCCCGGCCCCATCATTTGCTTCAAGTTTTTTAAAATTTTATTTCCTTTTCTTTCATTATCTCTTTTTTAGTTTGTTTTTTTACGATTTATTTATTAAAATTTCTGTTTTTCTACATTCTTTCTCACTCCTCGATCGACCCGACCCAGAGTGAGAGAAGGCATTAAACCCAATTCAATAAACCACCCACCTGACTCTCTTCAGCTGCCATGATAGACTCTCTTATTCTTTTGCTCCCTAAGAACTAATGCGGTTGGAACTTCAGATACAACATTGATGTAATTCAAGGAGGTCCCGCTTAATTAATGGGCAATGGGTCGATGGAAAAGCGGCTGAATCAATAATAATAAATGGGTGCAAGTAATCAATGGTCCTGACAGGAACGCTTTCCATCTCTACTTTTAAACTTAATTGGTCACTTACTTGCAAGTGTTTTGGTATATGTGATGAATATCATTTCAACTTCAATACATCTTTGTAGTTGTTCGGTTTCAAATCATATATACAATACACTAAAAGTCGCTTGCTGAAGGTGATACTGATCGTTCTCCAGTGTGAAACTGCTAAACCATTCATATAGAACTTAAAATTTCAAATATCATATGATACATAAAAGTTGTTCTTAGGCCCAATATCACAAATTAGAATAAAAGCACACTTTAGAATTTATTGAGGTAAAAGGACAACAAATCATTTTACACATCTTTTGCTATCATGAAAATGCAATGATAACCGATATCATTATGCGAGATTCGGGTGAATGTACAAACTCTACTGATTATCCAGTAACTTTTCCGTTGTATTGCGACCGTAAATCCCCCTCGGCACATTAATGACCGCCATAATTCCAAAATAAAATTACTTCAGCAGTAGAACCAACTTTTCTTCGTACACTGATTCCTAATGCTTTGAAAAATGCACAATTTTACGAAATTCCCAGCTATATTACTTTCTTAATTAAACGTTTTGTTTCTTTGCTGAAGTCACTTAATTGCCTTTCAATGGAATTTGCTGTAAGAAAATTACGAAGTATATTTGATAAAAAAGCCAAGTTTCCGCTCTTTAGCAGTAACTGAATTTAATGGTTTCATCCTTATAATTATATAATTTTAATGTTAGTATGCCGGAATAGTAAACTATATTTGCAGCGATAGCATATGAGTAATAAAATTTTGTATATAGTTAAGAAATATCTTTTACAAGGTGAAAAACAAATAGACTATCAAATTCAGTCTCATTAAAAAGTCAGGATATATTTTAAATTACACCATTATGTATATGAGAACGGAAAAGTCGTTGTCGAATAAACTGAGCAAAATAAAGCAAACATTAGCCAATGTAGAGGAATGCATAAAAGTAAAATTCTACACTCGATAACACACTAAAAACTCTTATTTTATTGTTTTTGTCTGTTTGAGGCGACATTTATGAAGGATATTATTCGATCAATATGACACAGTCTCATTATCTAAAATCTAAGTCGAGGAATTAGAGGAATATTATAACTCAATTATCTACAATTGTAGAGGAAACGACCCTCTCCTTTCTTTCCCAGTTGAGACACGATACGTTGACCAAAAACATCTGAGCCAGGCACCTTGGGTCAATCTTGTAACCACAGTCCCCCGCCACTCGTCCCTATGAAAAACAGAACCGTTTAAACTGCAAGATCTCCTTTAAGAGTGCATATTCAATTTCACCTCAAGTACGAAATTCGAGACGCGTTTCTCTCAAACTCGAATGAACAGCTGGACCAGAGGTAAGACTTGCTGAGAAAAACCATTGGAGTAAGAACCCTCCTGCGGCCCGTCTACAAGCCACTCACGTCCTACCCCTACCACAGTGTGTTGATGAGGTATAAATACCAAACACTTGGGAAAACGTGGTCAAGTCCGTGAATCAACCAGGCTACAAAGTCCCCTGCAAGAGAGGCTAAACTACCAAGAGAAGGGACTATGAAGCAGTTCATCCTCGAGCTAGTCCATGGTTATCAAACCGAACGTTAACTTAACTTGCTAAAGTTAAACTTATTCTAGTCAGAGAAACACACCCCACCACTATCCTTGCCCTTGAAAAAGATCCCCACTTGAGTACAGTCCTCGCCCTTGAAAAAGATCTCCCTACCGAGTACACTCCTCGCCCTTGACGAATTCCGAAACGAAGAAGAATAAGCTCCCCCTCGAGACAGTTACCCAATGGTCAAACCGAACTCTAAGTTAACTTGGTTTAATAACCAAATTCAACATACTCTCGTCAGAGAGACCCCTCCTATCCTGGTGCATCCTAAATCACAAGGATAGTTTTTGCCCTTGAAGAAGCCCCCCCTCCCGCCTCTAGAATACTCTCCTCGCATTTGAAGAAACACCTCCACTATCATGTTGTAGCAAAAAGCAGCGTGATAGTCCTCGCCCTTCACAAATTCTGAAACAAAGAAAAAAAAGCTCCTCCTCGATCTTGTTACCCGGTGGTCCCCCCGAACTCTAAGTTAACTCGGTTTAAGAACCAAGTTCCACTTAATTCATCAAAGAGACCTCGCCTATCCAAGTGCATCCTGAAGCACCGTAATAGTTCTCGGCCTTGAAGAAGAGCCTTCCCCCCAAGTACCGGGGGCCACCTATTTGCCACACTCGCCAAAGTCCTTGTGACTGTCAAGTCGTTCCGTCAGCGGTCAACCATCTGGTCGAGGCACGCGTCAAAAAACCTGCCGGATTCCTCAGGTGTCTGGGCCCATTGTGTTCAAGATCAGACTCAAAACCCGTTGCCGGAGGGCCCAAGGTATTTAAACTCCAGTAGAGACAGTTAGTATACCTTTATATTGAAGTGAGTGGTGGGTTAACCACCACTATAATGTCAAGTAGGTGAAATTAAAAAGCCTAACTTGAAACTTATTTAAGTCATTATTTTGTATTTAAATTCGTTATACTTCTATGGCTCGTATTTATTTTGTTTTTTGTGTTTTAATTAAAGTTTTAGTTTGTTTTAACAATTTTTTTATTCTCTCCTCGAATCTCTACGTTGGCAGAGGGGACCTTTAAAGTTCAAAGAAATCAAGACCCTAGATAATAATAATCAAAAGAGTATATAGCACTCTTAGAGAAAAATACTGTTAATCACGGAGTAGTACGTAAACAACCCATACGTACGAACATCCTTCCATCACTCGGTCCTACCTATACCAAGACATTAAATTTTGGTCTCAGGTATGTGAGTTCCTTCCGATACTACGATATAAATACTTGATAGCAGCTTTTATAGGTATTGGAAGAACTCATTAGAATTTGTCTTGTATTCCCTTCAGAAAGAGTAAAGGTATGCCAACTTTCGAGGAAAGTTTAAAACATAACAAGATCGTTAGATAAATTTCCCGTGATTCGCCTGTCAAGGTTATTAATTAATTTGTTGTTGGAGTAGTATTACAATGGGCCAAGTATTGGGATTAAGGAAAGTTAGGTAGTGCGCTACTGGGTTAGTGGTTGCATAAATACCCGAGCGTACAGCGGTGAAAATTGTGACAGACATACACAAAATGCATCCGTTCGAAAAATTCTTCCAAGAACGCCAAATTTTTGGACTAGAAGGCAAAGATATGGCTGACTACGTCCGTGAAGAACAGAGAATAGAATTATAATAAGAAAAAATACAGTGGGATAGAGAAGAAGAAGAAAGAATACAGTTTGATAGAGGAATGTAATAAAGAAGAATACAGTGGAAAATAGAATAACGAGGGGAAGTAAAACAAACGAAAGGCTAATATAGTTAAAAATTACAAGCAGAAGAAATAAGAATACAGCGGGAAAGAGAACTAGAGAAAGCGAACGTAGAAGCCGAGGAATGAAGAATGGAGGAAAAAAGAGTTAAAAGAAAGAAAAATAAAGATGAAAGAAAAGTAGAAGAAAGAAGAGTATAGATAAAAGTGAAGTAGAAGAAAGAGGAAAATAGAGGGAAACAGAAGTTGCCCAAGACGAAAGAGAAGAGAGAGAAGAAAAAGAAAGATGGCTCGCACATGTAAGGGCATCTATCGAGCATAATATGGAGCTCAAGGCAGCTTTAGCCCACTCTGGACGTAGAAAAGGATCGATGAATACACAGCCAAATGGGGGAATGATGGAGGAAGTAGTAAGTAGGGAAGAGGTACAAGCTGCTGTACCTAAGAAAGTACCTACAAGTAGAACCCAGCCAAATGGGGTGACAAGAAAGGAAGATAAAAGTGTCAAGGTGGTACACCTAGGTAAACTGATTCAGAGCTTAGACGAGGATAATGAATATGCCCTACCTCCAGTAGTCTTCCTTCAGAACGAAACATCCACGGAAGTACCACTAATACTTCAAGTCTTAGTGAGCTCCACGCCCATTAACGATCCGGTAAGGAAAATTGTTTCCGAACCAATTAGATCGAACCCAGACTCGATCTCCCAGAGTTCCTTGTTAAAGGAGTAAGAGGAAACCACCCGCCCATCAAATATGCCGCACTGCAACAGGCCGCTCTAGCCCTGAGGGTTAGTTTGAAATCATCCAAGTACCATAATACGGGTAGTTCGCATAGGTTGGAGTACTACTACAATGTTGTAACTTACTGGGGTAGGCTCATTAAATAGAACGGCTGACGCAGGCGCGGTAAAGTACTGGCATAGAGCACCACTTTAATATTAGCTACATCAAAGAAGCCAATAAAGTACAGCCGCTCTATAATCTGAGTCAAAATAACATTGAGGGTTATTTCATCACCTAGTAAGCGTAAAACCCTGTTTTCATATGTTTTTTGTGTTAGTAGTCGTAGTTATCGTTAGGATTTAAGTTGTTAAAAATTCAGAAATGTAAGGAAGTAGCTTGTTTTTGTTTTTGTTTTTGTTGCGTGTAATCTTTGAATTAGGTTTTAATTGTTTGAAAGTTCAATTGTGTTACGAGTATGTTAAATTGTGCTGCATAACATACACACCCACCCTAGTACGCTTGCGAGGTCTATTTCGACCCGAAGCCTGTGTACACGCGTGCGTGTGCGCCCAAGTTTAAAGCAACTTAAAGTAAGAGAAGGCTCAAAGACATGCAACTTTGCTGTACTCGACTAGGTTGAGTTAGTTGTTTTCGAGTTCCATAGAGGCCCCCCATCCATTAAGAGAGGTTTGTTTGGGGAATCGACCTTCTCCCGTCTCTGCCGGTTGAGGCACCGGACGTTGACCGCAAAACATCCGGGCCAGGCACCTTGGGTCAATCTCGTAACCACAGCACCTGGCTACTCGTCCCTATGAAAAGCAAAACCGTTTAAACTGAAAGATCTCTCCTACGAGTGTATATTCAATTACACCTTAACTACGAAATTGGAGACGCGTTTCTCTCAAACTCGAATAAACAGCTGAACCAGAGGTAAGACTTGCTGAGAAAGACCATTGGGGTAAGTACCCTCCTGCGGCCCGTCCACAAGCGACCTCCATCCTACACCTACCGCAGTGGGATGACGAAGTATAAATACCAAACACTTGGAAAAAACGTGGTAGAATCCGTGAGTCAACCAGGCTACGAAGTCCCCTGCAAGAGAGGCAGGGCTACCAAGAGAAGGGACTACGAAGTTCAGTTTTTAAAACGAACTTTATGTTAACTTGCTCATGTTCAACTTATTCTAGTCATAGAAACACACCCTACCACTATCCTCACCCTTGAAGAAGACCCTTCCCCTGAGTACCGTGTGGTTCCCCATCTGCCACACTTGCCAAAGTCCCTTGTAACTTTTAAGTCATTCCGTCCGCCGTAAACCATCTGGTCGAGGCACGCGTCGAAGAACCCGCCGGATTCTTGAGGTGTCTGGGCCCATTAAGTTCGAGGCCAGACTCAAACCCATCACCAGAGCGACCAAGTTATTTAAATTCGACTAGAGACAGTTAGTATATTTTAATATTGAAGTGATTGGTGAGTTAACCATCACTATAACGTCAAGTAGGGCAAGTTAAAAAGCCTTACTTAAAACTTATTGAAGTCATTATTGTGTATTTAAATTTGTAATATTTCTATGGTTCTTGTTTATTTTGTTTTTGGTGTTTTAATTAAAGTTTTAGTTTGTTTTAACAAATTTTTTTATTCTCTCCTCGAATCGTTATGTTGGCACAGGCGACCTTTAAAGTTTAAAGAAGTCAAGACCCTAGATAATAATAATAAAAACAGTATATAGCACTCTTAGAGAGGTATAACGTTAGTCAAGGTGTCTTCTTTTTTTTGTATTACGTAAACAACCCCTACGTACCAAATCCTTCCTTTACCCAGTTCTTCCTATACTACGACATTTAATATTTTGGTCAAGGTGTGGGGTGATTCCTCTACCACGACAACCAACTCTGAAAAGTTTCAAGCTGAGTCAAAAGTTGTCATGTTGGAGAACATAGGACTAGAGTGACGTTAGTTTCCTTGGATAATATTCTCAAGTTACAAAAAATCTACCTTCTGGGGTATAGCCAAAATAATGTCATAACCTAATGCTTTAACATAGACACAGAAATGGTGTGGATGAAAGAATGGTCAATTCCATTTAAGGCAGAATAGATCTAAAATTATTATAATAAAAGAAACTGACAAAGACACTCGAATCTACACGAGAGCAGCCCATAAACAATAAAGTTATATTCACTTTGGGGCATAACCTTCACGGATATGCTTAATTTTATTTTATGTAACGTTATGATTTTCAGACTGAACCTGAATAAATTTAACGTCTGATAATTCGGATGTAAATTGATCTAGTTGTTCTCAGAAGAAAAGGGAAATCGCTCATTTGAGGTACGTTTTTATCCAAATAAAAAAAATGCGAAAGAATGACTTAGAACATCAGCAATGTTTGAAGTTTGTTTCGAGAGTCGGAACAGAAGTTCTGCCTTCTTCAGAGAAACCGTAATCACGTTGATGGAAAAACATTGTGATAGCACAAAATTTCTTTTCTTAGGAAATAACTCACACTTGGAATAACTTGTCTCAAAAAGTTAAAGAAACACTACACAATATTGGGTTAAGAATAGTATCAATAATTTTACTTTGGGATAAAACTCCACAAATGCGGGGTTTTAAATTCTTTATTAATATACTCCATTCCATTTACTTCTCGCTCAACTATGATGACCACCATATTTTTTCATCCTTGAACTAACCTTGACTGCATGTTAGTATCTCTGCTGTTTTGTAATTCTGTAATTTGGAGTTGAAACTAACAACCCAAAAGACCGAAGCAACTAGCGGTCATCTAATTATACTCTCTCTAGTGCGTTCTCTCTCTAGTTGCTTCCAATTTGAAAAATACCAAGTAAATTAGAGAAACTAACAGAAATAATGAATGTCAACACATAGGCTTAACAAAAGTTGCATGCATTACAATAAATAAGATTAACTCTTTGGAATTAGCGATTAACGACAAAGATATTTGAATATGACTCATAATTCGAAAGAATCGCCGATATTGATGTACTATAATAATTTATGTTTGATGTCATTTTCATTATTCTATATATTTCAATCATTAATTTAAATATAAAATATTCATTAATTTTTTCTAGAGAATGATAATTTGCTTGGCTAAACTTTTATGTTAACCAGGTGATAGTTTTTTCACTAAAATTTAATATTGCGTGACTCATGACAAAGGCTTCGGCGCAGAAGTAAAAGCGTCAGCTCTCTCAGTTCTCACAAAAGGGTCAACTTTCACGTATTCATAACTAAAGACGTTCTGGACGTCTTTTTTCAATAAATTCATTGTTATAAGAGAAAGTTAAAGATAGCTTACCCAAAATAATAACAAGAGGAATAAGCTACTCCAGACGGCAATGATATTCTCTGTAACAAAATATCATAAATCCCTGGAAACAGTATTAGTCCTTTTCCCAAGGTAAGCCAATCTTTTATCATTCTCTTTGCTCAAGTTAAGTTTAACTCATTAAAAGTTCTTATAGTACAGTCACGATCAAAGCTGTTTGGGCTAAAACAAATATCGTTCTGAGAATACCTCTATAAGTAAATTATGTCACTTAACTGTTTTCATAATCCATATGCAACTGTGGGTGGTTAATAAATACTCCGCACGTTAACAACCAAGTGCTATCTTAAAAGTAACTAAGTATCTCGTTTAACACCATCACAACACCCAGTTAGCTGGACCGTTTGCATCAAAGAAAAAGCAATATCTCTGCCAAAATAAAAATATATTTTTGGTGTTTTAAATAATATCGAATAGATTAGGATGTGTGAAAACAGTCTACTATAAATAACAGCCCTCAGCTTTGAACACGACCTTGAGATGGCACCTGAACGTGGCTCATGCGTTCCTTACTGTGTCCATGGAAAGAATTTTGAACACCTCCTTGATCTTGGTAATCAGCTTAGCCTTAAGGCTGCAAGCAGACTGGTTTGTGTTTTTCTCATCCGCTCCTTACACAGAGAATCAATCCATGGTATTAAAATCGGGTCATGTAAGGGCGCAGAAAGTGAAGCTGATGAAGTCAGAGAAATTAATACCAAACTACTTATGACACGCCCCGGAGGTTTAGCCTTCCGGCCACAATCCTCTCCGACGAGGGTTTGAATACAATCTACAGAAGATCTACATAGCCTTCTAAATCGAGCTTAAGCGCTGCTAAATTATATGGGGCGGAATGGCTTCACCTTCCCTGGAGACATATCCACACACTATCGCACTTTTGGAGTACTTGGTTTTCATGATTTGTTGAACGCCGCATGAATTATAAATAGGCACTACACCTGTTATTGTGGATTTTGTGCAACTGGTCCCAAAAGAAGTTCTTTTCATCTGAGTAGAACCAGATTGTCTCCACCTCAACAAGAAGCTTCAGATTTTTCAAAAACATATTCTACTTCATTAAGCGATTCTTCTTGGTTTCGGTTGTCAGAATTTGTCTCTTTCGCCTCTTGTACGTGTGGAAGTGAAGGTCTTCATTCAGGGCCATCGTCATCTCTCTCTCGTCAAAGACAGTATTTCCTTGCCTCGCGTCTTCTATCACCATATGTTCTGCAGTTGTTTGATTAATTCCGGCGAGCGGACGCAGCTAGAACGCGTGTTGTATTACTTTCTGCTGGCCACAGCTTCGTAGTCTCCGTTGCATCTGCTCATAACACGTCTTACAGCCTTTGCAGTGTTAAAAGTGCATTGACCACCTATCATAATGTCGTCATTTCGATATAGAACACTAATCATCATGATATAGGTAAGTCTTTCCATTATTCAGAAAGCTTCCAGTCGTCCTTGTCATCTAGCTTTTTTCTCCTAAAATCTTCTTCTGTATACAATCAAAGGCTGTTAATTGGTAATCGATACATCATCATGTTCTTAAAAAAAGAGCGTATTAACCACTAATCAAATTTACTCCAACTACTCGGTATATAGTTACATGCATAGGAAATTCACTTTATCTTAAACGGTCGAAAACATGCGGAGGATTGTCAAAAAGACGTATAGAGAGGATTAAGCCTCAAACAGTGACATCCTTCGATGTTATCAGGCCGACGCTGGAGATAAAATCCCATGATACATTTGCTCCGGAAAATCTATCCATCGCCCCGAAAATAATAAATTGTTCACTCATGCTAAGATTACGATTTTAGATTAGATTAGTTGTTGCACTTGCTTTAAAATACAACGTTAACCTAATTAGCTTCAACTATTCGGTAGACATTAATGTTTACGTTGTAATGATAATTTTTTCTTTCATTAATTACTTGGCATTTTAAACGAATAGACATTTCATAGTAAATAATAGAACTAAACCTAAGATTCGGTTCCGTCTCCCCCAAATTTTTCAGTTCACTTTGGACAAGATGTCCTTTGTTGCATATCAGTGGTCAACAATGATTTTAATACTTGGGTATTAGATTGTGATTTATACTAAATCAAGTATGTGGATTCCGAATCTATAATCAGAATTGTTCTAGCACATAAGGTTCCTGAGTTACACACATACACTTTAGTTACACAAATGGGCAGTGTTGCTACGCTACCGTAGTGAAAGGATGTATTGTGTGTTGGTTCATGCGTTACACTCCAGCCTTTTCACGTTGTCAAATTTAGCCATCATAGTAGTGGTGTTGAAACGGTATTTACCTACAATGATTAATTGCATTTTCGTTTCAGATTTATCTCAATTAATTTGTAAATGAAATAAGATTGTACAAAGGTAGATAACAGGATCTATTCAAAATAAGTTGAAAACATAAATCAGCGAGGATGTATAAATGGCCAAGATAATCTTTTGTTATATCTGTGGAAAATATACTCCAAGCAACCAGCTGAACAATTAGCTAAAGGAGTAAAACCTGCATAAAATTATTACTTTAGTTGGTAACCAAGCCAAGCCCTGGGCACATCACAAATATTGTACTGTGTGTTATACAAGTCTCACACTTTAGTTAAATGGCAAACGGAAAGGTATGCCTTTTGCTGTACCAATAGTGTGGCGTGAGCAAACAAATCATGTTTTTGATTGCGATTTTTGTATGACAAATATTGCGGGATTCTCAAATAAGAACAAGTAAAGAAATGTATAACCAGATTTTAAGACAGCTATAAACCAGTCGCCCATAATATGGAGATGCCAATCCCAGTTCCTCGATCAGCTAGTGCAGTTAAAGAAGATGACTCATCGTCTGAAGAGGAAGATAACAATGAGAATGAAATGTGTGAGGATGATTCTAAGGAAAAAAAGATCTAGTTGATAAATTAAGAAAGATTGAATGATTTGGTGAAGGATTTGTTATTGTAAAAGGGGAACGCCGAACTTTTGGGCTCCAGAATACAGCAATGGAATCTTCTAGAGGACGTTGCAAAAATATCTAGCTTCCGTAAACGTCATGAGGACGTAACTGCCTTTTATAAAGAAAAAGATGGTGCTTGTTTCTGTAGAGATGTTAATGGCTTCATGACTTAGCTATGAAACGAACATTTACCTCATGAATGGAGACTATTCCTCGATGCAAGTTATTGTTGGGTTGATAGAGACATATGACTCAATGAAATTTATTTTGGAAGTTGTTCATTCTCGCATCTTAAGTGGAATATTTTTGGTGATATAAAGGTATTTTTTTTTACTTCTTGGACTACAGCTAGGATATGGAAAGAATATCTGCTTCTTATGCCTATGGAGCAGCTGTGAAGATAGGAATCATTATATTTTCAAAAAGTGGCCCTAAAGAAAACAACACATAGTTGGCCGATACAATAAGAAGCCCGTCCCTTTGCTACATCCAGAGAAGAACTACCATCCACCACTTCATCTCAAACTTGGCCTTCTCACGAATTTTGTTAAAGTAATGTCATATGATTCTGATAGATTCCAGTATCTCAAAGATGGATTTGGTGAAAAAAAAACCGTTGCTAAACTTAAAATTGGCATTTTTCTAGGGCCGGAGATCAGAGACTTGATACGTGACAGAGAGTTCAGAATTAAACTAACTCCACTTGAGTTGGCAGCATGGATTTATTTGTCCATGTAGTGCAGAACTTCCTTAGAAATCATAGGGCTGAAAACTATGAAGACCTAATGGACAACATGGTAATGGCCTATCAACGAATAGTGTATCGGATGTCTCTTAATGCATTTCTTACATTCGGATCTAGATTTCTTTCCATCTAATATGAGTGATATTAGTGACAAACATAGAGAAAGGTTCCACTGAGATATCGCAATGATGGAAAGCAGGTATCAAGGCAGCTTCAACGAAAATATGATGGATGACTACTACGGGTTCTTAAAACAGGAAGATCCTATATCCATGTACAAGCGCAAGAGTAAGAGGCTCAAACAGGTATGAAGAAATTTATAGTCAGGTGAGTTCTACTTCATTTATATGTAATACATATCTTATATTGGTATGCAAAAGGACGTACATAATGGTAAATAGGGTGCCCTGATTACAAAGCTCTGCCCAGAAACGTCTGATTCTTTACATCCTAGTAATAATTATATGATTAATTGATCCAAGCTGAGCCATATAGCCTGGTTGTATAACTCAGGAACCTTACGTGCTGTAAGAAATATGAGCACAGATTTGAGATCAGCGCACCAAAATTAGTTAGTTACAACAACATTTACTCAACTAGCAAAGACAAAGTTAAAATTTGTTGGCTAGTGTAGTTATAGTTCCTTTGTGCTATTCGTGTAATGTAACAGTTTCTGCACTCCTTGAAGATATTGGGTAAAAGGTTGCTTTTTTATGGATTTTAATCTGAATAAAGCTTTCAGCATTCTAGATCTAGTGTTCCCACTACGATCTCATATATTTACTACAACTTTATAAGCAATTATAGTTAAAAAACTTTCAATATTTCATATTATTTATAGGTTAGAATCCATATGGGATAAAATTAAAATTATTGAAAATATAGGGGGATTTAGTAAAAATACTCGTAGCTATAAGAGGAAACTTCCTAAATCCCAAGAGAGTAGGATGGGACGCAACTCCCCTAAAACTTCTATCGTTCAGTAACAAAGGAAATATGTTAACAAAGAATTATCGGAGAATAATAGAGTTGGTCAAGACTGAATGATATACATTTTTGTTACTTTTCATCCTTAACCAATAATAGAATTTTCCTTAAATAAAATATTTATGAATGAAATAGATATTTAAATCGGTGATAGCTAAATTTGCGATCGTATATTAAAATTAAAAATAACACTTCCCTATAGGTAAAAATGGATCAATATTTTGAATAAAAATTATCACCCACTTTTCTTACAGCTCTGATTTCTACTTTTTTCTCTCAGACACAAAGAATTTCAGGATAAGGCGAAAAAATACCCGAGTATAGGAATATATTATTAAACAAAACATGAGCAGATGAATTTCTATCAATTTTTGCCTAACATTTAAAACTAGGGAAAAACCTTTAGAAGATATTAGGTTATGACTAAAGTTAAAGTTGAAACAAAGGACTATTCCTCAATGTAGACGAATTACAACATAAAGCCTCTCGGAGGGCCAGGTGGACGTATACGTTAAAGTCCCCCCGCCCCCTGCGGAGAAAGCAAGAGAATCGGGCCACATGAGGAGAGTCGTAAGAACGTTAGACAGCGGAATAACAGTCAAACAGCCTACCCTTTTTGATCTTCCCGCCGCTTAGGTAGTCGAGGGCGAGCCGCTGTAATGACCACTAAAGGCCATTACGCAGCGCTCAAAATGTCCAAGTACCTACGAGATCCGGAGGCCCGTGGTTAAATCGCAACACAAGGCGGTGCCAGTCAAAGAGAACACAAAGGATGGTGACGGTTGGTGTGGCCTCTAATTAAAGAGCCAACTTGGGCACCACGGTGCCACCCTCCCCTTACCACTCGCTCTCCCCTCTGCAGCCTCACCCCTCGCTCTTTCCTCTGCAGGCCTTGCCCCTTTCTCCTTAGATGGGGCAGTCGCCAGAATATAAATAAGCCCCTTAAGGAAAGAGAGAGGAAATTATTTGGTGAGAGACGATAGAGGACCACTTCGAGAAGATCGGTCCTTCGCACAATTTCAAAATAACTTTGAAACATTACATTTTGTATCGGTTCCAGACCGAAGTATCCTGCACAGGCTTAGTAAGAAGCTTAGCTGGACCAACATTCCAAGTGCCAAACAGGAATTTCGCAAGTAAGACAATAGAAGAACCCGTCATCCTCGAATGACTCTCAAATCGCGATCTTAATACCGAAGACAGAAGAAGACTAGGATACGAATGGCGGTCAATAAGTTTTGATATTTGGTTGTAAGGAAAGGAGGTATGAGGAAAAGTGTTTTTATTATTTTTCAATATAACTACCCTCACTTCAATGCACTTGCGCCACTTGTCCCTGAGGCTTCAAATTCCTGACAACAAAAAATCTCTTGACTGCTGTTCAATCAACTCCTGGAAGGCGAGCTGGACATATTCATCATCCCCAAGCCGGTGTCCATGTAGTGCAGCCTTGAGCTTGCCGAATAAAGAGTAGTCGCTGGAGGCCAGATCTGGACTGTAGGGAAGATGGTTGAGCTCATCGAATCCGCACTCGCGCAGGGCAGCTTGTGCAACTCTGGCCTTGATGACAGAGGCATTGTTGTGGAGGAGCGGGACACCGCGTGTCAACTTGCCGCGCTTCTTCTGACGGATGCATTTCTTCAACCCAGCCAGTTCATCTGCGTAATATTGATCTGTGATGGTCCTTCCACGAGGCTCATAGTCCACCATTAACACTCCCTCAGAATCCCAGAAGATAGTGGCCATGATCATCCTGGCTGAGGGTTGGGCCAGGAACCTGGTGGGGTTCGGAGAGCACATGTGCTTCCAGGCCATGCTTTCGAGCATGGTCTCGGAATCACAGTGATGGACCTACGTTTCATCTCCTGTCACTATGCGTGACTCAAATCCCGCCGGGTCTTGGTTGTACAGGTGCAGCAGCTTCTTCTAACTTTGACGACGTTGAATTTGATCATGGAGCGTGAGGTTTTTACGGACCAAACCATCAGAGAGCTTGGTCATTAGCAAAATTGTCCTGAATGATGTTGATAACACTTCCATGTGATATTCCGAGTTCTCGCTCGATTTATTCGACCTTCAACCGTCGATTTTCGAAGATGATCCTCTCCACACGGGCCACATTGTCCTCGTTGGTCACGTCTGACGGGCCTCCTGGACGGAGGTCATCTTTAAGGGACTCACGACCATGGCTGAAGTCCCTATTCCAGCGATCAATGGTTGCATAGGAAGGGGGCGGTGTCGGTGTACACTGCAACCATGCGTTCATGGATCTCTTTTGCATTCTTGCCTTCCTTGGTCAAAAATTTGATCACTGCGCAGTGCTCAACCTTCTCCATTGTTAAAAAATTTGTAACTGACGATCTGCGATCAGCTACTGCTTCTTAAATAGACGAGGCAGGGTCGTGTGGCTGCAGGTCCTGACTTGTCATAACTTGTCCTAACACCCTCACAAACAGCCATCCCCCTTCCTCTGTTTTGCCCTAACGATTTGCAAAACTTATTGACCACCCCTCGTACCTAGAGGCTTCAAGAGCCTCCAGAAGAGCACTCCTTAAGCCAGAGAGTACAACTCCTCCCTCTGCATTTTTAAGTAGAACCGAAGAATTAGACATCGGATTCCTCCCGCTCATCTTGTGGAAAATCTACAATCGGCCGCTGCACCTAACGAAACGGGATAAAAGCCATCTAGTCAAATCCGTCTCCTGATACTTTCTTTCATGTAACTCAAAATGACTATTTATATTTATATTGTGAGAATTGTTAGTGAACCCCGTCATATTTACTGTTGGAAAAGTGAAATTTAATTTGAAGTTTAATGTTAATCTAAAAGTGTCACTATAAAATAACTAATCGGCAATGGTTTGTTTACTTGGAGCCTATTTCAATTTGGACATGAATGAATAGCTTCTGAAATAGATCTGGTTTCAAGTATGGTTAGCTCCGTCAAACTTTTTAGGTGATTGTAAATATTTTATTTTTTGTAGTTAATTGATAAATTTAAAATATATATTTATTTTGGGATAACTCTGATGTTTGAATGGATCATTTACGTGTTTAACGGGCTCTCTCCTCAAAATGGATTAGACGCTGTGGCACTCTCTTAATAATAAGGTAATTAAAATTTCACTCAACCAACATAGAAGGATTGTTGTCCTTCATAAATAATAGGATCAGACTAGCACTCTCAAGCAACAACAAGAATACCACAAGACTCAATTTTGGTCAAGAAAAGCCCGTTATCTAAGAAAACCTGGGCAGTTATTTGCCTCGACGTCTGGGGAATTTTCTCCATTTTGATGACCCTCAATTAATAGGAATCGGGTGAAACGAAAAGGTTATGTATAATTTGAAAAATTTACTTAATAAGAAAATGAATGTTTACATTTTGAAAATATTTAGATGCAATAGATAGACAGGGAGGAATTGTCAAATACGAAGATCGCTCGCGGTGAGAAAAATGGTTTGACATACCTATAAGCAAATCAGGGGGATACTAGACGTCGCTGCTACAGATTGCTAAGCTCTACTATATACATGATTTTACAGTCACATGAAGTGCGATCAAGTTGTTACGCATAAATTTCGAAATTTGACCTCGCTAAAAAGTATTTTTTTGCATAAAGTTTTCCTTCGTCCTTAGCCTTTCTTCATCTTTAAAATGCATTTTTTTTCGACATGATGGAGTTAACGCATAAATGAATTCCGTTCGAAAAAATTTAATTGTTCCCATAAAACTGTTTAAATCTAAACACATTCTGTGGCTCTCTCATTGTCCACTCGCCTTATCAGCATGCCCAGCAGATTCTCGATGCGGTTGAGATCAGGGTAGATTCATAGGCCTCTACTCAATAAATCAATACCATGTTATTCAAGCAACTTTGTTACTAATGGAACCCTATGACACGGTGCGCCCTTATGCTGAAAACTGTATGGATTATCAATTAAGTGCTGTTTGAACATTAAGAGGATGTGCTTTCGGAGTACTTTTTAATATCATAGTTATAGGAGGGGATTGTGGAAGATATATGAGATAGCCGATTTACTTAAATGTGAAGCACTCTCATATATATATATATATATATATATATATATATATATATATATGTGTGTGTGTGTGTGTGTGTGTGGTAAGGATGCTTCAGTCCTTTTCATAATTGAAGACTTAAGGTAGAGTTACCCTTTCTCTTTATAACAGTCAACCTACCACGATTCTCATCTAACGAGCAGACTGCTTGATTAGAGAAAATATATTTAATTCAACCTTCTACCATCCAATCCTTGTACCTTAGGCAGCATAGCGTGCTGTCTTTGATTTTTTTTCATTATAAGTATTGCTTATTCTGATACCCCAAATTTTACGCGACCACGTTCAAGAACAGTACCCTAAATGGAAGTTACATTAGTTACTTAAGCTAAACTCACTAAACTAAGCTAGTTTTACGGTATATAACGAAAATAACTTAACCTAACTTTACTTACGTCACGTATACAACTAATTTAATGAAAAAAAAATAAAATTGTATAACTTTCTCTATCGTATCCTCAAGTTTTTAGGATGTTTTATCCTAAGTTTTCTAATAACTACATCTCAAAAGGGTTAAATCCCTTATATATAATCTTGACTAGACTTGATGTCCATTGACGACAATACAATATCATTGTTTAAAATAGTGAGTCATTAGAATATGCAATTTACTACAGCACGGGTAATACTATTAAATTACGCAAGGCTTATCATTGGCATACACTGGTAAATACAATGAGCACTTTAACTGATTAAAAACTAAGAAACTGTTTCTAAGTAAAATTGTTATTCGGGTTCAATTAGGTATAGGAATGAGTTACGGGGGAATATGTTTGAAATGGACTGATGAAGAATAGATCCGGTTAAGTTGATATATGCCGATGACCTGGCGTTGTTGGTGAGAGAGAGGTAGATTTCGGAATATTCGCAGATTTTTACAGTGTGGAAGCATGAAACTCAATACGTTGTTATCACACAGAATATGACTAGTCAAGGCAGATCAACGCAGCTGTGTTGTTTTATCACCGTCTTCCTCCCAGTTTGATAACACTGTCCCACTTCCAGAGGGCACCCGTGTCCATCTCCCCTCTTGGGGTAGAAGGAAATCGCTCTTATTTCCCGTTCGTCTCGTCGATGCCCAAGAAAATCAATGTTCATGTTTGCTTAAGCCGCGTATGATATCCCTTTGAAATCTCGCTTAATCCCCTTCGTTTTGTCGATGCCGAGGTTTATCAAGGTTCAGGTTTGCATAAGCCACCTCCGGTATCCCCTGGGTAGGCTATTGTTCGCGAATACCTCTCTCGACCATGGCTGTGGCTCCTATTTTAGATGAAATCTGCAAATCCTCAGCAGATAGAAAGAAGTCGAGCTTCTTGCCGTCCAGACCTTAGTATCTGCCTCCCGTAAAGTGATTCCATCTCCCTTGTGATCTTATCAGCAGATCGATTTCGTGTAATCCGCCCTGATCAGAGGAAGATTACGGAAACCCGTTTATACTCCGAGAGATTGTTCTGGATTTCTCTCTCCTCACTACATTGGTTGAGATTTCCTGCCGTCTACAGAGGAATCTTGATTTTGTAATTACTTTTCTCTGGAGCTGAGATAATCTCAACCCCCTTCGGAGTCTCTCTAGATACCTTCGCATCGAGACTCTATCGACGAAGACCTGGCCATTGGTCTTTGACGCCCCCAGTTCAACCTCCATTAGTAACTAGGAGTCCTTTCCTCGTAAGTCCCGCGTCTTCTTTCCAGTCCTAAGAAGAATTCTCCATTGGGTGTAACGCCAATTGCTAAATGTGTCATCCAATCCCACTTATTGGCTTAATTATATATTTTCCCGGACATCGTTTCCTTAATTTTTGCCTGTCATAATATTCTTTTGTTGTACTGATTATTATTTATATTTCCATATTTATCTGTGCCCTTGTTCATATTATTTGTATTAAAGTTTATTTTGTAGAGGTTTTTATCTTTCGAATAACCGTTGAGACGAATGATATGTGAGCACGTGCTTCAAGCCATCTGACCCAGGATGAACCCTGTCTAGAGGAGATGTGACAGCATCTCCTCCTTTTGTAGTTTTGTGTTTAATAGGGATAATTGGGGTCAGAAGGGCGAGTAATTTGAGGGGCTTTGATGAACTCTAACTCCTCTTTAAAAACTGGTCGACGTTGAAGTCGCGACTTTGATTTATTTGGACGCGTTAAATTAGTAGACTGAACTCTATATATGTACAGTCATAAAAGTATTTGGATTTCCCTGATTTTGTTCTCACTGATCAAGGCAGGGTGGTCATTATTTTAAAGCTATCTATTTGTCTCTTTCAAACCTTTTGAAATCTTTAACATCCCCATGTCTGCAACAGAGGATATTAATATTTTGGAAATGTTACCCACTGTCTTCTCACATCTATACAGATAAATGGGCAATTTGATTCACAAAATTCAATAAATTACGAAGAAAGCTCCATGCAAGAAGTTAATTAATTAATGGTATGTGAACATATATAAGACGATTTGTAAGGGCAAGTTGCCTACCCCTGGTGTTTCTAATTTGTATATTCTACAAATTTTCACTTTCTGGAACTTTACAACATTCTGTACAGCTGCCTCATTATAACTTTCAGCGCGATAGGGTTTGTTTGCTATTGAGCTGCAAATGCGAGGAAAATATTATGCCGGCCAATGTTTAAATGCTACAACGACACCCTCAATAATTTAAAATTTAACAGCGATTAATAGCAAAATAAAAAGGAGTAATATAACTGAAACTCAATATTTACCATATATGGGCAGTTAGCGATGAATATTTTGTTATTTTTTGCTTAGAAAATATATGGAATACCCTTTCAACTGCTTTATTCATCCAGGATTTCCACCTTCGTCGAAGTGGCCTTTCATGTTTATTATACGGACTTTTGGAACTTTTCAAACATTCATAAAAATTCGAGAATGCCATTGAATAAAAAGTGAGCAGCCAATAAGAGACTCCATGTTCAAGAAATTGAAAGTCAATTTTCGAAATCTTCTGAATAGGAACTCAAAATTAAATGACTATAACTTTTAAGGGAGCTTCGATATGAAAAAAATATTGGTCTAGAAAATGTTGGTAAAATAAAATCAACCAAACCAGATGATTTGAAAAGTGTGCTTTTATTTGGTCTATAGATTAGATAAAACGGGTTGTTTCCTTTGTTTGTGAAGGATATCCATCCAAAAAAGAATGAAATTCCCATGCAGATTAGACAGGCAAACGTTGATAAACCCACAACTAAATATTCAGGACACAAGGAAGGGACATTTCTTCCATCTTAGCCGAGCAGTTTGTATGGATAAAAAAAGCCTTCATAAGGCTCTGGTATCTAAGACATGGCGAGGGGGACGATTTATATTGTGATCGCCTGTCTGCTGGCCTTATGTCTGGTGTTATGTTCTTATAGGTCTCACCTAACACACGACATTTGGTGGAGACATCACCATATAAGGGCCGAAATATTTCGTGTCAACCTAGCGAAAAGTTCAGATCAAAAATAATGTGCTGATGTTCTCATTGGATATTTATATATATATATATATATATATATATATATATATATATATATATATATATATATACATATATATATTATAGGATAAATAAGAAGGATGCATTTAAGGTAGTTCATTATTGTATTTTAGCTTCTTGGGACTACGTTTCGTGTAGGAACCCATCTCAAGAATATGAATTTAGCAATATAAACAAAAATAAGAAATTTTTATAAAAGTAATCAGATATTTATAAATTAATTATATTGTCAATGCGAAACAGCATAGGTATCATTGTTCAAATTATAAATATATAAAGCTATTAACTATTAGGTAATGGGCAATATGATTTTGTTTTCCAAATAAAAAATGAGCTAAATCAGTTTGGGGTTTCTTCGTTGCTAAAAATAGAGATAATGGAAATATTGGAATAATATGGGGTGTTTTGAGGGGGATGGGTTTTGGCGTGTAAATAAGTGGTGGGTGTTTATACTTCTAATAAAAGTGAAAATGAACATGTTTCCGAGCGTAAAGTGGGGTTTAAATCAAATATAAAGAGATTCAAGTGTACGAAGTTGGTTTTCGGTGTTTCCTGTATCTTTGATTGAAAGATTATTTAACTTGTCTTTATGGTGTGGATGTCTGGTTTCGTAGTGTTTTCGGATATGGAGAATTCGGACGAAGTGAGTGGGGCTAAAGATATGTTACTGATGCCTAAATGTGCGCAAATATGGGTATGTAGTTTGCGCGGTGTCGATCCCAAAGACAACTTGGAATTACATCTCGAGCAGGTGAAATCATATACGAGTATGATGGAGGATAGAAGCAGCGTTGGTGTTTTGTTAAGGCTTAATTTTGAAAAGATGTTGTACTTAGCGTGTGTTTTGAAAAATTGATATATAATTTGTGGCAGGAAAGAAATTTTTAAGAAAGGGTGAGTGTTTGACGCAGAAAAGTTAATTGCAATTTCCAAAATATGGGAATGGTACGAAAACCTTTTTGGGGGACGTTGTCTGAGGTGTCTGCGGGTTCAATATTTTATTAAGACAAGTTCAAAGAGTTGGTTCGTATAGGTTTAAAGAATATTCATTTTGGTAAAATTAGTTAGTGAGGAAAGTGACCTCGTTCTAGAAATTGAGGTATGATGAGGCGAGATAGTAAGCGAGAGAAGGTAAGGTTTTGATAGAGTGTCGTGGTATGACCGGTTTCCCCCTGTATACGCACACAAGCCTACTGGCCGACCGAAATTGAGGCTCAAACTGGAGATAGCTTTAAGAGTGCCTTAAATCCACAGTTGCTAGGCCAAGAGATATTCAAACACGGCTACAAAAATATACTTTAATATGACTAAAGATTCATACAAATATAGGGCAAGTTAAACGGCAATGCAATAAAATAGTGACGGTTCACTGCTAAGATGATTAACACTACCAATTAAGTTTGAGCCGAGGTATGATTAATTAAGAAATGATCTTACAATTCTACAAGTTCTAAAGCAAATTGAGCCCATGAGGTTCGAAGTGGTAAAGGTGGGAGGAGCGTAACGAAGCACTGGTTAAATCCATTTTACTTTGATGTGCGGCGAGTAGGACCAGGTATGTAAGTTCGACCTTGAATTTGTGAGCGTCTGACGGGACGCTCAATTCAACTTCGGGAAACTGAACACAAACGGAGAGTGCTTAGGGGATGGCTTTTTCGATCCTTAAAATCAGAAGTGGTGGTGAGAAGGGTTGAAGTGCGACTAACAATTTCCACGAATAACACTGAGTGACGACTAGCTCTTCCTTGGCCCTTCGACAATCACTCAATTTTTCTTTGGACGAGAATGTAGTAGATTCACTCTCGACCAACGAAGACGTTAAGACTAGTGTACTGGATGGCGGCTTCAGACACAATCTTCCTCTGAATTCTGAATTGTCGAATACATACACCGAAATTATCTAGACAGGGAGGGAAATTCATCGCCATCTGACTTCATTAATTGCCTTGGGTCGCGCTAAGGGCCCATAGCCGAAACTAGCGAAGCCCCCTTAATGGTCTTTCCATTGTTCTACTTTTGCAGTATATAGGGCAAACGAATTTAGATCGGTCAACGGCGAACTGGAGAAGTCAGAGGGGCGGGGGCGGATTCCTTCTCTTTTTCATTATTCTACTCTCCTCCCTTTTTAGGAAAGCATTCTTTTCCCCACAAGTTGGATGCAAAAAATAACGTCTTGAACTAATTTTACTTCAAAGGGGAGATACTCTAAAAATTAAATTATTGTAATGAGATACAAACAAAATTCGGGCATGACCTTAGTTACCAAATAATAATAATTACTTAAGACTATGCGCACAGGTATAATTTTTTTTTTCAAAATTAAAATTAAGGCATACAAAACATTGATTATCTAAATAAAACAGAAAAAAGAATCATTATTAAAGATACCCTACAACCGAGGATACTTATACAATCCTTCCAACAATTAACCTATATATGAAAACAAATCGGCAAACATATTTACAAGGAGATACATAATGATATCTTTGATTTATAGCAAAAAGGTCTTTTAGAGGATTTCTAATTCAACTATCCGCTAAACAATTTTGAGTACCCTTGATCGACACAGCACGGAATTGATATTCAATGAGCAACAGACTCCACTGCTTTAATCGTCCATTTTGACCCTTGAAATTACGAAGCTACAAGAATGGCTTATGGTCACTCTCATTTAAGAATTCGGTTCCTATACGGTACATTCTAAAATTTCGAATCGACCACACTATAGCTATTGCCTCTAGTTCAATGGTGGCGTAAGCTTTCTTGCGCACAGACAGATTCCTGCTCGCATACGCAACGGATTATCCACTTCCATCGTTTCATACTGCATGAGGGCACCACCTATACCATCACGAGAGGCATCAGTACGAATCCCAAACTTTCTGTTGGGATTCAGGTGTCTCAAAATAAGGGGAATAATTCAGTTTCTCCTTCAGCTAGTTGAAGCTTGACACCGCGGGGGTAGTCCAAATAACACAATCGGGTCCCGTTTTCTTTAACATAAGCTATAGTGTCAAAATTGGGAAGAAAGCGCCCGTAAAATGATGCAAAATGACATCAGCTGCTTCTTTGTCCAGGGAAGCGGTATTTCAGCAATGGTTTTAATTTTGTCTTCTTGGCGGACAATATGGTTCTTTCTGATCTTAAAACCAAGATATTTAATCGTATCACATGCAAAATGACACTTCGATGTGCCTATCCTGAGTCCATGTTCGCGCAAAGGGATTAACAAAGCACAAGGGACTATCCGTTCTGGTTCCATGTATGTGTGAAAACGTACACGTTGTCAAAATAAATGGTTACTTCGGAATTAAATGTGGGGCCTAAATAAACGGGAATACGGTAAGGCTAAGTTCTTACTGGTTCTTGCGTTTGTAAAACAATCTACTGAATGAATTGGGTTGAACAACCTAGGGTGTCGGAGAATACGTCCGATGATTCCATGCAGACCGTTTGAACGAGGGAGAGCAAGCCGACCGGGTAGGTTGCCTCTAGGACGAGTTTTTCGTATAAAGCGACCACAGTATTAATGCACGCGCGTCGGTGGTACCTTTTTAACAGGTTTACGTAGTACACCTTATTATCTGATGGGGTCTGAATTCAGTAGTCGACCAGGCTTCGGAGTTCTACTACTAAAAAAGTCCTTACCACTGAGATGGGAGCTTATTAGAAGTATTACTTCCTCGCCTGTTTCGAAATTCCGTGCTTTAGATTTGATGTAAAAATAAGTTCTGTACTTTTCCAAATTCATCTTAGAATTCTTGAAAGCGAGGTGTGCACAATTTTCTAGGCAAGTACGCAATTCCAACACATAAGCGTCTGAGGACTTAAATTCCTCATCAAACTTGGGGTTTGATTAGAATTCTTTTAGGATGGTCATCGGGTCGGGGACGTTTCATCCCTAAAATAGCTCGAACGGGGCAAATCCGAGCGATCGAGTTGAGATTTCTCGACACGCAAAAAATGCCACGAGGAGGTAGCGGTGCCATTCTCGCGGTTGGGCGTGGCACAACTTCTTGAAAACTGATTTAAGACTCCTGTTTAATTTCTCATCCATTCCATTAGAGCCGAGGTGATAAGGGATTGAGAAAAGGGGTTTGACCACTGGAGCTTTCCTATATACTCCATCAATTCTGAAGTGAATGGATGGCCTCTGTAAGATAGGATCTCCTTCGGGAGTCCTACTCGGAGAAAAATAGAAATCAACGCCTCTGCACACGAAATACTATCAATGTTTTTCAAGGGGACCACATACGGGAACGAGTGGCACAATCTACGACGGTCAAAATATATGAATGGCCCTCACTAGACAGGGGAGAGAAAGGGCCTATTAAATCGATCCGAACGCTGAAAAATGATTCAGAGACGATTGGGGTCTTCTCAAGGATAGCGGGGCAACACGGTCTTTGGCTGTAACCTTTTGACAGATGTTGCAGGACTTGCAAAATACGGATATATATTAGGAGCGCCTGGCCAAAGGAAATATTTGAAAAGGCGCTGGGGCGTCTTATTATGACTGAAGTTCCCAGCTATTAATCCGTCGTGAGCTATCTGCAGAACTTGACTTACATACATCCTTGGTACACACATGGTAGTGACTGGGGCCTTATCTATTTCCACAAAAGATCGATTTAACAACGATTCTTTTCTATTTAGTCAATTCTTCTATTTCCTCGAACGGTTTCGAGCTCCTTTTCTACTGGCCTTCTCCCACAGGGGTTGCAAAGAAGGGCAATTCTTTTGAGCTTCAGCAAACTGTTAATTTCTGGATAACTTGATGTCTGGAGTTGACAAGGACGTTAAAGGTGCCGGCGTAACGGTATCTTTCGCAGCTTGGTCCCTGGTAATCACTGGTTTCGCGATGTGATTTGAGAAGAGCTGCGTGCTCTGTCCGATAAAAACAGAGGCAAACTTTATCGCAGCACTGACTACATCGGCCAATCCTGGGAAATACTGACACTGCATGTAGCATTTTACCAGAGGAAACTTAGTGGCGAGACCTAAAAAGTTGTGAACGCTCGCAAGTTTCGTATGCAGGTGACTTATTGGGAGCAACAGCTTCTCCGAGACTACCCTCGCATGTGCAACCCATATCTCTTACAAGGGTTGATACTCAGCACCCATTTAACGTGCCGTTCTCAAGCCCACAGGGAAGCTCTTATTGAACAGGAAATTCACCTGTTGTTTCGAGTCAGAGGGAGCAGGTGGCGAATGCGATGACGAGGCAGAAGAGTTAGGGGGAGGAGACGCGGTTACCTGATGGACCTTTTGATTTTGGGTGGTCATTATCTGCGAGTTCTGGGCGCAGTTATAACTAAGGTGACCAGGGGTGCCATATGTAAAGCATACGATAGGTTTACGCGGGTAGTGCGACGGCGCAGAATAGAATGTTAGAGGCTTTACGTCCTTTAGTTCACGCTAACGATAAGACTGGCTTCTGGTTCACCTGAATCTTCACGAAGTTACTATTATTCTTAGCACGGAACCTATTAGGCCCAAGCTTATGTTTGAGGCCGGGGGGTTACTCTTCTTGATCTCCTTAGGATATAAGTCATGGATGGAAGAATGAAGCTCGGCTTCATTTAAACACTCTTTAAACGAAGAAGCTCTTCTATCTGTTACGGAGGCATTCAATTCTCGGGGAAGGGTAGCCATGAGTGATCCCTTAAAAATATAGTAGACTAATGACTCATAGTCGTTAGTCACTTGTGAGGACTCCAGCCAAAATTGAAAATTGCGGCGAAGGCCGAACCCAAATTGCTTAAAAGTTTGTCCCAGCTGTATCCTAGTCGATCGGAATCTAACTCGATAGAACTCTGGATTCATATTAAAAGCAGAGAGGAGCTCTGCTTTTAGGTTTGGATAATCCAGAGTTGCTTCCGAGGGAAGACAAATTAAGATTTCACACGGACTAGTGTTTAAGATGGGGTGTAGACGGTCAACTCCATCTGATTCTAAATCCCAATTGTTGACTTCCATTTTTTTTTAAACTGGGTCAGATAAGAATAAAATCTTCTCCATCTTCATGCGCGGGGAGTTTAAACAACTTTGGAAGTGGCTGATGGTTACGTGATCCCACAGAAGTCAATTCGACATAATCACGGCTTAATTTTCTCTCGTGCTCTCGTATTTGTTCCCCTCTCTTCGGCTTCTATCTGTGCTTGTTCTTTTTCTTCCTGCCCATTGGGTCGTTCTTCCTCTTGAACGTAAGCGATTAAATCCTTTCCTAATAGTCCTAGGATTTGTCTCTGCGTATGAAAATGATCGAGCAAACATCCTGAATATAGGGAAAGTTAAATGGCAATGCAAATAAATATTGACAGTCCACTGCTAAGATGATTAACAACAATAAATTAAATTTGAACCGAGGGATAATTAACTAAGTAATGATTTTACAATTATGCAAGTTCTCAAGCAAAGGGAACCTTGAAGTGCGACGAGGTAAAAGTGGGAGTTACGCGACGAAGCAGGGGGTTAAATCCCTTCTACATTGATGTGCGGCAACTAGGAGTAGGTAAGTAAGTTCGATGTTAAACTTGCGTGCGTCCCACGGAATGCTCAAATGAACTTCTGGAAACTGAAGTTTCAGGGATGGCTTTTTCAATCCTAAAAACGAAGACGTAGTGAGAAGGGTTGAAGCCCGCCTAACTATTTCCACGAACAACACTGAGTGACGACTAGCACTTTCTTGGCCATTTGACAATGACTCGATTTTTTTTTGGACGAGAATGTAGTAGTTTCCCTCTACATTAACGAAGACGTTACTTCTAACGTACTGGACGGCCGCTTCAGACACAATCTGTCTGTTAATTCTGAACTGTTTAATATATGCCCCCAAATTATCTAGGCGGGGAGAGATATTCATCGCCAACAGACTTCCTTAATTGCCTTGGGTTGCGATAAGGTTCTATAGCGCCAAGTCGTGATACCCACCTAATTGTCTTTCCATTGTTTTAATTTTCGCGGTATATAGGGCAGACGAATTTATAGTGGTCAACGGCAAACTGAGGAAGTGAGGGTGTGGGGAATAGCTTTTTTCTCAAACTTCTTCCACATAGAGTTTAGTTTGTTTTAGTAGCACAATGACTAATAATATGGAGTCCATCGCCAAAATGTGTAGGTTTTCGGTGAGTGGAAGTGAAGAAACCATCGGTTGTGCGTTTTATTAGTAGGTCTAGGAAAGGAATGGAGTTGTTGTCCTCATTTCCTGAGTAAATTTAACATTTAGAGGTAATTGTTTTATGTACTGAAGGAATTTATCAGATTAACTTTTAGAGCGGAAAAGGACGATCGTACCCTCTACGTATCTCATTTAGAAGATAAGACTGTATTGTAATGGGCATTTCTCAATTGCTTCTTCTTCAAAGTTACCGATGAAGATATTTGCGAGAGGGCTGCCAATAGGACCTCCCATTGTGAGGCCATCTATTTCGTGAAAAAAGTTTCCGTTAAAGGATAAATAGTTTCCGTGATAGAATGTAAGTAGTATTTTTTTATTTGTTTCTCATTAAAACTCTGAAAGAGAGAACTGGGGGAAGGGATGCGCAAGAAAGAAAAATTATGATTGTTTCTTAATTGGGACATTGGTCTTTAGCCACAAGAGGTCAAAACAAGCCATATATAAGTTGGAGTTGTGTTTTGTAATTTCGTCTTCTATGTGTAGAGAATTTCAGACAGTGTATTGGTTTGTGGCAAGAGGGGTAATAAGTGGGCAAATGAGTTTGGAGGTTTGATAATTAGAGAGGGTATAGGTTGCTAGAATAGTTCAAAGGAGTACATAAGCTTATGGATTTCAGGGAGACCGTACAGCTGACCCTATGGAGCTTGTAGAGTGGAGCTGTTTGTATGCATCTTCGTCAAGAGTGTCCCAATTTATGAGTGAAAGAAGAAGCCTATTGACTTAGTATTCAGTTTGAAGGGAAAGCTTCAGCGAGTCTTCTTGAATGGTATAAATTTGGATCGATCATCTAAATCATATGCATTTTTCGTGTATATTCTTCTTTCTTGGTTTTAACAACACCTCTACCTTTGTCAGGGCGGGTAACTATAAGGTTAGCTCTTGAAGATATTTCTCGTAACAGAGTTATATCATCTTTTGGAAATATAAAGGGAGTGGATGAAACGTTCAAGCTTGTGAAAAGATTTGTGGGCGATGTTAGAAATCCTCACTTATGCGGTTTAAATAGACATTGCAATAGCGTCCCAAATATGAAAAGAAATTTAATTTTGTTCGGGGAAGTTGAGGGTAGACAAAAGTCGAGTGCGAATGCTATTACTCATTTCTCTTGTAAAGTTAACTGGTGGTCAGAAAGGTTAAAAACTACCTTTTCTGGATCTGGTAGAGTTGAAGAAGAGAGGCTCATTCGTTCGAGTTTGCGGGTGTGAGTACGTTTGCTTTGGATATGTAGGAATTTACCGTAGGTTGTGAGAGGGTTAGGAATGAAATATAGTCAATTAGGGAGACTTGATTTTTTAACTGAGAAGGAAGCTGAGGTAGAGATTCATGATGATGTTCCTTTACTTTGTGCTTTGAAGTTGAATTCATTAACTAAAATGTAGGAGCGAGACCCTTTATAGAAATGCTAATGGTAGAGGGCTTTTCTATAAATCTTGAAGTATATTAAGGTGTCGACTTGGCGGCAGGTAATCCCCTTTTACCGCTTGTGTACATCATTGCGTCAATTTATTTTTTAGGATTATTATAAAAGTGAATCTCTGTGAATGTGAATTGTTCCGACTCGCTTGGAGAAGTGAATATAAATTTGGTGAAAGCAATAAAGCGCGATTTCGTTCGGAAAGTGAACCTCTGCTTTTCGATTGGATGAAAGTTAAGTGCGGATCAAGCAAGGCCAAGCAAATTTGTAAGCCCCAAGGAAGTCAAAGTTAAAGTGAAAACAGAAATATTGGACTTGTCTCTCCATCCCCTCTCATTATCTCACTCTTTTCCATTAATATTTACTTTCAAACAAAATCCCAGTGGACTTATACATATAATTTCCTCACCACTTCACTATTACGAGGCTCCTCTCCTATCCCGTGGAAATATATCACGGTCATATGCAAGAGAAATGAGAGAGACCCTCCGTATTACTCGGCGGGGCCTGTCGGAGGGCCCAAAACCGGATCGAGGTAACACAAAAGGAAAGAAGGTATCCTAGGAGACCTTACGGTCCATTCAAGGAGGGTAGGTAAGGTCTTTGAAAATAGTTTGGGCACATTGAACATTGCGGTGGTCAGACTTATAGACATACAAACCGGTTACTCGGTTATCTCTGCCAGGGAGGCCGACTGCGGAGCCTTGATCTCAAGCAAAGCCTTTGGATGCCTGAAACCGATTAACTTAAAACCTGCAGCATTTCCACAAATACGATCACACCTTAGCTTAACCTGCAAGCATCTTGACTCCTTGATTGGATGCCATTCGGCAGAAAAAATAAAAGCAGAGATCGAAAGGAACCATCGATGAGGAAAGGTAGCGGAGGTAATTAAATTTGAAAATTACAAGCACGACTTCAAGGTTATTTTCGAAGATACGGTAATGGCACAAATGCAAAGTAGAATGACCTGCTTCTCTTTAGCGTAATAGTCTGTCCAGAGCAAATGGAACGCTAGCAGTTTGTCGACTTGACAATGTGTTTCTGATGCTATAAGTACGTCAATCACCCCAGAGCTAGCTGCCCGGACAAAGATCTTATGTTCTGTTCTATCTGCGGTGGCCGCGATCTTTTTTGGCGTGATTGCTAAAGCAGCACCCAAAAATGCCTTAATTGTGAGGGAAGTCACCGGATAAGGTCTTTAGCATGTACGGTTAAAAAACAGAAGATACAAAAGCAGACACACAAAAAGCGCGAGAGCGATGAGATAAAAGCCAACGCGACTTATGCCAAAGGTTGCAAAAGGCTCTATCGCCGAAAGTAATAACTAACGAACGTACCTACACATAGAAAACAAACAGTCTACAAAAATAATGTGTTGCATTTATTATGCACACATTGCAAACATTACATGTCCCGGTCCCTTCGCCACAGAAGTCAATCGCATGCTGTTTAAAACGGCTTGCAAGAGATGTGGTTTCAGGAAAACCCGCCCTCGGATGAGGTTATGCGCATTAGTGTAGCCCCTCAGTGCGAAAATTCGTGTAAAAATATCCCCACACCCCAAAACACAGCTAGTGGACGCAATCCGCTACTAGATAAACAAACTCACAGACACCAACATCCGAGAATAATACGGCCGTAACAAAAGACACACAAACGCACACACCCAGCACGGAAACAATGCGAACCAAGAAGGCCAGGTCTTGACGATCAAGCAAAACCTCAAAAACCCGTTGCCTAAGGTCAACCTCCTCATCGTAAGGTAGAAAGCACCAACTCAAATACCACGAAAGTGGATTCAACCTCACAATATTTGCCCCCGAATCAGCTCCCTTCCCGATGGAGCTGGATTCCCACGAAGTAACTGAAAGTTTCAAAACCGGAAGGTACAAGAGGTAATGTTCAGATGAGGTTCCCGTGCGGCAGATCGAAGATGCTCCCGCTCAAAATATGGTTAAACTGACCATGCACTACTTTCAAACTATCACAGACACTGAATATAGGAAAAAAAAACCAGCAGGGAGCGTATCCGCCCAGTACACCACACAGGGCTAAACTAGAACGTGAATAAGTCTACTTTAATCCCACATACTAAAGAAGATAAACTACACAAAATGGCAGACAGATTCACGCTACTACACATGAATGTCAATGGGTGGGACGGAAAAGGTTCTACCTATGGCAATATAATACGACAGAGTGACCCTGACATTATACTCATATTGGAACACGAACTGACTCCACAAAAGCACTTAAATTTTTTCAGTACGGCGTCATTAGCAAAACGACAGGCAGGAACGGTCTAACGGATGTGTAATAGTCGTCAAAAAAGAACTAAAATATAAACCCTTAGGAGAATTGATGCATCTTTTTTCGCTATTAAGGTGGGTACTGCCCTCGGAGGACTAATCGTTTCCACGGCGTACCAACCTCCGAGACACGGATATGTACCCATGCACAATATCTTGCAGATAATTGGCCACTGGCATAGAGTTGTATTCTCGGGCGATCTAAAGGCAAGATGTGGAATGCAGAATATACCTCCTACAATAGCTCAGGTAGAAACATCGAGACACTGCTCGACCAACAATATATGACAAGGATAGGACTCGGCTTCCCTACATTTCTAACTGCGACAAAAGTCACAAAACCTGACATAGTTCTTTTTAGCGTCAGCTTTCCTTTAAACTATTACATTGAACCGGACCCCATTATTCCTAGCGGTCACCAGGCTATAAAAATTACGTAAGCAGTAAACCCCATACAAATCACAATCCCAGAACGCAAAGGCTACAAGCAAGCGAACTGGAAAGATTACAGAAATTCCTTTTCAAATTACATCTCCGTCCCGTTGTATGACTCAAACTTAGAAGAAATAGATGTGAAGCTGGATAATCTTATCAATTACCTAATAGAAGAAGATTTAAATAGTATTTCCCGTATTAAATATATAACTCTACCAGCTCTCCCTTGCACCCCTCTCATGAGAGCCTTGGCCCAAGAATATAGAGAATTTTTCAATGTAGGAGCGTTGATCGGCTTCAATCACAATGCCTACAGAAGAATAAGATAAATAAGAGACGAACTACGGATGCTCATCACGGAAAAACAAACACTAGTATGAGACACACTTATAGGTAGGCTTGACATAGAAAAGGACTTTCGCACTTTACGGTAGACATTAAAACGTCTAAAAGGAAAACCTCCAGGCACAAATTACATGATAAAACATAACAACACATCATTGAAGGAGACAGAAGAGATTAAAGAAAACTTTATATTTTTCTTATCTTCAATCTTTAAAATTACCCCAGAATAAAATGACAACTATGATCTCGAATTTGAAGGAGACGTTATACAACAACTAAACACAAAAATATATAAACCTCTCCTCATCTTTGGGTGTCGCAAGAAAGATTGATGGAGAATAATGGTAGCAAAATAACTGCCCTAGAACTCTATATTACTCTAAAGTCCTTTCGTCAAAGAGCTTCGGTTTACACGGGACTGACCCGCGAAAATTATATCCAGGCCACGCCTATTGTTTGGAGCGGCCTACTAAGCATCATGAATGCCGCTCTGAACACGGACTATTATCGCAACCAGTGGAAAGCGAGAAAGCCCCTGAACTGCCATGCCAGATTTCGCCCAATATCTCTCTTAGAGTTTGCCGGCAAGATCTTCGAGAAGATATTGGCTAATAGGCTTAACTCGTTTCTGGATGAAGACACTTGAATAACGAGCAGCAACAGGGCTTCAGAAGGAACAAAAGGGACCGACAATGAAATAGTCGTTGTCACAGAAAAGCTGGCTAAGATCAAGGCAGATAAAAGGTATGCCCACCTGTTGCTCCGCGATGTTAAAAAGTTTTTAATAAGGTTTGAAAGAGAGTCTTACAATTTGAGATCCTCCAGGTAGGCTTCAACCCCATTCTTGAGAAGATTTTGTCCGATTACATAATGGAGAGGAGAGCATATACGAGTATACAAATAAGAGAACATAAAGGCCCCGAATTCGAACTCAAAGTAGGGGTCTGTCAAGGGGGCTGTCTCAGTCCCCTTTTATACAACATTTTTCACCGGACCTACTACAACCACTCTCCGAGAGTTCGGTATACGTTCAGTTCGCTGATGATATATTGCAAATTTGTACTGCCATGTATGTTCACAGTGAATTAATTAATGGCGGGAAATATGGCTAGGGAGATTATCTAACATCAACTCCTAACAGAGGAAATTGAAGATATCAACTAATGTCCCAAAATTCAAAATAATTCTCATGCTCAGCAAAGCCTTCAACAATATACGTATGGACGAGGAAAGAATCCCTTACTGCACAGAAGGGACAATTCTGGGGCTCAAGATCAGCTCGAGGAGTTACACGAGTCATATCGAGCGTACACTTAGAAATGCCAAGAGAGATTTGAATAAATTCTATAGGTTTCGTACATTAAATCTCTCAAATAACCTCAGGATATTCAATGCGTGCTGTCGTTCGAGACTCCTGTACCCCACCATACCACTGAACGCGAACGCCGAGACCCACATTGTAAAACTACAAAGAATCCAGCAGAAAGCGGCGCTTATCACAAACACCCGAAGAAGTGAATACAGTAGACAGAGGGAGATCCACGCCTTGGTTGGATTATGGCCGATCAACGTTGAGCTCCACGAGAGAGAAAAGAGGATCTGGCAAGCCATTGGCACCTGCCTGTCCCTCGAGTTCTCTCGTACTTACTTGGACATTGAGGTCGCTCGACAAAAAAGACCTTTTAAAAGCAGTACGGATTTGACAGATCGTGACGTGACTCTAAAGTACTCACGACAAAGTCAACAAAATAAAACAAATGACTTGTGTAATGTTCAGGTTTATATAGTATTAATCACATATCAACATTAAGAATAACAAATTTATTAAATTTTTCGAATTAAAACCAAAACCTGAGACTCACTTAAAAAACTTCTCAAAAACCTATAGCTGGAACAAAAAAACTGCCACAAATAAAGGCTTGAAGGCCTGAAGGCCGATTAGATAAAATCCAGCCTAATTAAATTAACAGGTTTAATTTAATTAGTATAAGCTATAAATTTTATAGTTTATAAAAGCCAAAAAACAAACAAAATACACCTAAAAAACTAAAACAAAACAGAGATACCCTTTCACCAGTTACCTATTCATTCTGTCTCCCACACCACCTATATTCTTTAACCTCACCCAATTTCACCAGTTTACTCTCTTTCACCCTCTCTCTCTCTCTCTCTAATTTCCACCAACTTTTTAAGTCCAAGTCCAAGTCCAAGGGAAACGTTTCGTTGTTGCGACAGATTTCAAGGAATTGAAGATCTGCTTTAGCTTTATCACCTTTGTGGAGAGTTAATTCATATCTTCTATAGCAGTAAACTGTTGGGTGTGCATATTTATATCTTAAGAGAGCAGATGGGTTGCGCGTCGCCAGGCGTATACGTATTTTAAGGTAAATATGCAGGTTGAATTTAGGAAGTTCATTATTATACTTTAAATTCTCGGTACCAACGTTTCGCGGAGGATGATATACAAACATAGGTATTTTTTAGAATAGTTATCACATATATATAAATTAATTATATAGGAAATGAGAAAAGGCAGTTGTAGAAGTATTCAAATTATAAAAATGCATTGATTTTAAATATTTGGGAATGAGAAATATGTTTTTGTTTTACAAATACAACTGAGTTTAATCAGTTTTAAGGTGTCTTGATGGTAATAAGTGAGATAATGGAAATATTGGAACAATATGGGTTGTTTTGGATGGAGTGGTTTTGGAATGTGTGATTCTTGGGTGTTTATAGTTCTAGTAAAAGTAGAAATGAGCTTGTGTCCGAGTATAAGTTGGGTTTTTTGATCTAAAATAAAGAGATTCCAGTATACGTAGTTGCTTTTGATGTTTGTGTATCTTTAATCGAAAAATTAGGTAAGTTGGTTTTATAGGGTGGATGTCTGTTTTCGCAGTGTATTTGGATAGGGAAGAATTCGGGAGTACTGATCAGAACTCTAGTTCTGTTTTTGATACCTAAATGTGCGTAAATACGGGTATGTAGTGTGCAATGTGTCGATCCGAAATACACCTCGAAATTACATCTCGAGCAGGTGAATTCATATATGGTGGAGGATCGAAGCAAAGTTGGTATTTTGTCTTTAATGTTGAAAAGATGTTGTAATTTGCGTGTTTTTTAAAAAATGGTATAAAATGTGTTGCAGGAAATTAATTTCTAGGAAATGGTGAGAGTTTGGCCCAGAGAAGTGAAGTAATGGATCCTTTATATGGGAGAGGTAAAAAAACCCTTCTCGTTAGGTACGTTGTATGACGGATTTTTCAGGTTAAATATTTTATTGATAAAATTTTGACGAGTTCGGTGGTAAAAGCTTGAAGAATATCCGTTTTGTTAGAAATAATTAGAGAGGAAAGTGACCTTGTTGTGGAAATTCAGGCATGATGACGTGATATTGTAAGCGCTCGAAAGTAATGTTTGATAGAGTTTAGTTTGACTTTGGGGACATAATTACTATGAAAATGGAGTCTAGAGCCCGAATGTGTAGGTTTCTGGTTAATGGAATGAAGAAACCGTCGGTTTTGCATGTTATTGGTAGGTCTGGGACAGATATGGATATGTTGTCTTCATTAATCTGCTGAGTGAATTTAATATTTGTTCTTTCTGGTTTATGTAGTCTATAAATTCAACAAATGAATATGTAGAGCGGAAAAGGGCGAACGTATTGTCTATTGAACTCATGTAGAATATAGGGGTTATTTGTGATGGATATTTTTCAAGTGCTTCGTTTTCTAGACCAACTAATAACACGCACAACCGACGGTTTCTCCCCTTCCATTCAACTAAAAGTACTCTTGGCTTTATTTTTAGTCTTTGTGCCACCAAAAACAAGCTAAACTCTATAAAAACCTTACTTTTTCGCGCATAAAATAACTCCTCATCATACTTTAATTTCCACAACGAGGTCACTTTCCTCACTATCTATTTCCCCGAAAACGGAGATCCTTCAAACTTATACCACCGAACTCGTCAAAATTTTATCAATAAAATATTTATCCCGAACGATCCTTCATACAACGTACCTAACGAGAAGGTTTTTGTACCTCTCACATATATCGGCCCCATCAATTCACTTCTTTGAGCTGAAGTCTCACCCTTTTTTAAAGATTCATTTCTTGTGACAGATTTTAGAGCAACTTTTCAAAAACACGCAAATTGCGACATCTTTTCAACATTAAAGACAAAATACCAACGCTGCATCGATACTCCATCACATATGAATTCACCTGTTTGATATGTAATTCAGAGTTGTATTTGTCATCGACACAGCACACAATACATACCCGTATTTCTCAAATTTAGGTATCATCAACAGAAATACATTAAGAAAACAAACATCCAAAACATAAACCCAACTAAAATAATTTTTCAATTAAAGATAGAGCAAACATGAAAACCAACTTCCTACACTTGAATCTCTTTATATTAGTTTTAAAAATCCCATTTTAAACTCGGAAAAAAGCTTCTTTCCACTTTTACTAAAACTAACAACATCCATGAATCACACACGCCAAAATCATACCCCAAAACAACCTATATTATTTCAATATTTCCATTATCTCTCTCATTAACAACTAAATCATCCAAAACTGAATGAACTGTGTTTATTTGGAAAACAAAAACATATTTCCCATTCCCAAATATTTAAAAGCCAGAAATTTTTATAATTTGAATAATGCTAGCCCTGCTGCTTCCCATTTCCTATATAACTAATTTATAAATATCTGATAACTTTTCTAAAAAATTCTTAACTTTATACGTATATTTATACTGCTAAAGTCATATCCTTGAAAATGGATTCCTATCTGAAATTTCGGTACCAAGTACAGGTGGTATTATTGTAGGTGGTGGTGGTGGTGGTGTAAGTAGTGCTGGTATGGGTGTAAGTGGTGACGATGTAGATGTTGTTGATGTAGATGGTGTTGATGTAGATGGTGGCGGTGTAGGTGTTGTAGGATGTGGTTGTGGTGGTGGTGTAGATAGTGGTAGTGTAGGTGGGGTAGTGTATATGGTGATGGTGTAGGTGTTGTAGGTGGTAGTTGTGTATGTGGTGTAGATGTAGGTGGTGTAGGAGTGGTATTGTAGGTTGTGACGTATTGGTGGTGCCGGTATTGCAGTTAGGGGTGTAGGTCGCGTAGTTTGTGTAAGTGATGGTGGTGTAAGTGATGGTTGTATGGGTGGTGGTGGTGTAAGTAGTGGTGGTATAGGTGGTGGTGGTATATGTACTAGTTGTGTAAGTGGTGTAGGTGGAGAAGGTGCAGGTGGTGGAAGAAGTAAGAAGTAGTGGTGGTGTAGGAGATGGTGGTGTAGGTTGTAGTGGTGTAGTTTGTGGGGGTACAGGTGATGTAGTTGTAGATGGTGTAGCTGGTGCAGTGGGTGGTGATGTAGGATGTGTTTGTGAATGTGTTGGTGGTCCAGAGGTGGTAGTGAACGTGGTGCTAGGGCAGTTAGTTGTGTTGGTGGTTGTGTAGCTAATGATTCAAAAGAGAATATAAAACAACATAAGGGTTTCAAATTCTTTAGAATTGGCCGAATAGTTACAAAGCCATTACAAAAAAAAACAATAAAAAAAACAAACGGGGACCGATCGACAGACATACTGAGATGTAGAGTCACCCACCACCAGATTCACACGCAACTAAAAATATAATAAAACTATGTAATAAAAAATTATCTACCCTCTATGCTAAGGTGCGAGGGATGGATATCCCTCCAAAATGCTCCTTTGCGTTAATAAGTTATATAAATAATTCAATCATATGAATTAGGCCATTTTATATAAATACTCAAGTCATACCACATCCCGTTGTTCATGTTTTTCACATAATGAAACTACACATATGGTAGGTCCCGCATAAACCATGGTACTTAGACAAGTATCCCTGGCAAATCATCTTCAATCTAAGACACAAGCAAAATTTGTCTACCGGTCTTGGAGTCCATACAATCTTGAATGAAAGGCTGATGAAAGTGATGCAACGATGATAAGCTCTGCCGCTCGCGAATGTATTCTATTCGAAGGCTATAAATTAAACAAATGAAAAGGTCATTGCATTTGTAAATGGCACAATTGCAGGCAACATTAATATCTCAACACATTTTTCATGTAGCCTCAAAACTTATCCTGATTTCTGTCATGTGGTGAGATTGGGGAAGAGCAAAACACTGATCAACTAGTCCTCTCCATGAAGCAAGCCTGGCAACCTCGTCAGCGAACGTATCTTCTGCAACCCTAAAATGTCCAGGAAGTAAGCAGAAGGAAATCTTGACAGCCTTTTCTAAGAAGTCAACTAGTCCAAAGGTCTGTGTCCACGAACCCATTCAAAGTAAAAAGGAAAAGCCGTAGCGATCCCGTTCGTCCAGGGAACGGGACAGATCCCGTAGGCAGAAAACTTCCACAAGATTATGCCGAACGGTCAAGGGGATAGTGCAGTCGTCACAGTAAGGTTCATTTTATGTGAACCAACTCGGCTGTGAAGACAGATGCATCAACTGGTTAAGCCCTCCTGACTTCAAACCAAGATTATACTTGGTTTAAGACGAGCCCTACAGTGTACACTGGCATGCATCCAACACAACTTTAAGTGTGCGCCAAAGAGATCGAAAGAAATACTAGCGGCGTCGAGGAAGCTATAGAAGTATATGTTGGCGACAAATTGTAGAGGTTTTGTCGTTTACTTCAAAGCGTTGTCTTGGTCAGAAAAAGTAAGCGACACCGGCTCAGGAGCCACACCAATCTCTCGAAGGAGTTTTTTATCCGTAAATTAAGAGTCTCATAGTATAACTAGCTTTTTTCTTTTCCATTTCGTCCGTTAATCTAAAGAGAGCAGTTTGCTTCATAAGGTTTACGCACTGTGTACGGCGTAGTCTAAGCGGCACATCCCCGAAATTAAAAAGTATGCTCTCATTGAAGGCCTTGTTGCAAGAAAGAGACACGTCGCAATACACCTTCGGCTGCGGGTACGTAAGCCGAAGAAAAAATAGTAGTAGCCCAAGTACTGAACATCACGGAACGAGCGATTTCCATGGTGCAGATATAAGAGAACCTTGGGCTGCGAATATTAGCATCCCATGTGGGGCGTCACAAAGAAAAAAAGACCAGGAAAACGACGCCAATCGCAACTTCCAGGTGAACTTCGTTTAGAAACAGGTTCGGGTAAGGGTGGATGCGTGGATGGCTAAAGAAATGCAATTCCTTACTCTTGCGTTAGGAAAAACGCAACCTGTGCGATTCAACAGAAGAAAATATGCAGTTGAAGGCTTGTTGTAGTATACAGCCCAGAAAGGGAATCCGTGTAGCAGCAAATTGAGCTCGAAAGATCTTCCAGGTAAAGCGTAGCGATAAAACTTTGCGGAAGCAGAGAGGTGATACCGTTGATGTTCAAAGCAAAGAGTGTGACGCTGACTCTTTCTTCCAAAACCTCCTCTTCCTGTTCTATTTGGCCGGAGACAGCTTTCATCATCCGTACACAGAAATACCGATCTCACAGAAAGTCAGAAATAAAGATTGAGGGCATCCCTTCACACCTATCGTGTGAAAACTCTCCATGATACTGTATCACCTTGCGGTATAATTTGCCTGCTGCAGATTGAAAAACACCATGTTGTGTGCTGATATAAAATAAGGCCTCCAGAGAGAATTTTCCATTCGAAACAGAACAAACCACGTGAAATGGAACTTACGGAAACCGCAGTGTGCGTGCAACAGATGGTTTGGGTTTTCAAGTAAAAAGGCTAATCTAACATTTACTTATTTGTCCATCAAGTCGCATAAACATAAAATTAGAGTAATTGGACATAAACCAGCTGGGGTAGAGTGATCTCTCCCCGAATTGCGAAAAGCCAGAACAGAAGCCTTTCGCCAGGAGTATGGGAAGTTACCTTTTTTCCAGATCCTGTCGAAAAATCTAGCAGAATAGGATAGGGGTCACTACAAATAGGCAAATCGATTAACTCTCACCAAAAAGGAAAGAGGCAAGTTAATGAAGTGTTTCTGGGGAATTGAGGCGAAAATTCATCTAAATTTAGGATACCCATCCGCTGTTCAGCGATCAAGTCTGCTGCAACGTGACCAATGGGGTTGATCGATTTAGTCACCCAGAGGGGGTGTACACCTCGAGCAGTAAAATGGGCTTCGACCACTTTCCGCTACCCGGCAGTAGTACCCAGCGTCAAAGTCGAATGACGGTGAAATTTAGGCAGAAATAACAGTTCACTTTCTTTCTAGGTATAGCTGCGCTGCCACTGCACGAATTAAAGTTTTAAAAGCAAATAGAAAAACGGATACATCATGGCATATGTAAATTGCACATTCTTTTACCCGGGCCTCATCTCATGGTAGGGGTCCAGCATGGGGTAATGCTAAAAAAGGCTAAGGGTGAATAGGAGAAGACGAGACTCCACAACACCTTCAGGTTTAGTCGAAGTCCACGACAATTCCAATTAATAGATATGCGCTCCAGGCCTATCTCGGAAGAGATACGAAGCCCTCTTTGAAGTTAAGACATTCATGGAAATTACCGGAACGCTTCCTTAAGGCAGATCTCTGGTCATTGTTGGTTCTACAGACCGCTGAAGAACTTAACGGAAGAGGTTAGACTCGCTATACGAGTCAATTCCTCCCACCACCTCAAAAAGCCTAGACGGGCGAGGTGGCTTCAGAGAAGTGGTGGTCCCAGATGTGGAGAGTCCCGCCTCTCCGTACTATCTTTCTTTTTCGGCAACCACTTTAAAAGGCTCCGAAGTTAGCTTCATGACCCCTACGTAGAATTTGCCTACTATGAGTCTACGGATTTGTTCAAGGCGCACGGCAGTTTCGACATAAGGGAAACTGCCATGCGGATGGAGAGAGCTAGGGGCCCTGGTTTGGTCGAGGCTGTGTATACCAAGAAATAACTTAGTATAGGTAGAACCCGCAGAATAGTTCCTAATGGGTGCGGAAGCGACAGTGTTCGTAGGCTTGAAGAGTGCAGCAGCAGTAGGTACGTTTTTAATATTGAGGTGAAAAACGCTTCCGGTAGTGCCGGCTGCGCCATGACCAAATCTTCATCCTCTCGAAAGAAGAGACGAAGGGCTGTGATTACCTTATCCAAACTGCAATTGAAATATTTGTCCAGACACGATAATATGAGACCTGTACGGCATTGGATCAACTCAGACATATTTCGTCTAAACCAGACATTGCTCCTCTGCATGAGCGATTCCTACGGCCAAAGCAATGACATTAGTGGCAGCTCCGCGGCAGTAGTACGAATGCCTTCACTCGGTAGTGATACCAACTAGCACGCTTCAACTAAGGGAATTGTTCCGTCGCATAAACCACTCAATAAACAAAATTCATGGTATAGTGAGTCGTTAGACGGACCTTCGATCTATCGAATGTCCAAAGGGTACTAATAATAGCCACCTAAGAAGGGACCACCGCATTCTCCTCACGGCATTCAACTGACCATTCCCTTCAATGTCTGAACCAGAGATTCAAGTCTTATGGCTAGGGCATTAAAAATGAGTGTAGGAGGTATAGTAACAAAGTTAATGGGTCAACAACAAGTTAACTTTTGCATGTCAGGTCAACAAACTCTTTATGTCAAGAATGTTACAAATATAGAATGAAAATATATCTGGTAACTTTTCGCCTACTAATTGGCAACTAGTGACCTATCAATTAGCAACTCTTGTATTTTTCATTTTAACGGCTATTGTGCGTTTATGTGCTTGTTTTTGGTGGTCCTTTTTGCAGTTTCAAATTATATACACGACATGCCTAAATTTTGGATGACATCTATTTCTAAAGTGTGCGCTGTAATTGAAAAATATCCCAATAAATTCATATGTTCAGGAAAGAATGAACTTCGTCAAATTAGTTTTGTTATAAGTAGGCGTAGCCTACCTAAATATGTGTAAACCAGAAAGACACAAACAGTGTTAAAGTTTAAGTCTTCAGATTTTAATAAAAACCTAGTGAGTACTACATTTTTGTCAGCCGACATACCCCTTTAGAAATTTGGCCATCCTCATATAAAACAAGTATTCTCTAATTTGTGTGTAGCAGTCCCCAGTGTTTCAACTGGTGGATCAATATCCCTGAAAATTTTCGAGAGTGAATCAGCTAGGATAAAACAATTGCTAACGGAAAAATCAATTTTCCTCGTCGTTGATGAAAGTGAAGTAAAAGACTAAATATTTGAATATACTTGCGAGGATTATTGATGTTCCCGAAAAAAATTATTTAACAAAATGTGATGTTCTTGTCGGATCTGTTAATTCGCAAAAATGCCATACACAGGATTTATGATACCATAAAAGAATTTGAGATAGCAAGAGAAAATTTCTGCTTCTATCTGATGCAGCTCGTTATGTGGTGGCGGCTGAAGCAACACTCAAGAATTTTTTCTATGTAACATGTGTTGCATATCTGTTAGATAACTCTACAATGCACATAAAATCATTTTATAGTGAAGTCGATGCTCTAACTGCATGCGTCAAGGCATGTACTGCTAAAAATAAAGAGAGGAAGTCTTTGTTTCAAGAAAGTGATACTTCCCCAGAACCACTTTGAAACACGTTAGGCAAGTTGGATAAACACTGCTTTCAATTTTGCAGACAATTTTCTAAGCGTCAAATGCATGGTTGAGAATTTTGAAGGTGATGGAATTATCGTTCGAAAGGCTAAAGATATTGTGTCTAAGAAAAACCTACCAACCCAGCTACTTTCCTTTTAAATGAATTACAGTCGAATTGCTCGTTTGGTGCCTTTGATGGAAGCAACTGATTTCACAATTGAAGAGGCCTATGAGACTCTTAGTAACATTAACTTTGATGACGATCCTTGTGAGATCAAGCAGTACATCGAAAGAAGACTTAAGGAAAATTATATGTGTGAGATAGTTGAACTCTGTAAGCTTAAATATTACCAACAATTTATTCTTTTCTACTTAAATGTCAGTTGAAAACAGCGTCTGTGAAGAGATCATTCTCCATTCTTAACAAAGTCTTAAATAGAGACCGCAACTTTCTGCCTGGAAATACTAGAAAATACTTTATTATGTACTATAATCACCCAACGCTAGAATAAGTATGTAAAGTTTCGTTCATATAAGTCATTGAAAATAAAGGCAACATTTTAAGTCAACCTTTTACAATTTTTAGGTCAACCTTTTCTTTTTTTTTCATGTCAACTTTTTACTGCCCTACTTATGACCCTTCGTTGGGGCACAAATGCCAACCCACATTGAAAAGATAAGGATAGCGGCATACCGGATTTCATCAATGTGACAAACATTTGCTCATTGAGGTGCTTAATTAAGATCCAGTGGACGAGGCCTCGTTTTTTCTCTATAACGGGGATGTATTAACCCAAAAGAGATGTATTAACCCCATCTAACCCCAAAAAGCACTACAGGTCTGAGAGAGCGCGTCTTCTCTCTCACTGTGTTTTTTGAGTTCCTCTGATAAAGAAAAGGGGGACCAGCCGCAAGTGGAGATTTCCTTTGTAGCAACACTACAAAATGGGTAAGGGGAAAACACCCGAAACCCTCAAAAATGGATATGGAGAATTGCCCACTCTGAGTGAAGAGTCTTAGAGAGGCCCCTGAAAATGCACACGGGTGGATACACCTTCGTCAATGAGATGTAGCTGCCCTGGAGCTCCCCTAATTGTCAGAGTGGTTTTAAATTTAGTTTTCCCGCCCCTACTTCCCAGCAACCTGGTCAGACAAGGATGAGGACGCAGTATTTACACAAAGCTCTTTTCAACTTTTAAAAGACTGCAAACACATAGTAATTTTCAGGCTTGTGACCACTGAAAATAAATAAAGGAGCTTAATTGGCTATATCCCGCGTCCAATCGTTCCCAACTATATATATTGTCTCGAGTTTATGGACTTTTTATTGATCCCTCCAGGGTACGGTAAAAAATGGCGTTCACAACCTAACAGCAAGGCACTCACCTACCATAAGTTACCCAGTGTCCGGTCCTACCCAAAAGCTCGTAGCTCCAACTTGGCAGTCAGAGAGGCAGGGCGACATGGCAAATATTCTTAATAATATATAATAATTCTCGAAAGGACGGCCAGGATCTGAAGATCCGTTGAGGCAACCCAGAGATGGGACCCGAGAATTCAAGTTGCCTGACAGCCAAAAGATAGTAAAGCTTTATGAACTCGATAAGGGACAGAGGTATATGGTTTGTCCTTTAAACGTAGAATTGATTATTTTCAAGGCCATTGGATTACTGGTTGAAAGAGAGCGACCGGTAAGCGCACCAACAAATTTCCCAAGCCCCATCAGAGAGTTCATGACAACCAATTTAGAGGACTTCCCTAATTTGCACTCAGGCAGAGACCACGTGTAGCTACTCCAGGTATCAAGTGTAAAAGACTTCAGAAGATAGCTTCCTGCGGTGTCTGGGTGTTCGAGCAGAATTAATCTAAGCAAAGATATTTTAGTTGCAAATAGATTACTATCACAGAGGGCAGTGACCATCCCCTCTTCCAAAATCTGCGTGTGTATCTAAAGAGTGCAGCTGCAGGTTATAGAAGAAAAAGCAAATGCTTTTTGGTCAATGATATTGAAATTCTTCCGTATTAAGAAAACCGATCTTAAATTCTTTGAACAGTAATGAAACGCCATGAAGTTGTACAAGAAACTCCTTCATGTGACTTCGACACCTGCTTTAACCTGATATATCCCTGGTGGGCAGATTTTTTGCAATATCCTTAACTGAGTAATTTACCAGCTTTCTGGCTTCTGCTGCCAATTTACAAAATATGTGGTAGGAAACGGTGTCACTCCCCTTCAACGTGTTGTAACCTCATCCAGCCACCTGAGAAGAATAGTCTCTTGAGAAGATATCAGACATGTTCACCTTGTTAGAGAGGTATTACAGCCTGCTTGCGCACTACTGCAAAGACTACTATGCCGGGAGCAGATACACAGACTTCCACCAAGTTCACAATTCTGTGGGAGACCCAAGAAACATCCTGCACATATGTTTCACCGTCAGTAGAATCGATATTGTCTCCTTAACTGGGGGAAGTAGCTGATTATATTTTTATATTGTTTTCTTTAGCTTAGTTGAACACCCATTTTTTCTGCATGGTTGAAAACAGTAGTCGCCAGGCCTGCAAGTTAATCCGGATCTGGCGCAAAGGGTAATGTTTAGATCGGCTGTAGACTATCAATGACCACTTCTTCCACGCGGTGTCTAATCGTTTCACGAAAAGGCGTGACCCTGGAACTTGTGCATTAAAGGATACAGGAGAAGAGTAAAATTTGAGTAGTAAAAGTCTTTAATAAATCGTAGAGTGCAAATATATTAAACACCATTATTCTAACCGAGAACATAGGTTAAAATATAACCCACAAGGTAAGAATGTGCTCTTTTAACGCTTCCGTGATACACAACATTTAACGAAAATAAAAATAAATTCGTAGAAATTGACGACCTAATTATTTCGAAATGTAAGATGAGTTAGACTATACAGGTAGATAAATTTCGAGGTAAGTCGACAAGTGTAGTAAAAAAATGAACCATGCTTTCGAGTATTTCTATCCATAAAATAATGATAAAGACAAGAGAAGTGTTTTTGACGCTCTACTTCGGAGGAGTACCTTGCGCTTCGAATGCAAAACATCTGTCTGTAGTCTACAGTCTATCTGGCTCTAGCAAAAATGTATTAAGATGTTTCCAGTACCTATCATCACTAACTCTAAATTTAAGAAGGGGACTTTTTTGAGTATTTGAATAATAATTTCATCTTAGTTTGGTTATGACTTATGGTTTTTATCAAAGTTCAGAAATAAATATACGTATCGAAATTTGGTGAATTTTTTAAAACCCAAAGAATTATAAATGGTGAAGTTCAGAAAATTTATTTTTTAATATCTTCCTCTATAACTATATTATAGCAACGTGATATTATGAAATGGGGGAAAATTTACTTTAGAGTTCCTTTCAAAAATTATTATAATTGGCGAAATTTAGAAAAGTGATAAAAAATTAACCATGGCGGCCTCTCATCAAGGGACTCAACCACTCTTTGGAGGTCAAATTGCTGGAATAAAGATGCAGAGGAAAGATTCCATATAAATCCCCGTGCTGACCTCATGGAGCCAGGATATGAATATTTAATTGAGCAAAGGAATTTTATCTTTCCTTGGCCTAAAAGGAAATAAAATGCAAATTAAATGTGCAAATATTTCGAACATCTTCTTTTAATATTAAAATCAAAAGTTTTAGGATTAAAAGATTGAAAATTGGAAAGCGAAGCTCAATATTTAGCATTTAAATTGAACTCTCGAAGAAACAGAGCGACAATTGATGATGTTCATTAGTTCAAATGCCTAAGGTGTTTTAAAATAGCATTGGAAGATTATGAGTCACATAGCTCATTTAGGATACGGAAGGGGATTTCTGCCAAAACGTCATGACATAGATTTTAACAGTTAGTTAATTTGCTCCTGGTATTTAATTCTTCCCTAAGAATACTAGTCGCTACCGACTCGAATGACTAGCCCGGTTCTCTCATTTATTCAAAATTCTTTGACCTCAGCTATGTGAGTGTTGGATATCCATTACAACATATTTTAACTGGAATTTTTCAGGATGTTTTTTTCTGTTTTAAAATAAGTTTTTATGTACAAATTGACCAAGAAAAAATTTCGATATATGCAGATAACCATAGCTAAGGGTTTTAACATTAGTTTATCGTAAGAGTTTATTTTAGCTGAGTTTTAAAAATTAAAAAAGTGATGTTTAGAAAAAAACTAAATATGATGATCAATTGTTTAGAATCTTTTAAAACGAAAAGAATTACAAATGAGTAAGTTCAGAAAAAAGTAGAAAATTTAATAAAACAAGGCATAGCTGATTTTGTTTATCATTTTGTTATTTTTTTCTGAATATTCGAAGGCATTATTGAAGTTCTTTCTGAAATAGATTTTCCATTTTAATTTCAGTAGTACAAAATAGCTAATTTCCCCTAAATAGGAATAAATCAAAATCAAATTATTAGAGGAAATATTTTCTTGTCTTAAGGCATAGAAAATGAGCATCCATCAGAAAAAAACAAAGATCAAGAGGAAATTATTAAGAGAATAAAGGAGCAGCTTCTTAAGAGGAGCTTTCGCTTCGCAGGCAGCCTGTGTCCGTCGGCTTATCTGCCTCTAGCAACGGGTTTTGGTCTGAAAAGAAAAAATTCCTGTACATATTACTTAATAATTTACGCTTGCTCTATCTTTTTTCAGATTCAAGCTAATTTTCTAAGCCAAAAGGCAAGTAAAATCTTTAAAGGAATTCTTTTGATATGGGGAAGGCCAAACAACCCTCAATGTAACAAAATAGTATGTCAGTAAAAAGTAGAAAATAATAAAAAGATTCGCAGTGGCACTACATTAATAACAAGTACGAAAAATAAACAAAATAGCAAATGGAGATGGCCCGTTTAACAGACACCCAACAAATATCTGACTACCACTTCTTTCTTTTTCTGACTATTACCCTCCACCCTCTCTTTTAAACTCCTGCCCTTCTTATTCTATCTTTCTCTTTCAAGTTTCAAGTTTAGGGAAAATTATCTTTAGACCACTTTTTTCTCATCTAAGTTTGCTTTGATATACGAAAATAACACCAAAACGATCCATTGCTTAATTTTAATACACTTACTGAACTTCCCAAGGTGTATTTAATTTTGTTTTCAAAAATTACGAAACAGTCGATAATCATATTTATTTTTTTCTGAACTCGTTTGTACATAAATTAGTGAAGTTAGATGAATTCATTATTTTTTAAGGGTAGATAGAACAAGTTGTATAGGAAAAGAGTGGCGGCATCGCTTTTGAACCTAAGACATGTGAGCTTATTGTCCAACCTCCATCCATTTCGACTCAAATATCTTTTAACGCTTAGCCCTTTCAGTACACAATGGGACTCATGCGTTATAACGGGACCTTACAATACCCTATCCTATTGCGTGGTTAAATATTCTACCAAGTTATAAAAACACATAGGTGATAATCGCAGTATTTAGTAAAAGAATAGCTTACACGTATTCTGTCTCATCGCTGTCACCCGGTCAATGAATGTGGCTGTTAGCACGTTGATATTCCATCCTTTAAAGCTTCATATATCCCCTTTGGGAGAATGAGAGGTGTTCTTCAGCTTTGCTATGGTAGACATATCTTAGCAAACTTTATCTTGACAGAGGATACAATTAAATTATGACAATAAGGGAATCCTCACGAATTTATTAACCAGAGAACGTCTCTTTTTGAATGTAGAGGAGAGCTCATTGCTTAAGATCATATACATTAAAGATCCGCGCACAATAAAATGATAATCCGAAGCCTTTCTATAAATCTAAAAGAGTGATTCCAAATATATAGTTGAAGAAGATTAACGTGAGAGTCAAAAAAGCACTTGTAATAAGTATTTATTAGACAGTATAAAGGACAATTGAGTGAAAATTAAAACAAATGTTAGGATTCAATCTAAAATTAAAGAAATTATTGTAATAAAGTTAATTGAAGCATAGTGAATTAAAATTAGAGGTAAATTTGTATTATTCAATGAATTTTCGTAGGATTTAAGACATAATGAATGACCACTAGGCGAAATTGGAACTGCGCAAAAGTGTTCGTATTATAAATAAATAGTGTTTGTATATAATATGAGGGAAGGGTAAGCGAAAGTGTATCAAAATATGTATTACCTGATTAACATCTTTTCTCACACGCATCCAAAACTATCGAAAAATACATGATTAACCTTCAGTTCTTTATTCTTGACTTTATAGAATTAAGTTTGCTGTTTTTGAAATATCCTTTTCATCTTTCATTGCTTAAAAACCTGAAAATCTTAGTTTCTTCCAAGTTTGAAAAGAGAAATGACATAGCTCTTATTTTTGCTAAAACTTCAAAGATATGCGCGTCACGAAGTAGACCAAATGTGACATCGTTTTAATGCGTAATTTGAATTCTCTGTAATTTAAATTTTTTATTTCTTTGACTAACTCGACGCAAATTAATAAATACAAAAAAGTCCATTAGTTATTGACGATAAACAAAAGGAAATTTTATAGTTGCACATCAGTAGTTATTCCTCTTCTTTACTTGAATTAATCAGCTGAATTGGTTTCATTTTTCATAAATAAAAGAAAATTGAAAGAAGTTACTAACGAAATCCATTTATTACCTTTGTTCACCCTTTTATGTATATTCCGATTGAGAATGTGGTCTTCGGCCTCATATAATGTAATATTATGTTCTTACCAAATGGATTTCTCTTGATTAGCTGACATTTTGTCTCAGAAAGATATCCGTCGTTCGTTGAGCTAATTTTAATTCACTCCATATGATTACAGTATATTAGGACACTAAATTCAATGACGGTTTTTTTCATGCGATTAGTTATTTAAATAGTATTTCCCCATTTTTATTGGCCCCAAATCAGAACACACGATTTTTCAGAGCTTTGATACCCTCAAGACGAATACCCAATTTAAGTTCTTTTTGATTTAAATTATCCTGTGTGGTATTTTAAGTATAATTAAGGATTAGTAACTTCGATATTAAGTTGGTTGAAGAAAATGAGATGCACGAATTCAGGTAAATATAATTTTTTGGGAAAAAAAGGGAAGGAAAATCACCATTCGTTTAATTGGTTACTTTGATCTTGCCTTTTGTAATTTTAACTTCTTTAACTCCAAATATTGTCTGCGCCGAATTGGGCAAGACCATATTCGACGCAGACAATAAGGAGCACACCTTTTTAAAATTTTAAAGAAAACCAGATCAATTTTTATTTATATCTTGAAAAACATGGCAAGTGATATAAATATCTGACAAGGAAGTCAGGATTACATATGTGATCGATTTCGTTCGATCTTGTTCAAATTTTCTCAAAAACTAGTGGATCAATTTCTACAAAACTTGGTGCAACACAAGAACCTTAGCCTAAAAGGAAATGTTTCGTTTTTGACCAAGATCCGGTTATGTATTTATTTCTTAACCTTTTTTTCAACAAAATTCCCTTTTTTCAAGCTGCAAGTATTGATGTTTTTATAGAAATATCTAATAGAGATTTGGGGGCAAAAGTAACTTTAGTAGATTATATAATGGCCAAAATATTCAGTATTAGTTTTTTACAAAATTACAAGAAAACTAATTCCCCAATTTCTATCAAATCTGGTGGAGTAAAAGAGCCTTAGTCTTGAAGTAAACGATTAGTTCTTGACCAAGAACTACTTTTGTCACCTGCTAAATTTTTTTTACAGGAATTTCTTTTGTTAAATATATGTTTACTGAGATTCCTGGTAGTAGTTATATGTACAGACGATAACACGAAATATTTCGCAGATATTGAAAACTTAATTGAGCCATTACCTTTAACGTCAGTCTAAATATGATAGACTTGCTTAATTAATTAGGCCAGAATTGCTCACAAAATTTTAAAAAGTAGCAAACAAATAAAAGAATAACCACACTTTTTACATAAGTTTCCAATCAAAATGAATGACACCCTTCTAATGATGTATATAGTTTTAGGGAAGGTGCAAACAAAGTTCAGGTGGAATTCATTTCCGCTCCACATTGAAAATCTTCTCCATTTCGTCTAGGTTTGGAAAGTGTTTATGTAGCCATCGAACACTAGCTACCTCCTGATCACGACACATGGCAACCTTACACCATCTTTGGCACATTAATTATTGCAGTCAAGGGAGAAGTACCTTATTGATATTGACACGACTCTCACTCGGCTGCCTCATAGCCACCTTGCGAGTGCCAGTCATTGAATCAACCTCCAAGAAAGCTCTCCATCCACGCAAGCTGCCAGTTTCCTAACTTGAGGCAGGCAAGCTGAATTCTAGCTGTAAATCTCGTTGATAAGGACAAATAGTGAATGTGTTTGCCTAGCCATTCCTTCCATTGTTGACCGCGTAAACAACCTACACTTTCCAAAATCTTGCATCAAAACCCCATCACTCAACAAAATTCTCTAAGCACTCATCCTGAATTTTCAAAAGAAAACAACCAGAAATCCTATACCATGGACACGACAATTGTTTCCCTGATTAAACAACATATTTAATCCTCAAATATATAATCTCTTTCAATGATTGGCTTAATCTAGTCTCAAATGCACACTCTCTCTACTCTGTTTGCACATTTGTAGACTCAAATGCGCAAATAAGTAAAATGTTTGTAATTGCGATACCTTCCAGAAACGCGCATGATAAAATTAATCAAACCTCGCTTCGGAAAATTTTTTGCTGCAGGACTCAATGATAAACTTATTCCCCGCAGATATAGAGGCTCTACCTTCGCTTGAATAATCTGCTGATGAATTTATTCAAGTGATTAAGCAAGGAAGAGTTGAGCGGTACGGAGTAGCCAAAACGTTTGTATCCCAATGTCGCAGAATCCACTTTTGTTCGTGATATACTTCATTTTCTTTCTGAAGTGTGCTTTTGTCTAAGGATGCTATTTTGTGTTGTTTTTTAATGAAGAGCGGCTTCAAACACATAAAGATAAAGAGAAACGCACAGAAATTATACCAAAATAAACATATATTTTAAATTTAACAATTTACTACACAAAAAACATGAACGAAAGAAATACTACAAATTTAAAATACACAATAATGACTTCAAGTATTAAAAAGAGGCTTTTTAACTTGAACCTGTAATATTGGCTAAATCGCTACTCACTTCAATATAAAAGAAATAGGCTGAGTCTCTCTACTGGAGTTTAAATACCTTGTTTGCTCTGGCGGCGGGGTTGAGTTTGACTTTGAACTCAATGAGCCCAGACACCACAGGAATCTGGTGGGTTCTTTGATGCGTGCTTCGACCAGATTGTTGAAGGTGGACTGGATGACTTGGCAGTCCCAAGTTACTTTGGCGAGTTTAGGAGATGGGGGTCCACACGCTATTCCGGAGGGGGTCTTTTTCTTCAAGTTCGAAAACTATCACGGTGCTTTAGGAGGCCCAAAGATAAGCAGGGTCTCTCTGGCGAGGGTAAGTTGAACTTGCTTCTTAAACCAAGTTAACTTAGAGTTCGATGTGACCACCGGGAACTGGCTCGAGAAGGAGCTTTTTCTTCTTCGTTTTGAAAGTCCTCAAGGTCAAGGACTATCAAGGTACTTTTTGCAACACCAGGATAGTGGGGAGGGGGATCTCTGACGAGAATCAGTTACACTTAGTTCCTAAAACCAAGTTAACTTAGAGTTTGGTGTGACCACCGGGTAACGGGCTCGAGGGGTGCTTTTGCTTCTTCATTTAGTAATTCCACAAGGACGAGGATTATCCCTGGGCTTTAGGATGCACCAAGATAGGATAAGTCTTTCTGACGTTAGTAAGTTGAACTTGAACAAATTAACTTAATGTTCAGTTTGGTAACCAGGAACTAGCACTAGGATGAGCTTCTTCTTAGTTCCAGTCTTGGTAGCCCGGCCTCTCTTGCTGGAGACTTCGTACCCTGGCCACTCACGTATTCTACTACGTTTTTCCTAGGTGTTGGGTATTCATACCTCGTCACCCTACTGGGGTAGGGATAAGACGGATGGGGGACTTGTGGACGGGCCGCAGGAGGGTTCTTACTCCAACGGTTTTTCTCAGCAAGTCTCACCTCTGGTATCGCAGGCCTTCGAGCTTGAAAGAAACGAGTCTCGAATTTCGTAATTGAGGTAAAATCGAATATACAATCATAGGTGAGATCTTGCAGTTTTAAGCCGTACGGCTTTTCATAGAGACGAGTGTCGAGGAGCTGTGGTTACGAGCTTGACCCGCTGTGCCTTGCCCAGATGTTTTTTCGGTCAACGTCCCGTGTCTAAACTGGGAGAGAACGGGATAGGGACGATTTCCCTACACAGCTCCCTTTGGAGAACTTAATGGGGGGCGGGTACTCCAGGGAACTCAAAACAATTAACTCAACCTAGTCGACTACAACAAAGTTGTATATCTTTGAGCCTTCTCTTACTTTAAGTTTTATAAACATGAGCGCACACGCGCGTGCGTACACAGGCATTGGGTAGAAAAAGACCTCGTGAGCGTACTGGGGGGGTATGTTACACAGCCAACGTTTAACTTTCAAACAACTAAAACCTAATTCATCGATTACACGCAACAAAACAAAAACACAAAAAACAAGCTTCTTACTGACATTTCTAAGCTTTTAAGAATATAAATCCTAACGATAATTACTTACACGAAACATAAATGAAAACATAGTTTCACGCTCATTAATTACTGACATAACCCTCAATGGTATTTCATCTTAGCTTATAGACCGGCTGTACTTTATCGGCCCCTTTGATGTAGATAATATTAAAATGGTGCTCTGTGACCATTATCTCACCGCGCCTGAGTCGGCTATTCGATTTTTGGGGGTCTACCCAAAGTAGGTCACAAAATGGCAGTGGTACTCCAACTTATGCGATCTACCCGTATTATGTTACTTGGAAACTTTTAAACTAACCCTCATGGCTAGAGCGGCCTGTTGCAGTGGGGCATAATTGCTGAGAGCGGGAATCCCATAATCCTCCTTTAACAAGGTACCTTGGGAGATAGACTTTGTGTTCGATCTAATTTGTTCGGAAACTATTTTCCTTAAGGGATCGTTAATGGGCGTGGAGCTCACTACGACTTAGATTTTTAGCGTTAACTCCGTGGATGCTTTGTTCTGGGGGAAGACTACTGAGGGTAAGGGATACTCGTTATCCTCCTCTAAGCTCTGAATCGGTTTACATGGGTGTACCACCTTGACACTTCCATCTTCCTTTATCACCCCATTTGACCGAGTTGCATAAATGATGGGAGCGTGAGTCACATAGTCCTCCTTTAACAAGGTACACAGAGAGATCGTGTCTGGGTTTGATCTCCGGGGGTCGAATAAAATTTTCCTTGCGGCATCGTTAATGGGCGTGGAGCTCACTATGACTTGGAGTTTTAATGGTAACTCCGTGGACGTTCAGTTCGGAGAGGAGACTAGTAGAGGTAGGGGATACTCATCAGCGTCTACCATGTGACTAGTTTTACCTGGGTGTATCACATTAACCCTCTTTCCTCCTTCCTTGTCAACCCATTTGTCTCGGTTCTCTTCGTAGGTAATTCTTCAGGTACACCTGCTTCTACCTTTCCCCGATTTAATTCTTCTATCGTTACTCCCATTTGGCTGGGTTTCCATCGATGATCATTTCTTAGGTTTAGGCCGAGCTAAAACTTCCTCAACCTCCATCTGGTTCTGGATAGATGCACTTTCGAGTGCGAGCATTTTTTCTTTTTCTTCTCTCACTTCTCTTTCAGCTTAAGCAAGTTCTTTGTCCATTTGTATTCTTCTTTCATCTCCTTTTTTAATCTTTATTATTCTCTCTTTTAACTCTTTTTCCCTTTTCATTCTTCTTTCCTCGGCTTCTATTTTCGCTTTCGCTAGTTCGCATTCCCGTAGGGTTCTTCTTTCTTCATCTTCTATTTTTATATTTATTGTTCTTTCATCATATTCTTTTCTATCCTTATTCTAAATTCTTTTGCTTCTCTTTTCAACTGTCTCATTCTTTTGTTTGTTTTACTTCCGCTTGGTATTTTTCTTTCCTCTATTTCTATTTTCCAGTGTATTTTGTCTTCTTCACTTTTTCTTTCCATCCGTATTTTCATTGCTTCGTATTCTCTTTTCCCCTCTCTTCTTATATCTTTCATTTTTTTATCAGACTGTATTATTTCTTGTTATTCTTCCCTATTAAAATCTTTTCTTTCTTTTTCACATTCTATTCTCAGTTCTGCCATGACGTAGGCATCCATATCTTTGCCTTCAAGTCCCAGGCTTTGGGCTTGTTGGTATAATCTTTCGACCGGATCCATTCTGTGTTTGTCCGTCGCATTTTTCCTTGCTGTACTCTTGGGTACTTATGCCGTCACTCATCAGGTAGAGCGCACCCTATCTTACCCTTAATCCCACTACTATGCTGAGTGCAATACCACTCCAACAAAAACTTTACCACTTGGCCTAACAATTACCTTCGGATTGTTTCTACCCCTAACTTTACAAATTTTTCTCTCGTCAATTATTCTATTTTTCCTGGTATTCCTTTTACGTGTTGGTTCTCCCTTAATGAGACGCTGCTGGGTTCTTTTTAATAACAACCTACAGACCTCACGCCACTTATGTCAAAGAATACCTTTTGTCGTCGTGATATACTTCTTTTTTTTCTGAGGAATACTTTTGTCTAAGAACGCTAACTTTTGTTGTTTTTAAGGATAAAGAGAAACGCACAGGAATTATACCAAAATAAACATATATTTTAAATTTAACAGTTTACTACAAAAAACAGGAAGCAGATAAATACTACGAATTTAAAATACACAATAATGACTTTAAGTTTATAAGTAAGGCTTTTTAACTTGACCCTATAATATTGGTTAACTCGCTACTCACTTGAATATAAAAGAAATAGGCTAAGTCTCTCTACTGGAGTTTAAATACCTTGTTAACTCTGGAGGCGGGTTTGAGTTTGACCTTGAACTCAATGAGCGCAGACATCACAGGAATCTGGTGGGTCCTTTGACACGTGTTTCGACCAGATTGTTGGAGTATGACTGGATCACTTGGCAGTCACAAGTTACTTTGGCGAGTGTAGCAGATGGGGGTCCTCACGGTATTTCGGGGGGGGGGTCTTCTTCTTCAAGTGCGAGAACTAGCACTGTACTTTAGGAGGCACCAGGATAAGTATGGTCTCTCTGGCGAGAGTAAGTTGAACTTGGTTCTTAAACCAAGTTAACTTAGAGTTTCGTGTAACACCTGGTAACTGGCTCGAGGACGATCTTTTTTTTTCTTCGTTTTAGAAGTCCTCAAGGTCAAGGACTATCAAGGTGCTTTGTGCTACAGCAGGATAGTAGAGGGAGGGGGGTTCTCTGACGAGAATCAGTTGAATTTGGTTTCTAAACCGAGTTAACTTAGAGTTTGGTGTGACCACCGGGTAACGGGCTGGAGGGGAAGCTTTTTCTTCTTCGTTACGTAATTCCTCAAGGTCGAAGACTATCACTGTGCTTAAGGATGCACCAGGATAGGAGGAGTTTCTCTGATAAGAGTAAATTGAACTTCAACAAGTTAACTTAATGTTCGGTTTGGTAACCGGGAACTAGCTCGAGGATAAGCTTCTTCTTAGTTCCAGTCTTGGTAGCCCGGCCTCTTTTGCTGAGGACTTGGTAGCCTGGCGACTCATGTATTCTACTACGTTTTTCCTAAGTGTTTGTTATTTATACCTCTTCACCCTACTGAAGTAAGGGTAGGACGGGTTGAGGGGCTTGTGGACGGGCCGCAGGATGGTTCTTACTCCAACGGTTTTTCTCAGCAAGTCTTCCTTCTGGTCCTGCTGGCCTTCGAGCTTGAGAGAAACACTTCTCCAATTTTGTACTTGAGGTGAAATTAAATATACACTCGTAGGGGAGATCTTGCAGTTTTAAACCGTACGCCTTTGCATAGATACGAGTGGTGCGGGGCTGTGGTTACGATCTTGGTCCACTTTGCCTGGCCTGGATGTTTTTGCGGTCAACGTCCCGTGTCTCAACTGGGAGAAAACGGGAGAAGGACGATTCCCCTACACCCACAATGGAGTAATTTTCCTTCTCACATAATTTCGAAATTCACTAGGATCATTGGCACTCACCCTGTTTACACTTTTCTTTGCAATCAGAAGGCTAATAATATCGTCGAGTCGTCTCATGCCATTAATTAAAATGGGTGTTTCTTCCCTACCGTCTCAAATCAAGGAAGACGAATCTGGTACATCACTAGTAAATGTATTATTCGATTGTAGCAATTCCATAACATTTAATTTAACTTCCTGCAACCAGTTAGTAACCTTGCGAGCATCACTCGAGATAATCTTCAAGAAAATTTCTTTAGAATTCTATATTCGTTGTACAGTAGCTTTAATGAATTGTACCAGTTAACCAATAAAATAATAGATCAATCTCCTTTTGGAATATGATAATTGATATTTGAAGAATAGTCTGATCATTTTTATTTCAAACATACCATAAATAATCCATATCGAACAACTGAATCTTCGTTTCATTTTAAGCATAACACATGGCTCTAAAGTTTGAGATCTTTCCAAAATTATCATTGACCTACTTCATAAAGGCATTCAAATAATTGTTTTAGTCGCGAGATAGTCGAGTCATGTATCAACTCCACATCTTACTATGTTGGTCTGTCGGTCCCCGTTTTGCTCTTTTTTGTTTTTGTAATAACGTAGATATTTGGCCGACTCTAACAAAATTTGCAACCCTTATATTATTTTACATTTTCTTTCGAATAATATAATTCTCAAAGTCCTCCTAAGATTAGCCAGGATATTATTTTGTTTTGACAATAACATCCTATCTATTCATCGATGGTAATGAAATTTGAAAGCCTTACATTCTCTTTCGAATGATATAACTTCCAAGGTGTTCCAATGTTTAGTCTTTAAATTATTGAAAGTTTTGAAGGTCGTACGGTCATAAATCAGAATATGTGAGAACACCCGACTTTTTGGAAAGCAGGCCTTGTTAGTATATATCCTTAATTCTGACATTACTTTCTTTCTGACCTGATGATATATTGGTTGATATTTAAAATTTTTTATGACTTTCCTTTTTTGCAAATGTATGATGCCTTTCCTGTACAAAATGAATTTTTACCATTGGCAACAAAAATAATCAAAACTGATTTTTAAAGATGGGTGAAGCCCACGCGCTTTTAAATGCTGTAATGATGATTAATGAAAACATCGACATTGTGAATATAATTTGATAAGCAAATTTATTATACCTTTATCTGTTCAGGATATTAAAGACAAAATTATAGCTATTAATTTTAACAATGTTTTTTTCAAAAAGTATAAACGGATATACTTTTGGAACATATTTATATTTTGAGGGAATGTCCGAATTGAAAATAAAAATAACACAATTTTGATTTTTATTGGAAAATTTTAAGTGTATTCTTTAAAACTGATCTATAATAAATTAAAGAGACACAATCGATTTCGTCTTCTTATTAAAAAAAAAAGCTCTAATAGACTAGGAAAGAAGGATGAGAAATATAGCAAACAGAAATAAATAATATACACTCTTTTTACAAGGTTAAGTAAGAGATAAAAGGGTGGGGTTCGAATGTATTCCATCTAGACAAAATCTTTAATCTATCATACTTACAATATTTTTAATTTGTTACTGATCATCTACTGTCTTACCTGTTCCTAGTAATTTCCATCACACATATATCTCAATATGTCAGATGGAAATCACCATGAAACTTAATCTTACCAAATTTATACGTTATTATTCGTAAGACGCAAGATTCCATTGTATTTATAGTTTTCCAAAAGCCTAAGTTCACTGGGTTGTGAATAAACCTTTTTAGTTTCTGTGACATTAAATAGAAAATTTGGGGCCTAAAATTTCTTATACCGTGGCTAACATTCATCTTTCACTTACCACTAGTGTATGGGATTAACCGTTTAATCGATCACCGGTTAATATTACGTTTAACCAGGTATTAACTGATTACTTATGGTACTGATGCTGAAAATGTGACAGGGTAATAAAAAGCTATATGAATCTTTTATATATTTATTTAATTATAACTTTGCCAAGTTAATGAAACAATTAAAAATAAAGAAAATATTAGTTTATTTATTTTTAACAATTATTTTTTAAATAATCTCAAAAAACCTAATGAGTCTAGTGTTGCTTCAGACATACTATATTTGAATTTTGTTACAAATTGAACAGCAACTGAAAAGGCCCTTTCTTCGTTAATGCTATTTGCTTGCATTCACAAAAAAGAATTATTATGCTAGAATTACCTACTTCTGTTGAGTTAAGAATTTCTAGAGTGATATTGTATTCGCTTAAAACATAGCCCTTTTATTGTTACTCATTCTATCCTCACTTTTCTGTGATTCGTGCAATAATTCTTTCCATTCTTGAGGATCGTTGTATAATCTCAGTATAGACATTCCTAAAAGTTTTTTATGTTTGCCTTCGAAACGAAGTTAACAAATTTTGTCTTACCTAAGAGATCTGGATAAAGAGGAAATAGTGCAAGTATAACAGTATTGTTTTGACATATACTAACAATTCTTTCAGGAAGAGTTGATGTAATTGGGTAGTGATAACATTTTTTATACTCTCAGCTTTGACAATAGAAACTGAATCGATATTGCTGCTTCATCAAAATTTGAGTTTTCAGAGCATAGATTCTTCCAAACTCTTTGCACAAGGTTAAATGCATCAGTAATACATTGCAGAGTACGTCATTCAATATCAGTTATTATTACTGTGGAGCCAACTACTCTGCGAGCTTTAGTAATACAATTTTTTTAACTTAAGAAACTTTTCAAGCATGGAAAAAAGACTATTACAACGTGTTTTGTAATCTAATAAAAGTTTTAATTCTGTTCCATATCCAGCTTTTACAAAATCTGGCAAAGTCTCATTTTTTAAGGTTATTTACGAAATAGTTTGCATATCTTTCTCGTTTTATCAATAATATCTTTATAATTTTCATTAACTTCTACCAAGCAAGAATCTTAATTATTTGTATAACATGTTGTTAAGGTAATTTAATATATTTTCATATAAATCACGGTCTTCATCAATATCTTTTTCAACATCTGGGTTAAGCAAGCCCTTTATTCATAGTTTTACTTTGCTTGCAATATAGTACATCACCAACAGCTAAATGAATCGTATGAACAATGCATTGCTGATGAAATGGTTCAATTTCATTTCCAAGTTTTGCCATTAGAAAAGATCCATCTGTTGTACAATCAACTATATGATGGTTCATATCAAATCCAAATTTCTTTAATTTTGAAAAAATAATTGAATAATTTTTGAACTGTTTATTGATCCATTCAATTTCACAAGACCTAACGACCAGTGTTTGCTTTATTCATATTGATATTAAAAGATCGGCTGTTTTGAAGTGATTTATATTCGTCCAAAGTAAAATTATCTCTCCTATTTTAACTTTATTCGTGAAATACGAATGCAAATCACGTTTATTTCAGCAACGTAGTTGAGCAACATATTTCTAACACAAGAGGCATGGTTAGGAGGAGATTTTCTATACCTACAGTTTTTAAAAATCTCCTGAATAAAAACACTATTTGCAATTGTATTAAAGCTAATGCCATCTTGACTAGCTAACTTTCAACATCTTAAATTCTTCTTTCGATAGTTTTCTTGTTTTCCTCATTCTTTTCGGGAACTATTTTACTATATTGTACATTTCACTTAATTTATCTCTTGTTTATTTATGAATATGCCAAACATCTGACCTTTTCTCTTCGGCAAAATTTAGGAAAGGTATTACCACTCCAAAAAATGAAATAATGTACATTATAAACACGGATTCTCGTACATCTGGCTTACATAAATTTTCTTAGTTAGTTGGTTAATACTATGCTCGTGGTTAACAATAGAATTACAAATAAATAAGATCTAAATCACTAAATAAATATATTGTTTCATTAAATGATTTATAGGTTGAATATGATCTATCCTTATCTGGTTTAAACTAACATTAATCTCCTTTTATCAGCTAGCTAATAATAATCAGCTTTCATACAACACTTTACTTGATGCACAATATTCGGTTAATAAACAGTTAACCGCTTATTAACCACCTTTGTTAACCTGTCTTAATCGATTATTAACCGAATAAATTTAACCGGTTACAAGTTCGACTTTCGGCTCTATGCATCATCAATTCCTAAAATTAAAAAAGTACTTTATTCAGAATAACTATCCGTCGTAATACATTGCCAAGATGATTCGACTATTTCTAAAAATATATATTTTCCCTGTCAAGGATTGAGTACCTGGTTGTAGTGTTTTCTACAAGCTTATTTGTCGAGGTTGTTCCTTGGCTTCATACATATATGGGAAGCACTGTGCGATCATTAAGAGCTCGTTATTCTTCGCATATAGGAATTAGCCATAGGAGAGTGTCTGTTTCTTTCGAAAAATGAACATGCGCCTCTAATAAATCAGTTAGCCATAGGACAATATATTTTCTTTTGTGAAGGAACATTCGCCTATAAGAGATTACCTAAAAAAATTAAAACATCAATTACGAAAGAAAACTTTAAAATTATAGCCAGAAATAAATGTCCGGGCATACTCAGGATAGCAGAATAAATATATATTAAATCTTTAAAACCAACTCTTAATTCATATAATTCGTCACTTCTTTTACATGCTTTGTAAAAACCACACCCTATCAAACCATACTCAATATTATTGTTCAAATATTCGTCAGTTAAAATATTTCACCACTTAGTGTTAAGATGTGTTATTCACTATACTTTTTAAAACCTTTGTATATCACAAGTGGTATTATTATTTATTTAAATTGTTCAATTTGGCGTTACAGTGAATAAGGCACTGTATTATTAGAATCCATTCTTGTAAGTAAACTAAAGCTATATTTTTCATTGTTGTTAACTTTGGTAATGAATAGTCATATATTCATAGGAACCAGAAGTTGAGCGCACAAGCTCGAAACGTTGTTAATCTCAAAAAATTGATTTAGAAAAAGGCCTGTAAAATTTTCCGTCATTGATTTCATCTTAAAAATTAAATTGCGCCTCACCGGCAAATCACCCCATTGCCATATATATATATATATATATATATATATATATATATATATATATATATATATATATATATATATATTTATATATTGGTGCAAATGTTTAGTAGACTTTTTATGCAGATCTTGTTAAAGACCATAGTATATTTCGACTTTATTCATTTTCTTTGGAATCTTTCTATTTTTCTTATCTTTTAAGTTCATCTTGTAGATAGCAAACAACTTCTCCTACGTTCATCTCTTTTTTTAAATGATATGTATTTGATAAAACAAAACTTGAATTTAATTGCTGAGCTTTCGATCTATGTCATCATCTTGGGAGTATCTTTCCTTCCTTATCGTTGAAGAATGGTGGATTCAATATGAAAAGATAATGTATTTTAGGGGATATTTAAACCTCCTCCCATAAATGTTATCAAAAGAGAATTTTTTAACTTGAAATTTTAAATAATAGAAAGTTCGATTCCAGCCTGTAGTCTAGATGTTGATGGCTGGGCTTTTTTTTAATTAAAATGGCTTCTAAGGTGTTTAGTCTTGCTTTATTTCCCTCATTTTTTTATAGTTTTGTTATTAACCAATATGTCCCTGGTTAACCTGATGTTATTTATGGTCTTCATATGATTTTGGGGGGCTATATGTTGCAGATGCATTGGCAAACGCGTCGAAAGTGTGGTTGTAGTCATACTAACATACTTTGAGTTGTTTTAAAGCTCTCAGTCTTTATTCGGGCAGATGAACTCGTAAACTGTGTTCGTCGACTTTGATTGAGGAGTTTTGGCAGACGTTGTTTTTCATAGTGAGCTTGTTAACTTTTGTCGTTTTATAATATATAATCATCTGAATCTTGTTCGTTTGCTTCTTAACTTTGATATTACGGTTAACAATTTCCTTGTTTTTTTTCGTCTATTTTCTAGGGCGATGGCATCTATAGTACAGTTTAATGTTATTTACTGCTTCCTAGTTAATTTCCGTTTTATCTGTGTCTTCGAATTGCCTTCTTAAAAATGACTGAAGTTTTTTTTCAATTATGTTGTTCTGGAAACCGTTGTTCACGAGGGTTTGTTTTATGCGGGAGACCTCTTGATGTCACAGCTCCCACGAGGAGCAGCATTTGTATGCACAGCGGATGTATGAGCCGATTACACTTTTTTTTACCTATCAGGAGATTCACTATTCGCGTTAAAGCAGCTTGCCATGTTGTAGCATTTCTGTAAACTTCTGTGATGTAATTTACGTTTACATTTTGTACCTTCACGTCCAAAAAAGGTAATTTATTTTCTATGTTCACTTCATAAGTTCTCCTCAAATGGCTGTTTGATGTTCTTGATATGTTCTTCATTTTGGATGTTAGTGTAGAAGTCGCGTATTTATCGGCAGTATATGTGTGGCTTATTTTCGATGTTTTTAAATAAGCTCTCTTCACGTTGACCCATATTGTAGTTGGCAAAAGTCTGCCTTAGGAGCAATTCCATAGCTACTCCATCGACTTGCGTGTATAGATTTTCCTCTGGTTTTCTAAACGGAGCGGAGCATCTGATATACGAGTACATGAACGCAGCATATTCCTTAATATGTTTGGGTCCAAGTTAGGAGGAGACATTGTACGATGTTGGTGTACATTTTGTATAAGGATGTGGATCGTTTGAGAGATAAGCACATTACTAAATAGGCTTTCCACATCAAGGGATGCTATTATTCCTGTCGGTCTTGTAGAGTGGAGTATATCGATAAATTCTTCCGTGGCTTTATTATTTTACTTAAGGTGTTAGCAAGACGGTGCGTTAGTGTGGTGACTTGAGAAGTAATGGGACTTAGTGGGTTGTTCGTCTTGTGTATTTTTACTTTTCTATACAAATATCCTTGTGTATAATAGCCGACATTCTTTTGGAAGTGGAGTCCTCCAATGAGTATATTAGATTTAGTTATTTGTCCATTTATTTTCTTCTTTAGGTCTTTTGTTGGTTCTTTTTTAAGATTTTACCCGGTGTCATTCCATCTTTTCACATTTTCCAATCATATGTATTGTGGCTTCTATCTGGTCCTGCCAGAATTTTCCTAGTGGATTCATTTTCGGAGACTGAGGTGGCCATTCCATCAACCTGATATTGTCCTCACTCAACCTCTGTATGGCAGAAACAGATTTGTGACATAGGACATTTTTGTGCTGGAAAATCATATTCCAGGTATTTCGGGGGAGGGCTTGGGCTGAGGTCAGCATGTGATTTCTCATGATAGCTTGGCACTTTGCTGAATTCATGGTGGCATAAGACTCGGTTAGACGGCCTACTCATTCACTTGATATCTAGCACCAGCATGATTTACTGTCAGCACTATATACTTACTCTCAAATCTACTGCTTTCCTGACCTCCTGCAAACTCTAATCTGTATGTGGTTGAGACCATCTGGAACGTGGACCTAAATACCGCAGCTGACATGCTGAGCATTGCAAGCCCGTTCAATTGAAATACTCGCACAGATTTCTAGAAAAATTTTGAATGCCTCTATCTTTACTTTTCTTTACATTAGTCTTCTTACCCAAATTGTGCGCGAAATACAGACACTTTAACATATTTATTACAAAGAACAAACGAGTACAAAGTAGTTTTGTTTATTGGTATTCATAGAGTAGATAAAGGCCTTTGAGTCAATAGACAACTACAGAAACAAGATAGGAACTAAACCTACGAGTAAATTGATATACAGTGAAGCCACATCGTCATTTAGAGAAAAAACGCATCTAGCGCAAGAAGAAGCTCCATGTTCAATAACCCAATGTTCTCTCTGGTATGAACCCAGTCCTTCATGGCCGCATTCTTCTTGTTCCTGAGAATGATTTCACCATGGGTTCTAGCACTGATTCCGAGGCTATTGTCACTACCGATACAGATCAGTTTGAAGAATTTAAACAAGCCGACCTCAACGACAAGACACGAAACTTGAGCCTTTCTTAAGAATCTTTTCAGCTATTGGGTTCACATCTTCAAGAGAAATGTATCCTGGCACCAGCGACAATATTCTATTGGTAAAAGGATCGCAAGAAAGAATGTAGGAAGTTTTTCACGTTTGACGAAGCCTCATTACTGGTCTACTGTAACAACGTTGCTGACCTGCTAAACTTAATTTGACTGAAATGTGATGATATTGAATCGAGAATTCTTTTTTACTCATCAAACAGAAGTCTCAAGGCATTTCTTTATAATAACGTCAATATGTTTTCATTGATCCTTGTTGGACACTCAGATGCATTGAAAGAAACTAGCAACAGCATGGACCGTCGGTTGTCTGCTCTCAGATAACAGGAACAGAGTTGGCTGCTCTGTGAATATCTTAAAGTTATTGAACTTATCCTAGACTTTCAAGGTAATACACAAAGTATTCATGCTCTATGTGCTTGTGGGACAGTCGAGCTGACGACCAAAATTATGTCAGACATGACTGGCCATCAAGACAAGGATCAGAACTAGGTTCACACAACGTTCTATTCCATCCTCTGGTTAAGCCTAATAAGATATTGCTTACACCCCTGCATATCAAACTCGTTTTAATGAAGAACTTTCTCAAGGCAATGGACAGGTAAGGTAGAGGATTTGCTTTCCTCAGTAATAAATTTCTACGAGGCAGCATAGAAAAACTAAAGGCAGGTGTATTCGATGGTCTTCAAATAAGGGAGCTTATCAAGGATACCAGTTTTGATGAAGGACTGAATCCTTCTAAACTCTATGCCTGGTTGTCCCTTAAATCAGTCATTACAAACTTTATTGGCAATCGCAGAAGTCTTCAGTATGAGAAGGCAGTTAGGGCTCTCATGTCAGTGAAAGTGCACTTCCTTCTGTCCCATCTGGACAATTTTTTAGAGAATTATGGCGACTTCAGTGAAGAACATAGTGAGCACTTTCACTAAGGTATCCGTGTGATGGAGGAATACTACCAAGGCTATCGGGATGTCAACTTTCTGGCTGACTACTGTTGGTGCCTGAAAAGGGAATTTGCGGTCTTCTAGGCACAATGAAACTCCCTGAAGAGACCATTCATCAAAGATGCTTTTTTGTCTGTTGTACTCTACTTGGTCTCAATTAGAACATTTTGTAAGCCTTCTCTGTATTAATCAGTTCAGAATTTACTATTGTGTATACATTCGCCTACAAATAGATCGGAATATAGAAATTTCTGGCGTGTCCTTATTTCTCAAAGACTTGATCAGATTAGATAAAATAAGCAGGATTTTCGGATTCAGCGCAAAAAAACTGGCCTAAAATCAGATATTATGTGTTAGAACTTGAAAAAGCGCAGAGCAGTGTGATATAATTACTAGGAGCCAACCAGGAGAATCACAACCATTGATAATATACTTACATTGAGAAAATCAGGAGAAATACAACGATTTATATTATAATTAAAATGAGCAAATCAGGAGAAATACAACCATTTTTAATAAGATTACAATGAGACAATCAGGAGACTTACAATCATTGACATCACTAGGCAACAAATTCCACCTTTTTTGTTACCGACAAATAGGCTACTAATTCCCGTTTAAAGCGTTAATGCTGGTTTCAGACTTGATATTAAGATTTGCCTATAATCTGCAATTTTTTAATAACCGCAAACCCCTTATTTTCTTTTTGTCTCCCATCAGCTTCTATTTCAAAAGGTGTCCATGCTACTTTTACGTGCCAAGTTTTATGTTAGGCATACTTAAATAGTTAATAAACAGGGATTTTTTTCCTTTTGTCTCTCGATTTAAGACAGACAGCGGAATTCGGCTGGTGGAATTACGACTCTTAGGTACAACCATAAACCCAAAGCCCGTCAGTATTTTGTGGTTGCTATTGAATGGCAAATACCTGCTTTTAATTGAAACTTTGGTGCGTATTATTACTTTGTTGCTGTAGATCACGAGCTCTACTTTCGCAGGAACCAAAGATAATCTACAATCATATTTTCGTTAAAATTACTATTGTACCTACTCCCCAGCTTTGTGGTTTCCAAGAAATTGAGAAATTCGACGAAAAATGTCCATGCAGAAAGTTTGTTTATAATGTTAAAGGAGAGAGCGGACCGAGGATTGAGATGTCGTAGTCTTTATTTTTGCTAGGGAAACTCACCTTAAATCTTCTTTTCCATCTTTTGAGGGTTCACCGTTCATAGAGTCTATCTTCTTGGGAAAGGAGCACCACATAAGCGGTGACAAGGCCTTCTTATTCGTGTCTACTTAATGTTTACCCCTGAGGTTAAGGAGGCCAATGATGATGGATGAATAATTCTGTGTGTCGTGGTTTGACCGATATAATTTACAATTATACATGTACAACCTGCCACAGTCGTTATGTAGGCCAAACTGGCTTACAATTCAACTGCAGGATCGCGAAGCACTTGGGTTTGTCTCATAGGACTGGTATTCCCATTTCTAAACCTAAAGCCTCTTTCATCAGGCAACATTCAGAGTATCACCATCATCCTCTTAATTCTAATTCATTTACTATATTATCTTCAGCCTTAACTTCTCTCGATTTGAAAATATTAGAGTCACTATATATCATTAAAATAAATCCCAAGTTAAATAATTACGCCTCCTCAATTTAATTATTCACAATATAACCAACCAACACTTCAATAGATTAACTAGCCAACCGACCAACCGAATAAATTTCGTCAGTAATTTTAAATGTTTAGTTGGTTGATTTCTCAACTCCCACGTTAAAGGTCAGTCCCTTTGTTCATTCTGATTTATTTTCAGGTTTTTTGTCTTTTTTTGGTGAGTGTTTTTACAATTTAATATAATGTTATTTTTTGTTTACTTCAGTAACTTTTAATACGTGATAATCAAGTCAGTTTGTTATAATTTCACTTTCTATTTTTATTTTTTTAAATACCACTGGGAAATATTATTTAATTCTATATATTATTAGTGTTTTTAATTTAATTTTAATTATTGTCAATTTTCTTATTTTAACTTGCCTTCTTCCGCTTTTTTTTAATGCATTCTTTTAAGTGTTATCAATTAATGTTCCTTCCCCTTCTCATTAGACGATATAGTTGCTGAAGATGGTCCTAGTAAAGGTCCGAAACGTCGAGCCCTAAATGATTAGTATAATCACTTGGGTCTTCATATTCCTGCTGTATATAAATATATATATATTTATTTGTATTATTATATTTAATAAAACAACTTAATTTTTGGTCCTTGAAGCGTAGGTTCGTATCTCCTTGATCGCCCTTGGATCCTACTCTAAGAGTGGGATAATAATATTTTTTAGGGAAATGAATAACAAAGGGTTTCTTTCTTGACTTTACTAAATATTCCTACTTCAACTCGTTCGAAGATAATTAAAACAGGGCTTTTACTAGAAAAATAGACTTTAATGAACATAAACCCTGTCACTAAATAACATTAAAACATACTGATCTATTACACAAATAAAAAAAAATGGGATTAATTTACCAGCTCTCAAGGCTCATTTCTAGATAGACTTTTACGGGCGAACAATTTAAATTAATATCTTTGACATTAGCCAGACACCCAATAAACTATTTATAATGCACGGGGACATAAAGAACAGGATTATTCTTCACTTACATTAGGTAATTCCTGATTCCAGTTAGAAAAATCTTAGTGGATTTTGTCTCTGAGATAGGTAGCTCGAGTAGCTGGTTGTTACCTCAATAGATGGCTTTCGTCGACCAGGCTGACGAGTTGACGGGTGCCGTGACGAGGGATCTAGGTTGGGTAGAGGCGGCTTCAAGCGAAAGCTTAGTCCTTCTATTTTAGACAGTTGAGGTGACCTTGACCAGGTTTTCTTCCGGATGAGTTGAAATCTTTGTCTTCTTTTTTTCTATCTAGTTGGGGTTTGTCCAACTCAGATAGAGTAAGCTTTAGAGTCCTCAAGCTGAGTAGATTGATAGTCAATACTCTTGTGGCTCGAACTGCACCGAGCTTCCTTTGAACAATCTGGTATTCTCTAAGCACTGCAAGTTCTTCTTAACTTGCAGAAAACCTTCTACCGGTGATTTTTCTGTTCTCTTCTCGAACTCGAAAAATCTTCTCTCAACCGGTGACTTTCTTGTCTCTTCTGTTAGAACGAACCAAAAAGCTTCGTTCCCTCGTGTCAACATGTTTTATACCTCAATTAAGCCCACGGGGTAAATGGACGTATGGGGTACTTCCAGATAGTATGTAACTGGAGTTTCCCTTTTTGGAGGCTCGTTTGCCTAATCGGCATTTTGAATCCAAGGGGACGATTGTAATATGAGGTCGCCCGTTTGCACTTTTGCTATTAGTGTTTATAAATTTTACCGTTTTCGTATGTTACCGGAGAACTATCGAAAAAAAAGAAGTTAAAACCAGTTGCCGTTTTGTTATTATAACTTTAGTTCTCCTCGCCGGGAGGGCAGTCTCGATACATATACACGGTCGCTATTTCACCCAACTTTCGTTTACCCCTTATATCTCTTCATTCCTCCCCCCTTAAGATAAGCCTAGGGGGGGGGGGAAATCGCCTGTGCTCTTCGCAAAGAGCCCTACTAAAACATCTTTACAAAAGCTACTTGACCGAGAGTGGGAACGCTCTATTCACATCACTCTTCTTAATTGAATTATGTCCACCGTCCGCCTAATTAACACTTATCGTAAACGATTCGATAAAATCCCCCCCAAAACTACAATATTATAGATACACTTATACGTACGTATAAAATACACCCCAAAAATTCTAACCCCAAAACAAACAAATGCTGTAGGTGAACTATATTAACTTGGTATTCCATTATGGCTAATGCTTTCTGTACTCCAGTCGCATACGTTGTTTACCGCGTCGTGAGTTTTCAAATGGCATAAGCTATGGGGAACGAATCTTCGGTAGCATAGGATGGTCCCCACGAACGAACGCAATTGCTTCTTGTTCTTTGTAGCGTCATCTTAATTAGGGCGTCTACCTTATCCTGTTGTGTGGATAGATCGTTTTTCCCAATTTTGACTCCTAGATTAGAGATGACCTCGTACGCGAAGTGGTATTTCGAAGTTCCTAAAGTTGGAACGCGTTTATGGTGTCGTTTTTGGATGGCGCGGCGGGCATGTAAGTATCCTTCCCGTGTAGGGGTAGTCACGTAACGTCGGCAAAATATAAGGATGCCTCTTTCAACCATCTACACATCTTCTTACTTCTCCTTTTCTTTTAATCTTTATTGGTCTATTTGCTATGGAGTTTTAACCTCGGAAATAGGGTTGATCTTCATCTTTATCAGGGAGAGGAGTTTGATCTTCCAGAAATTCTTCTTTGATCTCTTCTTTCATTAAACTCTCTTCAAAACCATCCTTTTCTTGAAAGTAGTTTTGTACTCCAGTTTCAATCAATGCATTTGACCTTGAGTTTCCGGTCACCATCTTTGTCTTCTGAGAATGATTTTTTCATGGTTTTGATCGGGCAGAGATTCTGCACTTTTATTTTGATCTTGTGAAGATTTCTCAGTCAGAACTTTTTCTTGAAAAGTTTCTTTGATTGCCCTTTGATCAGAAGACAATTGCTTGGTTACAACTTGCTTAATAGGCGTATGCTTTACTCTTTTTTCTCTTTCTTCATTCTCCTTCTTCGCTATCTTTCCCTCCGGGGGCATGATGGTCGTCACCACATCCCCTGCAGTATTCAAGACGCGGGAAAAAAATCTTCTCGTCCACGTGTTTCTCGGACGAAAACAAATGGGTCGAGACCGTGTGTCTCTTATTCGCGGATATCCGGGTGACTACGAACTGAGCCACCGGATTTTGAGAGAGATGCACGCTCTGGCCTATTAATACAGAGCAGAATATAAAAGGCGCTGCTACTACGTCGGTCCAGCCAGAAAAATACTTCGACTGTATGTGGCATCGGACGACAGGGAACTTGGTTGGTCTACCCAGGAAATCCTGGACGACCACGAACTTCTGATGATGGGGCTGATAAAAGGAAGCAATTTGTTCGATACAACGATACAGGTACACCCCGTATCGAGTAACACGGTTGAGACTCGGAGACCATTTACGGCCCCAGCCTCGAATTTGATTCTTTCGGGAGAATTTTGCTGTATACAAACTTCACCTGCTGTTCAGGAGAATTCGATGTGGTAAAAGGCGGTGAGGGGACAGAGTTTGTTCTGGATCCAGTGTTGCCGTAAGGTTATGTACCTGGTGGGTCGAGGGAGAAATAAGGCTCGAATTTGGGGGGAAATTATAGCTAAGGTAGCCTGGGGTGCCATAACTAAAGCAGGTTATGGGGTTTCTGGGGTGTATGGCATGCCTGACGAACTTAAGGGAGTTATTTTGAGGAGGTTTCTGGGGATAACCCCCTTTCTTTGGGCAAAAGGGTTTCTGATGATTCCCACCTTTCTTGGAGAACGGATATAACCGGTGGTTTGACAAGTTTAAATCGGCTTCGGACAAACACTCGTCGAAAGACTCGGATCTCCTCTCCTTGACAAAGGCCCTTAATTCTGGAGGCAGCGTGCATAATAGCTAGTCCTTCAGTATGAAGTCGATGAGTGAGTCGAAATCATTTCTCACTCTGGCTAAATTCAACCAAAATTGGATGTGTCTCCTGAGAATAAAACCAAATTGTTGGTAGGTTTGTCCGGGCTGGATCCTAGCCTGCCCTATTTTTATCCTGTAATCTTGAGGATTTAGGTTAATGGCTCCCAGTAGTTCTGCTTTGAGTGTAGAATAGTCTATCGTCGCATCAGACGGTAGAGACACGAATGTTTCTTACTCGGGTACTGAGTAGAGGGAGTAGTCTAACTATACCATCTGTTTCGATATCCCAGTGATTCACTTCAAAAATCTTTTCGAACCACGAGAGGTACGCGTATAGGTCGTCTTCGTCCTTGTACGCTGGCAGCTTCATAGTTGGGACCTGCCATGTCCCAGTCCTGGACCCCACGGACTGCACTTCCACTTGGTCCTTGCTCAATGAATTCTCATGTTCTCGTATCTTTTTCCTTTCTTCCCTCTGTAACTTCCTCTCTTCTGCTTCTCTCAGTACGTTTTTCTCATTTCCTTCTATCTGTAACTTTTTTCTTGTATTTCAGGTTTCCTTCCTTATTTTTCCTGGACGTAGGCATTGAATTATTTGCCCGTTGGTCGCAGGGTTTGAATTTGTTTATTAAATATTTCAAACAAAGACATATTGGCTATGTTCGTCGAAACCTCAATGCAGTAACGAACGTTACGTATGCAACTTAGAGTCCCTTAACCTTTCCTACTATAACCTAACCTTATTCTAAACAGTTTGATTGGATTATTCCTATCCAAAAACAATAAACAACACTCTTCGTTAAGTTATAATTCCTATCTTCTAACTACACTTCACTGAATCTTTAAAGCTTGTTTGAAGTCTTCTTATTTAAATTTTCCTCTAACGGGTTGGCAATTATTTGTTATGGGTAAGAGAATTTTACTCTAATCTTATATTTCGTTCTTCATTTTTAACGCCAATTACCTGACACCACTTTTATTATGTCGTGGGTTGGCCAAGATTATATATTCTATAAATATATATATTTATTTGTTTTATTATATTGAATAAAACAACTTTAATTTTGGCCTTGAAGCGTAAGTTCGTATCTCCTTGATCGCTCGTGGATCCTTTTCTAAGAGTGCGATAATAATATTTTTTTTTAGGAAAATAAATAACAAAGGGTTTCTTTCTTGACTTTACCAAATAACATTAAAACCTATTGATCTATTACACATATAAAAATAAAATGGGATTAATTGACGAGCTCCCGAGGCTCAATTCTAGATAGACTTTTACGGGCGAACAATTTAATTTGATATCTTTGACATTAGCCAGACACCCAATAAACTATTATTAATGCACGGGGACATAAACAACAGGATTATTATTTGATTACATAAGGTAAGGAAGATTAATACCCGATTCCAATTAAAATATCTTCGTGAATTTTGTCCCTGAGATGCGTAGCTCGAGTAGCTGGTTGTTTTCTCGATAGATGGCGTTCGTCGACCAGGCTAGCGATTTGACAAGTGACATGACGAGGGATCTAGGTTTGGTAGAGGAGGCTTCAAGCGAAAGCTTAGTCCTTCTATTTTAGGTGGTTGGGGTGACCTTAACCTCTTTTTCTTCCGGACGAGATGAAATCGTTGTCTCCTTTTTTCTATCTAATTGGGGTTTGTCCAACTCAGATAGAGTAAGCTTTGGATCCTCAAGCTGGGTAGATTGATATTCACTACTCTTGGGGCTCGAACCGGGGACTTTCTTGTCTCTTCTGTTAGAACCAACCACAAAGCCTCGTTTCCTAGTGTCAACATGTTTTATACCTCAATTAACCCCAGGGGGGAAATGGAGGTGTGGAGGACTCCTAGATGGTACGTAACTGGAGTTTTCCTTTCTGGAGGCTTGTTTGCCTAATCGGCATTTTGAATCCAAGGGAAGGATGTAATACGAGGTCGCCCGTTTGCACTTTTGCTATTAGTGTTTATAAATTTCACCGTTTTCATATGTTACCGGAAAACTATCGAACTGAAAAAGTTAAAACCAGATGTCATTTCATTATTATAACTTTAGTTCTCCTTGCCGGGTGGGCAGCCTCGATACATATATACGGTCGCTATTTCATCCTAAATTTCGTTAACCCGTTATATCTCTACACTGTGTCTTTGTCTCTTTTACATGTTTCAACCCGTCTATTATATTCTTCCAGTTAAGGGAGTGTAACTTCATATTTCCTTATCCGGACGCGGGCGGAGCTTACGGTATAATAAGTATGTTCTTCTCTGCTTTGATAAGGCTGATGGGCTGTGTTATAACGATGGGTACGTGTTCATTTTGGTCAGATTTTTATTGTGTTTGGTCGCCTAATCATGGTTTTATCAAAGCGGATTCAATAGCCAAAGATACACCTGTTCATTTTGTCTTTTTGCAAATACACACCAATTTTAACTGGTCGGAATTTATGCCACCCTAAGTTTACTCAGCTGCTTAGATCATTTTGCGTTAATACCTTTTCCTCTCGCAGCTGTTTCTTTGTATGTGTGTTTGTGTTTCCCCCTAAGGTTTCCAAAAGATTTGCCTGCCTTACTAATGCCAATTTTTTTCTTAATATATGTACACTTGCAATAAAAGTATTTCGCTCTATTCCACATTGATTCAGTGCTACTAAATGGCATGTTATTTCAATAGTTATTATGTTTGCCTGATTTCAAGATTTCCTATTTCCAACAGGGTGAACATTTGTGAAGTTCCTCGTTGAACCTACCTCTCCTTGTAATTCTGGCGTCGTTACACATGTACAACTGTAATATTCAACATTATATATATATATATATATATATATATATATATATATATATATATATATATATATAAAACGGGTGTTTTAAAAAGATTTACATCAATTTGCAATCAAATAACATTGCCAGTTCCAGTTAAAATTACTTCAAATTTTAACAGCATGTGTAGAAACAGGTCAGGATTTTGTTTATTGTTTGATATTTTATCTTTACAGGTATACAAATGCAACTCACTGGAAGTGAAAAAGCGTTTTGTGTGTTCTGGTATACTCGAACACAGTCGAACAAGACTGTGCAGTGTGCATTTGTGAGAGAGTTCTTTAAACAGTCACTAAGGGTAATGCAGATTTGAACATGAACCCAAAAAATTCAAAGAGAAAGGCTGTCTCTGCAGGGCAAGAGGATCATGATGAGCAATACCCTCGGAAGAGACGGTCGGACGGGTTCGACAATTACTTTTGCGAAGCTCCACGAAGTCCATAAGAAGAACAAGTCTGGAAACCCGGATTCCTCCAACGACAGTTTGGCGCATCGTGGGTTAACGCTTGCTAATGAAACCCTACAAGCTGCAGCTAGTTCAGGCCATAGCAGATGGCAAGTAAAGCGCAAACAATTCTGTGTTGATATGCAAGAGAAACTTGAAGAAGACGACTTCAAAAACGTCTTGTTTTCAGTGATGAGGCAAACATTTCATACAAATGGTAAATTCAATAAGCATAATGTTCGCGTTTGGGGCAAATAAAATCCCCATGGCACAGTTGAGCACGTGAGGGACTCACTTAAAGTACAGTTGTTCTGCGCTATCTCCAAGAACCATCTTCATGGTCCGTTTTTCTTAAAGGGAAATGTGTCAGGCCCTGTTTATCTGCAAATGCTTCAGAACTGGCTAATGGATGAGTCCCGTTCAACAGAACGGGACTACACCTCACTGGAAGCTCACTGCGCGGGCTTATCTCACTGACAATTTGTGAGAGAGATGTATAGGGCGTGCTGGTGATGAAAATAATGTGCTCTTTAAATGCCCGTAACATTCACCTGATCTGAGACCTTGCGATTTTTTTCTCTGGGGCTATGTGAGGGACTGGTCTATGTCCCCGCTGTTCTGCAAACCTAGATGAACTCAAGCAGGGAAACATTACCGCCCTAAGGCATGCTGGAGTAGGGAGGAGCTGGACTACCGATTTGACCTGTGCCGTATCTCAGGCGCTGCGCATATTAAACATAATTGAAATAGTTCATGGAATCCACATACCTTTGATTTCTCATTCAAATTTGAAGGAATAAATCTTATGTTGCTTAACATTAAGCCTGTTTAGTTTCATTTGCCTTGACTATGTAGTTTCTATGATATTTACTCAAAGGATATAATTTTTTTAAACACCGTGTATATATATATATATATTTATATAAATATATATATATATATATATATATATATATATATATATATATATATATAAACGTATTTCGCTTTATTTTACATTTGTTCATTACTAATATATTTTATATTATCTCTGCAATTAATAGCTATTCCCTCTTTCAGGTTTTCATAAGTACCACAGGGTGCTCATTAGTGAGGTTCCTCGTTGAGCTTACCTTACCATGCAATTCGTGCGTTGCTACATGTCATCATTCAAGTGAGATGGAAAGGATGAGAGCTGAATAAACGTGGATCTGCCCGAGTAAAAACTCTAGGTTCCAGGGTAGCATTGATTTGATCCTTTAATTTTATCATTAAATGGTGGAAATGACTTCCTTGATGATCCATAGCCTTCGTGAAATATTTCATACCCCAAGTTTAATGTGAAGGGGCACAAGATGTACCTTCTGAGGGTAAATAAGTGCTAAGTGCTTCACATTGTATTTACAAAACAACATATGCAATTCTAGATGACCAATCATATTTTTTCAGGGGTTGTTTGTTACAAAGACACAAAAAATCATATGCTTTTAATATTAAAGATTAAACAGCTTAATAAATTTTTTCCAAATTATTTTCATTATCTTAATCACTTTCTTATTTTTACCAGTAAATAAATATTTTTTATTTACGTTATTTGATGGAAAATTTACACCATCTTAAAAAAAAACGAGACTAGAATATGATGATTTCAGTTTATTAAATATAAAATTTGTGTAAAACTCTATGGTAATAATTAAAATCTAATTTCTTGTATATATACATAAGATAAATTGCGTTCAATTGACGATGAAAAATGCGTATTTGTATCTAGAGCACTAAAATAAGAGAGATGGTGACATTTGGCCAACATGCAAGGAATAATCTTAACTTTATAAGAAAACAAATAGTATACTGGATTTGTTTGGTCTCTGTAAGATTAATATATATGTGATTATAATTGACTATAATTAATCTAAAAAATACTTCTATTTTTTATATTAAAACTTTAAATGTAGCCTACTTCTATTGAAGAAATGAGTTGAAGTAAATTTATAAAGTATTATTAAATTGCTTCTGTTTAATAACACAACATTTTAATTTTCGATAAATATGTAAAACATCGTAAATGTATTAAATTAACTAAATTGAGGAAATGTATTATTATTTTGAATTCATATTAAATGTATTAACCGGTCTTATATTAATTCTATTTGTTCATTGGGGTCTCGGATAGTAAAATACTCATTCGTCTAAATATTATAGAAAAATGTCTGATGAATTACATGTATACTATGGAATAGCAATTGTAAGACTTTCTAATCGTGTCAAGATTTGTAAAATTAGTTAATGTAACTAGAAGGTCATGTCGAATAGATTCGAATTTATTTAAGCTTCTAAATGTTAAAATACCTCATGAGTGCTGGTCTTTTATGTAAAGCGGGTGTTGAAAGGGCCTGGAGAAGAATTGAAAAATCTACGAAGAGAGTGCTACATAACGAGACGTTTTATACGGAATGGAGATTTTGCCACCATACGCAGAAATTCCCAATTCCAGCCATTCAGGAACATCCAAACTACAGAAGAAGAAGAACTGTCATCAGTTATTGGTACTAATCTCCATGGAGTTATACATATAAATAACCAGCGACCCCTCCGAAGGATTGTAAAGAAGAGAAAGAAGATGGCTTCGCCAAGAAAACAACAAATTATTCCCTTTTACCAACCTGGGGAATACCATCATCATAAAGACTCCCGTCTTAAACGAAGCATCCGCTACGCGATGGTTAAAAAATCGTAGATATTTCCTGCCTTACCGCCCCAGACGGTTGATCGGATTCTACCAACGATCACCTTCTCGCAGAGCCAAACTTGAAAGAACCAAAATCATTAAGCCGTGCGAGACTATGAAGCAAGAATAACTCGCAAAGTTCATTTCTCCTCGCTGGAGCACCATCAACCAGCTTGGATACGATACCATGAACCCCTAAAAATAGGTGGGGGTTTAGACCTAGTCTGGAACCCATCCTCACAGCTTAAAAGGAGTTAACCCTGGAACAAGAGAAACCAACAGACGAAATAACGCCATTCGTTTGGCCATTATTTAAAAATTAATATTAGTGTTCCGAATAACACTGATAGTATTAAAAATAATTCCAATAAAATTCATTGTTTTTTTAGTTTAAAAGTGTAAATGGTGAAAAATTCAGTGTCCGGTAATAAGAATAAGAATAGTAATTTAGTTAGACAAAATTTAATGTATAAAATCCGTGTAATTATTCATTTAAAGTTAATGCATTATTATTAAGCTCCCTTATTTTAATAAAAGTGTTGTGTTGCATACACAAAAAGTAATGTATAACAAAAGGGGTTTGTTCTCAATAAGGGAGTGCAGCTCCTACTTGCGGAAACTCAAATAAATGTCAAACGCTTGGCATAACCTAAGTAAAACAAAGATGGGCAGGATTGCTAAGGCATCTGAAATTTATATTTTGCAGAAAGAATAAGAAATAATTGAAATAGGAAAAGAAGAATAAAGTTGTCGTACGCGGAAAGATTAAACTGTATACATAAAAAAAAAATAAGACAGACCCCAAGGGAGCGCTTGAGCATTTTGAAATTTACGTTGCAGCCAATTGTAAAAATTTATTTCCTTAGTTGCTAAATGTAAACTGCCTGACTATGTCTTGCAGCTTCTATCTGGCACCCTTCCTCCCCGCCTAAGACGTATCAGTGGCAAATGCTACAGTTATGGAAGGTTTTTCATTGCTGTTATACAGTAATAAGGCTTTACAGCTAGCTTTATTAGAGTCAATGAATAGTCGCCATTCTTTTGGATTATACCGACTCACAATAGCTTGCAAGAGACCGCTGATATGGTAGGAGAAACAAATGTTTTCTTCTTATAAGTAAAATGATAAAAACTGCAAATCATGCTTAGGGAATGGGAAACTTTAATATTTGGTTGGAGAGGATTCTATTCTTAAGGTCTGGAACTAAGCGACTCTGCCATTTATTTGGTAATTCCAAATCACCCTCTAATTCATTTACCTCAACTTGACTTAAAAATTGTAAGGAAATATTTACATCAGGAATATATATATCATAATTCCCTGTCTCTATATTAATAGCAGATTCTTCAGATGAGCTGATATCTAAAATCCTTGCTAGTGGATCTTGCGGTGGATTTGTTTCATTAAGTGGTACTGGTTTCATTGCGAATTCGGCATTCCCTACGTGATTTTTGATTTATTTATCGTTGTCAAATTCGTAAACTTTGACAAACAAACATAACAATAATTGAAGTGATAATTCGGCTGACGACAAACCATGGTGACTTACAACGGCTTATCTTTTCTTTTACCATTCATAAAAGCCATTACAGTGCATTACACTGTAAAGAGTAAATATGTGTTGCGCAGTATCTATGTTGATTTCTTAACTTACCGTCAAAATAACTTTGTAGGAAAGTTTAATATTTGTTGTTATTTTTATAAGTTGATGCTTGAGAGTGTTTTGTCCACAGACAAAGCAGAAGTTGTCTAGGTGGCGTAGACAAGCACCTTAATTTGATGTCATTTTGAACTACTATACAAAATAATAGAATAAAAGCAAAAAGGTCACCACTACCTAACACTTGTTCATCGGCAGAAAGCTTCAACAACTGTTCTTGACTCCTACATATCAACTGACCTTTGGGCCGTTGCCCATTGCTATCCTCTTGACTTTGGACAAATTTTATTTATCATAATTGTTCGAATTTGTATATAATTAGCAAAAACAAATGCTCTTACCTGGAAAAGTTGGTTTCATATTACTGGCATTAAGCAGATAAAAACCAAAATACAGATGTGGAACAAAGTTTTAGTAAAACTGGTTTGCATTTTTGCTGGCTAGAAATTATCTAATGTATACCACTTGTAGGTGCCTTTATCAGCACTAGGACAAGTTAGCGTGATGAAATCACAGGTGCTAAGATTAAAACGCAAAGAATACATAAAAAATATGATGAGAAAAAAGGCAAGCAGATAAGTAAAACAAAGAATGGCCGGACTGCTGATGCCTCTGAAATTTATATTTTGCAGTCAGGAAGGAATAAGAAATAAATGAAATAGGAAATTAAGAATCAAGTTGTGGTGCGCGGAGAGATAAAACTGTATACATAAACTGTGTATATTACTCCGTTATATCTCAAACTTCTGGATATTTGGAAATATATACACTTTTGTGCTTTCTTCTTCTTTAATTCACATCTCCATAATGGATCTATCCACTATTATTTTGGGGAACTTTCTTAGGGAATACCGTTTCTCTTTTCTCTTCCCTTTTTACTCAATATTCACGTACCATGACAACATTTTCTTTTGGGCGGGAGGGGCATCGTTGTATCTATTCTATTGATCAGTAACTTAGAAAACTGTAACTTTCCACCTTCTTTCTTCATTGGACACCACTAATTCTACAAGTGACAGCCATGATGCGTCCATTCGTTTTTTTCTTAGATCGTTTAAGAGTTTATGCGCCACTTTTTCACATTCTCTTGCAACGCTATTCAGAAAGCAAATCAGCCTAGGCGAGCCGGCGAGCGTCTTCTTAGGGATAATCGTGCGTTTGACACTAAAACGACTACACCCTCTGTCGCATATACGCAAACAGCTCAGTCACACACTGTCAATCTGAAATATGTCCGTAAAACCACACTCGCCGAAACCTCGTCTATAATAAAAAAATCTACACGAACTGTTTAAGCTTAATTTCACTCTATTTTCTCCTCTGGAGTTTCATTCTTAATCCGTCATCCCTAATGTGATTTATCTGCCTTTTTTCACAAAAGATACTTCATATCATCCTTCCTTGTGCCTCATCAGTTACTTAGAAATTCTCTCTATCCCCACCTCAACTACATATTCTCGCCTTTGTCTCAATAGAGGAAATAATCTCTCTCCTCTCTTCTGAAAAGACCTAATCTTCTCTTGAAGCTTAATATAAAGGTTTCTAACGAAACAGCTCTCAGTGTTTTTCTCTGCTCTTTTTCTAATACTAATTATTTTCAAAGTTTACTATATTTATAAATTCTTGCAGCGCATAATATATTTTAGTCGAGAACTATGTTAATAGTGATGTTGCGATAAAAAACGAGTATTTATTTAATATACTAGGGGTTAGTGTCAAATTCAGCCACTTTAAAGCCTTTATTTACATTCCATGATGCGTTTTGTTGAAGTTAGCCTAACCTATAATTTCAGTGTTTTGACAAAAATGGCTGAGGTGAATAGAATAAAATTAGAGAATATAATTGCGGTAGTGAGAATATGAGAATACTTACATACTAATATTTCACGTGGTATTTGGACGAATTAGATCATATTATCCTCCACCTAAGCGTTTGTTTACTTTTTCAAGGCTTATTCTAGTTTGTTTGTTCATGAGTTTTTAATAGATTTTAACTTATAACAAACATACAAATACTTTTCAGGTCTTTTAGTGCAAAATTCGATTTAAAAATATGGCTGGACGAGATCTTTCGTGTGATTAATATGGTATGGTAATGAGTGCAAGATTTTAAGAATATGTCGTAGCTTGGTAATTAATGAGAATTAATCTGATAAATAAGAGGATAATGAGATTAGAATGGGGAATTGAGAGAATGAATCGAGGAGAGGATAGGTTAGAGAGATAATAAGTATAGTTTATTAAGGATTGAGAATAATGAGAAGCAGAATAATAGACATTTGAACGTGGCAATATATGATTGAATGAATCTTAAATTAGTTAGTGGTGGGTAAGGGTAGGTTTGCCACAGTAGTGAAAGATGCAATGATACTAGTTAATTATTAGGTAATTTATGGTATGTTGAATCTGTGTGACAGAGCAATACGATACCTCTTTGCTTCATAAAGATTCAGTCCCATGCAAGTAGGAATGAAGTGTGCTGGGAGTGGAGAAGCTTTTAGTATGAAAGTGAATAGAATTGAAGAAAGAAATAAGAAAGATGAAGTTTGAAGTAGGAGTGAGAATGAAGTGCCTGTGTTGGTGACTCCAGGATTAAATATTTGGACGGGAGGTTTTCGGCAACCAGGTGGAATGAATTGATGGTTTGTTTCCCAGGCTGTTATTTATTCAATTGTTGATAGGTTCATGGGAAGATATAAATATTGACTGTATTTGAGAGAAAATGGGGTATATATGTTTTTTAAGGAATATGGTGGAGGGATTAAGTCTTTAAAGGCAGAAAATTAGGTGCTGTTACTAAATAGGGAATTTTAAGTAAAGGACTTCTTGTGATAATTGTAAGGATAAGCATTTGAATAAAGTTAAAACCGATGCTTCAGGGATAGGAGGGCTGTGATTTCCCTATACCAATCCTCGTAGTCTTAGAAACATGAAGGATGAAATATTAAGTTATATCTTGATGAATAAGTAGATGTAATAAGAGTAACACAATCCTGAGATAGTGAAGATAAAATTAATTACAATGTGGATGCATATGAACAAGCGAGTTTATAATATGGAAATTGTTGAGAATAGAGGTTCCTTGCCGCCATGTGCTCCTTGAAAACAACGAGGTCAGGAGGGAGGACCATAAGATCAGTCAAACTACAAAACTCCTTTCTGCGATAAGCGAAGGATTGGAATCTTAAACGCGCGTCTCTTTCGCCTACCGGGGTGTTATCGAGAAACCTCCACAGGAGTACTTCCCATCCATTAAGTGCCGTGTTGGTCCAATGAGAGGTTCCATGGAGCCCCCCCGGTCCCTCCAACTGGCGGAGGCAGAAACGGTTCCGGCTGGTTGCTATATATTTTTGGACCTAATTAGGCATCGACAGTATATGCCTGCCTTTTTACAACGAAACATGTCATTTTCGATTTCGCTTCATTTCCGAACGAGCCCAAAGGCTACAATTCTACCGAAGGATCTGAGCCTTAGGCAATCACCCCATCCTTAGTTTTCAGTACATTTAGTTTGGCACGAATACTCCCTCCAGTTAATGTTACTAGTAGAGGTAAAATTCCCTGGGGTTAATGTCCTTCGAATAAGCAACCGATCCCTGTTTCATCTCTTAAAGCATCGAACCCAAGATAGGCTGAGACGAATCATTCTGTGGCTCCCTTACCAATCATCTCTGTGTGCGTACGAACGGAGGCTCTTTATAGCCTCCCGACCACACTCCAGTAGAGTTCGCTCTTCTTTGTATTAGATCAATTATTGTAAACATCGAGTATCCATTGCCATTATTCCATTTAAAATTATTTATTTTGTACAATGGATAAATATTAAAGCTTTTTGTTCCTACTTTTACATCAGCCTCATAGCCCGCAGATTTCATTAGTTTAATAATGGCCAACAGCACTCTATCCTTTGTATTTAAAGGCCAGAGTTGAGTCAAAGTCACTCGTTTGACCTTGAACGTCTACGAATTTCGGGTAGAATTTACGTATATGTATGTCTGTGGGTCATTCTACGACATAATATATATATATATATATATATATATATATATATATATATATATATATATATATATATATATATATATTAACTGGTGTCAGGTTTATAGGGTCTTTAAAAAGTTCCTTTTAAGGTCTTATAGAGGTTTTAGGATTGAAGGTTAGACTATTGAGAAAGTAAGCAGAAATAATCTTGCGAATTATTTTTTCCATTTATTAGGTGTAAGTTTTAAGACTGCTCTTCTCATTTATTCCTCCCAACGGAATTTTACCCTTTCGGACCAAGAAAGGTTTAGTCTAGTTTTGTTCTCGGTGTTGTGAGCAAAGTTAAAGGCTCTCCTGTTAATTCGTGTATTTCTGAGTGCTCAGACGGAAATTATTAATCGTACCGTGTATATTCCGATTTTATTCTCGTTGACACTCCCGTTAAGTTTTTTTTTTAAGTTTACTTTGAATTCGCAACCAACAAGTCTTTATTCGACCAGTTTAAATTACAAGCAGAATCTCTTACTTTATCCGGAAAGGACCTTCTTTCCTATATACGAGAAGAGAAGAGCCGAGAGAGCGAAACGAATAGACAAGAAAGAATTAGAGAGTAAAGAAAGAGAACGCATCCGATAACATGAACTGGAAATGAGAACAGCGAGAGTCGAAACGCTCTCCTCAACCCGCGGAATGACAACCCACAAACTGCGTCCGTGAAGTTCTCCGTTTTCAAGGAAAGAGAATATTTCGGGTTCTATCTAACGTATTTTGCAAAGATATTCAATGTAAATAACTGGGGTATTGAAGCTGACGCTCTTGCTATACTTCTGCCGTTATTATGCTATAAGCTACCAGATATTTTTATATCCCTTCCTTCCGGTGGCATCGATCGATTATTCGACATAAAACTCGGAATTGTTAACCGCGTATAACCCAAAGCCCGATTTCTACGGCGTTAAATTTCGTCACGCCCGTATAGAGCCGAAACAAACTTTCCCACAGTTTGGGTATACGCTTCAGAGAAATTGCAACTTCAGGCTCGATGCTTCTAAAGTTCTTCGCAAGTATGAGCGTTAGTCGACTTTATTCTGAAGGACGAGCTTATGGCTTCGCTTTAATTTGACATTTGATCTCTTGTGAAGGACCGGAGTTGTTCCCCCTTCAATGTAGGCATCGATGAAGCCGATCTATTCGCTGCGAGCCACAATAGCTACTCTAAGGAAGGAAGAAAGGCTGAACCATCGTCCTCTAAAGGTAAAAGTGGTAAATAAAAATTTACTCCCCGTGACCCTAGCAAGTTTGTCAAAATAAATGGCCCCTCCAAGCCAAGAAACATTTCTTTGTCAGAACCCCGTGACGTTACGTCACTTTTGACGAATGTCCCTTCATCATACATCCACAGGAGGCCCATCGTGTGTTTTTCCTGCGGTGTTGAACGACATTTGAGGACGCTCTGCCCTCAGAACTACCAATTCAGTCCTTATTCCTTCAATAGAGTGCATCAAATTTGTGCTTTCCCCGCGCCACCACCCTCGCAAGTTGAACCGCCTCCCTCTCTGTCAGTTTCTCCTGCAGCTGGCCATCAGGTTAACTTCTTGTTCAAGAAGAGCTCCCCAGGAAGCTTGAAGTTTGAGACCGGATCATTACACGGATGCAGGGTCTCCACCCTTGTTCGCGATACAGGGTGTGCGTGTATTGTGGTGTCGGACGAGCTACTTCCCCCGATCGCTCCGAAACATGATAAGTTAGCGGTAGTACATGACTACCTAGGGCGTGAAAATCGATTCCACATTGTGAAGTGCTCTATCAAATGCGCTTACTCTACCAACTGGGCTGAAAGAGTAGTGGCCCCAATAAAATTCTGCGCTGTTCTAGCCGGAGAGTGCCAATGGGTTACTTCCACTATTGTGGTTCAGCCCATCCTCACGCGATTCTAGGAGATAAAGGAAGCAGACGCACCACTCTTTGAATCACCCTGCGACTCCGAGTTCAGCGGCGTTCCGAATAATAAATTCGTTAAAAAGCAAAAAGACTGCAATTCACTCCACCCTCTCTGGGCCAAAACTCATAATAAGGTTGAGGAGTCCACCCACGGTAATAAAGTCGTACCATGCCTGCTTGGAAAGCAATAGTTTCGAGTCCCATGCCCTATGCATCCCCAGTCTTCAGGTCCCCCTCATATTAAAGACGGCCCATAATACCCTTTTCTCTGGCCATTTAAACCATATAAACAGCTCAGAGAATTTTTAAATATTTTTATTGGCCCGGTGCGGTAGATAGATTTTTTAATTATTGCCGTTCATGCAATATCTGTCAACGGACAGACGCAAAAGAATGCATCAGATCCGCTCCGCTGCAGCAGGGACCCATCATAGCTGAACCCTTCGCCCGTATGGCAATCGACCTGATAGGCCCCATTCACTCTCCGTCTGAGGACAAGCTATATCACGTAAACATGCTCAGGAGGTACCAATGAGGAGCGTGCATCAATAATATCGTAGCCATTGATGATAAGTCGGCCCTGGAAGCAGACTATCACATAAATCCGCTAAATGTGGTGCAAGTGGCTTGCATTGAACAGGAAAAGGAGTGCCCTTGCCCACTCTGCCCAGCGCTACCGAATTCCAGTCATCTGACTTTGACGTTAACGTCAGGCTTTCCCCTGATTTAAAGAGTCAGCTGCCACATTTATTGAGTTACTTTGGAGACATGATATTCGAGGTTCCCGGCTGTGCCGCTCAGTTCAACATGACATTATTTTAACCTCCGTGGAGATTAATCGTTTTAAACCGTAACCCCTGTCCATCCATTTAAGAGAGGTATTCAACATAGAAGTTACTAAATGGTTGAATTTAAAGAGTATAGAACCCTCCCAATCTAATTAGTGTTCCTACTGTGTTAGTAAAAAAGTCAGATTGTTCATATAGGCTGTGCGGCGATTTTTGAAAACCTAATTCGGTGACCTTGTTCGAGCCTATCCCCTTGATCGACCAAAATCTCAATCACTTTGAAGAGGCAATTTACATTACCGAATTGTACCTATGTAAAACTTAATATCAGATTTCCCTTAAAGAGTAATACGGCTTTCTTCAGACACAAAGTCTTAATGCAGTTCCGCCTTCTCCTCTTCGGCTTGGTGACGGCTTGTAGTAATTATAACTGCATGATGCCAAGAATATTAGATGGGTTGGCAAACGTGACTTTTTATTTCGATAACATTTAGGTTGCAACTCGCAAATCCCGTACGAGAAAAATTATGCCGTCATCGAAAAGGAGATTTTAGGCATTATATGGGCCATACAGAATTTTTTAATGTATTTATTAGGTAAAGAATTCCAGGTAGAGAAGGATCATAAGCCCCACGAATATTTGCGAAATGTAAAAGATAACAATGGTCACCTTATGCATTGGATAAATTTTGTGCTTCTCACTTTTATGTTTAATCTTGCTCTTTTTGTTTAAAATGTTTATATTCAAACAATAACTTTATCTGTTCACAAATTTAGACCGATCCCGTAACGCTTTGGATCTTTCGGATCAAATAATTCACTGTATTTTATATTTCTCTTTATAACTTTTTATGTTGTCTTTTGTTAAATCTTCTGTGTATGTTATTTGTGTAGCTTTGGTTCGTTTTCGACTTTGGGTAATCGACCCCCGTTTGAACTAACGATAGTCCTTGTGTTCTTTGTCTAATTCACTTATTTCTTGTGTTCCTGGATACTCTTTGTACGTAAATATGTCCAAGCCACCAAAGCGCGAACCGGCCAAGGTCAGGTATCCCACCGATGTTCCCCAGCCTTCAGGGTGGGAAAATTTGACACTTTTAATACACATCAAGTGGTTGTCAAATGCCACTTTATTTTAAAATAACATCTTGAGAATATAGAAGTTATCGACAATAGAGGTTTCTTAACGCCATATGCCCTTTCGAAACCATCTGGTCAGGCACGAGGTCAGACAACGTGAGCCAGGATCGTCGGAACAGTCAGAATATCAAACTGCTTTCTGCGATAAGCGAGGAATTGGAATCTTATAACCGCGACTCGGTCACTCCTGAGTCGTTATCGAGAATCCACCGCGGGAGTACTACCTATCCCTCAAGTTTCCAGCTGGTCCCTATATATTGTTGGTCCCAATTTGGCTTAGACAGTATAGGCCTGTCTTTTACAACGAAACAGGTCATTCTCAATCGTGCTCCATTTTCCTACGAGCCAGAAAGCTAGAATTCTACCGAAGGATCTGAGCCCCAGTCAACTGACCCATCCTTGCTTTTCGGTACATTTCGTTTGGCACGAATACTCTCTCCAGTTAGTGTTGTAGCGGGCACCGAACCTACACTCTAACCCTAATCTATCCAACCCGCTTCCTAAACTAAGTCAGACGTGAAAAATGAAACGGATGTATAAACAGTCCTTTATTTACAAAAATATGGAGTAAATATATTTGAGATCTCGATAAATATATAATAAAACAAACTTACTTATGAATACTACCAATCAAAAAATCAATTCTCTTATTCAACCTAAACAACGAAAAAAATATCTAAAAAATTACAAACAACCTAGCGAGGCCTCTTATCTCACGTTTAGGGTTCCCCGGAAAAGAGTCTTGCCGGCTGACACACATGTGGGAGCAATTTTTGCGCACGTCTTTTTATTAGAGGCCTTGATCTCCGAGCTCATACAATATAAAGCGATCCGTTTGCTTCCTGAGGCTCTTTAAAAGCCCTCCGTCAAACAAAATACAAAGTATGGACTTATCAAATTCACTTCAAATTGTTGCAGATTTTTCAAAATCAGCCACTCTTTACTAAAGGAATATTATCAAAGTAATTATCAGAATAATAAATAGAGTGGTTGCTGGGAAAAGAAAAAAAAACATAAATATAAATATAAATAAAATATAAATATATATCTATATCTATATCTATATATATATATATATATATATATATATATATATATATATATATATATAATAAACATCTCTTCATTCACATACCTGCTCGCACAGAGGAAGGGAGAAAGTATTGGTAAAGGGGCAAGAGAATGGCCCTAAAAACACTCTCACATTCGTTCCCCCACAATGCTAGTACTAGAAATTAAACTCCCCGTGGTTAAAGTCACTCGAATAACCAACCAATCCCCATTTCATCTTTTAAAGCCTCGAAACCAAACTATGCTGAGACGAATAATTCTGTGGCCTCCTTGCCAATCATCCATGAGACCAGAGGCTTGTTATAGCCTGCTGACCACTCCCGTACAGTTCGCTCCTCTTTACTCCACGTAGCACGATTAGATCGATTATTGTAAACTTCTAGTATCCTTTAACAATATTCCATTTTAAGTTATTTATTTTGTATAACGTGTAAATATTTAAGTTTATTTAGGTTCCTTCTTTTTCAGAAGCCTCATAGCCCACAGCCTTCGTTAGTTTAATAATTGCCAACTGAACTCTATCCTTTGTATTTATATCCCTCGTACTCCTTCAGGGAAATTAGTTCCAAATTATTCCACTTCTAGCCCCCATCTCTGTCATTTTCAGAGTTGGGTCAAGGTCACTCCTTTGACCTTGAGCGTCCACGCATTTCGGTTAGAAGTTAGGCATATATCTATGGGTCATTCTACGACAGATATTTTTCAAAGAACAGGTAGGACTAGAGAAAGCTAATTATGAAAATATGAAATCGCATTGTTTCAAAAGTAAATGAGTCAATTAAGCAAGGGTGAGTTATTCACAGTAGAGTCTTTTACAAACCCCCCGGAAGGACTGATGCTTTTGAAGAATTAATGATAAGGGAAATAATTAAAGGATGTACATAGAAAAAATGCATTTTCTTGCTGATTTTGATTATCACTCTGTGGACTGGGAATATATAATAGGAAGGGATTGAGTAGGTTGTAAGTATATCGAATGTTTCGATGGTAATATATTCATAAATTCCAAAATAAGCCAAAAATAGCTGCTAATATGATATATCTAGTACTTAGAAACAATGATCATTTCTTTCAGTATATGACTGTATGGAAAACATTGTGCATTAGTGATCATCAGATTATTCGTTTTAGCTTAGGATTATTAAACACTTGAAAACAACTTGCTAAATCAGGTAAATTGAGATGGTGGAATTCAGTTGTTTAAATACTTATTAGATTTTGACTACTTTGAGAATATATTAAGTGTAGTTGAAGAGGAGTGTATTCCAAAGAAAAGTAATTACAGAGATAGAAATTCAGGACGCCTTTATGTCAAATCGGGACATAGGTAGAAAGCTTTCTGAGAAGAAAGGGCATAAGAGAGATAGCAGTTGGAAAGCACTGTTATGAATGTAAATCATTATATCTCGACTAGGAATGAACTAAATGAGATAATTATGCAAATCAAAATGGAATCAGAAAATAATTTATAGTAGCTCAGACCGACTGTGGAAATTAGCCCAGGAGAGGTCAAAGGTGAAAACATTCACAGACAGAGTCTGGCCATATCACCTTAGTTGATGGCACCAATAACGTTTAATCAGTTTGAAACACTATCGGGCGCCCCCGCCCCTTCATTGTTCTCAGTTATCATCCCCCAGTGGAAAGTAAAAAACGAGAACTATCACTCCCCGTCCTCCCAGCCGCTGTGAGACGCCCTTGACTTGTGGCTGTTTACACGGCTACATCCCAAGTCTCTCATGGGACGCCACCAGGTGTCATACTCTTCTCTCCTTAACCCTGTCCCCCGCAGAAACACGACGTATTTATGCAAGCGACTCCATTGATTGTCAACGTGAGTTTCTTCCGACGTCCATCGGTTAGATCGTTCCCCGTTGGGTCGCCGTGTCGACGACTGTGATCCATTGAGCGGATCTTACTTTCGTAATCTCTCTGCATATACTCAGATTACCCTTCTTCGTTATTCCCAAATCGGAGGGCTAACGGGGATGAACTCTCCGTTCATTCCCTCCATTCTACAAGGTCCGTGTACCTTAACCTCAACCGCAAGACAAGAGCAAGTAATTCCGAGAAGTCCTTCCTTGCAGATTCTCATTTGGTCACCGTGCCGACACCAGTCCTTGGAGTGGACTCTCCCCCCCCCTCCTTCGTGATTCCCATTTGGAGGACAATTAGGAACCTGATCCACTCTCATTTTCTGTCTGCTTGACAAAGTCCCCCCGACGCTTCGACCGGTAAAGCCATCGAATAACCCGCCGCAGAGGTAAAACCGAGGTCTCAATCCCGTGATATTTTCTCTATTTAATTCACTACCAGAAACCCCCACAATTCCCCGCATTTAATTAATATTATCTCAACCCGCGTTTAATAACGGTCTTTCAAGTGATTGTTACAATTCTCGGGCTATTCCCATTTATTCTTTGCCCACCTGTATTAACCGCTGGTCACTTATCCATTATTATATTAGTTTGCTTAGTTTCCATGACCAATAATAATTCTATTATTTATTTGTATATTAAAGGTTATTTTTGTAAGAGGTTTTTCTTTCAATAACTCCTGAGCTGGAATGGTAATACGATTCCCCCCTTTTATTGGCCAACCTTAAATTAACGCACTCAAATATAAATTAGGAAACAAGCCCTTAGTCACGACTTGCTGGCCTTGTTGAATATCCGTGGGCCTGATTCTGTATAAAGCGTGACACCACCGTGTCGTTCCTCAACAGCGACAATAAGAATAATAAAAAATTCTTTAGCTATTATAAAATCAATAAAAGATCTAGCCGGGATAATATTATAGAGACCATTAAATATGAAAAATTTATTAAAGAAGCTGATGTGGAAAAAGGTTTAGTAGTTAAACATCAGGAGTGAAGGATCTAAGTACTATTTATCCATATAAGAAAATAATTAAAAGACTTAAAATTGAGTTAACTACTACTACTAAGAGCTTCTGGCCCCGATGACATTCATTTTAGCTTACTGAAAGAATGTATGAAAATCAATGGAAGTAGCTGTGGAGAAAATATATAAGACTACTCGATTTTGGAGAACTATCAAATGATTAAAAAATAACGATTGTAGATTTTATATTTAATAGGGGGAGTAAAGAGGACCTGAATAATTTTAACTAGTGAATTTAAATTCAAAACCTTGTAAATTCTTGATAACGTAGTTAAAAGAACATGTAGATATGGGTAGGTTAATAAACAATGTTCAGCATGGATTTAGAACAGGTAGATCATGTTTAGGAAATTTACTAGAATTTTTGGAAGATGTGACAAATAATTAGATAAAGGAGATAATGTTGATGTAATTTACTTAGATTTTAGCCAAGCCATTACAAGGTTTAACATAGGGGAATGTGGGTGGATTGAGGATAGAGAATAGAGGAGTAGCTGCATAATGGGAAGCAGAAATTAGTGTTAAATGGAGTAACTTCACAGTGTAAATATGTTGTCGATGTGGTAAATCAGGGATGATTTCTGGATCTGATATTAGTTTAGATCATTATAAATGACCCTGGAAAAGCTGGTACTCGTAATAGCGAGGTGACAACTTTTCCACCTGAAGCCAAATTGGTAGATTCCGTAAAACAATTTTAGGGCAAGTTTAAAGGGCATAAAGACATAAACAAGTTACTTTCTTGGCGATATAAGTGGATGTGCTTTGCATAAACTCACTAGAGGATGAAAGGACGTAGGAGTAGTAAAAATATAATTCAATGAGTTTTTCTAGGCAGAGTATTGAGGCAAAATATAAAGTAAATAGAGAGTTGAGCTTCATGAAGCGAAATTTTAGTTACAAAGAATAGGAGGATCCTCTTAAACTCTATAACTCTTATGTTTGCTCACATCTTAGGTATTATAACAGCGATGGTCCCCTAAATTATATACATGATTCCAAAATGCTAGAGTGAGGACAACGGCGGGCAACAAAGAATATACCTTTCATGATGCACCTTCAATATGTAGATAGAATGAGGATATTAATTGTGTTCTCATTTAAATTAATGTGATGAGAGAAAATATAATTGAGCTTTACAAAATTTCTTCTGGGAAGAATAAGATAGATATTGGAAAGTTATATGAGTTGGATGATAATAATCGCACTAGGAAGTGCCACTTGAAAATTAGAAAACAAGTTTGCAGTTTAGATGTAGGAATAGAATTTTTCGTAAATTTAGTTGTAGAGATTGGGATCGTTTTACCACAAGAAGTTCTATATCTTGAAATCTAAAAATCTTCAAACTTATTTCGGAAAAATATTTTATATATTTTATTATTGCATATTGTAGTTGTGTGGTAGAGCTCTTTACGAGCCTTGAATCGTGATAACTTGAAGGCGATATTATGGACATTATCATTTAGATATAGTTTATGGAAAGATTCTCTGGTGGAGATTGAGTCAAGTATCCTTTAATAGCTCCTTCTGGCTTTTGTCATTCATAAAGATTGTTAAAAGATCCACTTAAGGCAATTCAAGAGAAAAGGGAAAGGGTTTAATTAGAGTGATGGAATGAAAAAGGTTTCTAGTGTATGCAAAAATAATTAAATGACCCTTTATTTTTTCTATAAATTCTATTCTAACGTAATATTAATCAATGAATTTCATAATCCTATTGACTGCAGTTTTTTCCAAGACATTCCGAGGCAAAGTCATTTTATGTTTGTATTAGTTATTTAGAAAAGAAATTCTGTGCGTTTGCATTTCTACATCTTTTCTTTGTTACGTGAACCGTTATTTTTATTCCTCATTTTGTTTGCTCTTTAAAATAATGAATTATAGGTTATATTATTGAACACGTTTGGTAATTAAATGCTTCCAAGAGTTGGCCACGTAGATACTAATCTGTCAAACGGGCTCTTTCTACGTTTAGAAATTATTTTATTTTTGCTCTTCGCTGGGCATCTTCCAAAATTGCAATGTCTTTTTGCATGAAAGGCGACCATATTGTACACCGTACTCCAAATGACATCGTAAAAATGCTTTATCTAAGGGAAAAATTAGGTATTTTGAAATACCGTAAATGCACATTTCTAGCTAGAAACATATTTGCTATTTGTAAAGATAGTGTACAATGTTTATATATTTTAGCTCACTGAAGTTTACGATACCTAAATCCTTTCTCATGTTAAATGTATTTAAAATTTGACCAGCCTTATTGAAATGTGAGTTAAGCAAATCTGTACCATATAAAAGGATCAAAGGTAACTCAAAGGTTGCACACAACTGGATCTCTAACAATCGGCAAAAATCATTATGAAGCAGAAATAATCCATTCTAGTTAATTACAAAACACAGTCTAAAATAAAAACTCTCAATTCTGTAATCCAGCTTAAAACGGATATGAAGCATAAAGCTAAATGGATTAGGTCTACTTCCGGAAATTCCGAATATGAGCACAGAATGTAGACACTTAGCTCACTAAGATAAATACATACGCACATAATTCTGAATACCTAAGAATAAACAAGAAAGACATACCTAAATTAATAAATCAAAGGGCTAGGATTTAAAATGTACAATTTCGTTATATAAACCTTTTAATAACAGAGCCCGGTTTAAAGAGGCCGTGAGATATATTAAAATTAGGCGAGGAATTAATGAATGAGCATTTAACAATGTTTCTTTGAATATAGTCATTAGATTTGTAAATAGATCTGAGAACGTGAGGGCACCATTTTGTTCGAGTTCAAGGGTTTAGTTTAATAGAGAGAACCAGATACTTAAGTTCAGTAAGAAAACCATTAATATCCTTAGAAGAAGGCCACAAACAAATAATAACGTCTATATATCGGAACCAAGCAAGGGTAAAATCGATAAATGTGGGTTGTAATTCCTTAGCCCCTGTTCTTTCAAATATATATATATATATGGATATTTTAGGGAAACTAACTTACTTCCTACCATTATACATTTTCCTCTTGTTTAGTTCCAATATATAGACGATATTATTTGTTTGTGGCCTTCTTCTAAGGATGTTAATGGATTTCTTACTGAACTTAATTCTCTGGTTACCTCTATTAATTTTCCCTTGAACTCGAACAAATGCCCTCACGTTCTTAAATCTACATATTCATAGGACTCCATCTGGAATTAAATTTCCTGTCTATCATAAGCCTACCAACGCAGGTTCTTATATTTAGTTTTACTGAGGTCATAATGATAAAGTTAAACCGTCTGTATTTATTTTAATGTTTCTCCGTGGATTGTGGGTCGCCAACCCAGAATTCTTGGATCTTGAGATTTCCAAGATTTTTGAAATAGGTAACTTTCTTTGCTATCCTTAAAAATTTCTTTCCGGATGCCTAGATTCGGCAAAAAAATCCTTTTACAGAACTGAAATCATCTCACATATAATTTTAAGAACTCTCTTGTTTTACCGCTTTCTGGGTCCTTTTCGTTGCTTCCTCGCCTCTTAAATAAGTTGAATATTTCTGCCATATTCAATTATCAGTCTACCATGTGTAAAATGCCCTTTCATAATAATAACAATAGTATAGAGCGGGATTATTCTGTCGCTTGTTCAGTTTGCCCTAAAAAATACTTTGGGCATACCGGTAAATCATTAGATGTAAACTTGACGCAACATAAATACAATGCTTATGGCTGTCATTCGAATACGAAGACAACTCAAGCTTCACTCGATGAAAATGTAGATGAATTTATGGGTATCCATTTAGGCTGGATGTCAGTTGTGCAGCGAAGATGACTATGTAGTTCCATGCGCGATGCACACACTCTAAAACAGAAATGACACTCTATTCCGCAGTTAGCTAGACTAGTTGGTTGTGGCGCCGTTGTCTTCTCGCCTTCCTCTCGTTGTGGATGGATTTTTCAAGGTGCGACAGTTCCAGCATACACGTCGATCTCCATGCTGCGGTCACTAGCTTTGAATTCCCGAGTCAGGGGTTCAATATTACACTTAATTAGGGTTGAATTTATTTGATCTTTATAGCGTTTCATTGGCCCATCTTGTCTACAGTGTCCCAGTGGGAGTTGTTCATAAAGGATTTGTAGAGGTAGTCTGCCATCACTCATGCAAATTATATACCTATCCATCGCAGTTGTTTTTGTGTAGGTATGGTCTCAATTGAGGTTTTGCTGGCGCGTCGAAGGATTTCTACATGGGAAACTTTGTCCCTCCATGTTAACTTGAGAATCTTCTGAAGATTTCTTATATGAAATGATTTCAATTGTCGTATATGCCTTCTATAAGCAGTTCATGTTTCAGCACTGTAGAGTAAAGTAGTTATACATACAGCGGTGTAGACTGCTATCTTTGTTTTTAGGCTGAGGTTATCGTTTTGGAAGACTCTTATGCGCAGTTTTCCAGAGGCTTGATTTATTCTGTTGCAGACCTCTTCATCTATATTATACTTATCGCACAGGATGTTTCCCAGATATTTGCAACTTGTGACCTGTTCAATTTCATTAACGTTCATATGGAAAGTTAGACGTGGTTCTGGATTCTGTCGTTGCATTAATATCTCTGTTATTGTCATTAATTTTTAGACTCTTTACTTTGTAAAGATCGACTATCACATCGAGGGATCTTTGTAGAGCAAGTGGTTTGTTTACAATCGGCGCACAGTCGTCTGCATATTGAAGATCCAGATTATGATTGGTCACATTTTTCGTGCAGGCTTGAAATCTTCTTAAATTAAATAGGTTAGAATCATGTCGGTACTGGATAGCAGCTCTGTCCACCTGATGAATTGCGTTCTGACTAAGTAAGTGATAGCAGATATAAAGATGTTGAATAACACTGGGGCTATGACACATCCTTGCTTGACACAACTTTAACGCTGAAAGGTTCAGATCTTTCTCCTGAGGCAAGTACTGTTGTTATTATGCGATCGTGTAGTATGTTCAGAATTGAGAAGAATTTTGGAGGTGAGCCAAACTTTTTTAAAACGATGCATAGTTCCATATTAACTGTATCAAAAGTATTTTGAAGGTCAATTAAAGCTATGTAGAGGTCTGTGTTTTGCTCATTGCACTTCTCCTGTAGTTGTTTTGCATTGAATATCATGTTACAGGTGCTACTGTCATTACGAAATCCGCACTATGTTTCTGGCAAGGTGTTCTCTGATATTTGGCAACATAATCTGATAAGTATAATTATTGTCAGAATTTTCGAAGGCCACTAGCAGTAGAGAGATTCCTCTGCTACTTCCACAGAGTGCTTGATCACTCTTATTTTTGTACACAAACACTATGTTAGATTTCAAAAATTCAGCAGGAGGTTCTTCGGTATTCCAGATGACCAACATGAGCTCATGTATCTTGAGTGCAAGAAATAGCCACTTTCTTTGTACAGTTAAGAGTGACGGTCATCTGGGCCAGGTGATTTATTATTTTTTAAGGATTTTATGGCGTCAAAAGTTTTTTCATAAGTGGACAGTTCTTCCATCTTCATTGCTAGGGGTACCTGAGAAATTGAATCTAAAAGATTTGGCTCTATAGGGCTTCTATGATTTAACAAAGTTTGGAAGTGCTGTCCATAGCGATTTAGAATGGCTGTTGTGTCTTTTAGGAGATTGCCATCTTGTGATCTAACAGGGGTTAAATTGCGTTTTACAGGCCCATAGATACTCTTCAGGCCGTTGTCGAATCCATGTTGGTTGTTATTGTCAGCAAGGTGTTGCAGCTTGTTTGCTTGGTTGGTCCACCATTCATTTTCCATATCACGAAGCTTGAGTTGAGTTTCCTTTCTTAAATTATCAAATGCTAGCTTTAGATGAGTGAAACTTGGGTTTGAGGGCTAGGCATCATGGGCTTCGTTCTTTTGCGTCAGCAATATTTGAATGTCTTTCGCATTTTCGTCAAACCAGTCTTTATAGAGTCTAGGTTGAAAACCTAGTCTCCTCTACACACTGTTTTAGAGTGGAATGAAGAGTGGTCCAGACATCGCTAGCAGTCACATTTAGAGAGTTGTGGCCTTGTTTAAAATTTACATATAATGAAATTCTGTAAGCATTTCGTTTTACTTGATCTATCAAGCTGTTGTTATTTAGCTTTTTTGAGGAGCATGTGCGCTGAGCTGGGGGGGCGTATTATATGATTTAGCTTGCAGAGTAACATAGTATGATCGGTTGAGCACTCTGTACCTCTCATTACTCGTGTAAGGCAATTGTCCTTTTGGTCACTCTGCCTGTTATTATAAAATCAATTATATACTCATGCTTAGAACGTGGGTGAGTCCAAATAGTTTTATATTTGTTCGGAACTTGAAATGTAGTATTAGTGATTACAAGATTATGCTCTGAATAGACTGTTTGGAGTCTGAGACAGTTACTGTTCATTTTCCACATTCCATGTTTGCTAATATCCTGTGGCCAGAGATGGCTTGTTTTCCTACTCTTAAATTGAAATTTTCAAGCAATAGGATGTTGTCTTCTTTGGATATTGCGACTAGTGCTGAAGGTAGCGATTCATAAAATGCATCATTCTGCTCTTCACTGGAGTTTAGTGACGGAGCATATGCACTAATTAGGGTGATAAGGTGGTGCCTTGCAAGGTTTACGCCATGTCATCAGTCTTCTGCATATGCCTACTGGCGATTCAGTTATTTTGATGAGTAATTTGTTACGTATGGCAAAGCCAACTCCATGGATTTTCTGTTCGTATTCATCATAACCTTTTCCAGTAGACTGTAAATCCCTGACTTACCTATGTTAAAATATCTTCGCCTGGTAATCTCGTTTCGCCAGTGTCACAATGTAAACATTGGATCTGTTTAGTTTATGGGCTATAACAGCTGCTCTTGCGTCGAGGTCTGGTTTAGGTGCCTTAGCTAAAGTTCTGATATTTCACTCAGCAACTCTAAGTGCTATTTTCCTTTTCTTAAGTTTAGGCCCACAGTCAGGGATGCCTTGGCAGACGCGGTCTTCTGCGTAGGTTGTTTTTACGCTGCATTTATTTTAAACGGAGTTTTGGTAATGGTCCTTCCCATTCCTGGGGGAGCAGTAAGGCTTCCGTTTCCGGCTGCTCAGATATGTTGAGACACACAATAGCTGAGCCAGCCCTTTTCGGTACTCAGCCAGAGGCGATCACCTCAACACTGCCCGCATGCAGGAATCAAGCTTGCAGATCCCAGCCAAATCCATGGCCTGTCACTTACACCTTATCCTGTCCCAGAGGGACTTTAGATGAAAAGGGTTAATGAAGGGATGATTGTGAGTGAAAGAGATGAATGAAAGAAAGAGATGAGAGATGATAAAAGATGAGTGGAGCTTTGTTAGCGCAGTGAGTGGATTAATGTGGAGAGGGACTTGCGCTGGGCCTATCCCCACAGCTTAACCTCACACAGAATTGATGGTGGCAAGGGTTAATGAGGGCGACCATCGTTTGTGAGCGGTTGCAGAGGTCTGCCGGACATCCTGTTTGTCGAAAGCCACCCAACGTGAAACCATACTCACAGCTTTTTCATTCAGGGTTGTCCTCCCGTAGACCTATCCCAATCATGCGTAACCCAGAGTTCGGGTGGGGTTATTATCACTGAGTGAAGGATTTCCTTACAGATACCCTCACCTGGTTTAGCCTGCTTGCTACGCAGGTGGCAGGGATGTAACCGCTAGGCATAACACGCCAGCTTCTTGGAGTCACAGGTGAGCGCTGGGTGCCAGTATGGGAACCAATATCATCTAAATCACTCTAAAAAGTAGAAGGGCAACCACCAGAGTACAAGGGTACTATCCCACTGAAACACACCAGATATCGCATAAATACAACATTAGGAAGAGAAATAGCAGTAGTGATTTCTTGTTCCATTTTTAAGAAAACAGTCACGCTATCAATTGGACGTCGGCTTAATTTATTTACAAATCTAATGACTTTATTTAAATAAATAATGATAAATGATCATTCATTAATTCCTTGCATAATTTTAATATATCACCCAGCTGGGTCTATCCCCACAGCTTAGCCTCACACAGAATTGATGGTGGCAAGAGTTAATCAGGGGAGTATTTTAATTAATTTATATTTTATTTTGTTTTTATTATCACTATTTGTATTTCCTATTATTATTTATATTATTATTTTCTGCTTATGCTTTTGTTTCTTGCCTATCATGCTTGTGTTTTTCATAGGATGGCAAGTAAATTCGCACGCAAACAAACCTACGATGAGGCATTTTTACAGTATGGCTTCGTGAATATGCCTGATTATTTTGGAGATCGCCCACAATCTTTCGTGTGCTGCAAAGTTCTCATCAATGAAAGTCTGAAACCAGGAAATCTGAATGAACATCTGATGAAGTGTCATTCTAGAAGTGTCTTCCAGAGTATCACATTTTTTCAACAAAAGTCAATTAATTCTGCAGGCTGTAAAGTTTGGAAAGACTGGACTTGCATCACAACAACTATCCAAGATTTTTAATGCAGTTTAATGAAAGTACGGATGTTTTGCCATTTTGATTGCGTCCATTAGATATGTTCATGAGGGTAGTATCAAGAAGGAAATCTTACTATGTGAAAAATTGCCGATAACTAAAAAAGATGCAAATATTTTCGAAACAATGGACGGGTTCCTGAGAAAGGCAGGTCTAGCAAGAGCAAAGGATTCCATAGCTTGTTGATTAAAAAGAACCAAAATATCGAGGTTGTGCACTGTGTCATTCATCGTTATGCCTTGGCTTCAGCGGCCTGCTCGAGTCCATCAAGGTTGTTTTAGATGACGTGATGAAGATTATAAATTTCGTCAAATCAAAAGTTTTAACAGTCGCATATTCAAAGAGCTGTGGGAAGAAATGGGAGCTCATTATGAACATTTACTGTATCATACTGAAATCGCTGGCTCTCACGTGGAAAATTCCTTGTTCGTGTTGCTGAGCTCCCTGAATTACTTCATATATTTCTGCAAGAGAAAGAATCATCCTTCGCAGATCTGTTTAACGATGAATTATACACTAGTCAACAATGATTTTGCTACTTGATTATTAGCTTGTGATTTATACTAAATCGAGTATGCTGATTCCGTATCTGTAATCAGAATTGTTCTAGCACATATGATTCCTGAGTTACACACATACTTTTTAGTTACACATATGGGCAGTGTGCTTCGGCTACCGTACTGAGAGATGTGTTGTGTGTGGTTGATTCCTGCGTTACACTCCTGCTTTATCACGTTGTTAAATTTAGCCATTGTACTAGTATGTATACGGTATGTACATAGTGATTAATTGCCTTTTTCTTTCAGATTTATCTCTCAATTAATTTATAAATGAAATAAGATTGTACAAATGTATATAACAGGCTATATACAAACTAAGTTGAAAATATGAATTCGCCCTTATGTATAAATAGCCAAGACAACTTTTGTTATATCTGTGGAAGATTACTACAAGCAACCAGCAGAAGAATTTAGCTAAAAGAGTCAAAACTGCATACAATTATTATTTTTCATGTAAAGTTGGGGACTAAGAGAAGCCATGGCACCTCACAAATCTTTTACTGTGTGTTATACGTGGCCCACACAGTAGTTAAATGGAAAACGGAAAGGTATGCCTTTTGCTGTACTAATGGTGAGGCGTGGCCCAACAAATTATATTTTGATTGCTACTTTTGTATGACAAATATTGCTGGATTCTCAAAAAAGAACAAGTTAAAAATTGTATATCTAGATTGTAAGTCAACAATAAAACCAGTCTCCCATAATATGGAAATGCCATCACAGTTTCTCCATTAGCTAGTGCAGTTAAATAAGATGATTTATTGCCTGAATTGGATGGTAAAAATGATGATGAAATGTATGAGGATGATTCTAAGAAAAAGAAGATCCAGTTGATAAATTAAGAAAGAATGAATGATTTAGTGAGGGATTTGTTATTGTCAAAGGAGAACGCAGAACTCTTGGGCTCGAAATACAGCAATGGAATCTTCTACAGGAGGGTGCAAAAATATTCACTTTCCGTAAACGCCATGAGGCCTTAGCTGCCTTCTATAAAGAAGAAGATGGTACTTGTTTCTGTACTGATGTTAATGGCTTCATGTATCAGCTAGGAAACGAGCATTTACCTGATGAATGGAGACTACACCATGGTAACAAAAAACCTTCAATTCCTGTCGCACTTATTGTTGGGATGATAGAGACATATGACTCAAAGAAATTTATTTTGAAAGGTGTTCATTACTCGCATCATAAGTGAAATATCTTTGGTGATCTAAAGGTAATCCCTTTACTTCTTCGACTGCAGATATACCAGGAATATGTGCTTTTGATCCCCATGGAAGAGCCGTGACTACAATAAGCATTATTTTGTTAAAAAGTGGCCCAAAAGAGAACCACGCATAGGTGTCCGATACAATGTGGAGCACATCCTTTTGGTACATCTAGAGAAGATCTACCTTCCACGACTTCATATCAAACTTAGCCTTATCCCGAATTCTGTTAAAACAATGGCTCATAATTCGGATGGATCTCAAAATCTCAAAGAGTAATTTGGAGCAAAAAAAACCGATGCTAAACTTAAAACTGGCAGTTTGTAGGGCCGGTAATCAGAGAATTGTTACGTGACAGGAATTTAAGAAATTAACTATCTCCAATTGATTTGGCAGCATGGGATTCATTTGTCCATGCAGTGCAGAACTTCCTTGGTAATCATAGGGCTGAAAACTATGAAGAACTAGTGGACAAGTTGCTAAAAGCCTATCAACGCATGGTGCGTGGGATGTCTCTTAAGATACATTTCTTGCATTTGCATCTCGATTGCTTTCCAGCTAATATTGATGATATTAGTAACCAACATGGGGAAAGGCTCCACTGAGGTATAGGAATGATGTAAAGCAGGTATCAAGGCCACTTCAACGTAAACATGATTGTTAACTACTGTTGGTTCCTGCAACGGGAGGGTCCTATTTCTTCGTACAAGCGCAAGAGCTAGAGTCTCGAACATTTTTGAAAAAAATTATAGTTAGGTGAATACTACCTCTTTTATATGTAATACATATCTTGTGTGGGTCTGCAAAAGAAGGTATATAATTTCAAATAGAGTGTCCCGATTCCAAATCTTTGCCCAGGAACGTCTCATTCTTCTCAAACTCGTAATAATTATATCATTGATTAATCTAAGGTAACAATGAGACCTATATATCCTAGTTGCAAAAATCAGCAACCTGTCGTGCTAGAACAAAGCTAAGTATAGATTTAAAATAATGCACCAAAACTAGTTAGTTGCAACAACATTTAGCCAAGTAGCAGAGACAAAGTTAAAATTTGTTGGCTAGTGTTATGGGTCACATGTTTGTGTTACCAAGCTTATATTTTGGGAAAGGTGAATGTAGGCAATTTAAAAGTTCAAGGCAGACATACCACATTGCTCTAACTTCGGTTAAAAATTGCTTCATTTTATTGGAAATTGCAACTCAGGGTCAGACATATTGGAAATAGAATTTTTTCACAATTTCGTATATTGGATGACTTCTTCGATAACCTGAATTCTTCAGATATCCTCAACCACATTAAAACAGAGACATAAGAGATCACCTGACCGGCCTCTTGGAAAGCTTGCAGATGTACTTTCCAGATTTGAATAGTACCAATATCAATGGGTAAGAAATCCTTTTGATGTGAGTGATATTAGTATGATATTAGTATTTAGTAGTATAATGTATGTACTATAATTATTTATTATAATTAGTATTAATTATTATTAGTAGTATGTTATTATTATCATTTATTATTTAACAATATTATTTATTTTATTATCTATTACTATCAATTTTATTAGTATTTATTATGATATACTATTACTATTTATCATTACTTATTATTATGCATTATAATTATTTATTATAATAAGTATTAAAATTATTTTTATAAGTTATTAATATTATTTATTATTATCAACTATTATTTATAAGTATTATTTATTATTATCATTATGGCTCTCCACTCAACGTTTTCTCCCCGCACTTTGCACAAGGAGGAGTGTTTCCACCTGTACCGAGTTTGGTCCGGTAGCCATTGTGGACTGCATGCCATCCTGGAATTACCAAGGATCAAGGTATTATAATAATGAGTGATCATTCTGTACTCTTTAATGGACTCGCCTATCCCTTTCAACACTTGCTCTCCTATCCACAGAGGTTCATACTGCCCGGCGCACTTTCGTCCTCTTTGAGCCTTAGTCAAGTGGCATTGTATACGTTGAGGTCCCTACTTGCTGTGAGGTTGGAAAACCCGCTGGCTGCGGCAAGTTTTAGAGACTGAGTAGGCTGGACCCTCGATTTTGCTTACCTTCCTCCAGTACAGATATATGGTGACTACGCCAGCACCATCCTCTATGGTCAAAATTTCAGAACAAGTCCGCCTAAATGGCGAGCCGGACAGGCAAAGCTCACCAATGCCGGACCGGTACAAATTATGTCTAAGTGTCATATTCTGGAAGTCATAGGGAGGTCATAGTATCTAATTTTCATGAGGCCTGCTTTTATCCTCTTTTCTTCGATTATGGTGACAATAGAGAGCAATAGTGGGTGACTGCAGGGGCAAAGAGATCCGCCTCCGAACTCTTCATTTTACTCCTAGGTGTCGGTGAGGATGAGGAAAATCACGGAACCTATTCAACTAGTGGAGAAGATTGACTCTCACCATCATATTGAGGCAAATGGGGTTTTTCCCTTTGCTGACTTTGGAGTCGCTCTTAATTAGCTCTACCTCTGTAAATGATGTAGCGCTTCTCTGGAGTCGTCTATGGCGCAGTCCATCTTTCAACAAATTGCAGTCCCACTATGCTATCAAAGGGAAATGCCAAGAGAGTAGGCAGGAAGGGCAAAATCCTAAGCTCCGAGGGGCGGAGGACCAGATATGGCCAACGCCATTAAGTGGGCAAGGGAAAATGGACCGTGTCCTTTGCAGGCCTGTAATCATTCATCTTGGCATCGCGGAGGGTCGGAGTTTCTGTCACTACCACCTTCTCTGCCCCAATGAAGGTAGGTTCGCCGATCAGACACGACTATAACGAAAGGTCCCTCGAATACGATATGTAATGCCTTGTGGAGGTGATGGCCACATGGAGGTAATATTTGCCCGAACTACGTTTGAAAATTTTAGATTTCTATAATACATCTTTTGGTAAAAAAAATCAATTATCGAAATATATATTCTTACATCTAGGCTGCATCCTAGTTTTATAAATTTAAAATAGTGGCGTCTAGTTATATTTCTATTTTTGGAATACAAGAACTTTCCAATATCCATCTTATTCACTCCAGAAAAATCTTGGAAATGCTCAATTATATCTCCTCTCACTCACCTTATTTTAAAGAACACATTTAATACCCTCCTTCGATCTATATATTCAAGCTGCATCATGGAAGGTATATTCATTGTTGCCCGCCTTTGCACTCAATCTAGCATTTTGATATCATGTATAAAATTTGGGGAACCATTTTCTCTTACAATACTTAAGATATGAGCAAACATACGAGTTATAGAGTTTAAGAAACTCCTTATTCTTGTAACTAAAATTTCTCTTCGTGAAGCTCAACTTTGTAATTGCTTTAATTTTGGCATCAATACTCTGTCTAGAAATACTCATTGACCTATATTTTACTAATCCTAAGTTCTTTTCATCCTCTAGTAAGTTAACTCAATCCACATCCACTTATCTAGCCAAGAAATTAACTTGTTTAAGTCAGTCTGCACATTAATCTTGCCCTCAAATTGTTTTACGGAATCTACCAATTTGGTTTCATGTGAAAAAGTTGTCACCTCGATATTACAAGCTTCTTCAGAGTTATTTATAAAGATTGAAAATAATATCGGACCAATAAATGATTGCTAATATACCTCATCGCAACATACTTATACTGTGAGTTTGCTCCATTTAACACTACTTTCTGCTTCTTATCATTCAGCCACTCCTCTCTCCAATATCGACCCACATAACTCAAGAATTTTTAATTTATGTATTATCCAGTCCCCTATGTAATATCTCGTAAGGGCTCTGCTCAAATCTAAGTAAATTACATCAACATTATCTCCTTTATCCAATTATTTGTCACATCATCCATAAATTCTAATAAATTTCTAAAACATGATCTACCTGTTCTAAATCCATGCTGAACATCGTTAATTAACCTATCTATATATACATGTTCTTTTAACTACGTTATCAAGATTTACAAGGTTTGGAATTTAAAAAAACTAGTTAAAATTATTCGGGTCCTCTTTACTCCTCATATTAAATATGGAAACTACATTCGTTATTTTTCAATCATTTGATAGTTCTCCAAAATCCAATGGTCTCATATATTCTGACACAGCTGCTGTGTTGATTTCCACACTTTCTTTCAGTAACTTAGAATGAATGTGATCATACGCAAGATCCTCCGCGTCGGAAAAGGCAGGCCTCGTCCCGATGCCAGATCGTGCTTTCTTCCTCTTCTGGCAGTTTTGCTTAGTTTGTTTCTTTTTTGCTTTTTCCTTGCCTTTTATTTTGTTTTTTTCTTGTATTTTTGTTATATACCTTTTGTATGTTTATTTTAATTTAGCCTAGTATTAGGCTGCAGCGTGATTACAGCCACCTTTGCCTTAGTAGGTACTTGATAGTTAGGCTCCTAAACCCTACTTCAGTAAATCCTTAATAAAAACAAAACTAGATTAACATGGAAAATCAAATGAACAAAATAACATAGCCTTTCTTCCAATGACATATCTTCCAACGTATTTAAATTTTGATCACGTATAATGAATCTATTTTTAATTTTCTTAATGAATTAAGCACTCAGCTTAGTAACAGTAAAGTAACATTTTCGCTTTTTAGAGTTTGGTATTTATTGCTAAATTTCTATTGGTTCTTTTGGTAGTGATGCGGATTGTAAAAGCTAAATTTAAATTTTGCATCAGCAATTGTTTAAGTATTGGTGTTAATATGTGGGGATCTAATAGGTTTATAATCTCTTCCTTAAGACCGAATAAATGTTTTTTTCCCGATCAGTTAACCAATTATAGGAGAATTGAATCGTATGTCCCTTCCATATATGTAACTTGAATTGATTTAAAACAATCTATTCTAAGAGTTTTGGGCAGAGATGCCCTCATTAATTTCAGGATAAGTGGATTCTAATAAGGTTTATCTTCTCGTATTTATGACCAAATAAACACATATGGCTACGTAGGCTAACTATTTTAATGTGATTTGAACCATATCATCTTCATCATATTCGTTTAGCGTCCGTCCTTTCCCTATTGTGTAGTTGGAAGTTTTATGAGTCTCCTCTACTAATCTCTGCCAAATGATGGTCCCTTCATCAATATCCCATCTTCTCAGGTGTTCGTCTACACATTTCCACCAGTTATTCTACGGTCGGCGTCTAGCTCATCTTCCCAGCACATCCATTTCAAAAGCTCTCATCAATATGTGCCCCTACTCTTTTCTTCTTATATGGCCATACCATCTCAACCTTTTTCTGCTTAGCTTATTCACAATGTCTTCCAGTCCAACCATCTGTAGCACTCTTTCATTTGATATTCTGTCCTTCCACCTGATATGTGTTATATAACTTAACATTCTACACTGACTGTTGCGCAGGAGCTTCTCTAGGTGTTGGGTAAGTGATCATTTCTCTGAAAGTGTATGTCATGAGAGTTCTGACACATGTCCGAAAGACGTTTGCCCTGCTACTAAGTGGGATGTGTCCATTTATAATAAGACTGGCTAGCTCTCTCTATTTGTTCCACCCACCCACAATTCTTGTCCTAACTGCTCTTCCAGTGTTTGTATTATTACTCTGCATATCACGTTGATAATAAAATTCATGCACTACTTCTATCCCACCCCCATCCAACAGCAATCTGTGTTCCACGACATCTGCCCCACTCTTTGCTGTACACATGAGAGGCACACAAAGTGGTGACCTGCATGTCAGACATCCTGGAGGAGACCAGATTATCTCTTATGACACTATATCTTGCAGTCTGTACATAGTGCAGAATTTATCCCCACTCCTTTTCCGCAGCAACTACATGGATGCCTTCCCGTGTTCCTTCTCTTAGTTGGTTCTTTGCTTGTAATACTAGCCTTGAATTTCTCTACATTTATTTTCATTCGTCTTCGTTCCATTCGTCAATCCTTTCTGTTGCCTCTTGCACAGTATCTCCTGTAATTACTAGATCATCCTCATTTGAACCATATGTGCTACTATAATTACTTTTTTGGTTATTTGGTTCGGAAAAGATATGTTCCTTTCTTATATTTCCAATTAATTTCCAAATAATGATCGTCGGTGCAGAAACCTTCTGGTGGAATTGTCGTCGTTAGATATCCTTAAGATAAATTCAATATTTCACTTCAAAACGACTAACTGGACAAATTGTGGGTTGTTCCGTATTGACGTTCTTAAATGATTTACATCTCATTTGATTCTTTCTATTTTTCACATTAGCTCAAAACCTAGTTTACTAGGCTAAAAATATATGACAGACAGGTTTTCAAAAATAATTTAACACACTAATATCGTAAATTCCAATTTTTCTTCATTATTTACTTTTTTTTAGAATATTATATTAGACTTACTTCTATTTTCATGTTAACGAGTAAGGGCAACCCAGGTTATGGGGCCTTAGGAGATCTGAGCACAAATTTAGTCCAAGTAGAATATTTTAGTAAGATCACATATCCAACATAAACCAATGTTGATAGAATTTATTGCAATCTTAGTTCGCGCAATAGCAAATTTTAAAGCTTATTTACTCGTTTCTCACATTTTACTTTTCTCAACCAATGAGTTATTTTGAAGAATCATTGAAGGGGTTAACGCCCTCTTTGACAGGGATTGAGACCTATTTGGGACCAATCTTTATGATAATTATTTAGGCATTTGTTCTCCTAAGAGAAATCACATTAATAAATAGGCAAGTGAAAGATGAAATACTATTAGTGAATTCCAATTTTGGCTCTTATCTTTTCAATCCTTGCATTTCTCGAAGGTGGTTCAACTCAAGCCACCTGGCTGATACACTGAAAAATGACTAAGAGACTGGCCGACTAGCTATGCAATGTTAACTTATAGTCATATTTAAATATATAATCGCAAAAAATGGTAAATACTTATTCAAATATTAAAACGTATCGACTATTGAATAGTTCGATATAAGTAAAATTTTCTCCCAGCGGAACACAAATTTTCAAAAATCATGAGATCCGTATTATATGTACCCTAAACAATTGTAAGTTGTTTAATTGAGTTTTGTTATGCCCTGCTAAAATGATGTAGGTTCACATATTTGACATAATATTGGACCCTAATTTATTAGCTTCCTTGAAGAACTTTATCGCACTTTGCTCTTTTGAAAATTTGCGTCACTAGGGTGCTCTTAAAAGTCCTTGAAACTCCTTTGCGAATAACGAATAATTACCTTTAAATAATAAATATGGTTTCGCAAAACGTAATGTATCATCCCAAAAGTAAGTATGTGTAGAGCCATTCAGCTAATCTAATGCCATTGTTTATTTAAACTATCAGCAAGATGGCTTGAGTTGAGAAACTGCGAGAAATAAGGGAGTCAAACAGAAAAGAGCCCAGAATTCTGCACACAAACATACTTTACGAGAGGAAGAGAAATTTGTGAGTGATAAAAACCATCAGAGTTCAAGTTTTAAACATATGACACTATTTGTTGAGAGTAAAGTTAAAACTGCTGTAGAAAAGCCATAGAAGGTAGAACTTACGAGATGACTAAGTTGAATATCAATGGTCGCATTTTTTCAGCTGCATGTTTAGATACCACATTTTGCCGGATTATTGGAATTTGGGGCTTTTATTATCTGGCACCAAGAGTTTAGCATGATTTTACCCAATAAAGCCACTAATATTATTTTCTATCTTAACAGAAGAAAAGAATTGCTTCATATTTTATCAAGAGAGAGGAATCTAGTTTTCTTTAATGATGTTAAGAGCCTTTTAAGATATATGGGTATTTTATGGCAGTGAAAATTTATTTGGAATATTTTTCTCATTCACAAAATTAATTTATATGATCACTTACAATTGGCCTCTCTACCAATAAGAAAGAAGCTAATTAGAAACCAATTATCACGAGCTTCAATGGATCATTTGAGTCAACATTAAGATGAGACCTTCATTCTTGGTTAGCAACGTGGAAATACAAAATTCCTCATTTATAATGTCTCTTGCTCATCATAGATAGAGAAAGGAAGAAGACAATAAATAACTGGATATTAAGAGATACGAGGGTACGAGAAATAATGTGTTATTAGTGAACAATTTTTATGCTCTAAATAGAGCAGGCAACTGATTTTGTCACTTATGCAGTAAACCTCGTTAATAAGCATGGAAATCATTAATGCAGGATTTTACGATTTTTGCTTTAACTGCTGCCACACTTTGCCCATTCTATTTGCATATTTTCTGTCTACTTTTCACTGCTATCTTCACTCTCTCGATAAATGTTAATCTTTTAATTTTTTATATCATTTAACAATATACTAAAATCCCTTAATATTATGTTGTCGGTCTCCTCCACTGTATCTACTTACATAAAGTACGCCCTCGACTATTATTTTTAAATTAAGGCAAATAGAATACACCCACCATTCCAAATGCACTAGACGTTACGGTTCCTCATAATAAAAATTTCATTGTTAAAACAATCAACTTTATACAATTGTGGGTAACATTTTTGTCAATACCAAATTTCGTAAAAAATAGAATGAAATTCTAACTTAACGCATTCATGATATCGCTTTGTGGCATCGCTTTGTACCGTGATAAACCGTTGTTTTCACTCATTCCTTTAAATTGGAACTCTCAGAGAGCAATTATTTTCTGTTAAACTCCAAACCACTTGAGCGGTTGGTTATGCAATCACGATTAATAATTATTAATAATATCATGTAATTGTTTTTGCTTGCAGCTCGGGTGAATGGAGAGCTTCTTGGGGGTTGATGTTAGGGCTAGCACTTGCCGTGGAGTGATAGTCTCTGCCAGGGAGTTGTGTAAGTGACAATTATGTGCATTTCCCGTGAGCGAAAGAATATGTAGGCTTTGAATGGTGCGAGCGGCTAGGTCTCTCCTTCATGAAGATGCCAGCGTCATTGGCTGCGCTACCACTTTTTGAACAATTTCTTTAATTCACTTGTGCATATATAATTTTTGTTTGAATATTCCATGAATTATATTATCATAAATAACCTATTAAGCGCACCCCCTCTCCAAACACACACACGAAATTAGAAAGTACATCATTCCTACTTTATAAACTTCTTTTGGTTGACAAGGTTCCTAATATTATATTTTTTTAGATATAAGAAAAAGATGCTTTTTAAAAAATAAGATCGTCTGGAAAGTAGGGAAGTTAGAAGAGTTTATCATGGTGGAAAGTAATATCCTGAGAAACCAGATGTCAAGTGTCTTCGAGTACCAGATTTAAAAAGGGAGGAAACTTTCAATTTTTTCTCTCATAGCACAAGAGGGAGAAACATTTATGGGGTCGCTTCACGAATTTTGCTTCTCTACTGCACAATCCAGCTAATCGAAATTTACAAACGTTCGCCTACACTGCTACAATATTTATTACTAAAGAGAATTAATATGCAAGTCTATATTACTTACTCCCATTCAAAAGTCTTCCACCTCTCTCCGTAACTATTACGGTTTGATTTCATCACCAGTTATATCGGGTTTACTATCGGGTTTACTATCTTGATCAAATAACTTCCATTTGAATATTTCTCCTTTGTTTTTTTCACCAAACATATCATCTAAGCCTTTATTTCCTTGTCATTACAAGGACCGATTTGAGTTATTTTACGTGTTTTGTTTTTTGATAGCTAAATCTCCTTAATGTCTCAGGCATGTTTTATTTCTGAACCATTCATCTTTGCTGAAAGCTGTCTCAAGTCGGCTGCTCTCAGCCTTCATAGCATATAGTTACCATTGAAAATTCCTGGCAATCGAGTTACATCGTCGCTATTTGCTTCATATAAAAGAGATGCAAATAAATTATCAAAAATTCTTTGCTTGATACACTTCTTAGGCAAAATAGAATCACCTTAAGTTATTGATTTTTGAGATAGGTTATGAGTAACTGACGATGGAATTTTCACTCGAGAGTAAGGGAAGAGTTTTGCGTGCATACTTTTAATTGAAGACAGTTAAAAACAATATATATTTATAAAACGTTTTATAAAGGGTATAGTAGAGGGGAAAATGTGTGTAAGGTATGCCACGGAGGAAAATAATCAAAAACCTATGTACTTGTGGATGTGTAACCAAACAGGCTCTTATTGGGGAAACGAAATGGGTGGGTAATAATTAGAACTTGATTAGAGAAAATCGGATAACTACAATAAAATAAAAAATTTACGTTCTTTTAAGGTAGATCAAGAAACACATCGGTAAGATCCAGAGTGGAAGAGCTGAATACTATGAAAATAAAGTGGAATGCAGAATGAAGAACAAGGAATAAGAAAGCAAATCAGAGGTAAGTAATAGTGCTAAATCTGAGATTACTCCGACTCCTAATGCCAATACTTATAGTAACAAAGACATGAGCCTCTTTTATTGGAAACACATCAAACTATAACTTAAATATCTCCTAATGTTTCATAATTTCAACGCCAGTTAGAATATTTCAAGTGTTTCTCATTTTACTGAACAAAGGTACGTTTTGCATGAATAGCTAAATAATCTCTTTGCATTGATTGCAAGTGAACTTTAAAAATAAACGAAAAAACTGAAATTTAGTAATATTGAGTTAATATATATAAAATTCATGTTAAAGTCTAGAGATCACAATCTTATTACCTTAATAAATATATCTCATATAATCGACTAAAATTAACAAAATATAAAAAGGTTACTTGTGGAAAGGCGCTCAGAAATAGAATAAATTGTGACATTTGGAAATAATCAAATATTATGTGTTTGTAAGATGAGATCTCTATTTTATATTCAATGTTCACTCTTAAATGGAGTCCAATCCTAGAAGAGAAAAATATTAAATCAAACTTATTAAATTTTTAAATTACTTACGATCCACCGATCTAGCAAATGAACGATTGAATAAATATGTAAAACCTTGTAAGAGAATTAAATTAAATAAAGTGAGATGTGTTAGTATGTTAAATTTATAGGAAATGTAGTAAGCAGTCATACATATATGAAATTTTGCTTATTCTTGAGTTCTAAAGGGAATCATTCTTTCGTCCTGATTTGAATTAAAATGGTGTGTTATGAAGAAAGCGCGGTTTACAAATTGTAATACTTCTCTTTTGAATTATAATCGAAATTATACAAGCTAGTTATATTTTCTAAATTATTGTCATTCTCTAACACTTGTTTATCTTTATCAATATACTAAAATAAATAAACTTTTCTCTTCGTTATTTGAAGAATTTTAAAAAGAACTTTAAAAAAATGAAACAGTGGAATAAAGTAAATTTGAGTTAATAAATATAAAAATAGAATAAAAGTCGACAGGAAATAATTATAATCTTATCTTTTAATTTATTTATTATAAATCGGGTTTAATTGATGAAAACAAAGGGGATTTATAGTTTACATAGCCTAAATAAGAGAAATGGTGACAGTTGGCAACAATATGAGATCGAATTTAAAAAACAACAACAAATGTTAGGGTTTTGTTTTGTTTCTGTAATATTTAGATTTTATTGATTAAAATAAAACTAATTTTACTCTAAAGTAATGTTAATGTAAGTAGAAAAATAAATTTAATATTATGGGACCTAAAAAAATATAGAAAAATTAATTAGAGAGAAAATTCAAAAATACCAAAAATACGTGAGTCGTATATATAAAACGAGAGGTGGGCTGTGTTTAGGATGAATTCTTTTATAAAGAAAGTACAATCTGAAGGGGGGTCTAAGCTCCAAATAAATAAAAAATATTAAATCAGCTCCAAGATTCCTTTACCTTTTAAGAAAAATCTCTGATCACCAATTTATCCAGCTTATTCAGCAAGAAGACAGCATTCTGCAAGAAAATTTTGCAATTCGTAGTGGATTATGTAGAGGATTTTAAATAAAGTTGAGTAATTATAAATGTTGATGGTTTTAAAGGGCCATCCCCCCAAAACGGGCACCAACTTTCGATAGGCCTCATTTCTTAATTTTGAGCAAGGATTGAATGAAACTTTGGTGATAACTAGTTTATTGTGTCGAAAAACATCATAACAAAACATGAGGCTCTTTGGACTTTTCTTATTTATTCTAGAGCACGTGATCGAGATGACTTCCATTTAGCTATATGCATTTCTTGAGGCGCACACAAAGTGTCCATGATGTCCTTATACACCAACCGACTAATGTCTCTGATCTCTTCCCTGATGGCTTCCTTGAGTCCTGTGATGGTCCTGGGTCTCCCTGAGTACACTCTCTCTTTATAGGAAGAAGGAGTAACAGATAAAGGAAGTACCCTAGGAGACCTTACGGTCCATTCAAAGAGGGTATCTTTGGACTAGCAATCGAGCAGGCACATGGCTGCTCAATTGTTTTGCGTCCGTAAACGGTCACTTTTCAAGACTTTGTCTAGCCTTGACTTGAACTGGTCAACAGATTCACTGTTGACAACTTCCACTGGAAGTGCATTCCACTTACCGCAGATACTGTAAGTGAAAAAAAATCCACACAGATTGAGGTTGTAACGCTTTAGTTTAAGTTTAAAGCCGTGATTGCGCGTTCTGTTCTCACTCAGTGTGAAAATATCCCAGTAGTCAACATTGTTGAACCCTCGAAGTATTTTGAAAACTTCGATGAGCTGACCACGCAGTCTACGGGTTTCCAGCGAGAACAGATTTAATTCCCTTAGTCTATCCTCATAACTTTTATGTTGGATAGAGGGAATCAGCTTGGTTGCCCTGGCTTGTACGCGTTCGAACCTTGCGATATCCTTTCGAAACCAGGGACTCTAAAATTGTATGGCATAATGCAGGTTCGGCCAAACGAGGGAGTTGTACAGACAAAGTACTATCTCCTTGTTACGGTATCTAAACTGGCGCTTTATGTAGCCTAACATCCTTTGGGCTTTCTTCTCTGCCTCGATGCACTGTTTCGAGAACTTGAGGTCGCTAGTAATAGTTATACCCAAGTCCTTCTCAGTGTCACTCGATTCAAGAGCAGTGCCCTTAGGGATATACTGAGATTGGGGGTTTCTGTGGCCGATATGCATTACTTTGCATTTCCCCACGTTAAAAGGCATTTGCCACGCGTCCGACCATTCCCCAATCTTCCCAAGATCTTCCTGCAGGCAGGCAGTGTTTCCATCCTTTGTAACGTTCTTACCAAGCTTGGTATCGTCGGCAAATTTGAAAATCTTGGCAACCATGTCACCGTCCATGTCGTTGACGTAGATGATGAATAGTAGTGGTCCCAGGACAGATCCTTGAGGCACCCCGCTAGTAACGGGCTCCCACACAGAAGCCTGTCCATTCACCACCACCCGTTGCTGTCTGCCACTTAGCCAGTTCTCGATCCAGCCGGCTTCTTTTCCGTCAATGCCCAGCGCTCGCACTTTCCGGAGAAGGCGGCGGTGTGGTACCTTATCAAAGGCTTTTCGAAAGTCTAAGTAGACCACATCCATCGCCTTGTCCCGATCGTGCTTATTGAACACGAAGTGCAAGAATTCCACAAGGTTCGTCAGGCATAACGGTTGCCTTAGGAAGCCATGCTGGGAACTCCCCAGTAGCAGGTTTGACTCTAAATACGACGTCATTTTTTCCACCATCATGCTTTCCATGAGTTTACCGACTATCGAAGTCAGACTGATAGGTCGGTAGTTTGACGGTTGGCTATGGTCTCGTTTCTTAAAGAGAGGATTCACCTCCGCTTTACGCCAGTCTCGAGGAACGCATTCGGTCCGGATTGACATGTTAAAGATTGCGCTCAGGTGTCGTGACACTTGATCGCGCACTTCTTTCAACACTTTAGGTAAAAATCCATCCGGGCCAGGTGACTTATTCGTCATTAGGTCAGTGATCTTCTTTTTTATTTCCCCTTCGGTAAAGTCCATTGCCTCCAGCTTTTCCCACGAGTAGGAATCCATTGGCTGGTGGATGGGACCACACTCTTCAGTAAACACTGAAGAGAAGTAGTCGTGGAGGAGATAAGCATTTTTTGCATCTAAGTGTTTTAATGCCCCCTCCTCATTTCTCAAAGGGCAAATCGTTCGAAAAATGGGTTTACGGCTGTTTAAATATCCAAAAAACTCCTTGGGATTCTCTTTACAGAGTCTCGCCACTCGGAGTTCCTCAGACCGCTTAGCCGCCCATATGCTGGACTTCACTTTCCTGGCTAGCCTCCGGTATTCGTTAAAGTCGCCGGAGTTCTTCAATTCCTGGTACACAGTTCTCTTCCTCCCTGAGCAGTTAGCTGATTTCTCGATTAAACCACTTTAGTTGAACAGAAGACTTACGGGGACATTTCAGAGGGATGAAAAGTGATTGAAGACTCATGAACTTATTTTTGAAACTGTTCCACGAGTCTTCAACCACATCGCACACTTCTAGCTTCCGTGCGTCAATCCAGCACAAAGACATGCAAAGTCTGCTCTTTTCAAATCGAGTTTCCTCGATTTACTAGTTGCAGGCCCTGCCTTTGGGACTTTTACTGCAAATCTAATTAGTCGGTGGTCACTGCCACCAAGCTCTTCGCAAACAGAGAGGTCCTCAAGGATGTCATCCTGAGGTGAAAACCAAGTCGAGGATATTGTCTCCTCTCATTGGCTCTCTCACCTATTGAGTGAGGAACTTGTTGTTCGCGAACTCCAGGAGTAGTGCGATCTTACCACAGGGTTCTCTGTTTTCCCAGTCAATTTGTGTGTTGAAATCCCCCATGACGATACACACTCTGTCTTCGACAAGTTCTCCTAGTAGCTGGTACAGATCTCTGTCCTTTTTAACGTTTTGGGCAGGAGGTCTATAAAGCACCAGGATCCTGTATTTGGCAAGACCTATCTCTAGGTCAACACCTAGTAGTTTATGGTCGGATACGATGTTGCAATCTGTCGAGTTGAGAGTATCCTTGACATACAACATCACACCGCCACCCTCTCTGTCTGGCCTATCTTTCAGGAAGAGCTGGTAACCGGGAATCGTGAATTCACCTTCAAAATCTCGGCTTGAGGTTTTTATCCACGACTCCGTTATGGCCACCATCTCCGGTTCTTCTCTTGCTACGAGGGCACGAAGTTCTAGAAACCTATTTCTGATAGGCCTCGCATTAAACAGAAGAACTTTGAGGGAGTCCCCGACTGTAGGACTCCCTACGCTCTTCCGTTTCCCGCTTTCTTTCTTTGTGGCGGGGTCACTCCCCTCTTTGTGACTTCAGAAAAGGTCGTTCCTGGAGTCACACGGGTGTATTGGCGTACGTACACCTTTACTCGGGCTCTGACACTTCTTTGGGTCCCCTCCACAACATCCTGGATCATGTTCGCGAGTGCAGCTTTCACTTTAAAGGATAGATGCACTCCGTCCCTTTTTTACAGGTCATTTCCCCCGTAAAAGGTGCGGTAGGGGTCTACAAAAAAGACTCCTTCCACCGCACAAAGATCTCCCAGGCGTTAGTTTATGGAGACGTTCCTCGCATGAGCATTGCGGGATGGACCTCGTCTTGGGAGTATCCCGACCACGACACGTCTGCTGGTTTTTAGCCCAGAGTCGTCAACTCCTCCCATAACCGTGGTCAGGATCTTTTCGCTGGCGCCTACTTTGGCTCCTCGTAGGTAGAGATCGTTGCCACTTGCCATGAGGGCAACTACTGAGTTCTCAGAGATCTGAGATTTCTCAGCCTCCACCCTTATTTCTCCGTTCCCCTTTCCTGGAAGGCAGCTTACGTTCACACTGGTGCGAAGGGGGGCCACTAGCAAGGGTTGTAGATCCTGCGCTTGGGAGTCACCGATCACGATGACCCTTGCGCATTTGGGTTCAGAGGACAGAGGCTTTCCTTTCACTATTGGCTCTTTCGATTCCTCTTTATTTCCCACTTTTTGGGGTTTTTTCTTCTTCTTTTTCTTCTTCGTTTTTTCTTCTGTTTCTACTTTTTCTTTTGTTTTATCTACTGTTTTTTCTTTCTTACTCTTCCTTTTCTTCTTTTTGACGCCCTGAGTAACCCCAGCAGTTGCTGGCTCTGGGACGTCGGATGGTTCACCTATGTCTATCGACGCGGTGCATGAGGGCCAAACAAAGGAACCATCTGCGTCGTTGGGAGTTTCTTGTTGCTGTTGCTCTACCTTGATGGCTTTAATCTCTGCAATGATGGATTCGAGATGACGGATTTGAGTCACATGCTCAGACTCGAGAATTTTGACCTTTTCTTCCAGCCGTCGTGTTTTATCCTTAAAAGATTTAAAAAGTTCTTTAAGCTCCTGAAGTTCTGCCCTTAGGACGCAGTCCGTGCAGATACTTCCAGGGTGGCATTTTGAGAAACACCCCTCCGGAAAATCTACGCACCACTTGTCTTTTTGGCATGTCGAGCAGGTATACTTTAACGCACCAGGTCCTTTCTTTCCAGTCATGCTGAAGACTTTATATCTCTGAATACTTTCTGACCACTCAAAAAAAAAGAAAGCGGGTGGTGAGTTCGCCCCACGTGAGTCGCTTCCACCTATAAATCGGAGAGGTTTTGGATCTTCCAGAAGGCACGCTCCATGTGCTGCTGTTCGTCCGACCGAGTCGTCAAGCCTTGGCGTGACGTGGCTCTCAACCAAGCAGCACAGACGGTCCCCTGAGGGGCCATCGATTTCTCACCAGGTGAACAACAACGAAGCATGCCCCTTACTAAACTCCTACTAGTTCCCTTCACAACGGCCAGGATTTCGGAGCAGCGTTCAATGGATATCCCACTCCACCAGGAGACTCGACCCAAGGCATTTTATTGGCCTGGCAACCATCCTGGGAACAAAGGGCCGTCACCTCAGACCCATGCTACCAGAAGCACCCGTCAACGGGCACTGGAAACGATAAATAATTACGCGCCAGAGAAAGGGTTAACGGGGCACTATCTCATCCCATTCATCGTGCCCCAACGCCTAGGACCCCTCTAGTCTTAGTCTCTCGCAACCAGTGAGCGTCGATTGGCGTTGTTTCTAGAGGTTCCAAAGCCTCTCTTCTGACGCGTGATGGAGCTGCCAGGTCCTTATATGTAGATAGAGGGGAAAAAGGAGGAGAGTGACATGATAGGAGTAGGCTTTTTTTTGTTTTTTTCTTTTTGTATAAGTGAGAGAGACAGGATAAAAGTAAAAAAGGAGGAGGATAGAGCAGAAAAAGGAAGGAATGATGCAGTTAGTCTGGAACCTCGTTTCCGACCAAATCGACAAGGGAAGCCCTACCAGGGGTACCCAGAAGAGGTACCCCCGCCGACATAGCTCGAAAAGTCAAAGGTACACACAAGCTCTCTTTCCGCGACAAGGGGGCGTCAACTCTTCCTCTACTTTCTTTATGAGAGAGAGAGAGAGAAAGAAATCTGGGTGGCTAAGGTCTGGGCTGAGAGGTACCTACTCAAAATCAGTCTTGAGACTGATCACACGACAACCAAAGATCTCTTTCAGCTACTCTCGGGAGCGTTTTGAGGTGTGAGAGCTTGCCTTATCTTGCTGGAATCAGAACTTCCCCATAAGCGACGAGAAGAGGGTCTGCAGCTCTCTCTTGAAGGTTTTGAGGACCTCAACATACCGCTCCTTGGTGACTGTCACTGTCGCGCAGATTCCTCGAAGAAGAATGGACCGCTGATGCATCTGGCTGAGATTGCAGTCCATACCGTGCACTTAGGGGAATGTAGAGGCTTGACTTGGTCCTCCAGGAGACATTTGTCGTCGAATTTACCTTTCCTTCAATTTGGAAGTAAGCTTCATCTGAGATCCAAAGGAGGTTAAGGAAAGTTGGGGTCTCCTCAATCTTCTCCAGTATCTTGACTGCCATAGCCTTCCTCTGCTCATTTTCTGAGGCTGTAACGATCCTCATCATCTGTATTCTGTATGGTTGGCCTTTACATCCATTACTAGCACTTTTCTGCAAGTCTCACGGGATATACCGAGAGACTGAGTTTGCCATCGCACAGAGCGCTTTGGACTATGCTGAACTAACTCTCTCACGATCTAGAATAACTCAGCGGTACGAAGTGGTCCAGCAATCGCGAATTCTGCTCGTCGAGGGTCCTTTTTCACATTCGAGCTGATGCACGAAAGTGTCCTGCACTTTCTTGAATGAGCCTGTCTTGTAATAATGTTTTACGCAGTATATTCTTTGTTGGAGCTCCCATTGAGGTCTAATTGTGTTCACAGGCGTTGCTTCTGTCATGTCCCGCAAAGTAAAGGTGATTAGTGAATGAATGAGGGATATATCACAAAAAGTGTGTGCATGCCCGTTTTTGGGTAGAGGGTCAACCTGTAGAACCGATTTGTACATTTGATAGAACTTTTACGACTAATACGTATTTAAAGTTTAGCATTTAACACTGCTATTCACGTTTGTCATAATTTACACTGGCCAACAAATTTGAATTTTTTTTAATTATCAGAGACCTGAGCAAACATTCCTCATGGCATTATTCTCACTGATTTCAAATTTGACTTTAGTTTTTATTGAGCACATCAGGTTTTCGAGATATTTGAAAATGCACTATGACCGCGGTCCCTGATAGAAGGTTGCGTTTTACTCTGTTTCTTTGCCGAAAATGATGATATATGGTTGCATAGCGCCATTGCTAGAAAAAAATGCATTCTCTATATCTCCATTTGCATTGAAAAGTTGAACTAAAACAAAATGATGCATTTAACATATATAAACTCTAAGCTTTATCATTCTCTTATGGCGTAAACATATGACAAGATAAATAGCTATGTTTTTTTTACTCTACAAGCATAATTAAGTTAATGGTACTTATATTGCATGTATAAGAATGGTAAACAATGATTAAAGGGCTAATAAATCAAAACCAAATTTATAGCGTTGTGTATGGGATTTGCGTTTGAATTTTTTCTCAGGATTATCACACGACAACATTCACCAATGATCTTCTATCATGCTCACATTGATATCTTGCTGGAAACATACATCTTGCTCATCACTTTTGACTTCAAGATTTTCTGGAAAAAGGTCTAGGTGCGAATGCAGGAAATGGATTTTAAGTGACATAGGGCATCCCGTTTCTTCATTAAGATTGATAAAGGTTTTTCTACACCACCTATGGATGCAGGTGACTTGTTGATGCCCAGAAAGTTTGCACTTAACCACTAGAAGGCTAGCTATGCATTTAGTTAAAGAGGAGTGAGTTTCCTTAAGGGGAGCGTTGAGTTGCTGGGTCGGCTTGTTAACTAATTGCTCGGTTGATCTTAAAATTTGCTATTATATGTATAACGTTATTTTAAAACCTTTTTGTTCGTACAATCTTTTTAAAAATGTTGTTATTTGAGAAGTTACATAACAATTTTGCATTTTGGGGGGTTAGGTTAGATTTTTAATTCCTTCAAAAGTTTTTTATGTATACATATATTTTTTTTTTAGAAACATGGCAAATGCGTGTAGAAACAAAGGTATGGCCTTATTTTTCTGATTTTCGTTCTAGTTTCGAAATTAAATCAAATTTTCAACTTTTATTTTTTTTTACCTGATTTTTTTCAAAAAATCTCAGATACAAAATTTTTGAAAAAAATACTGCAATTTTGAGGCCGTAGGAAGATTGTTCATACATTCCTCTTTATTCTGATACTTGTATGGCAAAAATCGCATAAAAACTTTAGAAGAAATTACGTTTGGTAGTGAGCGCATTTTGCAAAAATAGAAATAGCAGAAAAATGCAAAAGAGGGTTCGTACTTGCAAAAGGGGTTTTGACTGCATATTATGCATCCCCACTGTGGCATCATCGGTCATATAACTTCTCAGTGAAGGGGGATTTTTGAACAGTGGAGACCCCTCTTCCCTTCACTCCATTATATAACCCTTAGTCTTTGGTTTGGGTTCGAAACCTAAGTCATAAGAGCAGCGCTCAAAAAGCCCCCGCAGCATAAGCGGTGGTGTCGGTGTCATCGCAGTGTTTCTTTTTTTTTTTGCTTACTGGTGTGAGTGAGTGCCGAGTTCTTTCCTTGTCAGAATGTTCCAGCTGTCTATTTTTTCTCAGATTCATAGGAGTGCTGATCGGTAACTGTGACAGAACATACCCATTATTATGTCTTAGCACAGCCAGACCTATGGAGTATTTCGCTGTAGGTAATGACACAAACTTAGTCTTGCTGAGTTTGTTCCAAATTCTTGCATGGAAATACTCATTTGGATTCTGAGTTTTCCCCTTGAGGCACCGACTCAGCAAATCATCTCTGGTCAAATTCATGTACACGTTGAGCACATGTTTCTTGAACTCAGGTGTCAATTGGAAAGAAATTTTCATATTTTTGTGAGAAGTAGGAGTTTCATTTTTACCTAAAGCTGCATTATAGAAGCAATATGAGTCAGCACCTTCCGGGCACTGATGATGCCTTGCATTTTCATCCGTACTCGTAGCATGGTAATAGCCTCCCAATGCTCTATTTCTCATTTGTTCAGTGGTGGTACCAACAAAGTCTCTGATTGCTTTGCCGAAATAGAATGTCAACTTATCTATGACTGTGTCTGTCAACTTATTTTTACCTCCCAAGACAGTCTTTTTCCGTTGTTTACCGGTCTTAGTTGTTATATCTTCGGCTGTGCTTTTCTTTATTAGTCTAAGTCTTGTGCCAAGTCTTTTTGCCACATGGTTTATGCAGTCTTCCTTGCAAACTGTAACATTCGAATAAGGGCCTTGTCCGTCATTGAGTGCAGTAACTGCATTGAATGCACTGCTGTCTCCATCACTAACAAATGTAACATACCTAAATTTTAGTGCTTGTGATCGTTGCCATAGTCTTACAGCCTGTTCCTTCTCCATCGCACCTGCTTTACCATCAAAGTTTTTGTGACAGACCCTTGAGTGCTTCAATTTTTGTTCATTGCTCATAGCCTTAGACCTTGTACACACGTAGCAAATATTTGAGAGTACTTCATGGTCTATGACAAAGCCAGTGTGTGCTTCGATGACAGCAGCAGCTCCTATATGTGATGTATGACCTCTTTTCATCCAGGTCCCATCGAAAGACACATCAACATCAAGGACTCCCTGGTCATCCGGAAAAATGCCTAACTCTTCATATTTTTGGAAAATGCAAACTCTAATACCTTCCTGATTTGCAGCATTTCTATCAATAATTTCTTTTCCTATGCAATGCTTATAAGTCTCATACCTGTTTGTGCTGATATATGGCAAGTTCAACTGCGAAACTGTCAATATGAAGCCACTATACCCTTGTCCAGATGCCAGAGCATTATATACAAGAGCTGATGTGTTCTTCATTTTGTTCTTTTTACATTCTTTAGATGTGTCTTTAGTCGAAAAAAGTTCAGTGTCACATAAGGTGCACTTGACATTCACAATGACATCAGAGTCCATATCTACAAATAATACCTCACCTGCTTCACAACAATCCACACAATGAGATCACGCAACCAATGAACGTAAAGTTTTTTTATCAAGAATAACATTTTCATAATCATCATTCTCGGAGATTTTACTGTCTGGAAATAATGCCCTATTTTCATTTATCAAATTCATTCTCTTTTGAAAGGTTGACAAAGTAGCAACAGAGGGTTCACAAACATTTTCGTTAGCGGCTGTGGGGTTGGATGCAGCTTCGGATTCACGTTTTAGATTTTTGGTCGCTTTTGTTGTTTCTCCACCAACTTTCGAAATTTGACGTAATTGTTTCTTTCTTCTTGACAAACGACCCATTATAATTATCAACAAAATGCACTGTAATAGCACTGATTGTCTAACGAACACTGAAATATACAGCAATGATATATTAGGCGAATCGCGTAGTCAGAAGCTCTGAAATGGCACAAGCTCACTCGACCATAACGTATTCAACACTAAATTATAATGGCTTCTGTTCAGTTTTCTTTTAATTTTTTAATCAATTTTCTATGAAGAATGGATAACTAATTAAAAAAAAAAAGAAAAAAAAAGTTGAAAATTTTTGGAAAAAATGACTCAACGCTCCCCTTAAGAATTCAGGGTCTGCTAAAACCTCCCTAATTTGAGGTCCCACAAATATACCTTCCTTTAGTTTTGCCCCGCTTTGTCGTGGAACTTTTTGCACAGATTTTAGAATCCCTGATAATTGTCCTTAGCCATTGTTTTCACGAAGTTTTTCTTTAGACCTAGTTTCAAACGAAGAGGTGGCAGATATATTTTCTGAGGCTCTACCAGGGGGACAGACTGAATACTGATTATTTCAGGCTCATATATAGATTGAAGTGGCCAGTCACGCTTGTCATAATGTTTTTCAGTGGCACAGCTATCCCACCAACAGTACTTCGTGAATTATCCTTGCATACCCATTAGCATGCCTATGACTTTTAGATCACCACAGATGTACTACTGATGGGCTTGGTATTTTATGGCTTTAAGAAGACTATCCAAATTTTCATATGTCTCCTTAAGGTGGGCAGAATAGCCAATAGGAATGAAAGGCTTTACATTGCCACTGTACAAGAGGACAGCTTTCAGACTTGTCTTAGTAGCATCAATTAAGAGACGCTAGTTAGACGCCTAATATGTCTGTGACAAGGCTTCGAACAATCCATTTATATCATTGCAGTGATAGAGAGCTCCATTACCTGTGGAGAATGAAGTTAAATCACGATTACGCTTTTGAAGAAACTCACATGCACATTTTTCTCGAGTAAGAATTTTATGGTAGTCGAGATGCTATAAGTTCTGCTTTCTCCTTGGACATTGACAGATCTCTCGCAAGATCCTTCAAATCTTCCTGAGTAAATAACTTTGGCTCAGAGTTAGCATCCTCATATTCAACATCTGCATCTAATGCGCATGCACCTTCAGTACTGCTATCATCACTGATATCATCAGGTACGATGCCCTTATCAGTTGGAACTGGAATTGGCAAAGATACATAAGGTAGAACTGGTCTGCACGCCGAATCCATGGTTTGATGAACAATTTAGTGCTTTTTCTTTGCAGAAAACTCATTTTGGTCACACTTCAAAAATAGCAATCTTCGAGATGATCTCTAGGCTCTCTTCATATCATAGGAACAGGAAAGGGCATTTTAGTTTCATTTTTATTAATCCAGTCACGTAATCCATTGGAGCAGGAAGTACAAATTTATTGTGGTGCCCATGCTTTATCTTGGCCACCCAGAGAGCAACCGAGGTAGAGTTTGTACATTTGCTTTATATCATTTGTGATAGTACCCTGCTGAGATTTTGTTGGAAAATGCCCACATAGATAGTAGAATTTACCTGGATGATCTTTGCACTCTCGAGGCATTGTTACTGCCTTTTGAAAATATTTGGAAGTCTCTTATGATCAACGCAGAAGGAGCAGCTTAGAAGATGCACATCACATGAGAAACCTGAAAGCATAAAAAAGAATTATAAATAATGGCGCAAAATATGCATGCAGGTTACAAATGAAAATGAATATGTCTCTATACCCCTTTTACCAGCAAGAACTCACGGAGCATCTGGTTTGCTCATCTTAGCAGTACAATAATGATGCATGCAATAGAGCAATACCAGTAATATACTACATTTTATAATCGAAGGTGGCCATTTTGAACGTTTGGTACATCTTACAAACGGTACGTGCTAGAGTAAAACCGAAGGCAGATTCGGATTCAAGTGGAAAATGCATTTATAAAAGTATAGTAAGGTCTAACAACAAGGAGTAACAACAAGGAAAGAAGGTACCCTAGGAGACCTTACGGTCCATTCAAAGAGGGTACCTTTGGACTAGCAATCGAGCAGGCACATGGCTGCTCAATTGTTTTGCGTCCTTAAACGGCCACTTTTCAAGATTTTGTCTAGTCTTGACTTGAACTGGTCAACAGATTCACTGTTGACAACTTCCACTGGAAGTGCGTTCCACTTACCGCAGATACTGTAGAGGAAAAAATTTCCACACAGATTGAGGTTGTGACGCTTCAGTTCAAGTTTGAAGCCGTGATTGCGCGTTCTGTTCTCACTCAGTGTGAAAATATCCCGGTAGTCAACATTGTCGAACCCTCGAATTATTTTGAAAACCTCGATGAGCTGACCACGCAGTCTACGGGTTTTCAGCGAGAACAGATTTAATTCCCTTAGTCTATCCTCATAACTTTTATGTTGGATAGAGGGAATCAGCTTGGTTGCCCTTTCGAAACAAAGGTCTCCAAAATTGTACGGCATACCCCAGGTGCGGCCGAAGGAGGGAGTTGTACAGGCAAAGTACTATCTCCTTGTAACGGTATCCAAACTGGCGCTTTATGTAGCCTAACACTCTTTGAGCTTTCTTCTCTGCTTTGATGCACTGTTTCGAGAAGTTGAGGTCGCTAGTGATACTTACATCCAAGTCCTTTTTAGTGTCACTCGATTCAAGAGCAGTGCCCTTAAGGATATACTGAGATTGGGGGTTTCTGTGGCTGATATGCATCACTTTGCATTTTTTCACGTTAAAAGGCATTTGCCACGTGTTTGACCACTCCCCAATCTTCCCAAGATCTTCCTGCAGGTGGCCAGTATTTCCATCGTTTGCAACATTCATACCAAGCTTGGTATCGTCTTCCATGTCGTTGACGTAGATGATGAATAGTAGTAGTCCCAGGACAGAACCTTGAGGCACCCCGTTAGTAACGGGCGCCCACTCAGAAGCCTGTCCATTCACCACCACCCGTTGCCGTCTGCCACTTAGCCAGTTCTCGATCCAGCCGGCTACTTTTCGGTCTATGCCCAGCGCTCGCATTTTTCGGAGAAGGCGGTGGCATGGTACCTTATCGAAGGCTTTCTGAAAGTCTAAGTACACCACATCCACCGCGTTGTCCCGATGGTGCTCACTGAAGACGAAGTGCAAGAATTCCACAACGTTCGTCAAGCATGACCGTTGCCTTCGAAAGCCGTGCTGGGAACTCCTCAGTAGCAGGTTTGACTCTAAATATGACGTTATTTTGTCTACCATCATGCTTTCCATGAGTTTAACGACCATCGAAGTCAGACTGATAGGTCGGTAGTTTGACAGTTGGCTTCGGTCTCCTTTCTTGAAGATATGAGTCACTTCCGATTGACGCCAGTCTCGAGGAACGCATTCGGTCCGGATTGACATGTTAAAGATTGCGCTCAGGTGTCGTGACACTTAATCGCGCACTTCTTTCAACACTTTAGGTAGAGACCCATCCGGGCCAGGTGACTTATTCGTCATTAGATCAGTGATCTTCTTTTTTATTTCCCCTTCGGTGAAGTCCATATCCTCCAGCTTTTCCCCCGTGTAGGAATTCATTTGCTGGGGGCTGGGTCCATACTCTTCAGTAAAACACTGAAGAGAAGTAGTCGTTGAAGAGGTTAGCATTTTCTGCATCTAAGTGCTGGACCTTGCTCTCCTGGCTAGCCTTCGGTATTTTTTAAAGTAACCCGATATCTTCGATTGCCGGGACACAGTTCTCTTCTTCCTAAGCAGTTGGCCGATTTCTCGATTAATTCACTTTTGTTGAACAGAAAACCGACGGGGACATTTCAGAGGGATGAAACGTGATTGAAGACACATGAATGTGCTTTTGAAACTGTTCCACGAGTCTTCAACAACATCGCACATTTCTAGCCTCACGTCCGTCAGTCCAGCACGAAGACCTGCAAAGTCTGCTCTTTTCAAATCGAGTTTCCTCGATTTATTAGTTGCAGGCCCTGCCTTCGGGACTTTGACTACAAATCTAATTAGTCGATGGTCACTGCCACCGAGCTCTTCGCCAACAGAAAGGTCCTACACGTGGTCATCCTCAGAGGTTAAAACCAAGTCGAGGATATTGTCTCCTCTCGTTTGCTCTTCCACCCATTGAGTGAGGAACTCGTTGTTCGCGAACTCTAGGAGTAGTGCGTTCTCGCCACAGGGTTCTCTGGTTTCGCAGTTAACTTGTGTGTTGAAATCCCCCATGACGATACACACTCTTTCTTTGACAAGTTCTCCTAGTAGCTGGTACAGATCTCTGTCCTTTTCAACGAGTTGGGCAGGAGGTCTATACAGCACCAGGCTCCTGGATTTGGCAGGACCTATCTCTAGGTAAACACCTAGTAGTTCATGATCGTAAACGATGTTGCAATCCGTCGGGTTGAGATTATCCTTGACATACAACATCACACTGCCACCCTCTCTTTCTGACCTATCTCTTAGGAAGAGCTGGTAACCGGGAATCGTGAATTCACCTTCGAAATCTCGGCTTGAGGTTTTCATCCACGACTCTGTTATGCCTAACATCTTAGGTTCCTCTGTTGCTACGAGGCCACGGAGCTCAAGAAACTTATTTCTGATTGACCTCGCATTAAACAGAAGAACTTTGAGGGAGTCCCTCAGGGTAGGACTGGGGGACTCCCTACGCTCTTCTGTTTCCCGGCTTCTTTTGTGTGGCAGTACCCCTCTTTTCCACATCTAAGAACGTCGTTCCAGAAGTGACACGGGCATACTGTCTTATGTCCGCCTTCACTCTGGGTCGGACACTCCTCTGCGTCCGCTCTACGACATCCTGCATTAAGTTACTGAGTACAGCCTTTCCCTTGAATGAAATGTGCACTCTGTCCCTTTGGTAAAGTTCGTTTCGACCGTAAAAATTGCGGTAAGGGTCCAAAAAGAAGACCCCCTCCGCCGTACAAAGGTCGGACAGGCGCTGGTTCAAGGTCAGGTTCCTTAAGTGAGCTGTCCGGCTACGACCTTTTTCTTAAGAGCATCCCTACAACGACCCGTTTGCGAGTTCTCAATTTGCAGTCATCCACGGCTCCCATGACCGTACTGAGAATTTTCTCGCTGGGGCCTACTTTGCCTCCTCGGAGGTGGGGGTCATTTCCACTCACCATCAGGGCAACGACTGAATTCTCGGAGATCTGAGATTTCTCAGCCTCTACCCTGATGTGGTAGTTTCCCCGTCCTGACTGGCAGCATACCTCCACACTAGTGCGAAGGCGGGCCGCTAGCAGGGGCTGCAAACCTTGTGCTTAGGAATCGCGCACAAGGGTAACCCTCGGACATTTCTGTGCAGAGGTTTAAGGCTTTCCTTCCGGAAGCGAACTCTCGGTTCCCTCTTTCTTCTCCATCTTATTTTTCTTGTTCTTCTTTTTCTTCTTCTCCCTTTTCTTATTCATCTTTTCCCCCCTATCTTCCTTTGTTATATACTCCTGTTTTTATCTTTTCTTCTTCTGCTTCAACCTTTTCTTCTTCAGCTTCTACTTTATCTTCTGTTTCAACCTTCTCTTCTTCCTGTTTCTTTCCCTTCTTTTTCTTTTTCTTTAAGGGGTTTATTCGTAGCATGCTGACCTAGCTCTGGGGGTAAAACTGCAGATGCATTGTTTACTAAAAGGTTTGACGTTAGCTCTGCTATTCTAACCTCTAGCCTGCGAATCAGTACGGCTTGTTCCACTTCTAGGTTGTTTATTTTCTCCTCCAACTTCCTAGACCTTTCCTCGGAAGCCCTGCATGTTTCTTTTCGCTCCTTGATTTGGCCGTTTAGAATACACTCGGTGCCGGAACTGGCCGGGTGGCATTTGGAATAACCCCCTTACGGAAAGTCCACGCACCACTTATCTATGTGGCATATTGCGCACGTGTTTTCTTAGAGTCCTGGTTCTTTCTTTGTGGTCATTTTGAACACTTTTTCTCTCAATACTTTGCGAACAATCAATGATAAAAAGGGGGTTGGTAAGTTCACCTCACGAGAGTCGCTCCCGTCTATCCATCGGAGAGGTTTCGGATCTTTCAGAAGGCACGCTCCATGTGCTTCTGTTTGTCCGACCGAGTCGTTAAACCTCGGCGTGCTATGGCTTCCAACCAAGCAGCACTGACGTTCCCCGAAGGGGCCATCGATTTCTCACCAGGTGATGGTAATGGTCAATAATTACGCGCCAGGGAAGGGGTTAACGGGGAACTACCCTCATCCCATTCATCGTGCCCCAACGCCTAGGACACCTCTAGTCCTAGTCTCTCGCAACCAGTGAGCGTCGATTGGCTTTGTTTATAGAGGTTCCAAAGCCTCTTTTCTGACGCATGAGGTAGCTGCCAGGTACTTATATGAAGATAAATGGAAAAAGGGTAAGAGTAACATGATAGGAAGAGGGATTGTTTTTTGTTGCTTTTTTTCTTTTTGCATAAGTAGAAGAAATAAGATTAATGTAAAAAAAGGGGAAGGATAGAGTAGGATAAAGAAAGATGCACTTAGTCTGGAACCTAATTTCCGACCAAATCGACAAGGAAAGCCCTGCCAGGGGTACCAGAAGATAGGTACCCCTGCCGACATAGCTCAAAAAGTCAAGGGTACGCACAAGCTCTCTTCCCGCAACAAGGGGGCGTTACCCCTCTCCCCCTATTTTTTTTATTTTCTCATTATTATAGGTGAGAGTAGTTTTCGCACTGAACTGCAAGTTTGTAGCTATTTTACCTAAAATCCTTACTCGTTATAGGAATTTTACCACCGTTTGCACTCTAGGAATAGTTTTTAGATGGTCGACACTCAAGGTATTTTTTTTCTAATCTACCGTCCACAACTCTTTTGGAGGATACCACCGAACAAACAAACTCATTTAAGTATTAGTTTTACCATCGAACTGTTCTATAGCTACGTGTTTTACCCTTTCTATTCACTCTTTGAATGGTTTTGTATCACCAACGTGCCTATCGATAGGAAAATTGGCAAAGATTTTCACTCATTGAAGAGATCTTACCATTGATCTGGACTATATATAAGGTTTAACCAACGATCTGATTTATAGGTATGTGTTCTAGCATGAAACTGCCTACTCACTTAAGGTTGTGCTACTGATATTTAATCTTAGAAGTAGTTTACTGCCAGTCTATTCTCTCTGTAGGGGATTAGGTTGCAAATCAATTTGCACTCTTTGTATATTTTCTACCATTTAATTTCAAAGGATATGTAAGTTGTACCACCAATATGCTGTTTAATTATGGGGTCTAACACAGATATGCACTCAAGATATGGATTCTACCATTAATTTTCATTCAAGGTAGGTGTGTTACCACCAATCTGATTCTAGTTAGCCGCTTTACCATCGCTTTTCACTCTTTGTTATCTTACCACCGACCTGCCCCTTGACATGTGTTTTACCATCGCTTTTTTCTCTTTGTCATGATTTTACCACGAATCTTACTTAAGGTAGGGGATAAAAACCGATCCTTAGAAAGCTTTGTCTCTCTCAGTAGGGAACTTCTGTTTGGCGTGGGATCCAAACTACTTGTCGCGACAGCGTTTGCCATCTAGCGTGAAATCGGCGCGAAGTTTAAACTCCATCCTGAGACTAACCGCACTTGATGTGGCTTAACTTCTTCCAAAAGAGAAGCAATATTTCCATCGTCTTTCGTTTCATTTGTAAAACAATTGATTACCAATAGCTTTTTTATTAAGATCTTTTCCCATGCTTTGTTTATTTTAATTTAATTAAATTAGAAAATATGCTCTATCCTATTCTTTTGTGAAATAAATCTGCAGCGTAAAAAATGATTCTTTTATCTATTACCTTTCTGTGACTGTTTACTTTAATCTGGTCATTTTTAAGAGGATGGTCTTTACATGATTCAAAAATTATAATTTTTCCTTAATTAATAGCATGATTCAGTAAAACAGCATATAAATACAAATATTTAGTCTTAATCATAAAGCAAATTCGACCTAAATAAATAATCTCGGGAGTTTTCTCATATTTTACAAAGTAGTCTACTATCCATAAGACAACACTTTTTCCTCATTATTCTTATTCATGTCGAACTCCTTTGCAAATCATTTTCGCATATATGGCTGTTTATTTTTCGCAAATAACATATCTACAAATGCAATTGTGGCTTATTTAACCATGTAACCATTTGTCGATTTGGTTTAGGTCCGTTTAAATTTTGGTTAATTTTTTCGACTTTACACGTCCCACATCACAATTTGCTTTCACATTTGTTTCACCTCTCCAACACCATCATTCAAAATATATGATTCAACTCTGAATGCTGTAATATGAAAGACAGAGAGATCCATATGTGTATTTGTGATTTTATATTAATATTCCGCTAAAACAAGACCTAGAAAATGGCTAGGAAACGACGAGATAGAAATGTCTATTTTAGGAATCGATTGCATGTTTGGAGCTAAATTTTAAGGAAAACTTTAATTGTTGGTTTAGAGCAACTATGTTCAGAAAGTAGGAGTACCAACACCATGTACCTATAGAGGAATTGTTTAACTTGATAGTCCTAATTAATTTGAATCTCATTAGTTGGTTTGGTAAAGATAGTTATTAAAGGTTGCAAATAAATAGTGGTGAGTATGTAAGAATTAGAGCAGCGTGTTAGCGTGTGTCATAGAAGCAACCAAAATGAACAAAAAACCTTTAATGGAAAGTAATTTCACTTCGAACACTCATATATAATAATTCCATTTATTAATTAGCCTTGGATTCTGTTGCGAATGTCTTTATCTCGTTCCATTTTAAGATATCGCTCCACCTTTTGAATTTACTGAGGAAGGGAACATCCCAAATTAGGTATATTGTGAAGATTAGGAAGAATAAGGAGGCTTACGCTTTGTTTTTGTACCGAAGGAACAAAGTGCTCCCATCTCCTTTGCCAATTGCCCAGCCAACTTCTCTTCAAATCCTTCTGGTGAGAGGCTCTCGTCGTTAACATTTCAGAATTACTTACGAGTAGCATTTGCTTAAAACAACAAGCTTTAGAAATGCTTCTTTTTGTATAATACAAACTAATATGGACATGCAAAAAATAAACTGATATAACTACATCATGAAATTTTCTTTCTTTTATGCACAGAAAACACGTTGAAATTTCTAGTTCTTTGAATAAATACAAAGTGTTGTCCCGGAAAAATATTGAATCTTCTAATTTGGGGGTGGAAGATAAACTCAGATGAACCTCAAAACATGGAAATTGATAATAATTTGTTGAAAAAAATCGTGTTGGAATTACTAGTTGATTGGTGATACATGAATTCCTGAACCTGCAAAATTCTAGAACTTCTAATCTGACATAAAATATAAACTCGGATCAACTTTTCTGTCAACAGTCTAGAACAAATGATTTTATGACCATCACCATGCAATAAACGTTTGGTAGAAGGGGGCTCATGAGGGTAAGGTTATCTACGCATCGCTGAAAAGCAAATTATGTAGAAAGAATTAGGCAAGATAGAGAGTTTGGACGCAGTCGAGAAAAGAGATGTGCTCTTAGGAAGCAAGCAGTATGAGGGGTCGGATTAAGGAGAAAAATGTTAGGGTAAAGCAGGGGTTTCTTATTAGGTGCTTACAGGGAAAAGTGACTTGGCTTAACATCTCCACCGAGAGTGTCTCTTGGTGAATAAAACTGTGTGGTATTGGCAAGGTGATAAGACAGGTGATAACTTTTGTTTGTTTTCCTCATTTTGGTAAGTACAATCAGCATTTAAATTTCATATATATAAGCTATTTTGTCAAAGTTATGGGATAATTGTAAAGGCAAATTATATCTTGTAGCTTGTATTAATACTCTCCTCTTCTTCTTTATGCTTCAACCGGCTGCACAATCATATTTTAAAGAGGAGGGATTCCCTTAGATTTAATGGGACAGGAATGGGCGGTATCCCTAGGAGGCCCCCATATTGTTACATTTACCCTTTAAATAAATCGGGTGGCGATTTTATAGTTTATATATGTTTGGGGATTCTTTTGTCTATTTTTTTAAGGTAACTTTTTTTGCACAACCGTGGAAAAAAGTTGGGTTTATTAATTATTACAAAGAGGAAGAAAAAGCGATGCGGTCTAGCTAGTGATAAAAGACTCCTTAATGGGTAATAAAGTGGTGAAAAAAGTCGTTTTGACTCAATATTAGGGGAACACGGACACCTAGGAAAACGTATTTAGTTTGGGGCAAAAATATGAAAATGAGTCGTGCGTAGAGATCATCTTACGCCTGGAGCGGAACCCTGATTCATGGATGAAAGAGGTATGTGCACTTAGCGGTGGAGAAATAAAGAAATTATTATTACTCGAATCATTTAAAACGAAGTTTCCTCCCGATTTGTGCAACTATCTAGAAAAACGGCATTGAAGATCCAATAAAGGGAGCTAAGCTGGCCGATTAATATTTAATAATAGAAAAAAAAGTTGTCAGAATTATAGAAATAATGATTTTAAAAATATCAGGTTCCAAGATAAATTACTAAAAGCCAGAACATTATGACTCGAGATGGGGGAAATTTTGCAAAGGGGAGGATTGGGATATGAAGGAACTAACGAACAAGAATAGTGAGGTCGACAATAGAAGCATCAGTTTCGTATGCTGGCATTGCCAAGGGATTGAGCAGCGTAGGAGTGGTTGCCCGCGGTTCAACTGGAAGAGGAGAAGAAGAGATAAATAAGAGTAGGATAGAAGAAGAGATGAATAAGAGTAGAGTAAAAGTGAAAGTCAGGAAGAAGTAGCCGGAAAGCGTCCTTAACACAGACAGAAGCTTTCAGGAAAAAATGGAGAAGCGAGGCCATGCAAAGCTTCATTGACGAAGGGAAGTTGACATGCAGGGAATGAGAGTTTCTTGGTCTCATGAAGCCCCTAAAGGCCACAACTGCTTCATTGCGTATTGTAGACAGAAGGTCGTTTGCGGTACCAGAGGAATCGTATACGGGGCCGTGACTGATACATGGTGTAAACGGGGTGAATACAATACATTTGTTAGCCCTATCTCTGGGGTTCGCCTTTCAACTCATTTGTATGAGCTTGAGTAAAGACACAGTCTGAGAGTAGGCAATGATGAAGCTGGCAGTCATGTAGTGTCAAAGGTGGAAGTAGTGAGTGTTCCCTTAAAGACTACTCGGACGGAGGACTTAGAGGTCAGTACCCAACTTTATTTTTAGCCTTTGTGGTCACGTGTTCTATGAAGTAGAGGTCAAAGCGTAGCAGGGATCTGAGATAAAGAGGAGGAGGGTAGCGCACGCACTTAGACTAAGGAGTAGACCGGGTTGTATTCAAGAAAAGGATTAGGTGGAGGTAGCTCCGAGTGAATGAAAAAGTGATGCTCCGAATAAGAGTGAGGCACCGACTGATGGAAAGCTTAATGCGGAAAGAAGTCTCAATTCAAGGATAAAGGGCAAATTGAATTTATAAAGGCTAGGAGAGCTGTCCATTGAGCCTAAGGAAGAAAGAAGGATCATTTAAACTAATAACAAGCTAAGAAGGAAACTCTCCGTAGGTGTTTTAGGTCCATGAGTGAAGACCAAATTGACGTAAGAATTCTCTAAGTGGGTGGATCCTTTTGACGAGGTTTATGCACCTCGGATGCCTATGACGGACTAGATGTCACTTCAGTGTTTTAAGACCTATCAGAGGATTTTAAGTTAATTCTTTTGGCTGGGTCTGAATAGGGACATTAAAGTTACATCAGGACATTTCACACAGGCTTGGTAGTCGATAGGCGAGAGATGAAAAAAAAAGGCTCCTCTTAAACCCATTTTTATTGACAGTGAACCTTTTTCTTCCATTTTAATGGACAGATTTGGCCTATTGGTCCCTTTTATTATAGGGAATTAATATATCAGGTTTAGTATATGTGAGCCAATGAGACACGTAAAAGTGGTGTTAGCGCGCTAAATATTTCATACTAGTATGCATTCCGGCTACAATTAGATGATTTTTTTTGTAAATTTTAGGAGCTCATCTGATGATTGCCCTTGAGGATAAGTCGCTACAATTTTGTCAGGCAAAGGAACGAATTACTTGTGGAAATGACAAGAATCTGTCTCTTTTCAAATAGGTGGTCTGGTATCAAACGGATTCTTCCCATTCATGGTTGGAAGTTTTTTTCAACAGAATGATAAGCGAGTTCGTCACCACGTTCCCGTTGCTTCCAGGAACTTTATGGCTTGCTATGATACTATTCTACGATCTTTGAACAAACTTTTGGCCCTAATGTTTGCGCTGGAGAAATTTAAAATATATCGGTTTCATGGGGCTCATAGGTTTATAATGCTAGGTAACCCTAATCCGCTGGCCTATTTGAGTATTTTAAAAGCGAGGAACAACTGGTTACTGCGATGGCCACTGGCAGTGCAACCTTATTATATAATGTTACAAAATAAAAGATGTAAAGGGAAAGTTATGGCTAATGCCTTAACCCATTAGTGACTACCGGGTCATTAAAGACTTGTGGTTTATAAGTACTATATTTTATTGTTTTATTTTTAGAATTTTACTTTTTCAATATTAAAACACTCTTTGGTAAATATTCTTTCAATATTTTATATTTTTATAAAAATCTATAATTAGCAACTCAATTTATATATATATATATTGTTTTTTTCAGATTGACAGTGAATGAAGCCGTTTTACTTCTTGAATCTTATTAAAATGAAGAGCAAGCACGCTTGTCCTAAGGATTTTTCCGGAAGAAGACTTTGTTTCTGATGATGACAGCGAAAAGTCTGATGATGAAAGACTGAGTAAAATGCAACATCTAGGAAGAGATATAATGAATGCTGGTTGTCAGGTTACAACAGGAGATGGAGGTAATCATCTTGTTACAAAATGTATAGAAGAGGTGAAATCGCAAGAAGGTAAGAGTGTAAAGAAAAGACGTATTTGGTCAAAAGAAAATGCCACATTCACTGTTAACACTGAATGGACACACAAAGGGACGTATGGAAGAAATAGACAATTTAGTTGAATGTAAAGAACCTGGCGATTATTTTGAAAACTTTTTCGATGATACTTTATGTAAGCTTATAATTGAAGAATCGAATAGGTTTGTGCAACAAAAGAATGTCAATTTGAATTTGGAACAAAATGAACTTTATGATTTTGGGGATAGCCTTTTACTATCTGATATTTCTCCCCAACCAAATAAAAACATCCGTTGTGATAGGTTTCTAGCAATATTGCACAACTTTCATCTTACTGATAATACAAAGATTACAGATAAAGACTCAAGGGAGAAACTTCTTCCATTGTTTGAACATCTTCAAGAAAAATTCTTGCTGTATAGAGAACTTCAAGAACACGTGGCTATTGATGAAAGTATGATACCTTATTTTGGTAGGCACCACTGCAAATTGTTCATTCGTGGAAAACCCATAAGTTTTGGATTCAAACTTTGGGCTTTGTGTCTAAGAAAAGGATATATGCATGCTTTTGAATTTAAAACAGGTAAAACTCCTGATGGCTTTGTCGAACACAATCAGTTTGGATTAGGAGGGAAGGTAGTTCTAAGGCTGATTGACACTACAAATATTCTTAGCAATGAAGGTTTCAAAATCTTTTTGGGCAATTACTTAACTTGTATTCCCCTTCTTCAGCACTTGTCACGGAGATGCATATGTGAAATCGGCACCTGCCGAGAAAATCGAACAGAGAAATCGAAGAATGAAATGGAAAAATAGGCAAGAGGAACAATGGAATTTGCAACGAGTTCAAACATACTTATGCAAATTAAACAATAAGCACATGAGGTATGTTGACATGATGGACAAAAAAATATCGGAACTATAGAATAAGAATGCGCCAAAGAAAATGGTGGTGGCCCATATTCAGTTACCTGTTATCAATCACTGTCAACCACGCCCACTGCCTCATGCAAGAAGCAGAAAAGAAAATTTCCCTTCTCGATTTCATAAATAACCTTTGCATCACATATATGAAATTTTATGGAACACCACCTTTGAAAGGCAAAGAATCTCGCAAAATCTGCGAAACAATGCAAGATACGATGGAAAAGATCATTGTATTGTTTATATTGAAAAGAGAAGAACGAGTATGTTATGCCGTGTGAAGGCCAATTTTGTTTGTGAGAAGTGCAATATTGGTTTACATCCAAAATGTTTAAAAGAATACCATATGTTATAAACTTTTTCTTCAGAAGCAATTATTTTTTTGTTTACATTTTCAAGTTTAATTTTATTTGGGAGGAATAATTGAATATTTTTTGTTAACTTTGTTTATTTCAAACACTAAAAATTCATCAATGAATTCATTATTTATATATTGCATATATAAAGAATAAATACTGTTTTCACTGAGTTCATTAAAATATTTTTACTCGATATTATTGTGTCCAACTGACGAAGGGGTCTTTAAAGACCTTGGCCATAATTCCTTTGTGAATAAAGACCTCTTAATAAAACTTCATATGAAGCATATTTGTGTCATTATCAACCTAATTACAAACCTATTTCACAATACTTTAAAAATTATACTTTCGGCTCTAATGGGTTAACTCGTGCCAATTAGAGTTGGGGGGGATTTTTTTATATTTCAAAGATAAAAATTAGGATTTTGCTTTGGTTCGTAATGTATGTATTTTTATGAGTTTGTTCCTCATTTGGTAATGGAGGAAGCTATTTTGTTGTTTCTTTACATGTGTTATGGATTAATTTAATTGATCTTTTCATTTTACATATTATTTCTCTTCTTATTAGGTGGGGGGCATGGTTTTGAAAGTGTTAATTTCCAATTCCTTTTGTCGTTTTGTACATAGCATATTGACTTTTATGGGGTTTGGCTTAGTAGTCGAATTTTTTTAAAGATTCAAGTAAATTGTGAGGTCTTGTGAAGGGTCAAACACATGCGGTTTTATGACTACCGCTTTGCAATATATCTTTGGAAGGGGAAGGCTTATGTTTTGTAAGATCTAGAAGGAATTACGGATTCCCAGGCTACTCCTTTTGTGTGGGGAGTATCGTGGCCAGCCATATATTAAACGTGACACCTAAATCGGTGGTAATTAATGGGGATTTCGAGTGAGCTCAGAGGTAGCTACAGTATTTCTGACCATAAAAGAGCCTGCCTATCATCACAACCTCGAAACATTAAAATTTCTTGATCTTTGGTAAAAAACACGAAAAAATTACTAGTTCATTCGTGAAAATAGAAACGGCGTAAAATAAGAAATATTGAAAATATTAATTTAAAGGTAAACAATACTACTTTAATGATACTCAAAATTATTGGAATTGATCCATTGTGTCACATAAATATAGGTGAACCTCAGAAAGAATGAAATTGGTGTCTTTCTTTCAACTTAAACAGTAATGAACCTCAAATATTGTAAAAATGTCCCTATTTTGTCAAAAATAAACTGTGCGGTTCTTCTTATTTATTGGAAACAAAATAGAAATCTTCATGAGTAGTTGAGAGAATTTAATCAGAAGAGTAACTGATGATGCTTCTACTTGAGGGAGTTAAGAGCAATAGGTGCAATTATAAGGCAAGGAAAGGGGTTACTTCTTGTTTTCTGCTCGAGGCGGAGATTTGACATTGGGTACAATTCTATCGAGATAAGCTGTCGAATGCAGCCCTCATGGCCTACTTGTCTATTCAGCCTCGTTTTCTTTGTAGTATGTAGTGATTGGTGACTCAACTGGATGGTTTTCCTTTCGACCTGATACGGATTAGTCACATTGGTTACTATAGCATGGTCAGCCCTTATATCAAGGAATCGATTTGGCATGCTTTGGAAATGGGCTTAGTTACTTTATTAGATAAATCTACACGTACGTATCTGTTGTCTTTCTAAATCGTATAATACTAAAGGGACTATTATTAGTAGCATCCAATCATCTTTCACACCAAATGGTGAATGTCCTATTAGCGGCCTTCAAAACTATTTCACTTGAATGGTATCAATGCTACTAAAAAAACTCCGGAGGAGTTATGTCAATGATACATAAAAACTCTCCCTTGGTGCAGCTTTTGTCAGCTTAGACCTCAATAATCATTGGTTGTCACCCATTTTGAAAGTGAATCCCCTCTTACAAGTAAATTTTATCTTTTAATTGAGAAATGACGTTCATACGACTGCTGGCGGAATTTTTTTCTGGTACGAGCCCCAGATGAGCTCCTAAAATTAAAAAAAATAATTATATCTGCTACCCGAGATTTCATATATCTCTGTTTTTCGTGTCAGTTTTGAAATTTCTCATGGACGAAGGTTTTATTTTTAGTGTCTCTTCGTAAGTTCAAAACGGATGCAGTTTATTAATTAGTAAATTATAATGACAATGGAACTGTTTTGAAATAATTCCTTTGAGAAGAAATCAGAGAACCAATAGAGAAAAAAAGGTGTAGTTAAAATATTGTAATACTAGTACAGGAAATACATTAACTTAATTATAAATTTCTCAACAGTTGGAAACATGATGACAAAAAAAACAAAAACCGCAGAGACTTGAAGTTGATTCTGATATTTGCATGTTTGTGTATATTGATGCGACATAAGGAGATAGGGAAAAACAATTCCGTATTTTCGGTGCTTGTATGAAAATGTAGCGGAATCATAGGCTGTTTTCCGTGTACCCTCTTCCAAATATTTGCTATTTTGTTCCAGTGTTTTTTTTCTCTAAACGGAAAGATCAATTTTCAATTATATCACTTGACAAAGAACTTTCAGTTATACTGTATGTTGACAAATCGTTGATAACTCTAACTGTTTGCAAATAATATATTTAATAATTCCACCTGAACCTGTTTTTTTACCCTTATGTTTTTAGAGGGTAAGAAAGATTTCTCTAACCCATCGATGTGAAATCTTCCCCTTCATAATTACTATTCGAATGTGTTGTACATCTGAATAAGCGAATGGAAAAAACATCTTAAATTTTATGTAAGTGACTGAAAGGGTTGGATCCCCTTTTCTAAAAGTTTATAGAGGGAAAATATCGGCTCACCGTAAGCAATTGAAGAAATATACAAATAATTAACAATAACCATTACACAAAATATAAATCAATAGTACCTGTCCTTGGAAAAGTTGGGGAAGGGAACCAGTGCTTTTGATCTTTATTTGTCTCTTAAGCCACTGGAATACTTAAACCTTTCTCTACCATCCTTCTTGAAGAGTGGCTTAGTTGCTAGAGTGGAGCTCTGTGAAGTGATGAACTCTAGTATCCACATGCTTAAATTTTGCCCTTTTTCCAATTAGGGCAAGAATATAATATAATTCAGAGAATAAAACTTTTTGCCCGACCTCAATAATATGGTAGGAGGAAGGGACTAACAATTAAGTATAGCGGTCACCTCGTCTATTATAAAGGGTGAAACGGAAAAACCTACTGCCGTAGGTTTCCACATAAACTTTAACATTAATTTCAAATGAAGTTGTACGAATATCCGATCGATTAATCCAACTTGTAAATTTTTACCAAAAATTGATATGATTGAATTTTAGGATACTTACTGAAGCTAATAAATGGTTTTTTTCCATTCTTGCAGGAAAAAATGAAATCAGGATGAAGATTTAGTAATAAGTGGGATTAAAGAATTGTATTTTTTTACCTAATTAAAATTATTTTCTTATTCTTCTAGAAATAGATTAAGTCAAGATGAAGGTAAAGCAATAAAATTCGGCATAGTATTGTAATTTATATTACAAATTTAAAAATGTGCATATTTTTTAAGTATGGAAGTGTGATAGTTAAGTGAAAGATTTCTGTAGGTAGAACAAATTATGAATACAATTTTGCCTTAGAAATTAGATCAGATTTGTGATTTAGAAATAAAATAGATTCTTGACAAGCTTTATTTTCAAGGAATGAATTAGGGATAAATTTTGGTCATGTTTTTTTTTTAAAATAGAGGAAAATATTGCTAAAATATTCTAATTTTTGCTCTTTAGAATACAATACAATGTTCATGAATGAAGATACTTTAACAAATATCCTTTTCATTTATTTGCAATGGACTTTCCAAAAATTTCTAATTGATGTAAGAGTGATGATTTATGGATATTCGGATCTAGGCTTGTTTGAAATTGAGGACATTTTACCTAACATGACGTTGTGCAAAACTGCTCTGTTTTGATGAGCTCTTGTTTTGATTGAGGGAAAGTTAATTGAAAAACAATTGTCTTTTGATGTCGAGTGAGCAAGCAAAAGAGAGATGTAGAACAAAATAAAGATGCGAAAATGATAAAATGGCGAGATAATGTGTGAATAAATACATAGCGAAAGACAGACCAAGTGATATTGATAAGGGTTATGGTTTGCTTCGAAACCTATCTAGAACAATATCTAGATATAAGTTCTAATATAGAACGAAAGTTTAAAAGAATAATTTCATGCGTACCTTATTGCAAGGGCTGATCTTTCAAAAGATTTCAAGCAAGGAGAATGTCAATGATGGTAGAAAACCGGTTTGAAGCTTAAAGATTCTTAATAGATAAGTAACTCAAGAAGACATCATTACTTTGCAAAATAATGGGTATTATTATTTACATACAATTAATCCTTATAATATTCTTATTGGCTATACTTATATATAAATTTCTTCGATAATATTAAAGACGAAAAGAAATAATTTAGTCGAGAAAATATGGCAATTGAAATATTAATGGATGATAAATGAAAATAGTTTGATATTTTATTCTTTTAAGTGATCAGTTACGCCATTAGTAAATGAATTTTTATTCAGCTATGTAGCAACGAAAGGTACCAACAGGATTTATCATATAATACATCATTTTCGATGATGCTAACGAGCGGTTTTAAGGCATAATCTCTTTGACGTATTAAAGAAGACGCATATATTATTCTTTATTTGATATTACTATCTATAACTATATTCTATCAAGAAATGGGCTGTTTTCAGAGAAAAATAACTGGGTACAAAATGAAAAGCTTAACACTAGTGTAATTTTAAGCTAAGATAAAAAAATGAAATTCACATAAATGGATATCTAAATGGAGAAAGATTAAAAGAACACGGTTGCGAAATGACTGAAATCTAAGAAGAGAGAGGTCAAAGGAATAGGGGATCAAAATCAAGAAGAGCCAAAATCATGGATATTTAATGTTAAGGACGGCAAAATTAAAGAGAATAAAGAGACATCAATTTGTTAGAAGATCTTAAGAGTTTGAGATGACAAACGCTGTAGATTCCCAACGCTAGATATCCGAAATTATACATTACAAAGAGCAAAGGTTATAAAAAATGGGAATCCAAGAAAATTAAATATTCAAAAGAGGGATATCCTAAATAGGATACAGATCAAAACTAAGGAGGTCCAAAACAACGAATTAAAAAAATATATAACTAAGATGATAGGGATCTAAAAACCAAATAAGGAAAAGGATTTAGATGATAAAAGACGCAGATCAAATACAATCGAGGTCCTTAAATAGGAAAATCATAAGCTGAGATGATTAAATGTACTGCAATTTCATAAAGATGGAGATTTCAGAGATGGAGAATCCTATTAAGAAATTATATAAACGAGATTCAAAATGAATTAGATCACAAAAAGGAGATCTATGAGGCCTAAAATCAAAAGTGAGGGAGATTTAAGACGATCAAGATACACCCAAATCCCAGGAATTACAAGGTACCTAAATTCTTTTAAAAGAGGAAATTCAGAATGAAAATCCACAAATAATGGATGTATTATTTGAACTCGATAAAAATGAAGATCTATAACACTAGCTAATAAATTTTAACTTTGTCTCTGCTATTTGAGTAAATGTTGTTGCAACTAACTAGTTTTGGTGCGCTGATTTCAAATTCATCCTAGCACGTAAGGTTCTTGAGTTATACAACTAGGCTATATTGCTCATTTTGTGAGAAGAATGAGATGTTTCTGGGCAAAGGTTTGGAATCGGGGCACCCTATTTGGTATTATGTACTTCCTTTTGCAATCTCAGACAAAATTCGTATTACATATAAAATAGGTAGTACTCACATAACTATAAATTTCTTCAAAAATGTTTGAGACTCTAGCTCTTGCGCTTGTACAGGGATATAGGAGTTTTCCGTTGTGAGAACTAGTAGTAATCACCCATCATGTTTTTATTGAAGCGGCCTTGATACCTACTTTACCTCATTGCGATATCTCGGTGGGACTTTTCCTCATGTTCGTCACTAATATCATCCATATTCGATGGAAAGAAATCGAGATGCAAATGCCAAAATGCATCTAAAGAGACACCTGACACCCCATTTGTTGATAGGCTTTTAGAATGTTATACATTAATTCTTTATAGTTTTTAGCCCTATGATAACCAAGGAGGCTCTGCACTACATGGACAAATGAATCCCATGCTGCCAACTCAAGCGGAGTTGGTTTATTTCTCTTTTGAGATACTGGAGTCCATCATAATCATGGGCCATTCATTGCTTTAACAAAATTCGTGATAAGGTCAAGTTTGATATGAAGTCGTGGAAGGCATGTGCTTTACATTGTATCGGCCAACTATGTGTTCTTTTCTTTCGGGCTACATTTTGACAATATAATGATTCCTGTCGTCACGGTTGTTCCATAGGCATAAGAAGCACATATTATTTTTATATTCTAGCTGCAGTCAAAGAAGTAAAGAAATTAAGTTTAGATCCTCACAGATATTCCACTTATGATGCGAGTAATGAACACCTTCCAAAATAAATTTCATTGATTCATATGTCTCTATCATTCCAACAATATGGGCGACAGGAATTGAAGATTTTGTTACCATTGTGTTGCAACTCAGCTTTAGGCTAGCAGTGGTTGATTCGATGAAAATTCTCCATTCATCAGGTAAATGCTCGTTTCCTAGCTGATACATGAGGTCATTAACATCAGTACAGAAACAAGTACCATCTTCATCTTTATAGAAGGCAGCTAAGGCCTCATAGCGTTTACAGAGAGTAGATATTTTTGCACCGTCCTCTAGAAGAGTCCATTTCTGTAGTCTGGCGCCCAACAGTTCTGCGTTCTCCTTTGACAATGAGAAATCCCTCACCAAATCATTCAATCTTTCTTGATTTATCAACTGGATCTTCTTTTCCTTGAAATCCTCCTAATACATTCCATTGTCATTGTTATCCTCCACTATTATCCATTATTATCCATCATTATCCATCATTATTATCCATCTTCTTCAACTGCCTAGCTAATGAAGGAACTGGGATTGATATCCTCATATTACAGGGCACTAGTTTTATAGCTGACTTAGAATCTGGATATACAATTTTTAACTTGTTCTTTTTTGAGAATCCAGCAATATTTGTCATAGATAGGTAGTAATCAAAAACATGATTTATTGACTCACGCCACACCATTGGTACAGCAAAAGGCATACCTTTCTGTTTGCCATTTAACCACCCTGTGAGCTACGTATAACACACAATACAAGATTTGTAAGGTGCCCAGGGCTTGTCTCGGTCATCAACTTTACACACAAAATAATAATTGTATGCAGTTTTCACTCTTTTACCATATTTTACCGCTGGTTGCTTGGAATATGTCTTCCACAGATATAACAAAAGTTGTCTGAGCTATTTATACATCCTCTCCGATTTATGTTTTAAACTTAGTTGTATATATCCTGTTATATACTTTTGTACAATTTTGTTTCATTAAAAAATTAATTCAGAGATAAATCTAAAAGAAAATGCAATTAATCCCTATATGTAAATTGCGTTTCAAGACCACTACTATAATGGCTAAATTTGACAAAGGGATAAAGCATGAGTGTAACTCAGGAACCAAACACAGACAACACATCCTCTCACTACGGTAGCCAAAGCAACACTGCCCATATCTGTAACTAAAATGTATGTGGGTTAGAACTATTCTGATTACATATTCAGAATCAGTATACTTAATTATGTATAAATTACAAATTACTACATAATTAGCATAATCATTGTTGACTATTGTAATGGTAGATAAAAAATAGTCAGAGATTTGAAAGGCTGAAATCCCTAAAAGTGCAGTTCTGAAAAGATAATATAAGATGGGATAGCAAAATATGGATGTCACAAATAAAAAAGGAGATAAAATAAAAACGATTTTAAAGGAAAGAGATTAAAAACCACTGACACTAAAAAGCGTAGAAATTTTTAAGTTTGCCATTAGAAAAGATATTTTTCCAAAGCGGTACATATCCAAAATGGATAATTATAAAAATGGTGATACTAAATGGCCAAGTTTAAAAATACCTAGGTTAAACGAAGTTGAGCCTAAATAATGAAAATTCATACCGAGAAATATTTTATTTGACGAAAATTATAAAAGATAGCTTGAGAATGACGCAGAGCCACTACATGCAAATCTAAAAACGATAGATTCAAATTTGCCGAGATCTCAAAGGAATGTGATTTAAATTATGTAGTTTAAAAGAGAGATATAAGAGAGGTTATAAAAGGATGGGAATATTAAATCAACATCTTGATAAAGATCGAGATATTAAAGATAAAGAATCGTATGATGAAGTTATTAAGAATTAGATTCAAAGAGGAATAGATCCTAAAATTTGGAACAAAAGGAAATAATACTGGGATACTTAAAGTCTAGGATAAAAAAAACCCAGGGAGATTCTTCAAGAAAGATATCCCAAAAGAATCCCAGAAAAATGATGGATATCTAGATACGGTTAGCAGAAAAGGTGAAGTACACAAATAGAGCGGATCCAAAATGACGTGGATTTAGAATAAAGCAGATCAAAAAAGCAGGAAATTAAAAAAGACAGAGGTCCAAAGATGGCATCAAAAAGACGGAGGTCTCAAAAAACAGTGATCCATAAGGCGGAGACTCAAAGCGAGTGAGATACCCTAAGACGAACTTCTTAAAAGAAAGGGAACCTAAAGTATGACCATTAACACAAATATAAATATAAAAAGACGTAGAAAAAATAGAAGAAAATAAAATATGACATATATTAAATGGACAAAATCCAATATACTGAAATCCAAATAAGGGTATCCGAAAAAAACGTACATCCATGAAGATAGAGATCCAAAATTATGTACAGTGATCTCAAAGGTGGCGATCGAAAGGACAGAAATCAATACATAGGTAACGAAAATAAAGATTGTTAACAACTGATATGCCAAATAGGAGATATAATAGGAGAGAGCCACTGAAACATTGAGACTATAAAAGAATGAAAAAATACAAAAATCATAAAAGAAGGAAATCCAATACCTGGAGATTCAAAATAAAGAGATCCGCAAACTCGCAGATCTTAAAGAAGATAAAGCCATTAATAAAGGAGATAAAAAAATAGAGATTAAAAGTGAGCCCGTAATAATAAAGGGTACGAAAGGAAAAAATATAAAGGCTAAGGTCCTTGAAGAATAATGGCAAAATATGGAGATACAAAAGGATCAAGCAACACGGAGCGACACCCCAAATCATGTGCAGCCCAATACATGAAGATCCTATAAGACGGATTGACAAAAAGTGGCGATCACAAAAGACGGAAATTCAAATTGATAAAATGCCCTATATCCCATATGTCCCATATGTTTGAGATAGCAAACGATGGGGATCTCAAAGAAAGAAGACTACAAACACCGGAGAAAAAATCGACATGGATTTAAAATGCTGTAACTTTAAAATGAATGGTTTTCCACTTTTTTAAAATAATAAAATCGAGATTCCAAAAGAATAAAAGAAAACTACCCTATAGTTTAGCATATTCATACAATTAAAAGGAGATGCTCAAAAAGAACGATAAAAGATAAGAAAATCGATAATCTCTGATTCAATATCTGGGACATTCATAATGAAGGGAATGCAAAGGCATTTATTCCAAAAGGCTGCCATATAAATTTACCTATTTCCAAAGTTAAAAATTTACCAAGTTATAATGCAATGGTGAGCTAATCATACAATGAAAGAAGCAAAGAAGAAGATGAATTAAAATGAGAGAGATTCAAGAACGAGATTCGAAATGCTGAAAATTTAAACTGAACGAGATACTACAATGAGACTCCTAAAGACGCAGATCCAAAATAAAAGCCTGAAATCCAAACGACTTATTTCCGAATAGGTGATGAGGATGGTCAAAGATTTTAGTAATAGATCTATAGTGGTACAGATAGTTTGGTGAAAACACATAGTTAATATATTGGGCATCTCTTGCAATTTTTGTTTTGCTATGTTCTTCTCAATCTTTTGTATCTTTATGCTTTAACAATTCTTGCTTTTTGGTAAACTTTTATATATATATATATTGTATTGTTAATTTATAATATTTGTCCTTTCTTCTCCCGCTTTTTTTACTTTATTTATATATATATATATACAGACGACTATATGTGATTTTGGTGGGTGTTTTTACATCTATATTTATTCTAACATTTATACTTCCATACAAATTCATACACACACATCTGTTTATTTTTAATTCCATATATACATGAACGTATACGTTTTATTTACTTTATATCAATATATTTTAAATAATTACATATTTTAAAGGCGTTCAAGCCTTTATATTGTCGTTGTAGCTGAATTAATACATTTTAACTACCTTTTGAAAGCTTTTTTCCACATAAGTGATTTAAGTAATTTAAGACAGATTAAGGTTATAAGTCTTAAGTTGGTATTTTTAAGTGCTTTTGTCATAATTACTATGTTTCTATAGTAATTAGTCTATTTAAATCGTTCTGTCAATTCCTCAGCAGCAATTCGCCTGCCACATGGGAAGTTAGTCCGTCGTGTGATTTTCCATTTTAGTCTTGTCATGTCAATGTCTAAGTCAGGTCCAGACTTAGTGGTATCTCAGTTTTTACTTTGTACCATGTCTTCTTTGCTTGTCATTGTACTAAAGTGTTGATTGGTTCTAGTGAGTGCAACTTTTCTGTGTAGTGTTCTCTGTGGTATGCATTTCCGTCTTCTTGTGTAGTTAATAATCAAAGAGGCTTTATTCTGTACCCTCTGCATTGATCTCAGCATCTTGGTCCCTGAGGTTTGAGTGATTATAGGTGTGCATATAAGCTTCGATCTAACGTAGCAAAGGTAGAGTTTCCTTAAGGTACTCCTGTTTAGTTTGCGGAAGCGGTAAAGTTTCGCCAATTCCACAAGCGCTAAGTTGATACGGTTTACAACATGATGCTTATATCCCGGAACGGTAAGTTTGAGCCGGAGCACTGTGCCCTCCAGAGAGTAGGGGTGGTTTTGATCGCCAACATAAATGTCGTCGTGTATCGTGGGGTTCATGGGAATAATGACGAACTTTTTGAGGTTCGTCTTTATCTTCCATTTATGCTCGTACAAGTCTATGTTTTCGATCTCCGCCGCCGTCTCTGCAGCTTGCACTAGGTCGTTGTTGTAAGTGATCGGTAGAATCTGCGTAATGTAATCTGCATATTGCACATACATCGCGTCATCCTTGATTGGTAATGGAAGGTCTATCGTGAAGATACTAAACACAAGAGGGCTGAGGTAGCTACCTTGTAGCACACTAGCCTCCAGGCTAAATTCCGGTCCAGTGTGGCCCTCGATCTGTATCTGTGCTCTTTTTCCATCACATTATCAAAGAGGATTTTTTCAATGACTGGGTTTAGCCGAAAGCTTACGATCTTGAATTGCAAATCCCTTAGCCAAACCTTGTCAAAGCTTTCTGTTCGTCTCTCAGGGATACGTCTACGTACTTTCCCTCCGCTCTGGATTTTGCTAGCTTTTCTTGAGGAGTGCGCGTGCGGTGTCGCTTCCTCTTCCTCTACGATATCCATGCAGCTGGTAGTTAGGCGCATCGTTCTCCGCTAGCTGGTTTTGTAGCCTGTCAGCTACGATCCTTTCAAAGATCATGCCTATGAATTCCAGGAGAGAGATTGGCCTATAAATTAGGAACTGGCCGAGAGGTCTGTTCTTCTTCAAATGAATATAACCTTTGAAAGTTTAAATGCATCGGGAAAGTAGCCAGTGTTCATGGCTGCGTTCATTACGTTCAACATTCCCTGATGCACTTGCGCTAGAGCGTTGGTTATATGCGCTTTTGTTATTCCTGACCAGCTTGAAGCCTTTTGTTTGAAGGTTTTGATGGTATCAGCGAGTTCCTGCAATGTTATTACCCTTCCGTGACCAATGATCTCCCTTTTTGCAGAGACGAGATCAATATCCCAAAATGATTCTTAATGACTACTTATAGCAAAGAAAGAATCACATTCATATATACTTATGCTTATCAACTGAGTCCTAAAACTATGGAGATTTACCTCAAAAGATTCTAAGCTTCAGAAAAAAAATATTCGAAAAGAAGACGTTAAAATGATATATTTCCCCACGACATTTATTGCTATATAGAAAAATTAAAAATGAATAGTTTAAATAACACTGAGTTCTACACAATAGAATTTCTCAAAAGGCAGGAATTGAAAATTACCTAGATCCGAAAAAGCGATTACATAAGGATGGAAAATTCCACAAGTTTTGGGTCCAAAAGGATATAGATCCTAAAAGTATGATGACTTCAAAAGATGGAGAATGCAAAACACGTATCAACAAAACGAGATGCTCAGACAGAGCTTCCCAAAGCGATTTTCCCAACGACAAAAGATCTGATATGACGAATTTCCCAAACGAGTAAGATGGATAGTCTATCATAACAGTTGAAATCCCAAAGATACGAATTACCACTTAACAGATAATAAAACCTCGGCTTATTTTAATTAGCGTAACTTTAAAAGACGGATAGCCAAACTAGAGGCGAATCCAAAAGACAAACATTTAAAAAAAGAAGTTTAAATAAAAGAGATAGATATTTTGATTATTGGTATTTTGAGAGCTATCAAAGCCTCCCTCCATGGTGCAAAAACAACTGCTAAATTGAATCCACACAAAACAGACAAAAGCAGCCATGTAGAAAGTGAAGGGCTAATAGTAAACCCAGACGGATAAGAAATATTAAAAGATGATAAAAAGCTACTATACGAATACCTCAACTGATCGGTGAACTGTCGAAGCAGCACTAGCGATCAGATCGAAAAAACAAAAAAATATCAAACAAATGCTAATGCCCTCTAAACTAGACTATAGCAGCCACTTTTTTGCATTAGTTGTCAAAAGTCAAGTAACATGATTTTGTGTATAAGCAAAATTAAAATAAATAGAGGAGTCAAAATAGACGAATGAAGAGAGAGATAGATAGGAAGGAGGTGGATGGCTAGAAAGAAGGCTTGCAGAACAGGGTAGGGAGGTAAAAGAATAAAGCAAAAGCGAATAAAACGATCGGGAAAAGATCAAGAAAGATAGAGGAAGATATGAAAGGAATTGAAGAATAAAGATATATACACAACTGTGGGCTATAAAGTGTAAATAAATTAAATTCACATGTTACATAAAGATGCATTCAAGATATTTTATGCAGATTTCAAAGATATAATCGTATATTCAACAAATTATAATAAATAAACTAACTAAATATAATATTGACAAGTTCAAAATAAAAGAATGAGTTTTTAGTCTCGTGTTAGTCTAGTCGCAGGCAATTCTATATCTCACATCTCTACGTATCTTTTTTTTTGTTTTTAATGTTATTGCAACTATTCGGCCGATTATATCGAAATTTAAAACCCATATATTATTTTATTCTATTTTGAATCAGCAATTACATAAGCTACACCACCATCACCTACACCAACACCACCTACAAAACCTTCACCAATTACACCTACACCACCAACAACACTACCACCACTTACACCACCTACGTACGCCACCTACACCATCTAAGCCAACTACATCACATACCCTATTTACACCACTATCACCTGCAACCCCCCTCCCACCTACACCCCTATCACTTAAACCACCATCAACGCCACCTAAACCACCATCAGCAACTACACCAACAGCACCAATACAACCACCACCACGTACACCCCCTACTGCAGCATCACTTACACCACCACTACCTAGACCAACAACAAAACAACCTACATCAGTATCACCTACAAAACAGACACTACCAACAGCTAGTCCTACACCACTCACACTTACACCACCTACAACACCACAATTTAAACCACCGCCACCTACACCACCACCTACTCTCCCACCTCCTAAAACACATAAACCACCACCATCTACACCCAAACCACATACATAACCTACAACAACGTTACCTACACTACAACCAACTATACCACGACCACCTAGAGCACCACTACATGAACCACTATCACCTTTACCTACACAACCTATACCAACACCACCACTTAAACTAGTACCACGTACACTACTACCATCTACACTACTTACACCACCACCGCCACTCACACCACCACGTCAACACTTTACCTACACTACTAACACCTACACCACTTACCTTCATCACCACGACCTACACCACCGACACCTACATCATCTACACCACCCCCTTCTAAACTACAACCACCTATACCACATACACCATCACCAACTTTACTAACCCTAATTCTACCACACAAAATTAAACCCGGAATTATTTTGTTTTGGAAATAACATCATAACTATTCGCAGCTACTAACGAAATTTTAGGCCCTTAGGTTGTTTTACATTTTCTTTCGAATTAAATTATTGCCAGAACCACCTAAACCACCAGCACCTACACCGCCTACACCCTCAAAACCTAAACAACCTACACCACCACCACATACAAGGCTTACACCACTAACACCAGCACCAGATTAACCACCTACACCATTCCCGCCTGCAACACCTACATCACCACCACATATACCCCCGCTACCTAAACCACTACTACCTAGAATACCTGCTCCTACAAAACCTGCACCGGCGGAACTCCCTGCCACTATATAAAGCTTCACATAAACTACTACGCTATTTGTAGATTTAGTAAGCCCATTAAAGCTTGTAAAGAGTCAAATAAAGCAACACTCCCTAGCATTTGATATATCCCATGAAATACATCGCATTTTGCAAAACATAAATCTTTGCTAAAGTCCTGATCATGTCGGTAGCGGAAAGAACTAGTCGACCGACAGAAAAGCCAAAGGAGTATCCGACAAAGATCACGTCAATTAAGAACAAGGCAATTAAACAGATTTCATCACTTACTTAAAGAAGGAAATATAAATTTTACAAAGGGTAAATAACCTGGCAAACAATCAACCACCCCGACCACAAGAATATATAGGGAAAATATCCTAGTAATTCGTAAACTTCCGATAGAAAAAGGTGAAGAGTGGATGTATTGGTTATATATTTATTTATGGGACATTCTTCAGCCACCCCCAGTTACCGATTCTTAAACTCCCCCCACCACATAATAGAACTAATTATAACAAAATAATATATATTGAAAATCCCTATTAATTAACTGCCCACTCGAAAATAACCAGCAAACTAACCTTTTCCAAACAAGCACCCTAAAAGAAAACTCATAACGGATAACCAAACCACCATAGAAAATTTAATTAAATATGTATGAAAAATAAACTAGTTTATGCAAGCAAATTTAACCTGCTCAAAGCTTTCAGGGAGTTGGATGGAATACTTTACCGACCACTGGAAGGACCAAGGATGTAAATGGAAAGGTAACTTGCAACAAGAAAGATGTTCTGAAACGTTGGAAAGATCATTTCTCTCGGCACCTAAATACTAGATTCACATGTGAAGACAATGCTTTAGATGAAGTACAACACGAAGAGCATGTTTAGGTTGTTGCACTAAGTGTGGAAGAAATATGAGAGGCCATTAAAGAATGAAAAACAAGAAATGTTCATGATTTGATCAAATAACTGCTGAAGTTCTGAAGTTGGATGGAGTGAGAATGTTGGAGTCTGTTCACCATATCTTTCACAATATAGGGAAGGAGGAGAGTACACCTCAGGAATGGTCAAAACTGCTTATCAATTCTGTGTTCAAAGAAGGAGATAGATAAACCACGAGAAATACAGAGCTATTATGGACGGGGGGGGGGATTTTATTATAACTTTATTTATTTATCCATATTATTCTTGCTTTTCTGTTTATCGAATCTTTTTACTTCTTCTTGACTGAAATTCCTTCTTTTTTAAGTTGCAGCTTCAAACATTTGCCTCCCATTTATCTTGACTTAGGTATTCTTGTTGGCTGGGTTGGTTCTTAATCTTCGTTTTTCTTTCTTGATGCTATTTCATATTTCTTCCATTTATCTTGAGTTGATGATTCCTTCGTGCTTCTTGATGAGTTAGTCCTTCAAGCCATTTTCTTTACTTTTCTTTCTTAGGTCTTCTTCATAAAAGGTTTTTTGGACTGAGTTTTGAGCGCGGTACCGTTGGATTTAAACGCCAACACTCTAGACTTCACGCCAAGGCTTAGTCCGTTCTGAGTTGGTAATTTTATCGGCTATTTATATTATCAAGTTGGAAGGAATTTTTCTCTGATACATTTTCGCACCCCTACACTATTTCATTGAATTCTGCACAGTGGAAATTTTTAAGCAAGATCATACTAAAGAAGATAAATACCCAGATAGAAGAATTCCTAGGAGAAAGTCAATGAGGTTTCCGGCCCACAAAAGGTACCATTAATGCAATATTTATTGCCAGAAGATTGTGAAGAAAGCCAGAGAACATCAAGTGAATTTTAATTTCATAGAATTTAAAACAGCATTTGATACAGTAAGGAGAAAGGCTCTTTGGAAATTCTTGGATGGTGTTGGTGTCAGCAGACAGATAGTGCAGATAATTAAAAGTATGCATGAGAGTTGAGAGTGTTTCTGCATCGAAGTTTGAGTGAAGCAGGGGTGCATCCTGTCACCTACACTGTTCAACATCTTTCTCTTTCTTAAGTTTGTAATGGACAAACTTAATGGCCTGGATCACAAAGTGAATTTTGAGAAAAAAATGCTCCTAGATATGATGTATGCTGATGATACCACCTTGAGGGCAACCACATTTGACTTATTAAAAATTTCAACGGAATAACTAGAAATGGCATGCAAGAAGTGGGGGCTGAAGATCATCAGCAACAAATTTAATGTATTCTCCCCAGCTGATTGAAATATCCGGATAGATGGTAATGTGGTGGAAGAGGTAGATCAATTAGTCCTTCTGTGAAGTGTTATCCTGGGATGTTCAGAGATGTAAGAAGGAGAATATCAATAGCTACTGTGGCATTTAGGAAGCTGAAAGACACTGTGTGGTCTAGATGAGATATACCACAGAAAATAAAGATAAGATTGTATAAATGTTTAACAGTTCTTATTGCCATATATGCTCCGGAAACCAGGACTTTGCTCACTGAAGATCAGAAGAGACTGAGTTCTTTTGAAATGAGGTGCCTCATGAGTATCATCGACACCAACCGGAGACATAGAGGGACAAATGTCAGTGTAAACGAAGACTAGAATAGGGAGGAGACCATTGCGAAAGTAATCAGAAGGAAGCGAATCAAGTGGTTTGGATATGTTATTAGAAGACCGCCAGAAAGCTATAATGACAAGCCTATGCTGGCAAGTGTCAGGGTAGGACACCGAGAGTTAGACCACCCAAGAGATGAGGGAGCAGATTCTGGTAGAAGTTGGGCTGCCTTTGAACGAGTGTGAACATCTTGCTGGGGAGAGAGTGGACTGGGAGAGGGAATGTGGGAGACACAGCAGCCAAACGCAGAGCAAGGGGTCGTTATGACCTACGCGTGCTCTCACTCATTCTGATTTATGACCTTACGACCTTCAAAACTTTCAATAATTCCCGGTCTAACCATAGGAGGACCTTGGCAATTATATAAATCGAAAGAGAATGTAAAACAACATAAGAATTGTTTCAAATTTCGTTAGAATCGGCTGAGAAGTTGCAATGCTATTACCAAAACAGAAGAAACCGAAATGGGGTCGGACCAACATAGTGAAATATAGTCTCACGCGACTAAATAGTCCAAAAAAATTCATCTATGGGGGAATTTTTGCTGTAAATTATGTGAAACTAACAAACTATAAAGGGCACATATAACTATATATTTTTTCTATCATTCATGCCATTGTTAACATCTTTGCTTTAATAATGTTTTGATTGGCCTCTTTAGACTTAAAATTAAATATATTACAAACATATCATTTTCCGTCAAATAGCCTAGAACATTGGTCAATAAAAGCAAGATGAGTTCACTGTAGCGCCTCATCTCCTAACTGGCCGCGCTTGAACACTTAAAAATATAATTTTGTTTCCTTTCACTTGATAATTAAATTTCACTGTCCCCAATCTCTTAGTGATTGTTTGGAACGTAGGAATTTACAAAATTATTACCCTTTGCTTCCCAGTCAGATGATATATTAGACTGTTTTTTAATTCCGTTTCACCTGCATTTAGCCGTGATAAATTCAGCGAATTCCAACTTCGCACCTACTAATGGTTAATAACTGTTTACTATAAAATTCTTGTGAAACACAAGCCTCACTAAATAATTTTGACGTCAATTCCTAATATCCTTCAAAATTAGAATTCCAAATATCCCATAATTATCCGCATTAAGGCAGTTTAAAATAATTTTCAAAATTAATTTTATTATTACAAACTTCGTTATCTTACAAATGTTCACCTTAACATTTTGTAGCAATTTTAAAGACAAACCGACCCTATCTCTCTTACCACTACTCCATACCCCTCGCTTGTGCCCTACCAATTATGTGACTTTGTTACCGCTTCGGTACAATTATGTATATCCGTGTGTGATCATCGTTAAGTCACACGAGGAGAAATATATTTATCCTATTATTTAGGTAATTTATAAGGAAACTTGCCTGAATCAGAAAATTAAATATTTTAAAATTTTATATAATAGGGGCAAAAATATAATTTAGATAAGAAAAAAACAATTTTTTCAATATTCTGTATCAAATTTATGAAAATTTCAATGAATACTTCTTATAATCAAAGAAATTAAATATTTTGTTGTTTTTATAATATTTTTAGGTTCTCTAAACAATTACGTACATAAAATAGTTAATATTGATGAATAACATTGCAACTAGAAGGAAGAAAAAATAATTCTCATCGGGCTAACCTACAAAGTTTTGCGCTTAAATGACCCTCATCAAAGGCTGATGTTTTCCGACATGATTTATAGGAAAATATCAAGAACAACTTTCTAAAGCTTCTGAAATAGCAAAAGAAGGGTAGGAAATTGTTTCTAAAGGTGTGCAATATATTGCATTTGGAAGGAATCGCTTTTAAATTTAATAAATTTCTACTTAAAAATGAAATCAAAGTTTTCAACAATAGTTAGAAGCATTTGATAAAATCTTTAGACATCTGCATTTTTTATCTTATAGAAAAGAAAGAGGCAAAGATTGAAGTTGTGATATTAGAATACTTATTATTTAGTTGGAATGGTTGTGGATGAGAAGAAAAGAACGAATTCCTTAGGACCCATTGCTAGGGAAACAACTGCCGAAAAACAAGGGCATAAAGAAGGCAAACATTTGAGAAAGGGAAAGAAATAAGGCGCAATGCGCACTGATTTCAACATTATGTTTGCGAGTTAACAAGACACATTTGAATATATGGAAGCCAGTTCGGAATCTTAGAAGGATACCAACGTTAGTGACGTTATTCCTGATTCCGAGCTGAGGGAAAATTAGCGGAGCAGATTTACCAATGAAAATTAAGATATTACCTTGGCTAGATAGCTTATAGGCTTCAGAGCTGAAGAAGGTATAGTAAATATTACTTTATAAGACTGTTATTTTAGAAGAAAATGGTTGAAAGAAAGTAAAATTAAATCTGAAATCGCAGAGCTTGAATGTATTTGATTGAAAGAAGAAGTGTGAAAACAAAAGCATATGGAAGATATGGAGTGTAAAAAACATTAAGTTATATTTAAAGAGCAAAGAGATCTTTAAACGGTCCATTTAAATCTTGATAATGGAAGATTTCGTTTTATTACAGATGATTCGCATTTTAGTGGAGTCATTTAGTCATGAAATATAGAAATCATTAATTTTTGATGGGGACCAGTAAACACTGAACGTTTTGTTGAAGTGATTAAATGATCATCCTTTTCGACACGTCTGAGAAGCAATAGAAAGTTCCACAAACAAACACGTTTAAAGGATCTATTGAAATAACATTAAACATAACTTGACAAAATTAAATATTGTTAAATTTATTGAAATCAACAGTAACATTAAAGAAAGGGCAGCTGAGGTTGTTTATAGTTTAAGTTCTGGTTAATATATATGAACAAAATTTACTTTATTATCCAATTTCACTGTGTTTCACATCATATAGCTGCTAGATACAAGGAAAAATTCTTCAGGTTTTGTGAATGACTCACACAAATATAAAACAATCTTTATGTTTATCAGAAATCCCGCAAATAACATTTTGATTCTCTTAAAATTCACCTAGGACGTTTCTGTTCGAAGTTACATTTTTATTTAAATTCCATCCAAGGATCAGTGATGGGGCACATGAGTTCTAGGATATGATGCCGATAATCAGAAGTTTTGACAAAGATCATAAAGAGTTGCTTAAAAAAGCAGTTCGAAATAATTCTTTCTTTGCTCATTACAGTAACATTTAATTATTTACAGTATGTTAGCTCCAGTAAGCTTATTAGAGAGTAGGCAATCCAGTCCATTATTCAAGCAAAAAGTATGAACCCTATTCATATCATAAACTTTGAACTGTCCAAAACATTTATTTCGAAACTTAACGTTATTTCAAATAACTGTTCGGAATAACGAGATTATTAGATCTCTCCACCCCACAATTACTCTGAAATTTAAAAGATGATGACCTTCTTCAAGCTCGATCTAAATAACTGCAAATTATTCTATTTCCCCCTTATAACTAAGACTGAAAAGTCATATAAATTCAGTGACATAAGTTTAACAAAGTTTCGGTCGTGTAAATAAAAATAAATTTATTTTAAATGTATTTTAATCAAGAAAACAAGTACACATTATTAAATTATTCAGAGATGGAAGGAAAAGTGTAAGAAAATGTCAAACATATATTAATGGAAAAAATTAAGAAATGACACGCTTCCAAACACTCTGATCCGACGAGCAGTATAATTTTAATGGGGATATCTATTGGACACGAATGTCTTTTATGGGTATTCATTATAAAGTGGATTTGGGAACCATGTCTCAGTGTGTAACTCGTTTCAAAGAGATCCTAAAACAAATCGTATTTAATTGACTTTTCTCTTATAATCAAAAGGGAGAACAATCGCACTTTACGGTAAGTCTATTAGTAAGGTGATAAATTTTAATGATTTAATTGAAATTTAGTTCATCTTGAATTTTATCTTGTATAGCTATTAAGAAAAGTTAAAAATTTTAAAAAACTGAAAGTACTTCACTTCTTGATCAGGTAGCGTAATGCTCAATTTCATTCATTTCGACTTAAATTACATCCCAAAATGGCAAAAACCGAAAAAAATATGCCAAACGGCCTAGTTCTCAGAAGCATATATTTTAAAACAGAGAGATCCGAAGCAAGGGAGCTTCAAAACATTAGAGATCCAAAAGAACGAGATTTTAAAAGACAGATTAAATGCTGAGATTTGCAAATCCGAAATTAAAAAGGACCGAGATTAAGAACAAGGCCTGCTGACCAAAGTCGCATGCTCTCACTATATTAGGATTTATGACCTTACAACCGGCCAAACTTTCCAAAGTTCCCGGAATGACTTGGGAGGACCTTGGCAATTATATAATTCGAAAGAGAACGTAAAACAACATAAGTCTTTCAAATTTAGTAAGTATCAGCCGAATAGTCTCAATGTTATTACAAAAACAAGTAAATAGGTAAAACCTAGACCGACCGACATAATTATTTGACTAACATTAGAAGGACCTTGACAATTATATCATTCGAAAGCAAATGTAAAACATCATAAATATTTGAAATTTCGTTATAATCCGCCGAATAGATATGATATTATTTTGCCTAAACAAAAGAATTCCAGAGCTGACCTTGAGACGACCTTGGCAATTATAAAATTCGAAAGCGAATGAAAAACAACATAAACTTTTAAATTTCGTTAAAACGGCCGTTTAGTTTCAATGTTATTACTAAACCAAAAAAAACTAAACGCGGACCGACCGACAGTCAGACCGACATAGTGAGATATAAAATCGTAGGCGACTAAAAGGACATATTACACCAGCTGGCGATCCAAAGAAACTTGTTTCTCTGCGACCCTCATTTAAATCGAATTGTTTGTATGGGGATCCATTTTCTTAGTTTTACTCGAATCAGAACCCAATCAGGGCATGCTCTAACTCAGAACCGAATTGAGTATGTTGAATCTATAGTCTACTTATCGATGGATGCAAGAATAGAGATGCTTTAATATTCCTATGCAATGAAGAAATTTAATTAAATTGGCGGAGTATAACCTTTAAATGATTAGAAGTCTTTTATAATTTAAAAAAACGAAAGTTATCGATTCGTTAAATTCAGTTGGAATAAAATCATATAAATACACCGCTTATTCAGTCTCTGTGGAAAACGTTGCTGAAAACACATTCTTCGCGTAGGAAATTTGCGCTCTTTTGCATTTGTCTTCTTAATCGAAGTGGCTCAGGTGTTCGCTAGAGGGCGAGAGAAAAAAAATGTCTCATTTCCTGTCTTGTCGATGTTGGAGTACGTCCACTTAATGCAAAATGTCCAAGTTTTGTCTCCTTCCAGCGCATTAATGAAGGGAGTTTTGCTCTGACAAATTTTTGTAAATTCAACCTTTTATCCTGCTTTGTTGGTTTTGACCCCATGGAACTTTTAGACTGGGTGAAGGAAAAATGGCTTTTAAAAAGTTCTGCTCTTGTATCTTGATCCCTCGAGCTTATTTGGGCCAGTGCTCAGCCAAATCGTAGCAAATTTAAAAGACAAACAATTGATAAATTGCTTTCTTGCCCGTCTCGCAAACGAGAGCCGGATTGTCTTTCTGTTTCCACTCTACAAGTCGTTGGAGGCGTAAAGGAACTACTCCCACACTATCCCAAATGACGGAATTTGGAAAAAGTTTCGAAAAGATGGAGATATACAAAAATACTGAGATACCCAAAAGCTGAATTTCCAAGTGAGCAAAATCCCGAATGTCAATGATTCAAAAAGAGGGAGATCTAAGAAGATTGATATTAAAAAAAGATGATGATTCAGAAACACATAAAATGAAAGAAACAAAACATTGGAGATTAAAAATAGAGTTGCTCCATTGGTTAAAATAAAATTACTGAGATTCATAAAGATGGCGATCCAAAATAACAGATATTCAAGTAATGGGAGATTTAATAAACATATTCAAAATCAAGAGATATACAAAAAGACGGAGCAAAAATTAGGCGGGTATCCAAAAGTAACGATTTGAAAAGAACTAAGTCCCAAAGGCGCTGAGATCATAAGAAGCCTAAATGCAAAGTTAACGTGATCTAAATTCACCTAAAAGAAATGCAGATCCAAAAGGAATGGATTTCTTACCCAGACTACGTAAAATATTGGACAGGTTTATGTACAGGATCCATAGTTTCTTGAGTAATACTACCAAGTTTCTAAAATGGGTTTCTCTTATTTCATGATTAATGGATCTTACCAAGTAAAAAGTGTTCCCTCCAGTTTAAAAACTCGATCCATTTATAAGTAACGTTAATTGCATCCCCATCTTTTACTTCGTAGGAATTGTAACGAATATAAGTATTTTCAATAATTTTGAGGAATTGGATCATGTTTTAGGTATTCTGTCGTGGTATTAATTGATTTCGCCTAGCTCTTTCCACACCGTGGGAGCTTGAGAACTAGGAATCAATTTCATTAATTAGAGGTCATATGTATATTACCAGAAAATTTGTGCCCTAATATGTTTAGGGCCAAGCAGTGAATAACAATTAAGGTTGCCTTAAATGAGAACGGATATAATCAACTGACTCACGATTTGGATAAACTTGCAGTCAGATATAAGTCAACTTAGGAGTATAGGAAAATATATCTTTGAGCCATGTTCAGTTGTTGAGTAACTCATGAAACTCCATATCACGAAGTAACAAAGACAACTATTTTTACAGAGTTGCAGCCAGGATGGACTGCGCAAACCAGTTTACCAATAGAAAATGAGAGTATAACAGGCTCTTCAGCTAAATTAATATGACCTCCTCTAATATAAATAGGAACCTGACGATAAACCAGTGAAAGATGGCTCAATAGATGTACTACTGGCTGTAGACATTTTGAGACGTCGAATTACAATTATTGTTAGCGGTTAATGGGTCACAGTTGATGTCGCATGCTAGGGCTCTTTAAAATGATCTGAAACCAGATACGAGACTGCTCTTTTTGTCTAGAAACCTTCACTTCAGTAAAAACTCAGCTTGCCTCATGATTAACGTAGAGACTAGCACAGCCTTGGCTACCGGAGAGACGGTCAAATTACTCTATGTAATACTTCGTTTACAAAAGAGAAAGTATTTATAAATTTTAGGCGTCATTTTGTGGACTGTTTTGGCTATCTAGTCGCATGTTAGTGGAGATATCTATCCCCTTGTTGACACTGAAGTATCGTTGGGTCAATCAGTGAGCTCTTAAAGCCTACGAAATCCATTATATCCTAAATGGAATACCGACAAAAGTGATAGTAGTAGACTCTAAAAGAACTACGTTCCTAACACTTGATTGGCTAGGAGTGAAAGAAGCTCTCTTTTATATAAGCTTATAGGAGGTTCTTTTTCCCACAAATTAAAAAAAAAATATTATTGCGAGCCCATTTATACTAAAGAGCAGAGTTAGTCTGAAGAGCTGGCTCCTCTTTCTCTAAGAGATTTAAGTCACAATGGTCTGAAAAAGAAAGATGCATCAACTACCCTTCACACATAATGCATATTTGCCCCTCAACGTGTACTGCTTTTGAACATCTAATTTATGTTTGGAATTGATCAATCTTGGCCCTGTCTAAGCATTATGAATTAAGGCTAAAAATTGGAAATGCAAACAACTTCGCGATAAAAGCATGAATCCTTCAGAGGGAGGGATATCTCCTAGTTATCAATGAAAGAAAGAGCCTTTCTTGCTCAGATGTGACTTAGGATGTCGGGTGCTCTCTTTGCCCTCATCTCCTTCGTCGCCAACATTTGAAATTTGCGTGGTTCTGAAGCGGTCTAGTGGGTGAAAGAGGATATTTTCTGAACTATCCAATAGCATGAATGATGTTTGATGAACCCGTGTGGTGGTAACTACACAGGTCTTCCATCAAAGGCTACCATTAAATTTAGTATTGTGATTGTTCTAACGCATATGCACCAAAGCTACCATGAGATTAAGGCAGAAATATTTAATAAGTCTTGAAAAAAGGTGGAAATGTCTACTTTAATGATATGTGGCGAGCATTATTTTGTTCCCTAAGGAGACCCAAACAACGATAGTTGGAAGATATCAATGGTCGAAAATGCAAAGTTGGTTCTAAAATCATGAGCTCTAAATCAATCAAGGCGTCAGTCTCTTGTGCACATCTTTTTCTCATTCATATTTCTGGAGGATTTGCGGTGTAACTAACTTCTACTCATCCTTTTAAGATTTTCTTGTCGAATATAAAGCAGAATACCTTCGAGGTCGTATCGGATAGTAAGTTTGATTGAGTGAACGGTAAATAAAGTGAAGCTAGAGTAACTCTAAATGTGTAGAAAATACGAGTACATGACGTGGGTCCTATAACATGCATTGGGCTCAGAAGGCAACATAATACTCCAAATTTCACCTAACATCTCCTTGCTGGTGTTTAGATATGTTCTTAAAAGCAAATATTCACCTTTGTTTCAGAGTTTTGTTCTCAGTGGTCAGAACCCATTATAGTTTGGTTCCATTTTTTATTTATTTAAAAGGTGGTTGCCAACATTTCTATCGGCTTCATTTCAGAATCTACACAAGGCTTAAGGATATCTACCCTCACACCATCTCTTATCTTGCAGAGGTGAGTAATTTGTATAAAAAGCTAGTTTTTACAGAGAATAGAAGGGGTAAAGATGTTTCCCTCTATATCCAGCTACACTACACATAATTTAATCTGCTGCTACAGGAGTAATTTTTCCGGTTTGTAATCAATGTTTATCCTGTGATCTTGTTGACAGGAATCATTTTTCAGGCGGAGTTGGAAACTCTGTCTCTTTGGCAATAAGTCCTCATTTAGGTCTTAAGATTCGCGCCAATTGACTTTCAGTAAGATATCAATAGGGATAATTAGGGGAGAAATTTGATTAGTTGAAGTAATTCTAATATGGAAAGGAAAAATAAACGGAGATAATCAATTTACAGTTGAAGTTTTGCAACTCCAGATTTGAAATTGAGAAAATTAGTCATATTGTAAGATGCAGTTCTACGGTTCCTGTTCCTCTTAATTATACTATTCTGACGCAAATATCTCTCTCTCTCTCTCTCAATTTATCTTAGAGGACCAGGAATTTTTACTTGGAGTATTGCGTGTTTTCCCTGATTCATGAAGCTTAGGGATCAATTAGTGAATTACGTGCCCCGTGCCTCGTGCCCAGTGCGTTGTTCTATTTTATTCGTGGACGAGTTCCTCCGACCAGATAATCAAATAAATATTACGATCACATGGATAATCATTAGCAAACCCCCTTGCACCTTAGGCCGTTTCCCCTTGATGGAGAGCATTAAGATAGAAGAAGGACAGTAGTGTGATTTTCAATCAAACAGAGAGTAAAGGGACCATTCCTGGCTTAAAGAGGACTACCATTACAGTACCAGGGAAGTGTATTTAAAAGTTATTTTTGTTGGTTCAATCGAAGGAAATATGATGCGCTGTCTGCGAAAAATTGGGAACGACGAAGCAAGATCTTTTGTGATTTGCTATGTATGTTAACTAATATGTCTGAAGCAGTCTGCGTAAAACCTTAGAATCGACACACTGACCTGACAGTGAAAACTCCATCTTTTGGGATAGACTTAATTATGGACGTTAGGTAGCGTAAGAAGAGTTGCGTTCCACCTCACAACAGGCTGCTCTTGCGATCTTACCTTTAGAATACTCGATTAGCACACTTTCTTTACTTTTTGACGTTCCCTACATTCTTTTCTAACAATTCCTCGCAAATTTATCTGAGGAGATCATTGGTTATCGCCTTTGGATTTTAAGGGACGAATAATAACTCTTGCTGTTATTCCTCAATTCAGGGTACGCCATTTTTGTCCTTAAGGCCCCAAGTAGGCTCTTCAATTTAAAACTCTGGCTCTGCACTTTTCAACATTTTAATTTATTTGCGGTGATACTTTCGATGATGTCGCAATTTCACTTTTAAGTAAACAATAATAATTTACCAATATATTATTAATATTCAGGAAGGTAATGACGAAGCTATTTGAAAGAATAAAACGATTGTCCCATGAGGAGGTAATCTTGTTTTTGGTTTTTATTTGTTTTATTCATACACATTTCGTGTACACATTTGTGTATTTATACGCTTGTGCATATACTTATGTAACTCGACTATTATATGTCAGACATCATTGAGTGCTGCAGAGAGAATGCTCTCTTTGGTTGGGGCGGACACAATGGTCTCATAGGGCTGCTACAGAGACAATGCTCTCATTGGCTTCTGCGGAGATATTGCTTTTTGCCTGCTGTGGAGACAATGCTACAGTTAGCTTCTACGGAGACAATGCGTTTTGCCTGCTGTGGAGACAATGCTACGGTTAGCTGCTACGGAGACAATGTTTTTTGAATGATGGGGAAAAAATGCTACGGTTAGTTACTACGGAGAGAATGTTCTCTTTGTCTGCTGCGGAGAAAATGTATGTGGGTAGGTTAAATAAAAGCCATGGGTGCCTCTAAATTTTGTTTGATGTGTGGTGACTGGTACACTTCTAAACTAAGCCCATCAATGAACAGAACTTGGGTTTGAGTAAATGTACTAACATTATTCACCCTGTCCGATATTCCCAATCTAACTTTCTACTCTTGTGAAAGTACAAGCGTTAATGTGATTAAAATAGGATAGGCAAATAATACGTCACTAATCACTATAGAACAAGGCAGTCAGGTTATTTGTGCAACTCGTATGTACTAATATAGTAAAATATTGAAATCTCCGCGATTGGGCCATGAGATCATTTTCGTTTTCATCCTTCTTTTAGCTTCTTGTAACTCCTTTATCTGTGTCCTCTCTTCTTTGCAATAGATAGAAAAGTTTAAGTTAGTTAAACCTACTCTTATCATGATAACATAATACAGCTTGAGTCTACTTTAATGGGGATCATTTAAATATAATATGAAGATGAGGCAAAGTATAAAAGGATATCCAAAATGTACCACTACTTATAAGTGTTAGCCAGGTCAATAGGCTTTAGGACCATGTTTTTTTCATACATCTCCCTTTCCTCCAAACTCTAGCCCTCAAGAAAGACTCAAAGAGTATGGAATGTGTATGGATCCTGCAATAGAGTATGCTAGACAACAAAATTGATATACAAGAGTGAGATTGAGACGGATATCTGATATGGGAAGGAGAGAATGAGTGAGGAACGACTTTGGAAGAGGTATTCTTAGGTGAAGGTGAGCATGTAAGATGTAGAATGCAAATAAATTGTGGAAAGTTTACAAGAAAAAAAGTGGCTGGGTGCTTAAAAGAGAAGAGCACCGTTTAGAGGTGGGTTAATCATGTGTATCTTTTCGATAAAGAGTAATTAATAAACTTTGCTAACAGCTAATTACTAGTTATCGACAGTTACTAGTAAAGGAGCCAACTTGAACATAAAATCAAATTTTTACAAAATATAACCGAATACAAGAATAGAAATGAGGAGCTTTTTGATAGTTTATGTAATACCACCTTGGCTTCTGGCGTCAAGATAGCGGGTTCAATCCAAGGTAAGAGCGGAATCCAAGGTCAGCGAACGTAGAGATCTGGCAATCGATTTATGAAGGTGCTGTACTTACCCCTGCGGGAGTTGGTAGAACTTACCCATTCTTCTCCTCTGTTACAAGGAAACCTGCCAATGTTAAGTCGAATCCAAATAAGCCTGGGAGACTAGGTATCCTCTTCACCCCGTTGTTCACTGGGTGGTCTTAAAAAGCACAAATACGTACAAGAGTGTTCCTCTCCCCTCTAAGATGAGTCCTGATACATTATGTTCCATTGTTCACCAGCAATTGTCATGCTGATCTTTTTGTTGGTTTCGTTACCCCATCGTTTTTATTAATCTCTTACTTTCTGAGGAAAATGTAATCGGTGGTTTCAATTTTGTTATAAATAAACCAGAATGTTAGGCTAAATTAAAAAAATAATAGTTATCTAGGGGATAGATGGATGGTAAATTGATAAAGAAAAAGGATCGATTGAATTAATAAACAGACGGATTATGCTCAGTTGAAGTTGAAAATGAAGCGCTTCGAGTGTGAATAGATGTGAGTCGACAAAGTTGAATTGAACTCTGAAAATAATGAAGCCGTAATTTGTTCCACAGTGCGAGAAGAAAAGAAATTTCCGTAGGCGATGTAAATAAAGGTCTCTTCTCTTCCTTAGACTTAATCGTCAATGGAGGTCTTCATATTTGTTTGATAATTATTTGCGGTCGTAATATGTATATACATATAAGTTCTTTACTGCCTTACGACTGAAATATTGTTATGAGTAAATTATTTAATATATATATATATATATATATATATATATATATATATATATATATATATATATATATATGTATATATATATATATACAAAGACATCACTGTTTAGAAACAGAAATTATATTGAAAATCGACGAGTGTCAATATGTATTTTTCGATAACATCTTCAGCCGTAAACTGAAGGAAATTAACACAAACCTAAAATCCCGGAATATATAACCAAACGAAACTGACTTTAAGCTGTGAATTCCTAAGCATGTTTAGAAAAATACAACTGTATTTATATATATATATATATATATATATATATATATATATATATATATATATATATGTTTTGTTAAAGATCTGGTTGTATTTAGACTTCACCAATTTTATTTTACCATGTTCTAACTATTGAATGCATTTTTTTAAATGAGGCTAAAGATTCAAAGATCTTAATAACGGGCAAAATGAATTAGGTAAAGTTGAAATACAACCTAGTCTTTAATAAAACATGCAGGGAAGAGAAGCTATTCCCATTATACACCGATATATATATATATATATATATATGAAAAAAAGCCCATCCTTGGTACTCCTATTTTTTTTTCAATCTCTAGGCATTTGTTTAGTATTTAACTATAATAATACTATCTCTAAACAAATTTCTCAGCATAAATATAATGTCCGTCGCGGGGAAGAAAGCAGGTTATTTTAAGTTCATATCTCATATCTTAATCACAATATTGATTGGAATTCTGCTAAAATCATCTGTCATAATAACGATACAATTTGAAGAAATATCATTAAATCGACATTTATTTTTTAAATTATATTCACAATGAACTATCGAAACTTTTAATTTGCGACTAACTAAATATTTATATTAATCTTAATAACTATTTCATTTTATTTTTTTGTGCATCTATTTAGCCTAATGTTTATGTCTGTGTATTTATTTTCGTTTGAGTCAAGTCTTTAGAACATTTATACTTATTCTATCTTGCTTTTTCAATCTTGACCTCTGATGTTAATCTCTTGCCCAGATTTTTCTCTCCTTAATTGCTTAGGGGGGATTTTAATCCTCTTGTCCACTTTTAGTCTTTTGAATTTACCTTATTTGATGATCTTAGTTTGGATTTATCTTCGCTCCTCCTAATGTTTACATTTCATATTATCTATTTTGATGATTGGCTTTTGCCTTTTTGTGGGTATTTCTACTCCTCTGTATCATCCTTATATATATTACAATTTTCAATACTTTTGTAATTCTTTGATAAAACACTTGAAATAAAGGTCGAAAGTACTTGGAAATCCTCGTATTAATTTTCCTTGTGGGCTTTGTTGCATTTATTGCTTACTCACGCGTTACTTTATGAGTTTTCCACATATATATATTTATATATATATTGTTAAATCCAATGACAGGTTCCAAATATGAAGGAAATAAAACCACTGTGGAGGAGCGTAGTATATATTATCTCGAGACCAGTTTCAGCATGGAGTTTGACATTCCAACCTCAGTCGAACACTAAGAATACATGCCGTTAAACCAAGCGTACAATATATATATATATATATATATATATATATATATATATATATATATATATATATATATAGTTTAAAGAGATCCAATTGGAGTTCCTAATTAGGGTGTGTGAATTTAAGTTCATTAGGATATCTTTTAAGATTAGATCTTTGAAGTAGGGGCTGCATTTAAATTGCTCAACCGAAAGGTTAAAGCTGGGGTTTTCATCTATACGGGTGAATTCAATGACTTTTCTTTTGCAGAAGTCCTTTCACGGGTAGATTAGTTTGGCCTGTGGAAAGTCTATCGGGTGATTGAAGTTATTACTGTGTGAGAAAAGACTAGAGGCTGTGTTTCCCCGTCTAATGTTTTCTCTGTGTCCCTACATAGATAAGAGAATGTATGAACACAGCCGAGACATTAGACGGAGAAACACAGCTCCTAGTCTTTTTTTACGCACAGTAATAACTTTAATCACCCGATAGATTTACCACAGGCTCAACTAATCTACCTGTGTGTTGACTTCTGGAAAAGAAAGGTCATTGAATCCACCCATATAGTTGAAATCTCAACTTTAACCTTTCGCTTGGGCAATTTAAATACAGTGTCAAAGATCTAATCTTAAAAGATATCTTTAATTAACTTAAATTCACCCCCCCTGATTAGGAACTCCAACTATATATATATATATATATATATATATATATATATATATATATATATATATATATATTTATATATATATATTGTACGCTTGGTGTGACTGCATGTATTCTTAGTGTTCGACTTAGGCTGGCATGAAAAACTCCATGCCAAAACTGGTCTTGATATAATAAATACTACGCTACTCCACTCTGGTTTTATTTACACACATATATATATATATATATATATATATATATATATATATATATATATATATATATATATATATATATATATATATATATATATATATATATATACATATATATATATATATGGTTATACCACGTAGGGAAAAGAGGGAATAATGGATTTATTATATTTATAAAAAATGGACACTTTGTTATCTGATACTACTACATACGTACCTTTAAGATGCGATCGCTTAGATGATGTAATTAAGAATTTTAAGAGAGACAGAGACAATATAAAAAAAACACAAAGCAATAATTGACTTAGTCTCTTCTAGTGGTTCATTATTACCTTATATGTATGTCCTAATAAAATCCATAAACCAAGCAATCCAATAGGACCAATCATCGATGCAACTGGGCCAATCTAATATAAACCCTCAAAATATTTATTAAATTTATTTTCTCCGATCTTAGGATCCATATTACCCTCACATATAAATAATTGAGTTTATCTTTCCAATAAGTTAAAAAATATTAATGTAACATCAGACCTGAGATAAGTTCGTTCTGATGTTACTCCATTATTCACTAAAGTACCCGTTGATGCCTTATTGGATTTTCTAGCTGATATTTTAAACTCTTTCATTTGCCTTTACCGACCAACCCGATCATTTTAAGTTTTTATTTCTGCATTGAAAATATAAATTTAGTTTCAATGGCAAGTTCTACGTACATGTGTTTGCCATGGCTATGGGTCATCCTTTATCCCCCTTATTGTAAAATATACATATATATGAAATATTTTGAAACGAGGCTGATTCCACCGGTTTGGTCCAGTCAAATTGTTTGCTACCGCTATGTAGACGATGTCCTGGGAATTCTTAAGGAAGATTTTTAACTCGATGGCTTTCTTTTATTTATTAATTCATTAGTTCCGTCAATTAAACTTACTTTAGAAAAAGAAAAAAATAATAGCATTCCTTTCCTAGATGTTCTAATAATTAGACAACCAGACAGGTTTAAGTTTTCTATTTTCAGGAAACCGACAAATAATTTATTCTATGTCCATTTTTATTCAGGTCATTCTAAAAATATTTAAACATCAGTATTTTGTTCCATGTACCTTAAGAGGCTCTGAATATGTAGTCCTGACTATATAGATCAAGAGTTTTTAAAAAATTAAACAGATTTCCTTTAATCTATGTTACTCGAAATATTTTTTGGAAAAATGCATTTATAAAGCTAAAAAACATTTTAAAGAGTCTTTCAACCTTGACGCTCTAGCTTTGTCAGGAGACAGTGGCATGTTGTTAAAGTGACATCTAAAAACCTCACTGTGACCTGTTTAGTAGTACTTGGAAAATCACGATGGAAGGTTATAGCTTTGAACAGCGTGTGCAAATTATCAAATGTTATTATCAAAATCAGGTACTCTGTTCGACAAATGTTCCGGGCATTACGGGATTTCTATCCTCACCACAATCATCATGCTAAGTCCACTGTTCGACGCTTGCTGGCAAGATTTGAGGGCAAAGGGTTGATCAACCATCAGCCAACACCCGTACGTCGCCAAAAGGCAAGGTCTGCTGAAGATATCGCTGCTGTAAATGAGGGTGTATGGGAAAATCCGAGGAAGTAATTTCTCGTCGTTCACAAGAACTTGGCCTTTTTGCGACTTCAGTATGACGAATTATGTGTAAGGACTTGGGTCTGCACCCGTACAAATCCAACTTACCCAGGAACTTTACGTAAACGATCATAGACAACGCCGTGTGTTCGCTGATTGGGATCTAGAGCAGTTGGAAGTTGCCCCAAATTTCCCCCAAAAGATCATCTCCAGTAACGAGTCCCAATTTTTGGATGAATGGAATTGTGAACAAGCAAAATCGTAGGATTTGGGACGAAAACAATCCACATGAGATACACCAGCACCAATTGCAACACAACAAATTCACTGTTTGGTGCGGATTATCATCTTACGGAATCATCGGGCCGTATTTTTTTTAGAACGAAGATGGGATTGCCATAACCGTCAACGGCGAGACCTTCAGATCGATGATAAGCAACTTCTTGTGGCCTCAACTGGATTATATGGCTGATATGGATACTGAAGATATGTAATTCCAACAGCACGGCGCTACGTGCCACTCTGCGCACGCCACGATAGACATTTTGCCCCAGTGATTACAGGGCAGGGTCATCTCGCGCGGCAGTGACATCAACTGGCCCCCAAGATCATGCTTAACGTCAGTAGACTACTTTTAGGGGATACCTTAAATCGCAAGTCTATGCAAACAATCCGCAAAGAGTTGATGTCCTCAAAGTCAACATAAAAACTCCATCCAGCAAATTCAGCTAGATTTATGCTACAAAGTCATCGAAAATTGGGCCTCCCGAATACGTTCCACCAAGCGGAGCCGCGGAGGACATTTGAACAACGTCATATTCCAAAATTAATGCCATAAAAAGTACTTTCAAATTTAAACTAAATTGAGTGCAAATATCACACACAACTTGTTTTATTTACATTTAAAAATCAAGCGGCCTTATTGAACGACCCTTTATAACCGCAAGTTAGAGAAAACAGAACCTTTGCACAACATAATAATTTTACCATAGCATGATAATTTCTTCTATGCACTACTAATGTTAAAACAATTGAATATAATAGTAATTTTGAAATAAAATTATATATTAAAAAATATGTTAATAAAACACAGCCCAATGAACGATAATAATGTAATACGAGGGGCGGTCAAAAAGTTTTGCGAATCGGTAGGGCAAAACAGAGGTAGGGGGATGCCTATTTGTGGGGGTGTTAGGACAAGTTATGACAAGTCAGGACCTGCAGCCGCACGCTCCTGCCTCGTCTATTTAAGAAGCAGTAGCTGATCACAGATCGTCAGTCACAAATTTTTCAACAATGGAGAACGTTGAGCACCGCGCAGTGATCAAATTTTTGACCAAGGAAGGCAAGAATGCAAAAGAGATCGATGAACGCATGGTAGCAGTGTACACCGACACTGCCCCTTTCTATGCAACCATTGCTCGCTGGAATTGGTAGTTCCGCCATGGTTGTCAGTCTCTTGAAGATAACCCCCGTCCAGGACGCTCGTGAGACGTGACCACCGAGGACAATGTGGCCCGTGTGGAAAGAATGATCCTCGAAAATCGATGGGCGAAGGTCGAAAAATCAAGCAAGAACTTGGAATATCACATGGAAGTGCTGTCAACATCAACCACAACAATTTGGCCATGACCAAGGTCTCTGCCCGTTGGGTCCCTAGAAAACTCATGCCCCATGATCGACTTCAACGTCATCAAAGTCCACAAGGCCAGCGTTGCACAAGCTGCCCTGCGCGACTGAGGATTCGAGGAACTAAACCATCCACCGAACAGTCCAGATCTGGCCCTCAGCGACTACTTTTTATTCCGCCAGCTCAAGGCTTCACTGCGTGGACGCCGGTTTGGGAACGATAAAGAAGATGTCTAGCTCGTTGTGTAGGAGTGGATAGAACAGCAGTCGGGAGATTTCTGGTTTATCAGAAATTTGGAAGCCTCAGGGACAAGTGGCGCAAGTGCATTAAAGTCGAGGGTAGATATATTGAAAAAGAATAAAACACTTTTCCTCATATCTCGTTTCCTTATATCCGAATTGCAAAACTTATTGACCGCCCCTCGTATATAGTATACCTTGTTTGGATTGTTATTTTTTCTATGTAGGTCAAACTTCTAAAGATATCTCGGTAAGAATTAATATCATCAAAACGCAGTATCTAAAGGATATTCGAATATTGCCTTAACCGTCCACAGGTTTTAGATGGGAAACCAGATTAACTGGTCAAAAGCAGATACCATAATGCATATAAATTATTTAATTAGCAGAAATATCTTTGAATCTTTCCAACTCTCCGGCACAAAAGAGAGAAATGTAAATATTAACCTCGGTTTATCTTCCTTAGATCTGTCATTCTCAAATTAAAGTTTTCAGGGGTCATAAAAAATCTGAACCTATAAGGTGTAGGGAAATGTCGGGAAATCAATATCCCACCCTCAAAACTAAGGCATTGTTGGGTAACCGCAACATCCTGATATTTTCACAGCGTATCCCTATTACTTAATCCCCCCTCACTCCCCTCGCCTCGAGGATCACCAGAAAGGTCTCCCACAACGACATAATGCAGGTCTCATCGAGTTTCGGGTCCTCTGAGCATAAAACGGCAATATTTACCCTAGGAGTGTGTATTCAATTTCACTTCATTGACGAAATTAGAGGAGAGTTGACCAAAAGAAAGAAGGTTCCTTGAGGGCTAAGTGGAAGACGTTCTGAGAAGAACTGTTATTGGAGGAGTCTTGATTCCGAAGACCTCATCCCCCCCCTTCCTTTCCCTACCCCCAGTGGGGTGGTGAAGTATATATGCCAAAACTGCAGAAGAACAAGAGGAGATCGAGTTAGTCATCGAGACAACGAAGTCCGGCTAGAGGCCCGGCAACTAACGAAAAGGACACTGAAGAAGCTCATCTGAGCCAGTTTCAGGTGGTCACAACGAAAATTAGCATCTTGTCTCAGGAAGATCGAGTTTTGGATCAAGACAACGAAGTCAGGTTCAGTGCCCGGCAAACCTACAAAAGGATCACAGAAGAAGCTCAGGCTGAGCGAGTTCTTGGTGGTCATACTGAAATTTAAGTTAGCTTGTATTGAGAAACAAGTTCAGCTATCTCTCGTCAGAGAAACTTCCTATCCCAGTTTACAACAAAAACCCAGAGATAGTCCTCACCATTGAGGGTTACCGCAAAGTGAACTTCCTCAAACACTCCCAATTCGTCAAAGGATTCACTCGTTTGTGCATCGCTCTTTAGTGCGAATTATTTCAAAATTAACCAGAAGATTGGAAGAAGCATACTTTCCCCGTCCCGTTGGTGAAAACATATTACCAAGATAACGTGCGTAACACCGTCTGGCACCGTCACCGAATTCATCTGTGACTTTAAAACTATTTCAGCGTCAGAGAAACATCTGGAAAGTCTGTGAATACATCCACGTGTCTCCCGGCAAACAACATTCTTGCGTCTATATAAAATTTGAGGCCAAGGTCAGTCTCCAACCAGATTCCCTTGTGGTTGTATTTTTAAAGGTAAATAAATTCCATTATCCTTTTTCAAGGTCAATTAGCTTTCAATATTATAGTGAGCTTTGGGTCAATCATTACTGTTTATTCATTTATGTAATTTAGTAAGTCTCACTTAAACTCGTTTAATTCATAACTGTGTACTTTGTTTTATTAGATTTTATTTTTTGTTCATGTTGCAATTAAAGTTCTATTTTTTTAGAAGTATTTAATTCAATCCTCGAAACGCTAAGCATGGCAATAGAAACCCTCAAAGATTAAAAATAATAATGGTAATAATAATATAGCACTCTTAGAGAAAACTTAATCAAGGAGTTTTTAAGGTACGTAACAAACCTATATGTACGTACACCACCATTCGATCCTTGCAATACCACGACATAGGGAAAAAATTTCTTTATATAAATACAGTGTCTCTCTATTTAATAAGCCATTGTGAGTTTGAAAATGTTAAGATAACGAAATTCCTATCTCCAATCAATCCTTCTTTTTCCTTAGGTGGCAAAACCAAATATTCACCTGTTATCTCTCGTGATTTTTACCTATATCTATATATAAATATACTTTTATTAGGTTAACATATCCCTAATATTTGTATTAAAAAAATTTAGCATAATAATTATAGCCAGTTTTAGTTTATTTTCGACAAAATACATTACATGATTCACATTGCATTCGTTTCATTGTCTCCTTATCGCCTTCACTTCCTGGTCTGGTTAATCTCCACTCTTAACCTCAATTAATTCCATTTTGTCTTTGTTTTAGATCATCCGTCTTCTCTTTGATTATTCTTTTATATAAAATTGTTCATTTTCTTATTATATTTTTGATATTTTGTAATTTCTCTAAATTTACATTCAGACAGTTATTTAACAGAATTAAATTTCTTCTTTGTCGATTGCTGCCAGGCAACGTAATATTGGTTTGGACAAGTGTCAGTAATTTTCTGGCTCTATCAATATAAATCATAAGAAATAAACTAGCTTATACTCATTATTCACCTAACTTTAATGTAAATTCTGAGTGTACTGAAAGAAATATTATTCCAAGTTGAGTTAGTTTAAACTGCTTTCCTTAATTTCTTCGAATATATAGGAAATTTGGTCATATAAATTTTAGGGAAATTTCTTCGTCAAATGATTTTAATTTGGGACAGCATTAACCCCAAAGTTGCGCACATTACCGTAAAATAAGATTGGCATTACAGGCATTTGCAAAAGGCTTGGACAAAAGCAGATTTCATCACAAGAACTGTCATAAGACCACCTCCTATGGACGATGTATAATCATTTTTGCATAAATTAATGCGCCAATCCTCATAATTGAGAGTCGGGTGTCATCAGGAACAAGTGATCGAAGTTAATCTAAGTCAAGTACCACAAAACCTTGAATAACCCAAGATCTTAATCCGACTGAAAACCTCTCGAAAATTCTTAAAATAGAAGGATGGTGAAGTGTAAAGCCACAAATTATCACAACAATCGACCAATATTATGACAAGAATAGAGAAACATCAGTCAGGAAATGCTCATAAAGTTGATATCAGGCTAGAGTGAATCCCCGAAGTCTTGGGTTGTTAAAGCTATGATAATTAGTAATATCATTTTGATCATCAGGAAAGATACCCCACCAAAATATGAAATACATAGTGTTAAATAATATGAATCAATAAAGTTAGACAATATAAAAACACCATCTGCTAAAGAATTTAAAAATGACTGTAGATTCTGAAGAGCAAAAGAGCGAAAACTGGGTCTTAGTTTTATTTATTTTGAGGCAAAGCAAAAGGGGCACTCATGCAACAAAGAGTGTGAGGAGAGGTTTATAAAAAGATAAGTAAAGAAGGAAGGCTTCGACTATCTAATTTATCTCTAATTTTTACATTGATACTATTTTCCATTTTATTCCATTATTAGTCTCCTTTAACCTATATTTATATTCTGACGCCAGGATATACACGATTCCTCTGAGTGAAAGAAAGAGCAAAAACCCCTTCGTCCACTCTCTAATGCTGCAGTCCAGCCTCTATTTACTTAAACTATTATCCATTTTCACTGGATGATTCACTGGCAACCTAATCATCTAGGCAGCTTCAACGAAAGGGTTAAAGCAAACCAATTTTACTCTCACAAATCCATGTTCTTTGACCTGAATGTTCGCGCAAGCACCTGATAACGACGGCTGGGATTCAAAAAATTTAATTAAAACAACGCAAGGGCCAATCATTTTTCATATACTGAAAAATAATTCGTTGTAAAATGCATATAAGTAATAAAATCCAACTTTTAAAATTTTTAATTAAAAGCTTTGTTTCTTTGCTTTAGTCACTTTTTTGGCTTTATAATAGAGTGCCTTAGAGCGTTGTGGTAGCACCTGTACCCCGACGCACCACTATAAGGAGTTGAACTATAGATGCTCGGTCCCCGAAAGCCGCAGCCCTATTACTAAGCACCTAGATATGCAAGGCCACATGATGGATCTCCTCACTAGATTTGTTTGCGTAGACTAAGTCAGGACCAGATACTTTTATTTACCCAGGAAGCCGATAAGGCGGTAAAGAGTGGACGTCATAACCAATGCAGTATTTTCCACCGTAGAAGGGTGGCATGGAGGTGGTTCGCTCATTAGATGCAGGGAATAGGATATTGACGCAAAGCCATCTACCCATTATTTGAGCTCCAACAACCAAGATTCTTGACGTTTGGTTCTCTTGCAATCTGCAGGCATGTAGAGTTAATTGTAAAGAAGGCTTTATGGTAGACATAAGTGGGTGAAGAGAAGAATAAGGGGGAAAAGCGCCTGCTTCCTCTATCCAAAACAAATCGTTCAATTCAACACACTAACTGGTTTTTCGCTATCTGCGCTCTGGCGTGAATTGCGTGATTCTCTCCCAGGTATCAGCTGTAACAGTCTATACTGGGATCCTTCCTGGTGGAAAAAATAACAATTCGCCAATATATTGGTCTGCTTTGTTTTCAAGGTCAAATATATACTACCTGATTTTAGGTGAGCTTTTTGCACTGAATCTGAAAATTATGCTTATTTTACCCAATCAGGTCAGGTTTTTGAAATATGAGAACATACCAAAAACTCCTATATTTCCAAATATTTGTTGTAAATGAAACACATAATAGCAAATATTGGACCGATTTACTCACAGAAGGTTTACAGAATAATTTGAATAGATAGCATGAATAGTACAATGCACAAAATAAGCTACCTATGGATAAATGGTCTCTTCAGTGACCTCCGATCGTGCCGAGCAGAAACCACATCCCTCTTTAAGCACCAACAGTAGTCAGCCAGAAAGTTCACATCCCATTGGCCTTGATAGCGTTCCCCCATGACACGAATGTCTTGGTGAAAGCGCTCACCCTGTTTTTCACTAAAGTCTCCGCAATTTTATGGAAAATAGTCCAGATGGGACCGAAGAAAGTGCAGTTTCACTGACATACGCGCACAAAGTTTGCGGAAATTCTCCATTAAGTCATCAACCCGCTTCTGGTACTGAGAAATTCTGTGGTTACCAAAAAAGTTTGCAATGACTAACTTAAAGGACAGCCAGGCAGAGAGTTCGGTAGGATTTAATGAATCATCTAAACTAGAGTCTTTAATGAGTTTTCTTATTGGAGGACCATCAAATATACTTGCCTTAAGCTTCTCCATGCTGATTCGTTTGTACTTGCGGTGGAGGAAGGCATATCCTCCACCTTCCCTGTCCAGTGCTTTTACCAAGTTCTTTATTAGGCCAAGTTTGATGGGTAGGGGTGTAAGTAACACCTGGCTCGGTTCAACTAGAGGGTGCGACAGAGCATTGTGTGACCCAGGTTTTAATCTTTGTCTTAATCACCACTCTTGTCTGACATAATGCTGGTCGTCAACCCGACTATCCCACAAGCACAAAAAGCATGGATACTTTGTGTACCTACCTTGAAGTCCTAGGATGAGTCCAACAACTTTAAGATCTTTACAAATCAACCCTTTATGTTTCTGGTAGTTGCGATCAAACAACAAACGTTCAATGCTGTTGTGGGATTCTTTCATTTGAGCCGAGTGTCCAACAGGGATTGATAAAACCTTATTTCCGTTATTCAGAAACATGCCTTGAGACTTCTGTTAGACGAGTCAGCAAAAAAGTCTCCTTTCCATGGCAACATACTTCATACCCATTCATTTCATCAGTTCGGCAATATTGTTACATTAGATCAGTGAAGACGCTTCTTCGAACATAAAGAATTTTCTGAATTCGGTCTCTCGTTCCTGATACCAACAGAACGTTGTTCCTGGGGCAAGTAGATGTTTCTCTCGAAGACGAGAACCCAGCAGCTGGGCAGACTGCTTAGATAGGTTTGGGTCTCGTGTCAAGTCGTTGAGTTCGGCTTGTGTCAATGGCATCAATCAGTCGTTCTCTTCTGGCTCGTAAGCACCACACTCACCCATATCAGTCATGTCACTAGATTCGGAATCAGAACTAGATTCCATGATGACATCCGGCCCAGGAACAGGAACATCTGGTCCATGGGGGATTGGCTTTATGGCAGAAGGAACATCAAGGTATTGAACATGGTGCTTTTTCTTGCGATTGATGCCTTTTAAATTTGTCATGCAGAAGTAGCAGTCGGTAATGTGATCTTTCCCTTCCCTCCACACCATTTAGACCCGAAATGGCATACTCTTTCTTTTCCTATTCCTCCGATTCTGTAAGTCCTCCACACATGTTTTGCAGCAGATATGGGAAGCAAATGCCTTATTCTGGTCCCCTGGTTTGACTTCAAAATAAGCATAATACACCTTCTTCACAAAATCCGTGATTTTCGCTTGACGGTCTGAAAGAAACACGTGTCCGCAGATGAAACAAAATCTGCTAAAAGTTTTGCAAAAACTAAGCCCATATATGCTTGGATGACAACAGCACTTGAGAAAAATATGCTGTAATAAAAATCGAGTGTACCTTAGAAACCAGACCTGTCCAAATAAAATGAATGATATTTTTAAATTCAGCACGCAAAAAGTATCCTAAATTAGTTGAAAAACCCTTGACCTTTAAAAATGTTCTGAAATGCAGGCCAGTGTAATCGATTAGTTGTAAAACTGAGGTGTCTTTTCAAATTTTCGAATTTTGGGCTCTACCCAATACTCCTTGTCACTTAGGATTTTATAATTTCTCCATTTCAAACAGCTTAATCCTCTTAACAATAGGGACTTAACATCTTTCTCACTGACAATCTCATAATATCATCGAACGAATATTTTTCTTGTACCACAAACCAGCCTAAATTGTTTGTTATTTGTGTTCATTTTTTTCAGCTTTCATTCACTCTTCTTTCTGCTAGCTGTTCCTTGTGCCATGGGATTTTAACTCCTTTCTGTTCATTTTATGTAACTGTTCATATTTTTGGTTTAAGAAATTATCCAACGTTTGACCACGTTAAAGCACTATCTGTAGTTTGTATCTATATCAAAAAGGCTTTTTACACTATCCCCAAATAATATTCTTAGTAAAGTTAAAATTTCAGGAAATATTAAGCAGCTGAATAAAATGGAATGAAGAACGGCTGGAAAATCGTATACAAGGAAGTGCCATTAATGAAAATAGCTCATCATTGGTATCAGTTAATAGAGACGCTCCTCAGGTATTGGCTTTTGGACTGATACGTTTTCCAAATTTATACAAAAGATCTTGACATTAATTTATTTTGTAAATTTTCAAAATTTGGAGATAAAAGGAAACTTGGTCCAAGGACAAAATATCATCGGGACGATGAAAATTGGACCAATACTGATAGAGTATTAAATTAGTCTAAAGGATGAAAGATAAAGTTGAACGTTGAAAAGTTAAATGCTTTTAACATACATAGGTAGGTATCTTAATCTGGAATTATACAAAATTCAAGCCACAATCCACAGTGCCCACAAAAGTCAAATGAGGTTCTAAAATATATAGCTAGATATTTTGCAGGTGCTTACTTACTTGCTTATGGTTGTCCATCGTTGTGATGACGAAGACTTCTGTCTCATCTCTCGTGCGCCCTCATATGACTTAGCAGACCAGATCCTGAGATGAAGTTCCGACAACATCTGTGACACTGGAATTCTCGACCCCGCTGGTTTCCCTGTTGATAGACGTGACTTTGCCGCCTCATCCTTGGTTATCCTGATGTTTTCCTTCAGATGGTCGACGCCAGCAAAGTCAGCTCTCCTGTATTCCGATCTGTCTGCTCTAATCATTTCAACGGTGTCTGCGTCTGTTACATGGTGTATCCCGTCCACCAAATACCTCCCTCTATTATGTATCTCCAGAATCATAGCTTCCTCTTGAGATGAAACCTCATTATTTATGACTCTGTCTTATCGTGATACTCGCAATATTCTTCTGAGGCACTACTTGTGGAAAGCTTCATTAATTTTAAGGTATTTCGCATACATCGTCAATGTTTCTGATCCATAATGGGCGGTTAAAAAATATTCTATCCTGTTTGTGACGTCTCTCTGCGCATCACTATTCACCAAAATAATACTGCCCAGGTATTTGAACTGCTTCGTATTTTCCAGAGGATGGTCATCTACGTACATTTGGACCAGTTCAACATCCCGCTCGGCACGTTACATTACGTCAGTCTTGCTGGCGTTAACAGGTAGCCCCAGTCTGCTGTATGCTTCTCCGATACCGTCTAGCAAGGATTGCAGTGAATTCGGGGTTTGGGTGATGATGTCTGCGTCATCCGCATATTCTCGATCTCTGAGTGTTGCCGTTTGCGATTTGTCTAAGCTTGCATTCTTCTAAGATTTCATATGCTGCTGTCATATCTGTATCTGATAGATATGCCCCGATCAGCCTTATCTATCGCCTGTTGCAATAGGCAGGTACCCGCCACAAGGTAAAGGTTGAACAACACCTATAGCAGCACACAGCCCTGCTTCACTCTAAAACGGATCTTACAAGGTTCGACTGCCACTCCTCAAGATGCAACCATGGCATTTATCTCGTTGTACAAAGTTCTTATTAAAGCGATGAACCTTTCTGGGTAAACAAACCTCTACAAAATCCTGTATAAAAGACTGCGGTTGATGGTATCCAAAGGCTTTCCGTGATCAATGAAGGCAGTTGAGAATGGCATGTGCTGTTTGACATGATTGGCTATGATTTGTCTGCACACCTAAACCATATCTAAGATCTTCTGTCTGCTCTAAAACCACACTGATATTCTGCCAAGACTCTATCCATCAATTGTACCAACAGTCTGTCCAACATAATCCGGTCCAGAATTTTTACCGGAACGTCCAAAAAAACGATTCCTCTGTTCTTGTGCAAACTGATCTATCTCTTCTTCTTTGTAGACAGTTATCAGACGTGTTTCTACTTCTGTGGCACGGTCTCCAAGTTCCAGCAAGCTTGCTAAGACTCCAGCAAAAGGTCGGTCAGTTGCCGTCCTCCATATTTTAGAATCTCGCCTGCTATACCGTCCGAGCAAGGTTCTTTTCGATGCCTTAGATGTTGTATATCCTTTAAAATTTCTTCTTCATTTGGTGAGTCGTCCATCTTGTGTATTTGACCAGTTTCCGGAATTTAACTTATCACAGTAAAATCTGTTTCATTTTCTGTGTTAAGAAGAGAAGAAAAATACTCTCCCTATCTTGCCAATATTCTCACTCCATCCTTAATCATACGCGCTCCATCTGCTAAGCGGAGAGGTGTTGGATTGCACATTTCAGAGCCACCAATCTGGTTAAAGGCATCAAAAATTCCTGTGATTTGCCCTCTTCTGCATGTCTCTGGATTTTCGCAGCGCGGTCCAGCAAACAATTTTTTGGGATCTCTCTCAGTTCTCTCTGCACGCGAGCCCTCAAATTATGCCAAATCTCCTTCAATAAAGTAAATGATGAATTAGGTAAGTGTCGTAAAATGACCCATTTCTGATCAATTCACACCGATTACCACTTTTGTTGTGGTATACCTTCTGAAACGTGAAATACTTCTTTCGTGAAGTAGGCTTTGTTCTAAGAGTGCTAATATGGTTATTTTAAAGAAGAGCCGTCTCAAACACGTAAGGATATAGAAAAACGCACAATGATTCCCAAAATAAACTTATATTTTAACTTTAACAATTTAATACACAAAAACTAAACATTAACCACCGAATATTATAATACACAATAATTACTTTAATTAGTTTGCCAATCTAAAATTGGCAAAATTTACTACGCACTTCAATATACAATTTTTAGGCTGATTGACTCTACTGGAGTTAAAAATACCTCAGGAATGTTATTGACTCCACGACGCGTACCGACCGGCCAGAGGGAGGTGGTCGAGATCACGAGGTATTTTGGCGAGGGTAGCAGATGGGGGTCCACACGGTATTCTATGGGAAATGACTAGAACAATCACCGTGCTTTAGGCGGCACCAAGGTAGGCGTGGTCTCTCTCGTGAGAGTAAGTCGAACTTGGTTCTTAAACCAAGTTAACTTAGAGTTCGGTGTGACCACCGAGTAACCGGCTCGAGGAGAAGCTTTTCTCCTTCGTTACTTAATTCCTCATGGGCAAGGACTGTACTCGGGAAGGGTCTTCTTGAAGGGCGAGAATCGAGGGGGGAGGGGGTTTCTCTGACGAGAATAAGTTAACTTAAAGGTCGGTTTGGTAACCAGGAACTAGCTCGAGGATGAGCTTCTTCTTAGTTCCAGTCTTCCTTAAGGGCGAGGATAACGGACGGGGGGGGAGGTTCGCCGACGAAAATAAGTTGAACTTCGTTCCTCAACCACGTTAACTTATAAGTTTTTTTGTGACCACCGGGTAACGGGCTTGAGGGGGGGCCTTTTTTTCTTCTATTCTAAATTCCTCAAGGACGAGGAATACACCTGGTGTTTAAGATGCACCAGGATATGAGGAGTCTCTCTGACGAGAGTAAGTTGAACTCACCAAGGTTAACTTAACGTTCGGTTTGATAACCAGGGCCTGTTTGTTGGATGAGCTGCTTCTTAGCCCCTTAGGTAGGTAGCCCTGCCTCTCTTGCGGGGTACTTCGTAGTCTGGCGACCCAAGTAATCTACCTGTCCAGTCTTGGTAGCCCGATCTTAATCCGGGGCCTACGTCACATGGAGACTGACGTATTCTAGTGATCCAGTCTCGGTAGCCCGGGGTCTTAATCCGTGGACTTCGTCACCTGGAGACTGACGTATTCTTCCCAGATTTTTCTCAGTGTTTTTTATTTATACCTCGTCACCCCACTTGGGGATGGGTAAGAGGGGGAGGGGCTTGGGGATGGGTACAGGAAGGTTCTTATTCCAAACGGTTTTCTCAAGCTTGAGAGAAACGCGTCTTCAATGTCTTAATTGAGGTGAAATTGAATATCCCTCTCTTATAGGAGATCTTGCCTTTTACAATCTTTTGACTTTACATATCGACGAGTAGCAAGGCGCTGTGGTTACGCGCTTGACCTTCGTTGCATGACCGGATGTTCTTTCGGCTACCATCTCGGGCCTCCACTGAGAGAGAAAGGGAGGGTGACGATTCCTCTACAGTAAGTAAGAATCCTTGACACTCTTTTAATCTTTTCGAAGTCTTCAGATGTGCTTATTGTTCTCGGCAAACCAGTCTCTCTGCCGTCTTCTTACAGATCTCTGGTTGTCCAAGCATGCAGAGTACAACTTACTCGTCACGGTATCCCACTTGATGTTCAGCTTTTCCGGTGTGTAAACACTTTCGGGATGTTGCTTTCTAATACGCTATAGTTCCTCCACAAGTCTGTCCTGCATCTCTATTCGCTTTCGAGCGCCTTTTAGAGCGGTGACATTTATACGCTTCTTTGATCGTTGTTAATGCCTTCCTGAGGTTGTATGCACGCTTATTACCATCTTGAAACGTACTAGTCTATGGTCGATCCAGCACTTAGCTCCCCTCATCAATCAGGTTATCATTATATTAGCCCTGTTGCGCTTCCTCACAGTTATCTACCCCAACAGATTCCAGTAGCTTGACCTCGGGTCCATCTACGTCGTTTTGTACTTCTTGTTTAGCTGAAACATTGTATTTGTTAAGTTCAATGATTTTCTGCGCAGTCGGACAGCAACAGTAGTCTATTGTTATTCAAACCACCTACGTAATGTGAACCAAACAGCTCCACACATTGGAGCATGATCCAACTCGTGGACTAAGGTCACCTAACAGTAACAGTTCATCCTTCGTAAAAACTGAGTGAACTATTCTATCTATTTCCTCGTAAAATGCATCTTTTCAGCCTCCGGTGGATTGAGAGTTGGCGCGTATACACTGATAAAAGTTGCATACATCCCTTTATAGTTGCATCCCTTCCCCTTCTGGGGTAAGTAGTGCTGTCCTAAATAAGCTATTGAGTCGTAAAGAGGTGTCCGCCCCTAATCCTTGCGACACCTCCGTGCAAGTTTCCACCTAAGGACTTCGAGTCACACTAGACCTGTCTCCGTCGCCGTGGAACCTGTAAAACCTGGAAGAGAAACTACAAGGCGGATGCTTATAATATCGAAGGGCGTGTGCACATCCCAGTTGCACTGACCTGGTTGCACGATAGTGTGTTCATTGGCAAGAGAAGATCTAGACGAATAGACTTCCGTAGAATTCGATTGGTCTGCAGTAATCACGGCCTGTTGTGATACACATAAGGCCTGCCAAAATGGCCTTGCCCTCTTCCGCCGTTTCCTTGTGATGCTGTTATTCATCTTGGTTGTGAATCCTCCGCCATGACGGAAGCTCACCGTTGGGGACTTGTTTTCTGCATTTATCCTCCAGCCGGGAAGGATAATGTTCCTCGGTGAAGTTACCACCCAAAGGTGTCTGTTTCACTGGTAAGCAGCTCAGAACAATGGAGCTATGGGTATTTTGCATGTAGATTGGTGGTGACTATCCATGCATTGGCTAGGACGATTGAAAACCTAGTGTCATCGAGCACAGGAAACGAAGTGGCTCGGACACAAACCACAAAATTATGGGTCATTATAGTGGAAAGTCTATACATTTTTAACTGATTTGAGAACCAGTGGCAGATCGTCTTAAAGACTGGGTGAGAAGGACTACATATTTAAACTTCTTCCCGATGTTATTAAGTCCCACTCGAAGGACATTTTCTTGTTTTCTTTAATTTACTTTGTCTTTTAATTTCAAAAGGGGAACCAAAACTAAAGAAAGGTAAAATAAGCGAAAAAATAAGTTGATCTAGTTAAAGTAGCTAAAATTCGAAAATTCTTACTCACGTGCGAAGAGGATGGTACTCTGAGCTCCAGAGAAAATGTTATCGAAGAAATATTAGTGAATTTATTGAGCCGTTTGGGAATGAATAATAATCTTTTTATTTAAACAGATAAATTTCCAGAAAAAAGTTTAATTCTGAATATAACGAATAGTTAGATTGAAGACAAATTAAAAAAATAACTTTCACAAATTCACAATCGTTTTTTTTCAATAAGAAAAAAAATAACGCGTCCAAAAAGATCAAAATGGGACCAAACGTTTCTTCGTCTCGAATTTTCCTTTCAAATTAACGAATTTCAAAATTAAGACGAAAAATCTAGCATTAGTATAGAAATATATATAAACCGAAAATTAGGCCAATGAATGTCTGCCATTTTTTCTAAAATCTTTTTGATCAGAGAAAAACAATTTGAAAAAATATGAGCTCATGAGAAAAGTTAAAGACAAACCAATGGGCTATTCTTAATTTTTTGTATAATAAAGAGAACATCAAAAGGAAATTAAGGTATTTACATATTTATATACATCTCTCTTGAACGGAACAAATTATTTCTCATTTTTTATATGCAATCCAGCAGAGTGGAAGTTGTGAATAAATTTGAAAGGCCGCTTTGTGACGGAATAAAGGTCTACATTCTGAAAATATCGAAAAATCGATCTGGTTGGAGTATAAATGAGATCTATTCCTAAGATATAAATTAATGGTGGTTGGTTTAGGTAATTACGTCAAGGGCCGAATCAAATTGATTGTGCTCTTAAAAGATACACAATTCTGGCAAGTTTCTAATTTCAGCGAGTTTTGCTGCCATTTAAGCCCTCTACTGGCTCTCCCGATCCTCTCTCCCCCCAGAATTCCGCCCATTCCGTCCACACTCCCCTTCCTCTCTCTTCCCCATTCTCCTTCTATCTTCTACCTCCTCATTATTCCCCTTTCTTTCCTCCTAGTCTATTTCTCATTGTGTCGATCGGTTCCTAGTTTGCCGTTATTTTGTTTTGGTAAACACATTGTAACTATTTGGCCGATTCTAACGAAATTTAACACCCTCATGTTGTTTTACATTCTCTTCTAAATGATAATTGCCAAGGTCGTCACAAGTTTACTTCAAGATTTATTAAAAGTCTTGAAGGTCGTAAGGTCATAAATCAGAAAAAGTGAAAGTGAAAGACCTTGTTATATTATACCTCTCCCTATTATCCTATAAGAAGATATTTATGATGAAGAAGAAGTTCAAAACAATTATTTTCGCCTAAAAATTTAAAAAGAGATTCAATGTATTTTGTGACCAGTATAAATGGGACGGGGAAACATTTGTTTGAAAGCTGAATTCATGGTGTCTACCAAAAACAGAAACTTGTGTGTAGTGATGAACGACAAACGATCTGAGTTCATGGCTAAGAATGTGACGACATTATTTAATTATTTCCCAGATCACAATTTCATCCCCTAAATCTATGCTTCATCGTGCTTTTAAAGTTGTAAAAATAAACAACCTGCAATAATATTTGCTAACCAGACATCTTCATTAATTAACTATTTTACGAGCAATTTACCTCTAATTGGATGAAGGTCAGTACCACTTGAACGCTCATCAAAAAGTAATGTGATTTAAAACTAACGGCAAGAGTTGTGCTAACGAAAACAATGTCAAGGAGTTCATAAGTTTTAGATTGGCTGCAATAGAACTTTGCCAGGAGGAGGGAGTGTACTTTATCGATTTGTGGGACGATTTTCACGAATAAATGGCGCTATTCTGGCAAGCGAGCATTCATATAAACGAGGTGAGCTTGGCGAGCTTACGAAAAATAGTTAATAATACTCTCGTAGATTTTCAGACATAGCAGCTTTTAAGAGTAGAGAGCATATAGCGGAAAGTGGCTAACCACATCGTAATAATAATGTACCCTTTCGAAAAACAAATTTGCATGTCTACTAAAGTAACCCGCAAAATTTTTGAAATAAGCTGGACAAATTTGAATGTTTAGGGCACTTATGCAGCTTCAATATTATAGCAATAACGGAATCATTGGCCAAGACATCTAGGAGACACTATATAGGCAAATTGCATCTACCAGAGTATAAGTTAATCAATAAAGACCGTAGGCATAAACGAGGTGGAAGAGTAATACTCTACACCCCAAATCCTATTAATTTTATCGAAATTAAAATAGAATATTCCAAAGAAGTTGAACTAATATGCACCGAATTAAAATCGAATAGTTTTCTTTTTAGTGTATAGATCCTTACCAGAACAGATTGAGAATGACATGGAATTATATAACATTATTTGACGTAACATTAGAATAATTTCACCTTATTAATTGGGGATATAAATTGTCAAAATATTAACTATGAAACGTTAAATACGGACGGGGAGGGGCAGAAGCTATAGCACCCTATGGAAAAAAACTACTTATGTCAATATATCAATAAACCAACCTGAGGGGAAAATATACTAGACGGAAATCTACTTAACAACGTTAGTTTTATCTTTGATATTAGTATTGGGGAAGGTTAATGTTTCAGCGATCACAGATCAATCGACTTTGATATTAATATAGATCGTAAAAATAATATAATGATATTAAAGGGCCAATTTTTAAACTTACGGACTTTAATGGCTTCAAAGGCAAGTTTTGTTGAAATAAAGTGGAATCCAACGTTAGGAAATGTAAATCAGTGCTGGCCCTTTTTCACAATTTTTAAACAATTCTTTTTACAAAAAACGAACGAACCTCCTCAAGTAAACCATTATAGTGGAATCATGATATCGAAGTCAAATTAAAGGATAGAAACCGTGCATACAAGTGTCAAGGGTGTAATCCATGCGGAGAAAATTTAAAAAATCACGTAGCCCGACGAATAGAATGTCAGAAGGATAATTGAAGCGTTAAAAGAATATATGAAATAGAAACCAGATAACTAGATAAAGGAAACTATAGAACCTATCAAAAGTGACAATAACGAATTAGTTTCGGATAAGGAAAAGGTGACAAATATATTAATTAAATTTTTGGATCGGTATTTATAAACGAACATAATATAGCACGAACGAACGACCTGATTAACTTTAACCAGTATAGTCTATTAACCGATATCAAATTCGTCGAAGCTAAAATAGATTTTTATATCAGTAAGTTGAAATCCAGTAAATCTCCAGGTGATGATTTAATCTATCCGGCGCATTGTAATATTTAGAAGAATTTGTCGTGCTATTAGATTTTAAGCTAGCAAATATAACTCATATTTATAAGAAGGAAAAACAACAACCTACGCTCAATTATCGACTCATATGCTTAAAGTCCATTATAAGGAAATTAATGGACTCCGTCCTTCGCGATAGGGTGATTGGTCATTTGGAAGCACATAATCTCATAAATGATAGTCAACACGGCGTTAGATAGAAACGTTTATGTTTAAATGATATTTTAGAATTTTATAACAGCATGATTAAAAGCTATGTCTTAGACTTCGCTAAGGCATTCGACACCGTTCCTCATAGGCGATTACTAACTAAGCTTTTTTCTCAGGGAATTAGGGGAAACCTCGTAAAATGGATAGAGTCATGGTTACGCAGAGTGTAGTTGTAAACGGAAAATTTTCCGAGTGAAAAAATGAAACTATTGGCGTGGCTCAAGGGTCTGAGTTGGGAAAATGGTTGTTCCTTATATCTGTAAACGATATGGATACTGACCTACTTCGTAGATTATCCAAATTTACGGAAGACACAAGAATTGTGGGTAAAATTTGAAATGAGAACAATAGTCAATTAGTTCAGCGGGAACTAGATAAAATCTTCGACTGGTCTACTAAATGGAACATGAAATTGAATTTAGAAAAATGTTGAGTTTTGCACGTAGGTCGTAAAAAGCACAAGTTTTAACTAGGAAATGGATGGTAAAAATCTTAACTACATGGACGAAGAAAAAGATTTAGGGGTGCCGGTTTCAAAGCATTTTAAGTTTAACAAACAGTTTTACGAAGCTTGTGAGAATGCGAACCGAATGCTTGGATTTATTGCGAAAGGTTTTTCTACAAACAATAAGATATATAGATATCTCTATATAAAAGTTTAGTAAGGCCACACTTAGACTACGCGACGCAATTCTGGTCACCTTATACAGATGTAAACATTCATGAAATGGAATGAATTTAACGATGTCAACTAAACTAATTCCTTCGATGAGAAATATATCGTATATTGAAAGATTAAATATATTAAAACTACAGACTCTCTAAACTAGGCAACTGCGAGGTGAGCTTATCGAATTATTAAAAAAAAATTCACCTTTAAAATAATCAATAAATAAAACGCACTCCTACGGAGGTAGTAAACGCTACTAATAGTGTGAATAGTTTTAAAAACATAATTTACGGTTATTTTAAGAGTAATGATATTGTTTATATACGGATCCCTGTTGTGGATTAAATATCGCGTGAGTGAGCATCGTGGCGATAATGTCAAAAGAAGGACTACTAGCATATTAGTATAGAATGGGACTGGTATTTGAGTGGACTAAGTAGTTCTTGCTGGCTCCCTGTAACTATGTAACTATGTATTTAAACATTTAATTAAACTTTTCAAATATTTATAGCTTTTGAGAACTAAAGCAATTTACTTTAGGCCATTGATAGCAGTTTCTCTCGTTCTCATGCACTTTTCTATTCGAAACCTGACTCGTTTTTGCTTGCTTGATACAGCATGATTATAGATTACGGTGTCCTTTCGTGTTTTAGTTAGACTCTAATCCTTTCCCTTAAATTAACCTTCTTTCTATATATAAAGTCAATCTCATGGAGTGCCGTCAGTATTTGAAAAAAGCAGAACATTTCTGCTACATATGTGGTTTGTGTACACCCCCCAAAATTCTTAAAATTTCAAATCAATTCAAGAACTACTTCCAATGCAGACTGTAAAAGCACTCAATACATGTAGCTTGGCATTCATGTGTCAATCATTTGAATGAATGGGCACATACAAAATAGGTTTTTACTGGCTATTTACCGTACCAATGGTTTAGTGAGAACAAAATAATGACAACAAGAAATCTTCTGCCTTTGCAACATCAAGGGCAATTCAGTAACTACGCTCGGTCATGTCAAGTATCACAATCTGGCATCCGCAAATATACGAGTACCAGTGCCACAAAGTGGTGAGCTACCGGTTAGACAAGCTCACCCTGAAGGAAGTGAAGAATGCGAACCGGAAGCCCAGCTATTTTTAATCTGCTGAAGACTCCAAATGCATGGAACAAAAACGTATCAAATTAAAAGATATACATTGCCTAATTTGAGGCCTTGACTACCAAGACAAATAACCTAGCTTCTTCTAGCGTGGTTAAAAAAATAAAATTCACTGCAGCATGGTGTGCGGATCACTACAGTTTCTCACAGAAAAAAGGAACTGTCGTTATTCTACAAAATGGATGGGCAACTTTGTTAAGGTCACAATGTTCATGTTCTGATAATAATCCTATGCAAGACCTGCATATATTGACCAGCAAAATGGACCATTTTCTTTGAATCCGGAAAGAACAATGAAATCCGTTCGTATACACTAAGTGAATCAGCTACTGTGGGTTCCTATCGCACATGATACGAAATTACTGAAAGCTACAACACGAAAACTCTCAATGTTGCTATCATTTATTAAGCCCACCCATGGGACGATATGTGCACCCTTAAAAATTATTAGCCTACTACTGGATCTTCAAAGTGGTAATACGAACTACATATGTTCATTCTGCTAATAAAATAGCAGAACTGATGAAAAGCACTTCATGTAAATAGAATTTCCACCAAGATATAAAGATACCTGAAGTAGATTCAAGTGCATTCACATGCAGCTAGTCGATCTAAAGAAGAGCTACCTAACACTTTTACATCTGAAACTATCTTGTAAAAATGTTTTAAAGCAATGAGCACAGCAAACCCTAGCTTTCACTACTTAATAGCAAAATTAAAATGTGTGGTAACTGAAGTAAAATTAAAGGCAAATACATTAAATATTCCTTAGTTCGTTCACTCATTAAGAAATTTAATTCTTTTAAGCCCTAATTCAGGATCAAAAGAATGCCTGGCTTAATTTTTTTATGTCATATGTAATTTCGGGGCAATATCTTAATGTGCTGCATGTAGCAGAGTTACCAAGCTCTTGGAGAGAAGATGCCTCAAAATATTCACGTCTTTCATCGCATCAGAAATTTTTACTCGTGTGCGAGTCTGGTCGCGAGCAAAAATACATCTAATATCGGTCGGTCCCCGTTTTGCTTTTTGATTGTTTTTTTTAATAACATTGTAACAATTGGGCTGATTCTAAAGAAACTTGAAACTCTTATATTATTTTGCATTCTCTTTAGAATGATTTAATTAGCAAAGTCCTTCCGAGGTTAACCAGATAATTATTTTGTTTTGGCAATAACATCATATCTATTTCGCCGATTGTAACGAAACTTGAAACACTTATGTTGTTTTACATTCTCCTTTGAATGAAATAAATGCCAAAGTCTCCTAAAGGTTAGCCCGAGAATACTATTGTTTTGGCAAGAACATCATAACTATTCGGCCAATTTTAATGGAATTTGAAAGTATTATGTTGTTTTGCAATCTGTTTCGAAATATAAAATTGCCAAAGTTCTCCTAAGATTAGCCAGGGAATTATTTTGTTTTGGGAATAACATCGTAACTATTTGGCCGATTTTAACAAAATTAAAAACCCTTATGTTAATGTATATTCTCTTTTAACCCATATAATTGACAAAGTTCTGCTAAGGTTATTCCTGGAATTATTTGGTTTAGGCAATAACATCATAACTATTTTTCCAATTCTAACGAAGTTTTAAACCTTTATATTTTTTTTACATTCTCTTTCGGATGATATAATTACCAGAGTCTTCCCAACTTTAGCCAATGGATTCATTTGTTTAATCATAAAATAATAACTATTTGGCTGATTCTAACATAATTTCAAACGCTGATGTTGTTTTACATGCTCATTCAAATGATAGAATTGCCAATGTCCTCACAGATGAGTCCAGGAATTATTGAAAGTCTTGAAAATCGTTATTTCATAAATTAGAATAAGTGAGAGCACTTGACTTTTTAGTTAGTAGACCTTGTTTCTACCATAATTTGTTAGTATCAGTGACGAACACAGAGAAAGATTCCACCATAAAATGGCAAAGATAGACTCACGTTACTAAGGTCGCTTTTCCCCCGATATGATGGATGTTTAATGCTTGACACTACCGTGTGAAACTGAATACAATCACAGCCGCAACGCAAAGAGCAGAAACACATTGAATTGAAATATTATCAAAGAAAATTAAGATAGATGTCAAATATAGTAAGTTGCTTTAAATGTGAGATATTTATGGCCAAATTAAATGATTTATACATTAAAATGTTTATTTTCAACCCTTTTTCAGAGTACAACCTTAATAAACTTAACATTGACACTGATGAGTAAATCTATAAATCTTCACGTTATAGAAATAAACATATGTCAGAGTCAAAGTCAGCGCTATAATATCAAAAGATTTCAGAATAAAAATCACTTTGACAAATGTAATTTAAAGTATATAAATTGCACTTTCTAGATATATAAAACTACCTATAAGTGGAATTACAAAATATAGTATTAAAAGGTGCAATTTATTTAAATAGCAATAACTCTCCACAAAACACTATACAGTATCATTTCTCTTTCAAATCCACCAGTCAAACAAGTAACGAAAGTGCACATCGAGCGAAAAGAGGAAAAGGTAATTGCTTAAAAACGGGGATAAAAATAAAGTATACTTTTACCCAAATTTGCAACATCGCCTTTGACATTTTAAAACTCTACAGCGATAAATAAAATTAAAGCGTAGTAATATAATTGAATCTTTTCCTAAACTATATATGACCAAATTGGGGGCAAACGAGTTAAAATTGTGATTTTTCGCGTAGAAAATAAATAAAATATCCATTCAACACTTTTAACTTCTCCCAGCTTTTCCAACTTCTTCAAAGTAGCCTTTCATATTTATGAATCGGACTTTTTGGACTTTTAAAACATGCAAAAAAATTTGAAAATGCCATTGAATGAAAAGTCACGATGCAATAACAAACCCAATGTTTAGGAAAGTGAAAGGGAATTTTCAAAATCTTATGAATAAGAACGCAAAATTAAAAGCCATAATTTTATGGAAGGCTTTTATGTAAAACTTTATTGGTCCCAAAAATATTTGTGGAATAAAATCACATGACTTTTTGGAAAGACTGTTTTCCATTTAAGTTAAACCACCAACATATATTTTAGTACAGTGTGCTTGTGCGACGTGAACCTCGCAAAATATATGGAAATTCATGTGAAGAATAGAATTTAAATCGTTAGAAAGGTGTATTAAAACTTGTATTTTGTATGTTTTATATCACAAACCAGGGACAAGTTAGCAATTCATTGCTGAAGGAAGAAGATGACAATTTGCCTTCTGGGGAGTTTTGAAAACAATATCCTGTCTTACAACAACCAAAAATGTCACAGCTCCTAAATAGTGTGGAGGAGGGCCATCCCAGATTCCTCTGAACACCAGATCACAACAAAGTTTGGTATGCAGGAGACGTGCTATATTTATATATATATATATATATATATATATATATATATATATATATATATATATATATATATATATATATATATATATATATATATGATAGTGTAACCACTGTATAGGAGCATAGAATCTATTTACGAGACTAGTTTTGGTATGTTCTTTACCATACCCTCTTCAGTCTTATAATGAGAATGGAATGAACAACAAAGTTACTAAATTTCCCAAAATCCCAACCAAAGAAAAAAACTCAGAAAAATGGTCATTAATCAAAGGATGAGGTTCTTACATCATTAACTAAACTGCTTACGATCAGGTTCAGGAACAAGGGGCTACATTTTGCTAATTTATGTAAAAAACATCATTTAGTTTTAATGCTAATTCAACTTATTAAAGCTATTTGTTGTGAATTGTACTTGTTATCTTTTCTTATAATATCTTTTATATTTGGAATGAAAATAAAGAACACAAAAAAGTAGTATCATCTCTAAATTATACTTTCATAGAAAACCAAGAAAATATTTTGCATATCAGATAACTATTCTTGCTGCCGTCCCCCCCAAATATTTCTGCCCAACCCTGTTTTAAAGCATGCATTACCCAAGTCGCGCCAGTAGTACCAGCTCAAGTTAGATCAGCAGTCTACAATTTGCCGAAAAAGAAATCTTCTCTGTTTCAGGAGTTTTCCCCGCCACAGAAACCAGGCGAACAAATCCGATCTTAAAATGTTCGGCCATAACTGACGTAATGGCTTAAGAACTGGATAAAATAACCCTCTGTATCATGATGTAAGCTGGTTTGCTGGCGGTAAACTCGAGTTTAAGCCCCTCCTAGTTACGGTAATTAAGTATATACGCTCTAAATTTCTGTTTAAAAATACCTATTGCACGCAGACATTCAGAGATGCGAGACATAGTTATTTTATTTAAGTTTGTTCAAGAATTTAATTAAAATTCTGGGAGAGTAGTCAGAAGATATAGGAGGTACGCTTTCATCATCCTACTTTTTGGTTGGTGAATAATTATCTTTCTGAAAACCATTACGTTTGAAAAGTCTCGGAAGTCCCAAAGTTGTTGAAATTTTAAAACACAAGCGAAGTAAGCTTGTTTTTTCTTTATTTTAACCTTTTAATGTAAAAGGACGCAAAGCGATTAATTGTAATAGAAAGCATAATATACTTCCACGTCAGTTAAAAAAATTCATCTTAAAGGAATATTCTTCTTTTTATTAATTATTTTTGATGGGTCAGCATAAAATTGATAGTTAGGTGGAGCTTTTATGTAACGTTTTTATGAATATTTCATGATCCTATTTATTTTTTCGCACGTTTGAAAGATTTTATTTTAGTTAGTCAGGATTTATTTGACTGAAGCTAAGGAATCACTGCAGCACCACGTATCTTTAGTACGAATACTAATGAGTGACTGGTCATTGTGGGAGAGTAGATTTGAATAACCTTGGGATGATTTTATTATCAGTATCGATAGAAGTTTGACTTGAGTGTTACTCCCTCAGTGTGGAGAAAAGTCTACATAAACAAACATGATTCATCAACCCCACCCTACCCCAAACTCACACTAAAGAAAATAAATCAAATAGGTCCATTAATGTAAGTTATTAAATCTGCCACATTCTGTTGTTCCCTTTAGAGGTATGCATGAAGGTAACCTTTACAGCCAAGTATCGAAAATTGGTTGGGTAATTTGGAACAATATATTTACATGGAAATTATTTTATCCCTGGAGGAAAAGCTTCTAGAAGCGGAGACTTTAATCCACTTTCGTTCTTTTTGCCTTCTCTTATCAGGTAAATTGGGCTTCTCTTTTCTCCTCAGCTGATGACGTGAGCTTTGGAATTAAAATTGAGTGCGTTGTTCGTTAAGGATATATATTTGCTCTACGAATAATTGTGGGAGGTTTTTAATTTTCTCCGATATATCTTAGGTCATTTTTCTTGATTGTTTTAATTTGGTCTCTTCATGTAAGTCTCTCAATTTTTTCATTTTTCTTCTATTGGTGTTAGTTATTAATCATAGGGTTTTATTTTGTATTCTTTGCATTTACTTTGTTACTGTTTTAACATGATATGAAAGATATTTGGGAGTACGTTAGTGTTGCCCTGCCTAATTCCATATTTAGTTTTCTCTTATTTTTCCTAGAGATTCCTTAAGGTAAATAAAGTAATTGTAGAGTTAGATTTGCTCTCCGTATCCTTACTTACTGATAGCTTACATATGCTTTTGATTTTATTTTTACTCTAAAAATTGTCCTTCGGGAATAAAATAATATCGTTCTCCTTCACTTATTATCAGAGCTGGAGCGTTCCTCGATTTAGGGTTGTGCGTTAGCGCTCCTACCTCAATTGCGTGCCTCAATTCTTTTCCCTTTGGTGCGTTCCTGCGTTAGCGCTCCGAAACTATTAAAGCGTCCCTCAAAAAAAGTAGTGTGTTCCTCAAAAACCTGAAAAAAGTTTAAACCAGTGCGTTCCTCAAAAACACTACTGTGCGCATCAAAGGAACTATTCTGCAACTAAAAAATAAAACAAAATACAAGGTTGTATTATCTTAGAGCTTCATACATAAAAATATAGGTACATTTCAGACTTTTTACCAGTTTCCCTAACTATACTCGTATCACACAAAACTTTACAAAATAAAAAATATCACTTAGGTATTAGACTTATTTAGTATGTAAACTGTATTTTACTGCATTAGACTGTATTTTAGTGTATTTTACCTTAATGCACTATATTTGATAAGTAGACACATAGTTTTTAAACATTTTTATTATTTTGTATTTCAGTATTACACTAATTTATTAAGTTTATATTACTTTAAATCTACCACAACGATTCACTTTTCGTTATTGTTAATAAAGATTAAGGACATCTAGACAAGTTACAACACTTTTTAAAGTTTTTAAAGAAATAAAATTACTGCTCCTCCTCCTCCACTTCCTATTCGTCCTGCTTGTCCTGCTCCTGCACCTCCTTGTACCCAAGGAGGTGTATGTTGCCCCTCACAAACACCATCTGTTCAAAGATAATATTGCTCAGGCTGGACCTCTTTGCCCGCAAAATGTCTCCCACTGTACTAAACAACCTTTCCACAGCAGCTGAACTGGGAAAAGGAGTATTAAATTTTTTAAAGCGGTCTAGCCATGCGTCCCTGGGGTGGGTGGCGAAAAGGTTGTGGCTGAGGGGGACGCCCACCATCGCTCTCTTGCACTGGTCCAGGTTTTTGGTGACTGTCTCTTCCATTTCCTCCCACCGCCTCACCTCCGTTACTGCGGCAGTTGAGAGGAGCAGGTGGTAATGGTCCACATTCCCTGCCTCTCCTCAAGTTGCCTCTCAGTAGCGTCCACCATCTTTGTCACATCCTTCACGATGCGCTGCTTCACGCATGGACGGAAACGACAGAATGTTACCGAGTAGTGAATGTTGTCTTTATAGTTTCCATTGAAAATGTTTGAAAAAAAATCGTTTCGTAACGCTCGGAACGCCGGGACGCTTTAAAATTTAGGGCTGTGCGTTCCTCTTACTTGCGTTCCTGCGTTCTTGAGTTCCTCGTTGTTATTTATCACGAACTTAGCTTTTCCTTCCATGATATATTTGTAGAGAAGTGTCTCTAAATTGTTCTTCATTTGAAGGAGGCTCGGAGGTTTTCCTGGATTTAAAAAATAGCAATATTTTCTGGTTTTAGTGCATCAAGTAAGTATCAAATGTTTTTAAGCCGAAATGGTTATTCGAGGTGTTAGGTGAAGTTGGTGATGTTAAATGAGTGAATTGTATTCATAAAGTTCTTCTCACGTTATTTCTCTTGAATGTATTTTTTTCCTTCCTGTTCGGAACTATTGAATGGGCTGAAGTAATTCTTCTTGATGTTATTCCGTTGGAACTCTGGCACCCTTTCTCCCGTTTCTGCACAGAATTCTTCATTTTTTCAGGTAAATTCGGGAAAAGTGACCTCCAGTGGCGTCTAATATTTTTCCTATTTCCTGATTTTCTTGGGATTATGTCACCCTTTTCATCCATTTATTTTCTATTCATTCTTGTTTTTTACCCTCTAGATCTCTTTATTTCTCAGAAAATTTGCATTGGTGTATGTTTTAATTTATATGCTAATAATACTAAGATCATCACAGCTTTTACCTTAGTATTCTCTTATTAATTATATCATCTGCATTTTTAGTGTTCCTGTTTCGTTTTATTCTGAGTGAGCTAGTGCCTCTTACCTATATTTATTTCTATGACCTTTTAATCTCTTTTTTTTCATTTTTCTTCTAGATTGTACACTCGTTTTGTTGTTATATTTCGTAACTATTCTTAGTAATGTATCTCGAGTCTGCTGACGCCAGGGCATCCAGTAAACGCTTCATCTCTTCGTTTTTCTCCTAGACTCAAGAGTGAAGCATCTGCCAGGTCTCTATGTATATATACATTTAAATCTTCTGTATAATTCTTACATTCTGCTGTATGATATTGCTTCCTGATAATTGCAGGTAGCCTTATCGGATTTTGATTAACCTGGAGCAATGTTCCTACATGGTCACTACTTGCAATTGATAACAGTTCAATGTGTCCTTTTAATGGCATACCACAGTTGTCTAATACATATTTTGTCCGATTTATAGCAGAATTTGGTATAATATATGTGGGGTGAGATATTCCCAACACTCTTTTTAGCATGTTTCTAACTTATCGTAGCTTCCCTTCCTGATTCGAACTTAGGATTAAAGTTTCCATTTTTTTCTTGTTGGTAGGTGTACTCTAAAACTTCCTTCCCACAATAGTTTTTCTACCTTTTATTTGCCGTGGAATGGCCAGACACTCCACTCTCTCCCTCTCTCTCTCTCTCTCTCTCTCTCTCTCTATATATATATATATATATATATATATATATATATATATATATACGTAGGTACTTTGGCGGCTTTGGCCGGAAGTTGGTTGAAGACCGTTAGTGAATAGGGAAATTGTTATGAGTCCAGTGGGGATGGTATATTATATTTCAGAGTGCAAGTTTGCCAAAGATTAACAGGTAGCTGGTACGCGTTGGGATTGCAAATGAAAGACAATGACGAAAATATATCTTTACTAGCCACAAAATAATATTTAAATATACAAAAATATTGGGTTTAAAGGGAATGGTCGTACAAACAGAGTTAAATGTCTACGCGAGATAAAGCTAGTTTAAGTAGGGGACTAAGGAAGTCGGATTCACGTGGGTGATTTAAGGGGGGTTTTAAACCTGGGCGCACACACAAAGAATGGATCGATTGGATAAGCCAGATTCTAGATCAATCTAGAGGCGGCAACGGTTACAATCGCTTACGTGTTCGTTGCAGAAATGGGGCCAGTTAGGATACGATATCTGCGAAGGGAGATGTCGGGTTACCTCTCGCTTCAGATGAGGGAGCACACGTAGATGATCATCGGAGTTAGAAATCCTCATCAGATACTCGACGATTGACTATTTTAGAGTTCACGGATGTCAATTTAGCCTTCTTTCTTGAATCAAATAGCCGATGTCTCCGATCGCGGGGGAAGGCGATCGTCCTTCAACTCGTTCGTGGTGGTAGGTGGGAAGTTTAATAGTGCTCCTTACTAAACTGATTCGAAGAATTATATAGACGCCTGATGAGGTGGCTTTTGGTTGCTTTGGTGGCCGCCTTCACACACTTGTGCTACTTTGTGGAAAAGTCAAGACTACTTCAAGAGGGGGGGGGGAATTTGTGATAATATTGGCATGGAATGTTCGACTAACTTCGTCTTATGATAGAAGACAGGAGTTTTGGCTGAAAGACGGCCATTAGGACGATGATATCGGTCCCTATACAAATACACCTGGGTGTGATAATGGCGTAGGCTGCACCCTCAGCCGTGAAATTATGTTAGCCGTGCTTTCAAAGCTCCATGCGGTGATCTGAGAACCACGTGGGTACAGAAGGGCGTCGTCTACATTATTCATGGTCGATGTTTTGTACCTATATTCTTTAAGTGCTTGAACAATATTTGCTTGTTTTAATTTCATTGGCAGTGGCATTGCATCGTTTAAATATATATATATATATATATATATATATATATATATATATATATATATATATATATATATATATATATATATATGTATATATATTGCATTAGTAATGTAATATGTGTATACAATTATATAAGTAAACTGTAGCAAACAAATTTGGTATCATAACTTATATGGTGTTCTTTGACGAGCAGGAGTCCTGCTCAAAATGTGGCCAGTTAGGGTATTTATACTTTACTGAAATGGTAATATTTATATTTCAAAAATGTAATATATTTATTATATTTATTCATATTACTATGAAAATATAACTTACAATGTGAATAAATTTGTGCAATTGTTTAAATGCAGAATATGACGGAAGAGAATGACTAACAAAAGATTAATTATGAATTCAAAAATAAAAACCCGATGCTTCTGTAACATATGTGATATTCCATTATGTAATTTCCCCCGAAAGCAATTGTTTCAAAACATATAATTCTAAATAAATGAAATTTTGCCACTCTTAAAAGCATATATGAATATAATATATATATATTTATATATATATATATATATATATATATATATATATATATATATATATATATATATATATATATGTATATATATATATATATATATATATATATATATATATACATATATATATATATATATATATATATATATATATATATATATATATATATATATATATATATATATATATATATATATATATATATATATATATATATATATATATATATATATATATAAAGATCGCCTTCCTGATGCGTGTCGTTCATCTCTCATATATAATTACTTGTGTCCATCGTGCGATGCGACCTATATTGGCTCTACCAGCCCCAAACTCTCGATTCAAGAGTTGAACAGCACGCCTGGAGCTCCTTCCGTACGGGTTTGCCCCTAGCCAAACCTGACTATTCTATCATCCGACTCTACGCCAATTATTGCACTTTACAGGTAAAGATCGAAGACTTTTCAATAGTCTCTACAGCTAATACACTCTCTGATTTACGAATCCTTGAATCCATATATATTTTAGATAGTAAACCCACACTTAACGACCAAACTTCGTCTTTCCCAATACATATTACACGTTAGATGGTTCCCTTACTTTACCACTTTCTTAGTTTAAATTAATATTTCCCTTACTTTGCCACTTCCATGTTAATTTGTGTAATGTTGCTATTACCAATGCAATTCCATCAATTATCGTTGTGGTATCATGACTTATACAAAAAAGTGACTTGTAAGAACATTCCCTTTATGTTACCTATTTAATGTGAATTAACATTGTATTACTTTTTATTAGAATTACTTTGTATTTATACTAAATATAATTCCAGTACCCAGAAGATGAGGCTGGCCCTCAAAACGTTGGTTGAAATTAAATGAAGAAAGAAAAATCTATTTCTTTTCTGCTTCCCTGGTTCTTTCTTATATATATATATATATTATTGTAGTTGTAGTTTTGTGGCAACTTTCTATTCTTCTAACTCTCCTTTTTAGTCTATCTTGTAGATGGTAGATCACTGGTCCTATATTCATATTTCTTTATAATAAATGGGTTTGGTAAAAACCAAACTTAAATTGCTGAGCTTTCGATCTTATTCGATCATCTTCGGAGCGTCTTTAGGTATTATTTTCTCCTTTACCGATGAAGTTTCTTGGAGTCAGAGTCAGGCTAAACGAAAACAAGAGGTGCGAGAAGAAGAGGAAGAGATTTATAGCATGAGTGTTTTTTTTAATTGGGGACAATGAGTGAAAGTTGTGTATGTGTGTTAAGAAGGTTACACAGTTGTAAGGATACTGGCTGATCTTCTTTCTTCGGAAATTCTTCTTTCTTCTATCTCTTATGTTTTTTCTCTTTGTCAGTTTACTTCTAATTCATTTTCCTTCTTGTATTAACTTTTTTCTTTTAGGGTTCTGAGTGGGGTACCTTCTCAGGTAACGTTAATTCTATTTCTTTTATAGTTTATTTGTTATGCGTGTATCTTTGCGTTTACGCATTCTTTCTAGATTATCGCCGTGTTTCTATTTCAGGCATTCATGACTTTGTTTAAAGTTATTCTTTTTAAATTTTGTTTTGTGTAGAATTTGGGCATTGGCTCTTCCTCTATTCGGAGGTGATGGCTGCTGCTGCGGAAGGATTTGCGTTCAGAGTTTTGATTTTCAACGATAAGTTATCCGCTTGTTTCTATGTGTTTTTCCTTGATCTTTGCCAGACCTTTTTGGCCCGTTCTTCTAATATTAAATTGATTGGAATTAGTCCGGGCCTGTCGATAATTTCCTCCATTCTTTTCCTTTCTCTTCTTCCAGCGTTTGTAATTGCATAGGCCACTTTGTTCTGGACCCTCAAGTTTATTTTTATTTTTTCGTTATAGTGTGAATTGGAATCGGAGGATACACCAATAACGATTCTAGGAAGGTTTTATATAGTGTCCTTTTTCGAATCCGATCAAGAATTAAAAGGGTATACAATAGCCTAATTTATATTTTGGCTTTGCCAATTTTTTTCTTTATGTGTGCTTGATATCCTCTTTTCTCCATCTGTAGGCGTAGTACCTTTCCTTTCGACAAGTATGCGTATTCTATGCCGTCGATTGTTAACGGGTGTTTTTTGCTTCTCATTATTGGGATGATTTTAAATTTGTTCATATTAGTTTTAATTTTTCATTTTTACTCTTAATCATATATATTTTTTTATTTCACTTTGCGTAGTTCTTGCGTGCCATTTGGGGTTCGTGGTGCGTGTGGAGATCACATTGCTGATGTCATCACGTACTGTATGTTCATACACCATTGTGTTAGTGGGGAGGGAGAGGTCGGCCGTATAGATGGCATATAAGGGGGGGCTCATGCACCCTACACTACTTGTGGGTCCACAGTTTGTAGAGGGAAGTTGGGTCCTTCGTATTCCTCGATGTTGATGTATGCGGCCCTGTTTGATATGTAATCAGCCATTATTCTCTCCGTCCGGATGCCGAGATCGAGTTGAAAGAGTTTGTTTCAGTCCTTTCAACGATAACTTATTGAAGGCCTTCTTGACATCCCGTATACCAAATCCACGTAACCTATTCCAGATTTGGCTTGGGCAATCATTTCCGTTATTATTGCGATTGCTATGGTCGAGTCCCTGTCTTTTCTTAATCGTACTGATGTGGTTTTGTTTTCCATTTTTAACTAGGTGTTTAGTTGGTCTGTTGTTTAGTATTTTTTCAAACACTTTACGCAGAAAGTTCATAAGCGATATTGGTCTGTAACTTCCTTGTAGTAATTCCATTTCATTATTCATGATTAGCCGGGAGCTTTTTGTTTGAAGGAGCGGATGGAGTCTTCAAGTTCTTTCAGTGTGATCGTTGCTCCTACTCTCGCCTGCTGGATTGTTTGTAGGTCAACTCTTCTTTCTGGTATTAGCCTATGTATATTTGTTCTTATAGTCGCAGTAACTATTTCCTCCGTCCCTCTTTCGTATCTTTTATTGTCTTCTTCTTCTATTGTGTAAATTTTGGTCCAATGGTTTCTAAATTATTTTCTCTTTCTTCGCTCTTCCTTAAGTATTCCCCTTGTTTGTTTATTATTCTTTTCGGATTTCTTGGTGGTTGACCTTTAATTTTATTTATTAACCTACAAGCCTCACTTGAGTTTTGTGTGCTTTTTTTAGTTTTTTTAAAGTTGTCCAAGTTTCCTTCTTGTTCCTCTTCTAAAAGGACGATCATTCCCCTTTTAACTCTTATTAGTTCTTTGTTTATTTTTCTGTTTGGTTCTTTTTCTCTTATTTCGGTATATTTTTCTTTAATTTTTCTAGCTTATCTCTTAAATTATTGGGTCCATTTTATATGTGTAAGAGTTCTGTACCTTATCTTTGGTACACGTGAATCGTCTTGCTGACTGATGCTCCCTATTAATAATTTGAGTATCTCCTCCAAATTTTTAAGATGTTTAGCCTAGCTTTTTTCCCTTTTCTTATAATTGTGGTGTTGTCAACTAGAATATCCCTAGTTAGGTTGATGTGCGCGCCCTCCATATGATATTTAGGCACTCGGCTTTGTAGATGCATGGTTAAACAGCTCGAAAGGGTGGTCAAGAAAAGCCTGCCCTTAACAGTCAGGCCATGAGGTAGAATTGGACAGTAAAGTTGTTCTAAAAATTCCCGTCACCGAATTGGCTCGTTTCCTTTCACGTTATGCTTAAGCGAGGCTGAATAAATATCCCCTCTAAAACCGTTTTCTTTTCATTCATCTCCATTCATATTTCATCGGTAGAGGATCAAAGTATTCCATAAAGACGCTCCGAAGATGATCGAATAAGTTAAAAAGGTCAGTAACTTGTTGTTTTTAACCGAACACATTTATTAAAAAGAGAGATTAATATGGGGCAAGTGATCTACCATCTACAAAATAGACTGAAAAAGACAGTTAGAAAAATAGAAAGTTTCCCAAGTATCAGGCTTTATTACAAGTTAAACTTTTGGCTGATAATTTGAATATTATTAAACATTGTAAAAACGTGAAGCTTGGTTAACTGAAATAACGTAGGTACGCAGTTAACCTTTCAATCGTATTGATAATACAGATACAAAGTTATGTTGAGTTATGTATTTTTATATGCTTTTAACTTTGTAACGCTTTATTTTAGGTGTACGAAAATGTCGCTGAAGTGACGTTTGACAGAGAAGACACGGAATGTTGCACGTCGTTATAGAAGAACATTGAAAGCGTATGTAGAAAACCCCATCACCAAACCAAGGCAAGATAAAGTACAAGTAGTAGTGTATCCCAGCGTGACTTCTGAAAAATAGGTAGACAAGTAAGAAAAGACATCAATAGCACAAGTACTGCCATATTTCAAAGTGTTAGAGTTGCTCCTTTGTCCAGAAGCACCCAGTGTAGGATGCTTAGAGAGACGACCAGAAATTTTAAATGCATCGCTAGACCCAACCGTAGCAAGAATCACAAAGAGAAGCGTATTTATTGGGAACGGAAGTATATGTAGATCATTTTCCAATATGCCCTCTTAACAAATTAGGTCAGAGCTACGCTGGATGGCTCCGACGGATGGGCCAAAGTTTGGGTACCTCTTGGAGCCTCTCGCCCACTTCGCATTCATAATCACGCAGGCAATATCGGCCGTGTCGAAACTAATAAATTGATCAATGCAGTGTGAGATAGAGCAATCATTTCTCAATATAGAACTTATCATGTTACAACTGAAGCCTACGATGGGCTATCCCAAGCATTCATCGGCAAGATGCCCCCTATCGAATACCTAAAAACGGCCGTCCGAAAAACGTGAAATATTAAAGAACACTTTCCTCCTTATCCAACATAATTAGATGAGTTGGACATTCCTCATGCATGTCGAATGACACATTCGAATCAACCTTTGCTTCGATTTGAAAGCAACGATGGCCCAGATAGACTCCTAATATTTACAACTTGGTGAAATCTGCTTTTATTATTCAATTCAGCTTGTCGGTATCCTGACGGAACATTTAAAACGGTTCCCCTTTATTTGAGCAGCTCTATACAGTCCACGGCGTCATAAATGAAGGTGTTATTCCTCTGGTTTATGCTTTAATGCCAAGGAAAAAGGGAAAAATGTATTCCAGATCTTTACGTAAAGGAAAAAACTTAGACTCAAACTTAATACCTACAATGATTATGACTTTGAAAGAGCAGTAATCAATGCTTTTCGTGCAGCATTTCCGGATTTTTCATTATTCACAGTGTTTATTTCGAAGTATTCAAACAAACGGACTCTAGCAAATATATTAAAACGACGCAGAATTTGTGTTAAAAATACGAATAACTGCAGCCATCGCATTCGTGCCACTAGACGACGTAGTTCGTTATTTCGAATATTTGTGTGGCAATAATGGATTTCCCGATGTATGTAGCTCTGCCAGTGTTGGATTATTTTCAAGACACATGGATATGGCGTCTTGATAGTCCGCAAGTACATCGAGCATCTCACTTTGCCCATACATTATGGAATTTTTTTTAACCGGCATTTCAAGGCGCCACGAAGACAAATAACTCCTACGAAGGATGGCATCGCGCATTCAACGAATAAATCCTGGCATCTCACCCAATAATATGGAAACTCTTGAAGACTAAGAAAGAAGAGCAAACCAGAAACCAAATTTCAGCACAGAGAAAGAAATATAAAGATAGTGCTACAAGAATACAACGCATCTTCAAAGACTTTTACAATCGCGAAATACTTGATTATTTAAGAGGTATCACTCATAATTTGGCATTTTAAAATTTTCACACTGTTCCTTGTAATTAAATAATCGTTTACTTTGGCATGTTATTTGTTTTTGTTTTTTCAATGCGAGTGTTCTCTCAAAATAAATTTCAATGATACTGGAAGAAACTTCAAGGCGTTTGTTTTACATTCTTTTGTGAAACACTCATTATGTAATATATTAATAAATAAAATAAAAGAAGAAAGTTTATGGATCTCCTTCATGCACACCAAGTAATATACAGTATATATTATAAGACCGTGTGGTTCACATCGGGGCAAGTAATAAATAGATGGGTATATATAAAGTATATATTCGCAATTGGAAGTAATATTTCTGGCGTTTGAGCTGGCTTCATTCTGGCAGGATTTCGGTACCCCAGCCAAGTTCCAAGCTTAATTTCTCCCTCTATTTTTACTTTATTTAGATATAGGGATGCGACGAGCTTAATGCTCCCGGACATGAACTATTTGCCTTTTTCTGAAAGAGAAGAGAGAGGAAAGTTAATCTACCTGTAAGGAATGTGTCTGACCTAATCTTTTAATAATTATTTAATGGGCCGTGACTGGTTGCCTCAATTCTGGGCAGGCGGGTGAGAAACTAAAATCGGAACGAGCCCAAGCAGAGCTTCCCCTTATGGAAATTTATATATATATATATATATATATATATATATATATATATATATATACATATATATGTTTTTCTCCAGTTATGTCAATTGATCCAGATAACGTAGTTTGCAATTCTACATTTTAACCAAAGACCAAAAGAAAATTTGGCTTGACGATTGGATTTTAAATTGCCTTGCTTTAAGATTAATCGTATTAATTATTTTCATAAATTTGAAGTTTTACTTTCACACATAATGAGTTTTCCTCTTTGACAGTCTAATTTTTCTTATGTTGTTAATAACCTAAAGTCTATAGCACACTCATAGTTATATAAGTTTAACACGTTTAAAAATTTCAATCTTTTCTTTAGTTTTTCTGATATTTATATTTTAAAGAACTTAAAATTTCCAGATTTAGTTATACGTAAACCAGATAAAGGCAGAGGTGTGGTATTGTCAAATAAAACTGATTATGTATATGAAGTCAATTCTATATTGAATGATTCTTCTAAATTTCTTAAAGTTGATTGTGATACATTTCAAAGTGTCATTATGAGAGAGGATTAAATTGACTGATTTCTTCGTAAGCTTAAGTCTAAAGGATTGTCTGAAGAACATTACTATCCACTTTTCATTTCAGGTTCAACTCCTGGTGTACTCTATGGCCTCCCAAAATTCTATAACGCCCGATTGCCAATTCGCCCGATCCTTTCGGCAATTCGTACACCTACTCATAATCTATAAAAACCTTTTATACCCATAGTAAAGCCTATTACTAAAATTGAGTTCACTATACAGGATTCTTTTGAGTTCGGAGATTTAATTAATTTCTTTAGATTTTTCCAGTATCACATGACTAGTTTCGATGTCGAATCAATATTCATCAACATACCCTGTTCTTAAAACCTGTAATATAAATATGTGAATAAATTATTAACACAAATTGCACAGTTCTTGGTCTTAATATACCTAATTTTTCGAGGCTTATTCAATTGGCCGTTGAAGATACACTATTTATATTTAACAATAGCCTTTATATACAAAAGGATGGGATGGCAATGGGCTCACCTCTGGGTCCATAGTTTGCAAATGCCTTTCTGTGTAAAATAGAACAAGATTCTATGTCCAATTGTTTACAACAGCTCAAACCTATACTCTATAAAAGATACATTGACTATTTTTCGTTCTCTTTACAAATAAGAATCATGCTTCCCAGTTTCAAAACTACATCAATTCCCAAAACTACATAAAATTTACTCTGGAGCATGACACTAAAACTCTTTCATTTTGGGATATTAAGATTACCCGGTCAGACAACAAAATTTCCACTTCAGTATATAGAAATACCACATACACTCTGCTTGGATCTAATTATTTCAAGAGTTTACCAAACTGCTTCAAAATATTATGTGTAAGCTGAATAATAACCCGTGATTTCAGAATATGCTCTGACTGGAACTATTTTCATAAAGAGATAGATGTATTATCTCAAACAATTCTTTAAAGTTAATTTATTCCCAGTATCATTAGTTCAAAAATTTATTAAATGTTTCCTAAATAAAATACACGTGATTCCTCTCGTCAAATCTAATGTAGCAAAACAGAAAATTTATCTCAAAATAGCCTACATAGGCTCGCTGACCAACAAACTCATCTTAGATTTACAACAATTATTATCTAAAGTTTATCCATAAATCAAATTCTACTGTATACCAATTAATACTATCTCACCTAAATCCTACTTCTCTCATAAGGAGAAACTACCCTTGCTACTCAGGTTCCCACTTGTTTATCAATTTCTTTGTTCGAGTTGCCAAACTCGTTACGTAGGTAAAACTACGCTACTTATGAAGCTGATGATTTTTAAACGAAAGGTTTTTTTTCACTACACAGACTACCCATTGATAAACCGGAATTCTCTGCAATAAGGGATCATTCGGATACTTGCACCTCATTATTGTTCCCGTGAAATTTCCAAGTTTGGAGTTCTGCGGATAAATCCGTAGATCTGAACATTATGGAATCACTATTTATTCAAATGCTTAATCCAGAATTAAATTCGAGCCAGTCGTCTACACCACTTTACATATATTAATTCAAATATCTTAATTTTAGTAGGTTTTATAATTCAGTTTTTAACTAAAATTGTAATAACAACTCATTCAATGACCAGATAATTATAATGTTCGATTAGTTGGTTACCCATATTTGAGTTATTTTAAATAACTACCATGTTTGGCTCAGTTGAAATGTTCCACCTTTTAATCATTCGATTCCAGTCCTTCTCTTCGTGACCATGAGCGTGAGTTTATCAGGAATCATTTAAAAGTGTTTAAGGATGGCAAAGATTTCAGCGCCTACTTAACTCACTTTGAGAAAATTTTCGAAGTGAACCTCTGGGATATTCTAGCCGATGGAGTCGATCGACTACTTCCCTACTTAATACTAAGTTCTGACAAATTTTCACTTCGCTCCAACCCGAGGCTACTCTCGACTACTCCTCTTCATGTCGGAATTATTATCCGCTGTTAATATAAACCCCAATTACTATAAGTCGCAGTTCCAGCAGGTGAGAATACTACCTAGCCAGATGTACCGTCAATTTGGATTCACCTTCCAGAGAACTTTCCAGTTCTGGTTGGACTCAGTCCAACTCCAACGCGACTAAGAGTCCTTATTTGATTTCGTTTTACGGGATCAGTTGATGGCTGCACTAGCCTCTGAAATCCAAGCATTCGTTAAGGAAAGACGCGTTTCTTCTTTCAGATATTTTATAGAAGAAGCGGATATGCATGCATCAAGCCATCATATATACCCGAAAAAAAACCAAGAAGTCTCATTTCCCTTTCCCCAAAAGTAAAAATAACTTATGCAAATTTTCACCGAAGAATTAGCCCCAGTTTGTGAAAGGTACCTGTTCCCTTTAAACGCCAGCAACTTCCCCCAAAAGCAGTTTCCCTGAACAGCAAATTACATTCCTGATCAAAAAAGTCTCCCTCGGTGGGCTTGAGTTTGATTTTTTTTTTTAAGGGGCTATCTGGCAACTGCCGTGCACGCACTCGTCCTGAGTACAAAGGACAGGCGGTAGTGACCCCGCCCATCCCGGTACCGGGACAGGTGTCGTGCGCGGAGATCACCCAGACTGGGACATTCGACAAGAATGTGCCGAACAGTCTGGGGGACGACGCAGTCGTTGCAATAGGGCGCAGGCGAGCGCAAAATCAAATAGCGATGCGTCACACGAGTGTGCCCGATTCGGAGACGACAGAAAGCAACCTGAAGCCGCCGTGGCATTGGGGGATAGGTTCATGGGAACAGTCGTGGCGCAATAGCACGCAACTTTAGGTTCCCCTCGACCGCCTCCCATATAATTTGCCAAGCAGTCCGAAGAGCTGCCCGTATTCCTGCCATGTAGTCAGTATGAGGAAAAGCGAAACGCTGGTCCGGTCGCAGAGTCCTCGCGGACTCTTTGGAGCCCTCATCGGCGCGCTCATTCCCCGCAATTCCTACATGTCCAGGAGCCCAGCAGAAGATAATCTCGACATCTGCCTGGCTCGCCAAAACCGTGGCGTCACGGATTTCGCGAACCAGGGGATGCGGAGATTCCAATGCCCCTAAGAGCACTCAGGGCGCTTTTTAAGTCGCTATAGATCACAATCTGGTCTCCGAACCGGGCACGTCGCGTAATCTCCCGTACCGAGTGGTGTACTGCCCCCAGCTCGGCCGTGAAGACAGATGCAGCGCCTGGCAGAGCCACGCTGACTTTAAACAAAGGGAATACGGCGGGGAAGTCGACCCCCTCTCGGGACTTGGAGCCATCCGTATACACTGGCACCGTTCCAGCGTGACACGAGGTGTGCTCCAAAAAGGTCGAACGCAATACTCCCGGCACGTACAAGCTTTGAGAGCAGAGACATGGCGACAAATAGCCAAATTTGGTACCCTCCAGGGTGGCGTCCTGGGCAGAACCAGGGGCGCCACCGGCCCGAGAGCTATATCTAGCTCTCGAAGGAGTTTCCTGGCCCTAAACCCAAAGGGGTTAGGGTATGACTTGCGTCTCTCGGCGGCATAGGCAGCATCGAGATCAGCTGCGGCTGCAGTGAAAGCTGTTGGCGACTGAGGGAGGCGCCGTGCTCGCGCGTACAGGCGAGTGATGCACTGCACGCAGCGCAGAGCGAGTGGCATCTCCCCAGCATCGAGAAACACGCTCTCAATAGGAGAAGTGTGGAAGGCACCGGACGGAAGGCGGAGGCCGGTTTGGTAGATCGAATCCACCTTCCGCAATAAACGCTTGGCTGCGGATGCATAAAACTCGCATCCTTAGTTGAGCTTCGAACGAACAAAGGATCGATAAAAATGTAGGGCAGTAGCTCTATTAACGCTCCAAACGTTGAACGTCACGGAACGGGAAATATCCATGGCGCGGATACAACAGACCCTAAGGCTGCGAATATGAGCCTCCTAGGTAAGGCATCGGTCAAATACAAGACCCATGGATGGGTGCGTCTCAACCACATCCAGGCGCACCCCATAAAGAAACAAATCTGGGTTGGGGTAGAGCCGTAAATGGCGGCAGAAATGCACCACCTTAGTCTTTGGCCAAAGAAATCTGAAACCTGTACGCTTCGGCATAGCGAGAGATGCGGTTGGCATCTGGGCCGCGCCAAAAGAGATCGAAAGGTCGTCCACGTAGAGCGTAGCGAGAACATCTTCTGGCAGCACCGAGGTTATGCCGTTGTTGCGCAGGGCAAAGAGTGTGACAATAATGACACTTTCCTGCGGGACACCCTCTTCCTGCTCCTTTTGGCCGGAGAGAGCTCCCCCCACCCGTACGCGGAATCGACGATCCCGCAAAAATTCAGATATAAAGACTGGGAGGCGTCGCCTCGCCCCCATTGTGTGGAGAGTCTCCATAATACCGTATCACCATGCGGTATAATAGGCCTTCTCCAGATCGAAAAACACAGTTGCGTAGTGCTGTCTACGAAGGAAAGCCTCAAAGACAGCATTTTCCAGTCGGAGCAGAGCATCCGACGTGGAGTGAAACTTGTGGAAGCCGCACTGTGTAGAAGACAGATGGCCTTGGCTCTCCAGGAAAATGGCTAGTCTAAAATTTACCAATTTCTCCATCAATATGCCCACGCAAGAAGTTCGAGAAATTGGGCGTAAACGGGTTGGAGTATAGAAATCTCTCCCGGTTTGCGAAAGGCGAGCACAGTAGCGATTCGCCAGGAATCTGGGAAAAGACCCTCCACCCAGATCTTGTTGAACAAATCTAAGAGAACATCAATGCCTCGCTCACTCAGGTGTCGAAGCATGGCATATGGGACATCGTCCGGAACATGCGCGGTGTTCGCGCACGAAGCGAGAGCGGAGCGCAACTCGCTCCCAGGAAACCTGGCGTTGAAGGGTTCTCCGCCTCTGGAGGTAAAGTCCAGCCGGCGGCCTTCCGCGACATGACGAAGTGCATTGAATGCTATCGGAGCAGCATTCCGGCTAGAGAATGCGAAAAAAGCGGTCGCTAAGGATTCCACCACGGACGTGGGTTGCAAGATTGCGGTCCCATTCTCCTGGAGAAAGGGAGTGGGGTCCTGCGAGAACTTCTCCCGAATCCTTTTGACACGCCTCCACACCTCTGCTAAAGGGGTATTCCCGTTAAGTGAAGACACGTATGCCCGCCAAGAAGAGCGGCGGGCGTGCTTCGAAATATACCGTAACCTAGCCCTAGCCCGACGAAATTCAGCGACAGTGAAATCTTTCGGGCCGTGCTTATAGCGCATGTAGGCATAACGCTTCTGTTTGAGGGCCGTCTCACACTCGGCCGACCACCATGACGGTGGTCGGTGTGTAAAGAGGCCAGACGTTCTAGGAATAGTAGTCAAGCCCATGGCAATGAGGTTTCCGGAGAACTCAACGGCCTCATCTACTGATCTAAACTCCTCGACTGAGATCGAAAATTCAGTCATTTCCTGAAATGCAGGCCACCGCGACCACGCCAAGCACCAATGATGTAGGCTCTCAGGCGACAGTTGCCCTGAAAAGTATATTTGAATGGGAAAGTGATCACTAACAGGGAGGTCATCGACCACTCCCCAATCAAAATCATGCTGTGTATCCGAAGAGCACAAAGATAGGTGAAGGCAAGAAAATGAAGCGGTTCTCGGACAGTGAGGTGTAAGCTCATCTACGTATAGGACAACCATCTCAAGTTTTTCGATCAGATCGGCAATGACTTGTCGCCTAGGATTTATGGAGTAATCTCCACAGAAAGGAAGCCTGCATTTCAGATCACCAAGCAAGAGATAGGGCCTCGGCAACCGTGCCACGACGCGGCGAAAGTCCCCCGCGTCGAAGTCAGCTGACGGTGGAATGTACGCAGAAATGATAGTATATCTCCTATTCAGGTGCAACTGCACAGCCACTGCCTGAAAGGAGGTATCTAAAGAGAAAGGAAGAACAGGTACATCATGCCAGGGGTAAACCGCGCATCCCCCAGCGCGGCCATTCCGCGGTGGTGGGGTCGCAAGACCCTTACACCCCAGGAGGGCCGGCAGGGGGCACGCGCGCTAGCATGGTCTCCTGCAAAAAGATAGCTAACGGGAAAGGGACGAGATGAGCCTCCGCAGCTCCTCCCAGTTGGCCCGGGGTCCACGGCAATTCCATTGAAGAAATATGCCCTTCAAGCCTAGCTCAGAGAAGACGCGGTGGCCCTCCTCGAACTGAAGACCCTCACGGGAATGGTTGTATGCTTCCCGTGGGCAGAACCCCGGGCGCTGTTAGCCGGACAAAGCGCTTAAGGTGCGATCGCCTTTGAGGATTAATTGGGGGAGGTTTGGCTAGCCATGCGAGTCTTTTTCTCCCTCCGCCTCGAAACCTTAGGCGGGCGTTGCGGCTTCGGAGGCGGTGGTCCCTCTTTTCGAGGAACCACCGTCTCCGAGCCACTCTCTCCACCTAGGGGCGTGGGCGAAGGAGCCGAAGCTCCTTTGTTGCTGTCCTCTTTTCGATGGACAGCTTTAGGAACCCCAGAAGATGGCTTAGTGACCATCTTCAGGGGTGTTGCCTCCTGTGAGTCTAACGAGTCGGTGGAGGCGCGTGGCGGTTTCGCCTTACGGGAAACGGTCACGCTGGGGGATGGGATGGGAGCCTGGGTTTTAGCCGGGGCTAAGTGTGAACACTTTTTGCCACCAGCTTAACCAGGGGAGTGCCCGAGTTGACTAGAGCCTGCAGAAGGGCTTCGAATGGGTGCGGAAAAAACCGTGCTCGTTGGCTTGGATGGGCCAGAAGCAGAGGTTGCATTTCTAACTATAGAGGCATATGACGTCCCAGGCAGAGCCGGGCGCACCAGGACCAAGTCCTTAGCCTCGCAGAATGAAAGTCGATCCTGGGCCTGAACGGCCAGGATTTCTTTCTCAAGGAGATATGCACCACATTGCCTGGAAGAAGTAGGGTGCGGCTCTTTGCAATTGACACACTGGGCCACACACGATTTGGATTTAACGTTTGCGGCCTTGGAGCAATTTACACAAACCTTGGGTGATCCCGACTTTGCACGTCTACAAGAACGATTCGTATGGCAGAAGCGGTGACAGTAATTACACGGCCGCAGGAGTGACACGAATGCCTTCACGCGGTAGCGTTACCAACCCGGACGCACCGACTCAGGGAGCTTGTCACAATCGAACGCGACGAAGAGTGTAGGGGTGGGTTTTGGGGCACTTCCCTGTTTTCTCATCATGCGTTTAACCTTGCCCGCCCTATAGTCGGCCAGCTCTGGGGTGATGTCCTCAATGGAGTAGTCAACGAGTTCCATCGCATAAACTACTCCTTTCACAAAGTTCATAGTAGAGTGCGGCGTCATACTTACTGGGGTGGTATGAAGTGTCCGAAGAGAACTTATCTTAGCCGCCTTGGCGGGATTCGCTGCATTCCCCAAAAGGCTCCCGTCTGAGAAGCGGGTCACCTTCGGCTCTCTACCAATTGCACTAGCTAATCCTCTACTCTGATGGATCATGTTGCCCTTGGCCAACATGGTGCCGTCAGTGGAGCGAATAACGAGGCAGGGTTTCAAGCCAGCGAGCTCGAAAACGCCAGGTAACCTCTGAATCAGGGACCCCGATGTCATCGACGCTCCGGCCTGTGCACTTTTCGTCTTTGTCATAGTCAGGGGCTCCGCACCCTGGAAGGGGCAAATGGGCCAGATTTGCTGATCTTGGCTTGGTCGCTTGCCAAAGTGGCAGCAGACCCATCCGTCCCCGTAGCCCCCGCGGATGGAGAGGATCCCCGAGTCTTTTTAGTCTTTCTTGTCTTTTTCTTCTTTTTAGGAAAGGACGGCGGGGAATTTACCCGCTTCTCACCTTCGCCGACAGAAGCCCCTAGGCCAGATGGACCGGCCTCAGCCAGGGCCTTCTCCGAAATGGAAAAGGTCCTGGTGGTCGCAGGGGCACCGGTCAGAGGAAATCCCTCCCCTCCTTGTACTGCCTTGTAGCCCTCAGCCGTTTGAGGAGGACCTTGCATAGGGGTGGATTCGGGTCCGGTGTTTGGCACCAAACCCGGATTCCTCCCATAGAAGGCCCTACCGTCTGAGGCTGGGTTTCCTTAAAGACCTTGTCTAACACAGAAGAGCCCTCCCAGGACATCGCAGGTCCCCTTGGCAGCGTCACCAGTCTTTTTGGGGAGCCACAGGCCTTGACCCCGGCAAGGTTTAATATTCTTGCCAGCAGGTATTTTGAGGGAAGCGACCGAAGGGGCCTAGCCTTTCTCTCCCCCTTAAGGGGGTTTGCCCTACCGATATCCTACACGACTGGCGGTTGGCAATGGGCTGCCTGCTGGCTTTCTTGGCAGTCCCCTTAGAAAGAAAAGGAGGGACTGCCGCTGGAAATAGGGAGGTGCCCGAAAGCACCTCCAAACAAGGGGGTGAGGGTGAGTCCCCTTCACCCGTAGGCATGGGAGAGGAGTAAGCCTCCTCTCCGGTTAAAGAAATATGGAGGGTCCCCTGCGCAAGCACAGGTGAGGGAACCTCCATTTTTTCGATGGAGCTGCCCAAGGGCGGCTCCGTTGATGAGAAAGGAGGAATTAGGGGGAGATTTTTTTTAACATCATTGGGCATGGTGACCCTATATTTTCTGCTGGACGCAATAGCTCACCACGTCTCACGTTTCCCACACTGCAAAAGGTGCTTACAGGCCTGGCAGAGCCAGGCACCGCCATTTGGGACCACCCATCCCGCCTGGTGGCCTGGCAGTCCATCGGCATGGTGGCTCCACCTTGAACTCGGCGTAAAAGGATAGATTCCGAAGAGGAGAGGAAAAGGGATGTGAGGACGGTATGAGTGGGGATGAAACAGGTTGTTAAAAACTAACCACCCAAGACTGGAGCTCAGGGGTAAGCGAACGTTGTCCCCTCCCCCCTCAGCCCCGATCCGGGACGGTTGGCTTGAGAAGAACGTCAGCATCTACCCTTTGAAATTAGAAGCTGAGCAGAGAAAGTTGTGGGAGAGGTTGTATGAAAAGTGAGGAAACAAGTGTTTTGAAGGAAGGAAGAGAGGCTAAACTAGGGCCGGATGGGGTGCTGAGTCCCGCCAGCAAGCCGGCTAGGATGGGAAACCGCCGCGCCCCTTACGGGGGCTTGAGTTGGAAAATTGAAGTGTTAATGGTTGCAGAATTTCAACCCTCGTAAGAGACAGCAGATGTACTAGCTTCGTCTTCTCTAAAAGGTTGCTCCCTCCAGTGGGCCCCGACCACGATAAATTCGCAGTAGTCCATGACTACTTGGGACGTGCAAATCGGTTTCCCGTGGTCTTCTGCTATCTCGAATGCAAATACTTCACTGATTGGGCCAAAGTGATGGCAGCCCCCATTCAGTTCTGGGCCATGTGCTTGGCCAGAGCCTGCAGCACTCCTCTAGCCCCGTCGCATAGCCCATCATCACAAGGGTTCAAGCGCTCAAGGACCCTGCTGCCCCTGTGTCATTAGAACCCCTTTATGCTCCAGAGTTTGCAACCCTTCAAAACAGGACACTTGCAAGCGTTCAAAAGGAATGCCCCACTCTCCAGTCCTTGTGGAAAAAAGCGAAAAGTGGCAAACGTGGATCTGTCCATGGTCAAAGGGAAGTCGCCTACCTCATTATCGATGGACTTCAGTATAGAGCCAGTTCGGCAAGGGACAAACCCCCACTCGCTCGTTGTGTATCCCACATTCCCATGTTTTCCAAGTCCTCCGACTGGCACACGATGAATTAATGGCTGGACATTACAGTCACAATAAAATAGCTCAGATTTTCTCTTGTTATTTCTCCTGGTGCTGCCAAAGAAATTGCTGAGTTTTACAGGTCGTGTGAGATTTTTTAGAAGAATACAGCAATAGGACGAATATCACTTGTCCTCCTCTAGAAGACCTTAATTGTCCTGGGGCCTTTTTTTAGAGTGGCCATATATCCAATTGGCCCAATTCACCTCCCGTCGAGCAAAGGACGCTCGTACGTCCTCCCTTTGGTGACTTTGCAACGAAATTCCCTGATGCAGTCCACCTTAAAAATAGATAGCGTGACCTGTACGGAGGCCCGGAATTGTATCTTTTCCCGCGTCGGCATCCAGAAGGAGAACTTCTCCGTAATAGGTAGACACTTTACCTCTTATCTAATCGAACACGTCGGCAATCTTATTATGATCAAGGCTTTGTTCTTCCGATCCCTTTTCACCTCGCAGATACGGCCTCTGTGAAAGGTTGAATGGCACTACGAAGACCATTCCCGAAAAGGTATGCCATGCACAGCCCCAAGAATGGCATCGATACCTGTCGGTTGCCCTGTTTGCCTGCAGAGGAATCCCCCACAGAACTTTGTCATTTGCCCCCTTCGAAGCGGAAGAAAACTACCCTGTCCCTTTGCTCCCTTGTTCACGTGTAAACTGCAGCCTAGAATCTGATTTACCCCTCAGTTGAAACCCCCTCAGAAAACGCAATTGGCTCTTTGTTAACTAAATTCTCCAATGAAATTTCCGAGAAGCCTGGTTGCTCTTGTGTTTTTAGCATGATATAGCCCTACCACCCAGGAGCTTAGTAGATCTAAGCCCTACCCCGTACACGTTTACTTGCGCCTTACTTTTAACGCAAAAGTGTAAAACTTGCTAAAATTAGCATAATTAAACTTTTTATTTCGAATTATTGCTCTCCAATTATTATGGTCAGAAAGCCGGATCCGTCTTTTCGCATGTTCGATGTTCGTAGACTTTAGAAAGCTGAATGTCGTAATAGTTTTCTAAGCTGAGCTTATTCATTTGATAAGGCTTATGTAAGGCCTCTTCTCAACTCCTCCTTAAGGATAGTGCCCGGAAGTACACCGCATTTCCAATCAAAAAAGGCCTTATGCAGTTTAAGCACCTACCTTTAGGTTTAGTTATTGCCTGTATTCACTATAATAGAATGATGCCCAACATACTAGAAGTGCTGAGTAACATTTCCTTTACTTCGATGACGTTTACGTTGCCACAAGTACATGGGACCGGCATCTTATCTCGCTACACTCGCTGGTCTATAGGCTTCGTAATCACGACCCCTCTATAGGCTCTAGAAAGTACCATTTCGCCTAAAGCACTATTAAATACTTCGGTTTCAACATTTGTGAAAATCAAGTGGCATCTCAGAAAGAAAAGGTGAAGGCTATAACCGATATACCGCTCGCTCGTACTAAAAAGCAATTACGCTTTTTTCTCGTGTCGACATCTTTTTATTGACGTTTTGTCCCAAATTTCGTCGCCTTAGAGTTTCATCTTAGCAACCTACTAAAAAAACGTTCCACGTACCACCTCGCATGGAATCTCAAATCGACCGTCTTTTTCTATTAACTCAAAGAAAAACAAACATCATATCCCATACTGCGACTCCCAAACACGAACAAACCTTTTGGGATCCTAACGAATGCTTGTAATGAAGGCATCGATTGTGTCTTGCTCCATTTGAAGAAGAGGGCAAAAGTTATCCTATTGCGTACGCTTGCCGAAAGCTCTCGTCACGCGAAAGGAACTACGAGGAAATAGATCTTTAAGCTTTAGCGACCGTATATAGTGTACAGAAATTCCAAACATATTTCTTAGCTAAGGAGTTCGTGATCGAAACCGAGCTTCGCCCAGAACTGACGGCTTATGCGTTGGAGTTTACTTCTCATGGAATACCAGTTCAGAATAAGGTACATTAAAAGGACAGAAAACTCTGTTGCAGACTATCTAAGTAGAAATCTGGTCGCGTATCCTTCCCCAGCGAAGTAAAATATGTTAAGCATTTTACTCCCGTGCACCTAATCGACTAGGCGTACTCGTTTTGTATATTTTATAATTCTTGAACTCCATCTTAACCGTGTATGTTTATGTTTCCTGGGTTCTCATGTAAAATTTTATTTTATTTTTATACATATTTGTCTTTTGCTTGTATTTTGCTTTGTTTTTTTGTTTTTTATTGTATTTTTCTTTATTTCTATTGATATATGGTTCCACTACCCTTTTAGAAATGAATCTTTTGGATTCTTTTGATAGCCTGCATTTATTTACTTGGTGGGTTTTTTTTCGCTGGTTAACGACGATACCCTTTTTAAATATACCCTGCGCCAGGGATTAAACGGAAGTCATTCATTCATTTAGTGACGCTCGCTGTGTCGACTTAAAATTAAATGTCCGCTCTTATTGTGCAACTGCAGACTCAGGTCTAAATATCTCAAACACGACTCCCCCCATGTTTAGGGGATGCCCTTTTTCCTTCTCTTCCTTCAGGATAACGTCATCTTTGGATAGGGAGGCGTGGGAGAGGATTCCCTCGAAGCACCACCGTAAGAGGAAGCCCCCTAGGAAATACCCTCTCTTCTTTCAAGACAAAGTGCTCCTAGCGTGAAAATTTTAGAAGGTTTGAGAAAGAATCAATCCCTTGCTGGATCATAGGTCACAGCTATGTTTACTTTCGGACGCCACTAGCCCCACCCCACCCACTTCTTTGCGATAACAGCAAAGCAGCCACATTACCCCTACCCCAAAATCACGGGGCAAGTTTCGCCGTCTGGGCCGACTAGTTATCATGAAATCTGCTTGCATAGAATGACGCCAAGAATCCTCTAGGGACCGCCAAGCCCTGATGCGTCTTTCGGACCAGCCACCTTGCTATATTACCCCAAGCTCACCAATCTCGAAGAGATTGAAATCCCGCCATTTACTCCGTTCAGAGGGCCGTCTATTTCTCGTGAACCTCTGTAACCCATCGTCGAGTCGTCGTACTTCGTCGAAGATTTCGCCAGAAGATCTACCTTGGTTAAGCTTTGTCCCTGTTCAGAGGAGAGTTTGCGCCCCTCTCTTCTTCAACACCTCTTCAAGATTCCCGTCCTTTCGAGACTGAGACTCCCAGCCGATCTGCAGAATCGTCTCGAGTTGAGATTACGTCTCTCTGTAGCAGAGAAAATCGCATTCTTCATCACGAGGTAATCCAACCCAATCTTAGAGTCCTACTCGTTAGGACTCCCTGTAGTATCTTCTTGAAGACCTATGCCGTTGTCTCCCATCCCCCCCTCCAATTCGCCCGCGCTTGAAAGTAAAGCGATCTTGTATGGTCATCCTGAGATTGCCTAGTTAATCTTCACATAATTCATTTAACTACCTTTATTAAGTAATTTGTTCACTCTTTTTGTATAAATATAAATTGCCCACTTTTATTATATATATTCAAATTATATTTTTGGTATTGTTCTTTATATATCCTGTGAACTGTAACTTGGCAAGCCATTAGTAAAAACGGGTGACCCGTAAATCTTACTTTTTATTAATCAATCAGAACATATTTCAAGTGGCCTTTGGTCAGCTGTCTGCGCGTGCTTGTGTACGACTCTGTGCGCTGAGCTAGTCTACAAGCGCATACATCGACACACATTATGATCATATACCAGGACACTTTAAAGCAAGTTTCTAACCTAAACTTTAAAAAAAAAAAGAACCATAGGCCAAGTTTCATAGCCAAGAAACTCTAGATCAAATACAACATAGAAAACGTGAATAACACGCTGAATATATTAACACTTAATGTTAATGGATAAGAGGGAAAAGCAAAGGCAACATCTCCCGAATGCTCACTCGCGATATCATTTTATTAACAGAGAATGGCATTGATACCAAAGTGGCCAATTATAAATACCGGCTATAGGCTGTTCAGGAAGAAGCACTCCAAGGAAAAGTTTGACGGTGCTGCAATAGCTATTAGGAGGGAATGTATCGTGAAGGCGCCTACGGAGTTGGAAAAGTCCTTTGTGGTATTTTAACTTCCGACTTTATTGGATATCCTGAAGATAACCCCAGCATATCAACGTCCTCGACGAGCCGACATGTCCATTAAGAATCCCTTTCCCTTATTCAAGCACCGCAAAATAGAATTATTAGGGGATGATTTCAATGCCAGATACCAAACTGCCGACTATGGTAACTTGAACGAAAGAGTACAAAACTTGGGAATGATTATGGCACTAAGAAACATCCAAAGGATGGGGCTACACTTTTCACCTTATATCCACGCACTTTACGTTAGGTATTTTCTGATACTTGTCAGTTTCTAACTTATTTAATTTTTAGCAATTTTCTCTCAATAGGTTTATCCAAACCAATAACTTTGTGTTAGCCTAATTATAAATAAATAGCACCTATTTATGTTTCGAAAATGTCATTCTTGGTGTCAGCCCTTTTCTCACCTTACGCTTTCTCAAAGATCTTGGAGCACATTCGGAAAAGCTAAATAGGTTCAATATAATCTCAACCATGGAGCCGTTGCAGTTAACATTAAAGAATCATTGTGGTGTTCTTAATTTTTCTAAAAAGAGATATATAATATAAGACAAATTTTTCCAAAATTATTCACATTAAGGCAGGAAGTTTTTAAAATTTTGTAAAACAAATGAAAAGATTTTATCTCCAACACTATATTATAGGAAGGCAATTTTGGCGAACGATTAGACTTTTATGGGATATAGTTATGGACAAAGGTTTTGACATTCTTTTTTCAATAAGAATATATTTTAATTTTTATTTTTTTAATTATAAATGGCTTTCTCTTTTAATTTTCAAATATTCGAATGTTTTATAAAAAGTTATATATAAAATAGATTTTCAATTTAAATATTAAAGGAGGAAGAAAACCAGGTCTGATGACCAAAGAGTCGCGTGCTCTCACTTATTCTGATTTATGGCCTTAAGACCTTCAAAAATTTCAATAATCCCCGGACTATCCGTGGAACGACCTTGTTAATTCTATCATTCGAAAGAAAATATAAAACAACATAAGGAATTCTATTATCATTACGATCGGCAGAATAGTTATGATGTTATTTCAAAAACAAATTAATTCCCGGGTTAACCTTGAGATGACTTTAACAATTATAAGATTTGAAAGAGAATGTAAAACAATATAAGGGTTTCAAATTCGTTAGAATTAGCAAAGAAGTTATGATGTTATTGCGGAAGGAAAAATTCCCGGGCTAACCTTACGAGTACTTTGGGAATTATATCATTTGAAAGAGAATGAAAAAAACAAAAGGGGTTTCAAATTTCGTTAGAATGGGCCAAATAGTTATAATGATATTGCAAAGAAAAAAAAATAATTCCAGCGCTAACTTGAAAGACCTTGGTAATAATATCATTAGAAAGAGAATGTGAAACAACTTAAGGGTTTCAAATTACGTTAGAATGGGCCGAAAAGTTATGAGGCTATTGCCAAAACAAAATAATTCTAGGGCTAACGTAAAGAGGACTTTATTAATTATATTAATCAAAAGAGAATGTAAGACAACATAAGTTTTTCAAATTTCATTAGAATCAGGCAATTACTTACAATGTTATTACAAAAACAATAAAAAAGCAAAACAAGGACACGTAAAACGGGTACCGAGTGACATAGTGGAAATTTTAGTCACGTGCGAGTCTAGTCCCCCACGATTAGACTCACACGCGACAAAAAATACTAGTTCCTAAAAACAAGTAAAGCAATATGTAGTTTTACATTAAATTTAAATAGGAAAAAGATTGTTTTTTTCTGATTTAAAAACAATGCCGCTAAATCGTTTCCTTGTCATTATGCCTAGAAAATAAGCATCAATGTGAAAAACGATAGATCAAGAGTATTTTTTTTTCAGATTTGTACTGAAAACCTTTTCAATTTTTTTTAGACCAAAATCTCGTTGCCAGTTATTGATAGTTCAAAGGTCTGCATGTGGAAGGGCAAGCTCCCCTTCTTAGTAGGAGATACGAAGTGGCTGCTTTTTAATTCAATATTTTAATTAAAGAATTCTATCTTCTCCATTATATTATTTGATTAACACGAGAAGAAAAGAAGAATAACAAAATATTCTTAATCTCTTTTGCACTATAATATAAAAAATAACTAAAAGAATTACTATTTCCGAAGAAAAATTCTTCCGTTTTCTCTTTCCTGCGGTGAAGTGGGATTTATTTCATCATTCTTTCACGCTCATGAGAGATATATATGCATTTGCCGCGTGCTTAACTCAATTTCTCCTTTGTCCTTTGAATCCCCAATTAGTTCTAATTCTCTTTCTCGTTCGACCATGCGAAGCGTACTTTAAAAAGCTTGTCTATTCGGACGATTTCTATCTTCTGCGTAGCCGACTAGTCTAAAGGGCGTTTTAATTGATATCAAACCGGTTATTCGCTGCCTCAATGTTCACGGTTCGAATCCCACCCTAGCTCGGATTTTTTTGAAGTAAGAAATAACTATTTACGAAGAAAGATTATTCTGTTTTCTCTTTTCTGCGGTATAGTTTGATATATATATATGTATATATATATATATATATATATATATATATATATATATATATATATATGTTTAAAAACAATTCTTTTTTAATCTATACAGGTTTTTCTTGGTGGAGGGGGGAGTTGGCTATTACAATCGCATCGTATTGAATTATATATAATTTTTAACTTAATTTTGAAATCGAGGGCTTCGCCCCTATACCCCTCATTCCCCTGTATATAAAAAAACTCGTAAATATTCCTAATTGGAAAAAGACTATCCTTAGTTAAGAATTAAAAAGCAGTATTGCCAAATCTCGTTAGGCTTTATTTGGTTATAGCGTGTTACGTAACCCGTTCGCACCCATATGTACACAATTATAGAATCTTAATTAAAAGATAAATATTTAGTGTTTTAAAAAAATAAAACTCAACTATACAAACTTCTACGTAACCGATTCTTTTGAGGCGAAGAGTTTAAAAAATATGAAAATTAAACTAACTAGATTCTGTTATTTCGAAAATGTAGAACAATTTATCTTTCCTCATAATATGATAATTAGAGATTTGCCCACATTAAGTACTGAAACTGCTATATAGAGTATATCTACGATATAGACTACGATGCACATTTGCGTATTTTAAAAAAATAGAGATATTTATAAAACAGCGCACACGAAATTTGAGGGCGGGCAAAAAAAACGAAAATTAACCCTATAGATATACATATATATCTATATATGTTTTTTTTTCTATAGCACTAGACAATATGCATGGAAGTGAGTAAACATATAAACCGAGAGTAAATTATCAGGTGATATATATTGGATTCATTTTAAAACATTTTAGGCAAAAGTCCTTTGCCAAAGCCGGATGGGCAAGGTCACAGATCAAAGTTCTGCTTGCAAAGCGCAAGTTATTCTTATTAAGAGGAATGGTTAAACTGCCTATTTTATATATGTATATAAATATATGTTCAAAGGGACCATAGGAACTAAGAAATGAATGTTAAACAATCAGTGGTAAATATGTAGACTAGTGATTCGGCCGAAATAGTGTTTTTTTGGTAAATATTTTCGTTCACCGCTACCGGAATATTCATGCGTGTTTGAGTCATCTGACGTCATACCCCACCCCCACGCCCATTATAATTCGCAAAACGATCAAAGGTGCTGACATGATGTAGTTAAATCATTCACCTCGGTAAACGTTAGCACATTAGTCTATAAACAATTAGGAATATATACTGGGGGGCTGTGCCCCCCAAACCCTCCGATTTAATGAAACTTAGGATCATCGTAGTGTGGTCCCCCCATTGTGTTTACCCACATACGAGCCGTCCCCTTAAATGTACTCCCAAAACGTGAATCATTTTGGAACACGGAGGAAATAGTACGTCCCTTCGTTCGAGTCGCTAATCTACATATTTACCCAATCGGTTTCTTCTTTTTATAAGATAAACAAAGATCAATCATACATTAAGGAAGAAGGAACTGAGATATATTAAACAGAGTAACATAATATAAACTCTTTTACCCGTTAAAGAAAGTAGAAAATAGGTGTGTTTCAAACCTATGAATGCCATCGACCGCTCATTGCTTCTCAGCTCACTAGAATATCAAATAGGATTTTACCTATTGTATTTCTCCTATTATTGACCTTTCGATTCTATACAATTCTTCTTCTTCTCGGTTTTTCCTTACCCGCGGTATCCTGTCCTGATGAGTCGTTGCTCGTTAACAAATCTCTTCCAAACCTCTTTATTCATCCGGGTTTTCGACTGGTACTGAGTTTGGCTGACTTGAGTCCTCCTCCAAGTGGTTAGGTAAGTTTTCAATGATTTACAAATTTCCTCTAAATATCTTTAACTTGAAGTAGTTGTACTTGGATCTTGTACTCCTAGTAGTAAGCTAGGAGGCTGTGGTGAGGGAATTTAGAGAAGCTGATTTATAACTTTGTATTTGTCCTTGTTAAATGAAGATGGGTAAAGCGGTGATCCCGTGATTTAGAATATTTAGAAACTTCTTTCCTGTTTTTTTTACTGCTAATTGTATGTAGAAACAAGTGAAATGAATATCATCATGATAATCATCACTAACTCCATAATTTAAGAGAGGAATTATTTTGCGTATTTGAATAATAATTTCATCTTAGTTTGGTTATAACTTGTTTTTTATCAAAGTTATTTCTAATAATTATTTTATAATATCGAAAAACAAAATAGTGAAGTTCAGAAATAAATAGAAGTATCGAAAGTTTGTAAATTTTTTAAAACCCAAAACAAATCGTGAAGTTCAGAAAATATATTTTTGTATATCTTTTTCTATAGCTATATTTTAGCAAAGTGATATTTTGAAAGGGGGGAAGTTTAGTTTAGAGTTCTTTTTTAAAATTATTATAATTGGCGAAGTTCAGAAAATTTATAAAAATATAACCATGGCTTCCTTTTTTTAATTTGAAATTTTAAATTTTGTAGCGAAACGCAAGCTACCTCTTTAGAGGAGGGATTTTCTAAGCCATCTTTTGGTTATTTAATTAAAAAATTATGAAAGTATTTTGTTAACACTTTAAAATTTATTTGAGATGTTAAAAATTATTAAAGCCATAAGATTATATTTTAAATTGTGAATTGTTGAACAGAAAAAGAATGATAAATGCTCAAGTTCAGAAAATATATATGATTATCAAATGTTTGGGAATTGTTTAAAGTAATCGGAAATACAAGTGGTGAAGTTCAGAAATAAATTAATATAATTATTGAATATTTTGGAATTAAATAAATGAATGATAATTTGTGAAGTTGAGAATAAAATAGAATTTTTTTATTGAAGTTCATTCTAAAATAGATTTTACATTTTAATCAATAGAAGGATACCTTACATTTTAATTTAAGTACGGTTATTTTTAGTTGCGTGTTTAAAATTTTTAACATAATTAAACTTTTTAGAATTGAAAGTCATTACGAAATGTTTAGTATTTTTTTAAGAAAGGGAAATAGACAAAACAAGGTTCAGAAAGATTTTCCGAAAATATACAAGTAAAAGTATGAATTTTTAGGAAATTTCCCCCCAAATTTTTTTAGCCTATTCTTCAACTGCTATTTTTAACCAATTAAATTAGTTTATGTTTAACATTATCTTAATGTAATTTAATCGTTCGAAAAATATTATTGGTTAAGTTATGACCAATATTTGAAGGAAAACCTTGCTTTGAAAATCGCAAAAGATTTTACGTAGAGTTCATGTATATAAGAAATAATCACTCTTTCGAAGCGTGTGGAATATTTTGTTAATAAACATAACAAATGGAAAAAAAAATAATAAAAATATTATTACACTTAAGAATACAATGACAATTTACTCTAAAACATCAATTAAATAACAATACTTCTTTTGGAAATAAATAAGTGATTAAAGGGGGGAATTATACAAAAAGATAAGATAAAAAGGTAATGGCTTTGCTACTAATATTAAAATTTAAATCTAAAAAAGCAGCCATGGTTAAATTTTTATAAATTTTCTGAACTTCGCGGATTATAATAATTTTCAAAAGGAAATCTAAACTAAAGTTCCCTTCCTTTCAAAATATCACGTTGCTAAAATATAATTATAGAAGAAGATATATAAAAACAACTTTTCTGAAATTCACCATTTGTAATTCTTTGGGTTTTAAAAAATACACAAAATTTCGATACTTATAGTTATTTCTGAACTTCACCATTTTTTTTTTGATATTATAAAAGAATTGTTAGATATAACTTTGATTAAAAAAATCATAAGTCATAACAAAACTAATGAAATTATTATTTAAGTACTAAAAAAAATTCCTTCTTTAATTATAGAGTGATGATGATGAAGTGAAAATGAATTAAACCAGATATTGATTTATGTAATAAGGAGATGCTTAAAACAGATGAAAAAGACCAAACAATATTGTTGTTAAGATTATAGAGGATAAGCTTATGGACTTAATAAAGCAGGAAAAAAGAAAGACCCCACAAATTTGATTGTCTCAAAAACCGGTTGGTGATCTGAACATGAGACCAATTTAAGAGTTTTAATTTCCTCTCAGTACGTGTATAAACAAAAATTTTCAGATTGAATATAAAGCTATTATTACATCATTATTTAAACATATATTGCTATAACTTTTATTTTGCGAACTTTCCAACTAAACAAATTTTAACTGCGGATAATTTATACTATATAAACAAAATCTATAGTTACTCATTAATACCAGTCCGAGAGTCAATATATCTTTTCTTCTTTTCATAAGTTGACGTCTTATGTGAAATGATCAGTTATGACAACTATTCTAAGCGGCTGGAGATTGCGACACGATAAGGTAGTATGTGATAACAATTTATGCGGTGCTAATACCTGAACTGTTGATGTTATATGGGCAAAAAGGATGTGACTCTACAGATATGGGACAAGATTTATGGAACCTACACTCAGATTGCGCTTTTAAAACTATTGGGTGTTTCCGCTAAGTATTTTTAATTTCGTATTATGTTCTCTTTCAAAGAACGGAATTTGAACCTGCCAGTATTTTCCACAGAAATTTAACTCTAGAAATGGATAGCTACGAGTATGATTGCTCCCCGCGAAACAATTATCATCCTCCATGATTTCATTTTCCATACACATAGGTAAGTCGCCAATGTATATAAACCAATCGTTTTGTGGTTATATTTCTTACATCGTAAAATATTTAGTTTTCAGTCAAGTAATTGGATCCCTAATTGTTGTTATCGGCAGCCCTTTTTCTACATCTACCTAAGTTATGGATAAATATTGAGTTTTTAACCTACAGATAACTTTCAAATTATGATTGAATATTAAGCTTTCAGCTTAGTTGAGATCGGTCCAGTGTTAATTGTTTTAGTATTCGCGCTAAAATTAATTTTTTAATTGTCTTCAATGTACCAGTATCTGTAGCGGCTAGAAAGAATCTCCATGGAGTTTTACGTATACCTTAATTATATTCGCTTTGGATTTTTAATGACTTTGTTTATTATTTTCGGAAGATCAATAATTTCCGGATTGGGGAATAATGGTTGATATTTCTTCTTCTCTAAAGTTTTATTAATAGAGTTACGAAATACACAGAATAAAGCTAATTATTTCCTATTGAAGGTAGCAAATATTTGGATAAATTACCAAATTGCTAAAAATTGCGTGCCAGATAATATTTTCTGCGATTTGATATAAAAATAAAAATTACATTAGGCTATAAATATTTCTTAATTCCTTATTTATAAATTTATACTTAGGTAAGATTAGTTGATATAATTGAAAAGGGAGAAAACGATCACTAGGAGGTTCATTATTTAAAGTTTAGGTATTTAGAATTTTTAACAGACCTACTTAAGATTGATTTCTCAGACGAAGGAATAAATTGAAGTTTAGCAAGGCTTTTTATCATACTGGTTTAACAAATTAATAATGCCGAATGAGAGAATACTCGTAGTTATATGTAAAATTTATTTTTACTTCTTAAGAAGAATGAATCTAAATATTATTAGGTTTAACCTATTTTCTATCCTTTCCCAATCTTCTTCTTAAAAAGTTTTTGTAATTTTTTAATAATTGCTTTTACTTCTCTTGCCTTATATTTAAAAGGCTGTCGAAGACTTAAGTTCCATAACATCCTGCATTGTGGGTACACAGGAATTTAAAAGTGAGTATTTCAAAGCATCCTTAAGAAAAGGGGTAGCCGGAGTAAAATACTGATGAAAAACGAGTGCCAAGATAACTTACCTTGATTTATCCTAATTTAGATAAATTTAACCCATACGATAAGGATTCCTCTAATAATTATCGAACTTCCATTGCGAAAACCCAGAATTTTTTCGGACCAATTTATTGAAGTGCTTCTGATATGAATTCAGGAGTTCCGATCTTTATGACCTAATCTGTAAATCGCATTGCTCACAGATTACAGTACTGGCGGGATTATTATGGATTTTTAAAAATTAAAATTTGTATGCAAAAATACTGTTAAAACTAATTTTACTGATTGCAAATAGACTTATTTTGACACATTAGCAAATTGTTAAGTCCTTTACATTCATAACTAAGCAGTTTAGTTACCCTTAGCATCCGTAGGTTATTTGACACGTCTTGTCATTGCTCAAAGTTTTCCACATTTCTTGGATTCACTTAGATTTGACCAAACTTTAATGAGGCGTCATATGAGTTTCCGTTTGGTTGTAATGTGCTCTGTGTGTATTGCATCTTTCAACAAACACAATAAACTCATAATCATATTCACGTCCGGAGAATTTCCGGGCTATAGAAAACAGTTAATCACCATTTTGTTGACACCATACCTTTACTGATTTTTTCTATATGACATGGGGCCGAAGCTTGTTGTAATATCCATGTTAATTAGCTTAAAGAACATCTATATATGTACATATCAAAGTTCAAAGTTTTCTCACCAATATGCAAACAACCTCTTCCATGACCCAAAATGGCTCCCTACACCATGATATTATGTTATTAATTTTATTGTTTTCCTCAAACGTTCAGCCATAAATTTTTCAGCCATGTTCTTCTTTTTTCGAGCATATTTTCCAGCACTTTTTGAGTTTAACTCTTGACCTTGAGATTTTTTTAATTCACATTGCAAAACTTAAGCGGATTTGGAAATGCAGTCCTCTGAAGTATAATGGCTATTCTGACCTTAATGGATTTAATGATATTCTCTGAATGAAGATATCCTCTCCTTTTCCACTTCCAGTAAGGATTTTTGCCTCTACTACATTATGGCATCGAATTATTTACCACTAAACGAGTAAAATTAGAGAGTTCCGTTCGATCGAAATTGCGCAAAGACATTATCTAGATTTACTAACTTCAGTTCAACTGGGGAGGAGATATATCAGGAGGTTCTAGAGAGTTTATGAACTATATGAAATGATCGACTATTTGAGTATGATACGAAATTGTATCAACTAACTTGTAAATTTGTGGACTTCGTGAGAGGGAATGTAGTATAGGTTAATTGATTCTGCAGACAGTGTTTTTCTTCGAGGCAAATATAGTTCTTTTACAAAGCCAGTTGAAGCTTTTCTAGTTTTGATAAAGATTGGGTGATACCGTGGCCTTGAGACTATCGATAATATTAATAAATCTCCAGATAGGAAATATTTCTATTCCACCATTAGCATCAAGATGTACTTCGCCATTTTCCAGTGTCCGAATGTCTTTGGAAAATTGTGCTGACAGTTGATAACCAAAGAGCTCTGCTCTCATATTTGTGTTTAGAGACGATGTTCTAATATTTCTACACAAAGATGATTTTAGGCAAGGCACGTCTCATCTATCGTGGTTAAGTTATGGATCATTAGAAATGTCTGCTTGAAATCAGCTTACATCAAAAGAGTGACACCTCCCATAGGAGCTTAACAATACCTGACATCTCGAATTGTCCTGACTAGTGCTTCTAAGGTTTACTTCTGAGCCCTTAAATAAGGTACGATAGCATTGCCTGGGTAAAAATAAAATCATAAGCAAGATGTCGATTGAAATTCTTATATTTATTAAAGCTTATTCTTTAACTAATGCAACATCATAATACTTCTCAGTAAACAATATTATTCGTCTTTCCTTGCAGTGAATGGACAAACAGATTGCTTTTGCTTCCCCACACGTGAAAAATGATATAAGGTAAAATTACCCTGTCTCGAGGGTCCCTATCCAACACATGTTCCATCGATCAAACAGACGAGAACAGTTAGAAAAAGGGTCCGTAGCTCCATTTGAGGGGCACTGTAGGACTCTGGACTACGTCCATTATCTTACTCGGAAAATTATATATAAGACTGCACTTTTAGTTTTATGTATACTCTCTAACCTTTCTGGTATAGATGGGCAGACACACACATACCCCGACAGACTTCATTTTAAATATACATATATATATATATATATATGAGTAATTAAACCACATTCTCCGAAGACAATTTAATTCAGAACAGTTTCGGTGTATCTCACACCCTTTTTCAACTGACCCTAGGCAGAAAATCCAAGAAAAATGCATATAAGCATTTCACAAGATCCATCTTTTTCCCCCCAATCCCCTACTTGTGGCTAATCTGGGGAGGGGGGGGGGGGTAGGCCTAACCATATTGAAGGGCTGGCATTTTACTATTTTGTTTATTTGCGATCTTATTACAGGATTAAAAGAAAATTGACCCGCAGATAGATTTAAATTAGGAACTGACGATATCAAGCTCGATTCTACGATTTTTCCCTTAACATAGTTAGCCGATTTAAATAACATTTTACTTGCATTGAAATCCATCGTATGATTCTTGTCTCTAACATGGCAAAATATTCCACTACTTTCGCTGCTCACTCTAATATCTCTTTTGTGTTCGTACAATTTCTTGTCTAGATTTCTCCCCGTTTCCCTTATATATACTTTATGGCAATCGTTGCATGGTACTGCATATACTCCTATATTATGATGTTCTTTGGGTTTCCTGGCCATCATCAATTGGTTTTAGGAATTATTATATATTAAGGCTAGATTAATATATATAGGCATTTGAGTGGGTTGGTTTCCTATACATATCTCCATCAAATTCAAATATAAATAGGAATATGATAATAGATTACCCTTTTTAGATGTCCTCATTAATAGAGATCACCATGAATTAAAACTTGACGTATATAGGAAACCAACCCACTCGAATGCTTATATACATTATTTTTCGTTTCACGATAATACTGTTAAAAAATCGGTAATTTCATACCTTTTCCTTAGAGCATACAAAATATGTTATCCTTCCTATTTAGATGAAGAAATTGTCATTATCAGGACCATTTTATCTAATTTGTATTACCCCGATTGGTTCATATCGTCTGCCCATTTTGCAGCTAGGAAAACATTCTATGGTAATAAGCCTTCCCGCACTAACGACTTAAAAAAATGTATAACATTGCCATTTAATAATAAATTAAATAGATTAAAGGACATATTTGGAAAAGCGGGTAGCAATCTAGCCTTTAAATATAATAATTCCTTAAACCAATTGATGATGGCCAGGAAACCCCAAAAACATCATAACATAGGAGTATATGCAGTACCATGCAACGATTGCCATAAAGTATATATAAGGGAAACGGGGAGAAATCTAGACAAGAAATTGTACGAACACAAAAGAGATATTAGAGTGAGCAGCGAAAGTAGTGGAATATTTTGCCATGTTAGAGACAAGAATCATACGATAGATTTCAATGGAAGTAAAATGTTATTTAAATCGGCTAACTATGTTAAGGAAAGAATCGTAGAATCGAGCTTGATATCGTCAGTTCCTAATTTAAATCTATCTGAGGGTCAATTTTCTTTTAATCCTGTAATAAGAAAGCAAATAAAAAAAATAGTAAAATGTCAGCCCTTCAATATGTTTGGGCCTAACCTCCCTTCCAGATTAGCCACAGGTAGGAGATTGGGGGAAAAAAGAGGGGATCCTGTGTTATGCTTATATGCATTTTCTTATATTTTCTGCCCAGTGTCAGTTGAAAAAGGGTGTGAGATACAACGAAACTGTTCTGAATTAAATTGTCTTCGGAGAATGTGGTTTAATTCCTTATCTTTTCTTGCAATATTGCATTAATTTTCATCATATATATATATATATATATATATATATATATATATATATATATATATATATATATCATACTCAAATGTGTGTTGAAAAATTGAGAAAAGATTCAGATGAAGTACTTTTTGGTACCATTTTTAGTTCATTGCAGAGATTTAGAGCATAAATTTGTTGTTCCATTTCTCTTAGATGAGAACAGGCTAAAACAGGGAGCGTGACTGGATGCTTCTCAAGAATATAAATGCACCCCTTTCTCTCTTCCTAACGAATGATCTTCCAAGAGCTTCAAACAAACATAAGAGAGATCATTACTGAATATTGCTTTGCCACTCCCTTCACCAGTCCTTCTCTTAGATTGCTATAAAAGTGGTGCCTGTTCGTTAAGATGTTTTTCGTGAGATGTGGTTTCTTTGTAGCATTTGTAGACTAGAGACCTTTGTCGAAAAGTCTCCGTCTCTTTGTACGCACTAAAGCGTTCATATCTGCTTCTTTCCAATTGCGATCAACCTAAACCTTGAGCACTATTACAAGAAAGCGAACGTGGCGTTCGTTTGAAGAAATTACCCTTAGAAACTATCTCCTTGCATTTCAGCCCCTTTGTTGTAATGCATCAATGGCTGCACGTTTTTCTTTCGAAAAATCCTTTTCTGCTATTGAAATTTTTGAAACAAGTAATTTTACCAAAAAAAATTAGTAAAAAATAGACTATGATTGCCTATGATTTATTTAAGCCTTTGATTGAAAAGCAAAGCTACAGAGACTAAAACGTACCTACTATATGAATATGACCAGAGCGTGATTTTTATTTCAGCAGAGGGAATTTTTCTGCTTATTAGGTTTTGAATGATGAGTTTTTATTAAAGTTACAATAATTTTGATATTTAAATAATTATTCCTCCCATGAAGTTTTAAAAACGCTAGAAAAAATAAAAAAAATATATTTGTCTCAAAGCATTTGGCGATCAATGTATAATATATATGTATATATATATCAAATATATATATATATATATATATATATATATATATATATATATATATATAAATTTAGGAAAAAGAAACAAAAAATATAAAAAAATATCATTTCAATTTATTTGAGCAAAAATAATCGTTCAATATTTAATTGGGTATCTTTTGTTTTTTTTATCTTCGGAATTTTTTTTAGAATTAAATTCTTGCACGTTTCAGAAAAACTTTCATGGATCCAAACTTTCTTTATTGTTCCTTGCAATTCATTTAAAGATAAAACTTTCTGCTGGGTAAGTTTTTATTTTATAATTTGCCACAAGTTTTCAAGTGGACTTAGGCCTGGCGAGTTTCCAGGACATCCTAATAGCTGAAAATGATTTTTAATCCATCCTACATAATTTTTCGATGTGTAACATGGTGCTCCATCTTGTTGAAAGATGGAGCATTAATGAAATCCCATGAAGACGTTGAGTTTTTTCCTAAGAATCGATAAATACATATCAGTATTCATCGTTTTCCCTTTTTGAAGGAAATGCAATCCAAAAGGCCCTTTACGGAAAAACATCCCCACACCATAATTGATGGTGAATGCTTCGTTGTCTTTTAAGCGTACTTTGGATCAAATAGGCTTGCTTCTTTTGGCACTCTAACAAAATTCGTCACTTCTTTATAGTGTCTCATTGGGGATTCAACACTAAACCTTACAAGAGACCACATTTCTTTGCTCCAGTTTTTGTGTCTCTTGCAGAAATGAAGACGTTTCTTTGCTTGGGATTTGTTCATCAGAGGCTTTGAAACAAGTCTTTTGTTTTGAATTTAAGGTCTGTTTGAGTCTGTGCCTTATGTTTCTTTAGAAACCTCTAAACCAAATTCTCTTTTGATATATCCTGAATAAGAAGTTATATTTTCAGTGCAGAAACCTCTTATGGTGAATCGTCCCTAAAAGATGATTTCTTCGGTCGAACTTTTTTTTAAAGATCTTCAAAACTACCATGATTCCGATACTTTTTGATGGCATTGTTCATAGCAGTTTTTGATATATGAATTTCTTGAATAATAAAGTTTCTTGATTACCAGATTATTGCATTAATACAATCTTCTGCTTAATTTCACTAGTTAGTGACTACTTTTACCTATTTTAAAAAAGGTCCCTGCATTATACTCCAATTATATCAATAGAAACTTTGAAAAACTTGAAAATCTTGAAGAATGGTTCTCAACAAAGACAATTCTCCCCGCAAAGACAGATGAGTTAACTGAAATTTCAAACTGGGATCGTATAACTTAAACAAACAAACAATTTATTGGCACCTACAGGGAGCCATAAAGCTCCTACATGGTAGGCCTTATTAAGAATAAGGCTAAATTAGGTGGAACCCCATCTAATAATTTTAAGCTATTTTATCTTGATTTTTTTTTAAGTATTGTTTAAATTTATTCTTTTATAATTTCTGTGTTTGGAGCGCTGACTACTTACTGTGGAAGATTGTTCCAGACTTGAACAATGCGGTTGCTGAAGGCAAATTTTCTAATTGATGTTTTGAATTTCCACTTTTTGATCTTCTTGTTGTGTCCACGCGTTGCTGACACGCATAGCAAATTAAAAGGATTTTCTGCAGTATCGGTCATAATTATCAATTATTTATATCTTTCTATTTGTTCACCTCTCTTCTCTCTATGTTCGAGCTAAAACGTTAATTCCCCTTATCATTTTTGTATTTCGATGCTGTACTTGTTCTATTATATTTACATGTCTAGTTAATCGTGGAGACCAGAAGGGAGCAGCATAATCTAATATAGGTCTGACTAGTGACGTGTATAGTTTTAACCTTGTCTCTGAATTACGCATTGAGACGGATTGCCTGGTAAATCATGCAACTCTTGTTGCTTTATTTCTAATTGCAACGCATTAACTGAAGAAATTTAATTTATTATCTATTTTAACTTCTAAATCGACCTTTTAATTCTTTTAATTCTATAATCTCGGTGTCTAGGAGATAATATTCAAATTTAGGATTATTTTTTCCGAAGTGTATAACACCGCATTTGGAATCATTAAGCTCCATGCAAGATTCGTTGCACTATTTAATTAACATATTCAGGCAGTTTTGTAAACAGCTTGAGTTTTCCTTATCTTTTATTATCTGCACAAGTTTAGTATCGTCCGCGAAAGAATTTACTTGGCAATTCATTCTAGAACCTAAGGTGTTTAGGAAAATTATAAAGAGTAGGGGCTCCAAAATGGAATCTTGATGAACTCCACTAGTTATTAGCAGCTAATTCGATGTCACTCCATTTAAAATTATCCTCTGCTTACGATCTGTCAACCAATTTTAAATAAAAGTTATCTTTTTCTCATGGATATGCATAGCTTTTAGCTTTGAAAGGAGGATATTGAACGAGAGTTTATCAAAGGCTTTAGAAAAATCTAGATGCACCACATCATAACTAGAAACTGAATCGACAGCTTTTGCTACATGCTCATAAAATGTGATCAGACTCGTGATGCAAGACCTCCCATTCCTGAAACCATGCTGATTATTTACTAAGAGTTGATTTTTCTCCAGATGATTGCGTAATTTTGAAATCAATAATTGACTCTATTAGTTTACATATAAGTGAAGTTATACTTACTGGCCGATAGTTCTCATTTTCCTCACGTCTACTTCTTTTGAATATGGGAAAAACATTGGCCAGTTTCCAATCCCTAAGAACAATATTTCCTTCCAGAATGAAATTAAACAGAAAAGCGAGTAAAGCGAAAATTTCGTTTTTAACTTCCTTAATACTTCGCGCGTACATTTAGGCAACCCCGCTAGCTTTATCAAGACTTAATTTATTAATTGAATTCTTTACATTATCTCCCATAACTATTATTTCATTCATTTTCGGGATGTTAGTATTTATGTTTTCTAGAACTTCCTCATTTGAATTCGGAATATCCTTGTTAAAAACTGAAGCAAAATAATTATTCAAGATATTCAGCTTTTCGAGGTCATTTAGAACTACTTGGAGGTTGTGTTTAAGTATCTTAACTTGCTCTTTGTTTTTAGTTCTCTAGTACCTTTAGAATGCTTTTGGATTATCGCGTGACCTTTCCGCTAATCTATTTTCGTACTTTCATTTAACAGCCTTCACTTCTCTTTCTATCTGCCTTTGTAGGTCCATAAATTTTCGCTCTAATAAATAGTTGCCTTTTAGCCGCTTATAAAGTTACCATTTCCATCCTATCAGAGTCGTAAGATATTGGTTAATCCAAGTGTTGTCCTTTATATATTTTAAACTGATTTTATGTGGAATATATCTAATCTAAAGACCCTTAATGCGATCAATGACGAGGCTGTAAGCCGAAGCAGGTGTTTTGTTATTGAATTCTCTAAGCCAATCACATTCTTTTAATTCATCTTTAATCGCTTTGAAGTTTGCTAATTTGTATACATGTTATTTTTGCGCTCTCCTCTGATTTATAAAACCATATTTGATGTTAAATATCAATGAGTTGTGATCCGAATTTCCAAGTGGTTCCTGAACTTCAAGCCTATCAATTAAGATTTCCTTGTTAATTAGAACTGAATCAAGGGCCTTGTTTACTCTTGTAGGGTGTTCGACATATTGATGCAGATAATTAGCTATCAAAGCGTTTAATATATGGTTTTTCGTATCTGAAATCATCGTATACCAATCAATTTCCTGGAGATTAAAATCCCCTATAATGCAAACATTTTTGTGATTATCGGTTAAATTAATATCATTAATTAGTGAAGGTCCTCTTCATATGAACTACTCGGTATTCTGTATACTAGCCCCATAACTAAAGAAAATGCTTAATTGCTAATTTTTATCCAGTTTGACTCGCTGTGTTTTTTATTTAGAACCTCGTATTTTATTTCGTTTTTTAAGTAAAACAAGACACCACCTCCTTCTCTTACAGGTTTATTTATGTGTAATCCGAAATTTGAAATGACTATAGAGTGTCTCGGTTTGCTCTATGTATCCACGTTTCAGTAATGGCTAGAAATTTGCAATGATATTTACTACTAATTAAGTTTAGTTCAACAAATTTATTTCGGATGCTCCGAGCATTGCAATAGTACACATTAATATACGGGGTGTGTTTGCTGCATTTATACCCCAATAGAACTGTACGATAACTTTTAAAATCGTATCTGGTTATTCAGCAAAAACAATCATTGTCAAAAAATTTAAAACCAATTAAATGGAATGGTCATCAATTTTTGCTGACACTGTATATATATATATATATATATATATATATATATACGAAGAAAAAAAGAAAAGAAAAGTGTAAAAACGATTCTGAGCATTTTCCAATTTATTTTCAAAGACCTTATCAAGGAATAACAAGAATGAGGACATACGTTGGCCTAAATAGTAGAGAGGGAGGGGGGGATTAGACTACATTACTCTGAAACTTAATTAGGGGGTCAAATATTCTGAAACATATTAATTTGTGAATTCATATGTTTCAGGATATTCTACCCCTAATTAGGATCGAGCGTAAGATAGTCTAATCCACCCCTCTCTACTATTTAAGCCAACGCATGTCCTCAGTGATAACAACAAGAGAAAGGGAAACAAATTAAGAAAAGTAAAAACAAGTAACATATCAATACATAAGCAAAGCTCAGAGCTAAGATAACTTAAAACAGCATGAACGATACAATAAACACATGAACGGAAGATGAAGAGAATAAGGGAACAGAGATTAGGCGGTCCTCCCGCTTCTGTATGAGGAACATAGGTGCTAAAGTGTGAGAAAGGAAGTAGGCATGATGAATGAGGAGTAAAGGCATGACGGTGGTTCGGAACCCAGGTTAATCAGCAGGGGTCCCATGTCCCTCGGGTAAGAGTATTCCATCTTTCCACCTTTTAATATCGAGGTTGCTCAATCTGCTTCCTTACCAATCTGTCCTCTTTTAACTCAAAACTTTTCATCTCTCACTACAAACCCTCTTCTAAAGCTTGTTCCGGACTTTCTATTAAGCACTTCACTACTCGTTCACTTGAACTGAGAGTCAGAAGTGTGGGAAGTTTTTCCAGGAGCAAGTCGGCCGAGGGCCTCTTCCTCTTCTGTGCCCCCCCATCTCGATCGTGGGGAAGAGCCGTACCTTTTATCCTCTTAAGAAAAAAAACCCACTTGTTATTCCTTGATAAGATCTTTCAATATAAATTCAAAAGCGCTTGGAATCGTTTTTACACTTTTTCTTTGTTGGTGTTTTTTCATAATTTGACTCACGTGCATAATGAAAGCTTTTTTCTCTCTCACACACACACACACACACATATATATATATATATATATATATATATATATATATATATATATATATATATATATATACCGGGTGTCCCAGAAAAACGTTGACCGTAATTTGAATTAGTATAACCCAAATACTATTGGAGATTTTTGGGGCGTGAAAAAAGTGTTTTACTTAACAACTAGTTATCTGTTGATTCTGGAAGTTTCATTAAATTCCCTTTTATTATATTGATACACTAATGGGTTTCTTTAAAGCAATCAGAAATATGTTTGCGCAAGGACGTAAAATAATGAAACGAAGCCTAGGAATGCTAGGGCCGCCGTGCACTTTCAAGAGTAGCGTAGGGATCCTAGGTAGCTTAGGTCCCTGTGTGATTCTTTGAGCAAAGCCTAGGCCATTTTGTAGTGGTTTTTGACCAGGCTGTGGTAGGTCTCGCTATTATTGCTTACTAAGCAAATCGAAGCGTTTCTGTGTAAAAGTTTACTTCCATAGAACCTTTATAATCATGAAGTTAACAAAAGATCAACGCGTATTTGTAGTCACAAACTTTATTAGGACTAGCAGTATTAAACAAGTACAAGATTCATTTGAACAACGTTATCCAAATAGGCGCCCACCACGCAAGCCTACAATTTGCAAAAATGTTCGCAAATACCAACATGAAGGAACATGCTTAAATCTAAATTAAGGTCGTTCGGGTCGTATGAGAACCATAAGAACAACATAAATATTTAAAAATGTTCAGATGACACTTCTTTAAAATCCAGATGTATCAGTCAAAGTTATTATTTAACTGCATTATTAGACATGATTTAAAATGGCTCCCCTATACGATGCATGCAAGACACCAACTTCTTGAAACTGATTTTCCTCGCCGTAGACAATTTCCCGAATGGCTTCTCCATAAACCTGCTCGTTTCTTGCAAAACATTGTGATTGGTGACGAGGCAGCCTGATTTATGAATCAAAAGGTAACTAGCCATAACATTCAGCAATATGCGCTGCTGAATCAGCTCCTAGTATTCAACTTTGACACACGTATTTATCAGAAGAAAGTGTCTCTGTGGATCGGAATATGCGGGAATGGCTTTCTTGTCGGCCCATTGTTTTAGGAGAATAACTTGAATGGTGCTGCCTACCTAAGCAGATCAATGATGGGATCTTCCCGGAACTTTGCCAGATTTACAGTAACCAGTTATATAGACTTTCGTAGATTCAGGACGGCGCACCAGCTTATAGACAGCTTGCTGCAAGAACAAAACTAAGAGAAACGTTTGACTACCTCATTGTCGCGCTAAATCATGCAATTGAATGGCCCCCAAGATCCCCTGACTTAACACCGTGCGATTATTTCTTTGGGGATATCTAAAGAATAAACTGTATTCGACTCCACCACAAAGCATCAACCAGTTAAGAGATAATATCATACGTGAAGTCAATAGACTTAAGGAAAATAACAAGCTTATCAAAAAAGTTGTTCAATCAATGCGATCAAAGGTGCAACTGTGCTTCGAAAGAAATGGAGGACATATGGAAAGAAACGGTGCTTAGAAAATTAAAAAATGAATTTGCATTACCCATATGAGGAGGTATTTTTGTTAAAAATAGATTTAAATATATTTGTTGATTTTAAACTCCGAAGTGTTATTATTTTACTTCCTTTCACAAACATAGTTTTGATAGCCTCCACTAAACCCATTAATGCATCAATATCGTAAAAGGCAATTTCATGAAATTTCCAGAATAGGCAGATAAATAGGTGATGAATTTGTTTTGTTTTGCAGAACTCAAAAACTCTAATAGGTTTTGAGTTATACTAATTCCAAGTACGGTTAACTTTTTTGTGGGACACCTTGTATATATATATATATATATATATATATATATATATATATATATACACCTGGTGACAGCTATAAATGCCCCTTTTTAAAATGCTGTAATTAGTTAGCCATTAAAGCTTGAACGTAGAAATAACTATCATGTCAAATAACAATATTTGAAATTTTATTAGCTAGCTTAGGTAGCCTAGTTTTGCAAAGCTAGGAGTAAGTGGATAGTCTATCTATACAGATATTAAACAGTTCTGTTTTAAGCTCACAAAAAGGCTTAATAACTCTTAAACAGCGCTAGTTTGTCGTGGAAATAATGATTCTATATGGCTCCATAGACAAATCATTTTGTCATTTCAAGCAAGATACGGTATATAATGGGCCCAATTAACGTCCGCAGAATTTACGCCATGTGCAATGTACACAGCACAATTCCTAATGTAAATAAAGTGAATTCAGGCGGTAAGAAATGTGCGAGGAAGGAAACGAATATTGATAAGGTAAGGGCTTTAATTTATTCTGATGGAACAATGTCAGTGAGAAAGTTAGCTGTTAAGACACATTTGAATAGAGGAGCTGTGCGAATTACTCTTAAAAATATTTTAATTTTAAATCATACAAACTTCAATGTCATCATTAAATCTCAATGCAGGATAAACAACGAATGATATCATTTTTCTTCAGAGTTAAAAATATGTGCGATGATAAACCATCAGTATTAAATAACATAATATTTAGTGATGAATGTCAGGTTTACCTGAAAGGCATGCCAAAAAAACAGAATTGTTAGAAGTGGTCACTAACTAAGCCAAATTATCAATTTCAAATTCCTTTGCACCTCCCAAGTATGGTGTGGAGTAAGTGGAAATTAGATTTATGAGCCTTTTGCTTTGAACACAATGAAACATGACATGCTCAGTCAATTAACGGACCAGATATCTCGACATGCTTATAGGTTATTCGCCAATATAACATATTCTAACGAATGGTTTCAGCTAGAAGGCGCTATAGTCCATACTGCATGTACCACCATGACATGTTGAAGGCTCGATTTTCTCATCGATCAATGTCGCATAGGACAAATTTTCCTTGGCCGACCAGATTGCCTTACTTCTCACCTTTAGACTACATTTTATAGACTTTTGTAAAAGAAAGACTATTTTGACCTGTACCATCTAATATCGCAGAACTGAAGAATGAGTTTCTAGAAATCATGGCATCAACCAATGACAATAATTTGCACGATGCCATAAAATTTTTTACTAATCGTATTGATAAGTGCATAGAGTCCGGTGGTGATCATTTTGAATATTAAATAGCTATCTACTAAAACTTCAAATATTGTTGTTTTGTAATGGTAGTTATTTCTCCTTCAACAATAATGTCTAAAATATTACAGTATTATAAAAAAGGGACATTTTTGGCTGTCATCCTTTTCATATTGATAAACCTTTGTTTATTTGGATCTAAGTTTAGAAGCTGATGGAATCTACGAATAAATTTTAGTTTGGGATTGGGATAGCTACAAAACTGATGGTGTTTGACACTACGATATGGTAGGTATAAAATTTGTCTAAAGCTTCATTGAGTAGAGTTTCTGGTATAGATGACGAGAGAGTGTGATTATAAAAGTTATTTAGATGAAGATGATAATGATTTTTTGACAGATTTCCTGGCAAACTCCATGTATTTGAGTAATTGTTTTGCTAATTTGCTACGTATTAGATTCGTTTTGAGCGTTCGAGCCTATGTTATCATTTGCCGTTTTTGTATCATTTGTTTGATTTATTTGTAGTTTCGGTGCCTTTCCTCGCCTTTTTATGCATTTATTTTTTTATATTTTTCTCTATCGGATTTCTTATTATTCCACTCTATATTTTTCTGCTCTCATCGGCTACTTCAGTATCTATTTCGGTCGTCTAGTTCAATTATGTATTTCGGTTCTTTACTTCAATTATCTATTTCTGTTGTCTATTTCAGTTATATACTTCGGTGGTTTACTTCAGTTATCTATTTTGGTTACCTATTTCTGTTTTCCATTTCAGTTGTTTACTTCAGCTATGTCTTTCTGCTTTCTATTACTGTTATCTATATTAGTTTAGCACTATATCTGATTAATATTCAGCAGGATTTTTGGTCATCCATCGAATTCGTGTTTATACGAACTTGACGGATTTCAAGATCAAGTATATTCATTTGATTTATTTCATCGATTTACTTCCTAATTATTGTTGCATGTTCACGAATTATTTGGTTAATTGGTTTTAATGTTGTCTTCTGGTATATTTTAATCGGTGTAAGTCTATCATTTTTTTTCGTTCGAGATGAAAATGGTAGCCCAGATCGTCTGGGCCTTTCCAATCTGGGTAATGCTCATTGTTTTTTTTAGGACTTTGGATATGTTATTTGGGGGGTGATGACGGCCATGTAAAGCTTCTACTTATTTCTGCAATGTGGTGTTTGCTTCTGTTTGTTTTGTGTATGGTGTCAGGTGTATCATTTTGCATCAGTTTAAGTCCAATAACGGCTATTTCCATGAGGCATGGACCTTTTTCTACATCAATTCTTATTTCAGATGTCTTTCTTCGGTTCCCAGCAATTATCCAAATTTGTTCTTGGTTGTTTTTACTTTGTTCTTTCAATGATGAAAGTTTAGATTTTTAACTAGCGTAATGTTCTCTGGGTAATATCTACTTTATAACAACCTTCTATTTATCAGTATAAAGTCTTCTGATATATTTATGTATATCAGACACTTGTTTGCGGTTAAGGAAGGTCTCTGGTGTACAGGGTGTATAGAGTTTGAATCAGACACCCGGTTTGACAGCCACCGGCCTGAAACTCGAATGCTTCTCCCGTATGTTCATTTATATGTAATGTGGCATTTCTCTCATCTAGTAAGGTGAAGAATATGATGCTTAAATTCTCTTCCATGTTTAGATCCTTGTAGTTAAGGATTGTATAAGTTGTCATTTTCTAGTTGTTTGTAAAAAATCTTTCGTTCAGTAACTGTTCAAAATATTCCCCTTGAAACTCTAGTAGCGAGATTTTATTGTAGCTTTCGATATAGCGCATCGATTTTCTTGGTTACTGTAAAAAGATCCTCTCTCCCGCCATGAATGCTTGGGAAAGTATCCCAAATTTAGGTAAACACTAGAGATATTCTATTTTGCGTCATGCACCATGTTTCGCCATTAGCTAGGTCGGCTTGTATGATTCCAATTGTATATTTGCTCTATGTTTGAAGGAATTAACTAAAGTTAATTACCCCGCTTTGGTTAAAGGTATTGCTTCTTTATGTGGATTGTGTCCTGCATCAACGATGCGTCTGTTGAAGGAGATATTCTCTTGTGGCTCCTGCAATATCTCTGTTAAATGTTCTGTAGGTTTCATAGTGAATATCTGATTGTCTCGCTTTGAGATGGAAAAAAAATATGTTCCCGTATCTTTGGAAGTGTTTTTGAATATACGAGTATGCTTAACGCATGCCTATGGAGTTTTCTTGAGGTAAGGGACTAGTTCTCCCAATGCCAATATGGCTTAAGGAGTAGCAGGCCTACCCAAAGGGACGGCATCATCGTTCATAGCATAAAACAGAAAGCATTACAAGCACTATAGAAAACACCCTCCATTTGTAAGAAGAAGGAAAAGTCTTTAAAATGGTACTTCTTTGTTAATTGCTTACAGACCGAATGTTTCACGTGCATTACAACAATGCTGTTGCTCGCTGCCTCAGTGTGCCTGGTTCGAATCCCAACCAGCTCGGAATTTTTCGAAGTAGGAAAAACCCTATTTCCGAAGAAAGTTTTTTCGTTTTCTCTTTCCTGCGGTGTGTTGGATTTATATTTATTTATATATATATATATATATATATATATATATATATATATATATATATATATATATATATATATATATATATGTATATATATATATATAATAGCGTAACCACTCTATAGAATCATAGAACTTATTCACGAGACTAGTTTCAGTATGAAGTTTACTATACCCTCTTTAGTCGTATACTGAGAATGGAATAGGTACAAGAGTCGCTACACAGCCTCAATATCAGGAAAAAGAAAAATAAATGAGAAAATGGTCAGTAATCAGGGAGTGTGGTTCTGGGATCTTTAGCTCTACTTTTTTCGCTCATGTTTCGGGCATAGGAGCAACATACATTTTAAATTCACCCTCAGAAATCTTGAAATTAGGAACTATTATCATTATTATTATTATTATTATCATTATATATATTTATTATTATTATTACTATTACACTTACAGGAAGTAAACCAGGTTATTTTTAATTACAGTTTATTTGGAATAGTTTAAATCTTTTCTCAATTTGGATGATTTGGCAGGTTGATCTCATTTTTCGCCAGGTATTGCATGTTTCATTGATATGAGGCCTGGAACAAAGGAGGGATATCATGGCTAGTCGTGTTGGTAATAAGAAAAGTGAAACCATTGGCACTCAATTCTTGCTTAGGCAGAACATATCATACACTATTACATTAATACACTTAGACACTTCAATGGTTTATTCATCTTTCAAAAGTTCTTTTAAAGGTACTTTTTTTAAAGAATGAAAGGAAAATTTATCGTGGTATTTTACCCCTGCTATGCTTTTTATTTCTCAGTGGAAACCTATACTTAAACGTGCGATCCGAATGGAGTCTCAAGCCGGAAAAATTTCACAATCGATATGGTTGGAATTCGCTGCAATTCGGGGTTTTGTTTCCAATTAACTTTGCAACCAAAATAACCCTCAAAATTATGCTTTTTACTTATACAAAATTCTTCAGCTAGTTGTACGCACGACAAATATGAGCTAATGATTGTAATGATTAATTAATAATAATATATTATTTTCAGTTACTCGTTGAGTCCACTTGGTGTATAAGGCCGCTGTCTACCAAGGAACAAATAACTAAAGGGAAAAAATGGTTCTTTACCTCACGATCGAAAAGACCAAAATGAGAGAGGAGCGGGTATTAGCAGGAATTTGATTCCAATTATACGCTGAAAATTTCAAGAAAACACGATCAATAATGTAGCACAGATGATTAAGAGAAACAACAGGCTCCTGAGGACCTCTCACTTACCATTTACCACAGATTCTAAATCAACTAGCTTCTTCTTTTCGGTAATTCCTTTTTAACTTTTAGTGGCAGAAATAATTCAATTTATTTTCATCCACGAATCATGAATGGAAAAAACAACATATTTCTCTAACTGCTGCCAGCCATGCTATGGAAAATCTCTTAAACAAACGTGAGTTGGCCTTACATATTCAACTAATAAAATTTACTAAAAGTTTTAGAGTAAATTATTGATCATACTTCACCAAGAAGAAAGTGAACACTGGAGAGGAACAGTGGAGTAGATAGAGATTAAAATTATCAGGTAGTAAACAATATTTACGGTCAATGGGTATCATATGAGTGAACTAAGATATGGACAAGATAAGTTTAAGAGAGTGAAAGTTTTAAGTAATTTGGATCGCATGAAACGGAAATTCAATTAGCATGGAGAAATTGGAGTAAATGTCAGGAGTTTTATGGAATATTAATATCGTAATAGCTGATAATAGCTGATTTTTAAAGTCCGATACGAAAGGGGTATTAAATATTCCAATTTTGACATGATCATAAATACAATGATAATAATATGTGAAAAAAAATATTGAAAACAAACAAATCAGAAATTTTAGAATATCTGGAAAGTTTCGCATCAATTATATTTTTATTCCTCCAAACAAAATATACTACTCACTATCTAAAGGATTTTCCCTAGTAAAATGTTTTAGCTGCTTTTTTTGTGCATAAATGCTTATGCAATCACAAAGAATAGTCGAAGGCTCAAAATTGCAAATATCTCTCTCTCCCTCCCTCTCTATCTCTCTCTGGCCTAGTAAATGTTCAATGTTTTATCATGGACTTTCATCCATCGAGTTCGGATTACCATCCAAGCAGTCAAGTCCATGTTGTTCATTTTATATATATAAATATATATATATATATATATATATATATATATATATATATATATATATATATATATATATATATATATAATTAAATAAATGGTCATGTTGTATGTAGTTGAGAACAAGATTTTCAAAAGCAATATACCGCCCAAGACTCCCATCTACGCGCGCTACCTCGATGATATAATTTTAAATACGAATAACATAAAAAAGTGAACGGCTTGGTTGAAACATTAAAGAACAACTAGTTTCTAAATTCGACCCACGAAACGGAAGATAAATGATCCCTTTCCCATTCCTTGATATCCTCATAAGTGCCCAGGAGTCCAAATTTGAGACCCAAGTATACGTTAATGCCACGAACTTGGGCTTCTGCTTAAACGGTACTTCTGAGTTTCCTAAACGTTACAAGAGATCAGTCATCAATGCTTTAGTTAACAGGGCAATTTTCCATTCATCCTCGTAGACGGCTGGTGATCTCGAACTTAAGAGGGTTTCCCGAGTTCTCATTATCAACCGCTACCCACAAGAATACATCAACGCCACCATTAATAAGAAACTGATCTTGGCTGATGTTCCTGGCATCGGGTCTACTCTGAAGAAGAACTAAAACTTTATAGACCTTTATTACAAGGCCAACATGAACACCGGCTATAGTGAAGACGAAAAGGCTCTCAAAGCCATTCTTCATCGTAATGTTACCACAACCGATCTTAATACGGATATAAATCTAATTATCTACTACAAGACCAATGAAACAAGTAGGTGCATCATGAAGAACAGCTGTCTCCCTCCGACGAGCGAACTCCAGGAGAATAACGTCGTGTATGAATATTCGTGGAAAGTCGAGGACTGCAAACACCGCAATTCGAATATATCAGCGTAACCTCCACAACCCTGTCAAGGTGACTGACAGCTCATTTACAAGATAGCGCGATTATAAAACACGCCCTCTTATGGCACTACCATAATCCATGAAAAACCGATTAGGACACCTCCATCATTCTGAGACTCCAAAACCGCAGAAGATTGCGGATGGCCGAAGCCGTCATTATTCAAATGAACAAACCGGCAATTGACTTGCACCTTTAGCCGGAGACTATACTCCCGACATCTCGGCGTCTCTGAGTTGACCGCTGTTAAATGAAGCACCTACTAAAAAAAATCTATTTCTTAAATTATAGAGTTAGTGATGATAATGATGATGATGATTATCATCTATTTTCAGAGGACCTAAGTAAACACAATTTTGTGAAAAATACGATGAAGTTGCCACGATATTGTCATTTTAATCCGGGTTAAAAGCACTCTATAGACAGTAAAATGTGCATTTTTCTAATTAAGGCATTGGTTTGTTTCTTAATAATGAGTGATTAAAGCAAGCCTACAGACAGACTTGTTTATCCGTCGCTCGCTGCTCCTGAATATATTCAGTAGCCTGTGTCTGGAGAGCTCTCCTCAGGAAAGCGAAACCAGAGTAGGCCTCGCAAGAGTTTCAAGGACTGTGTGCTGGCGTACACAATCCTCACCAAAATTCCTGCAAACTAACTGGTGAAAAATGCACAGGACAGAATCTACTGGCGGGCTCTGATAAAGAAGGACCATAACCACTTTGAAGAGGAGCTATGATCTTGCGTCACTGATGCCCAAGAAAGAAGGAAGGCCGCGGCAGCAGTAGCTGTAGAAACTGAACAGTTATCCTATCTCTCATGCTCACCCACAACTCACGTGTAGTTCCAAGTAGTTGTTAGCTTCAAACAACTCCCACATCGCGGGCAACCATTTCAGATGATGGGCTCAACCCGGTGAGAGGGCACCACAACTCAAAACTGTGGTGTAAACCAATGCCAGCTCTACTATGTAAAGTCTGGAGCAGTGTAAATGTGACAGCAAGGTGGGTGACACACCTTCGGGCAAGCCAGGCATCAAAAGTGGTTATTGGCCAGTCACCGTATAAGAGGAATGGAGCCCTCACTTCGTACTAATCCTTGTTTAACAATGGGTTTGTCAAAAATTATGTAAGTCCTTGATTTACAGCGTTCTGGATGATCTGGCACAGCGGTAGCGTTAAAAAATGAGAGATTAGATTGATTCAGTATATTATTCCGTATGAATTAAGATATCTCACCTCCTTCATGCTGGGTTTAAACATTCTACGGAATAATATACTATGCCGTAATCCCCACACCTCTGGAAAGAGTTTTAGCTGAAGGTATACTTAGTACTTTGCTTTTATCTCTGGGTTTCGAGTCTTTTATTTCTTTATTTTAATGTAACATTGAGAAAGTCTTCTGTATTTGAGGGTCCGCTAACTTTTATGCCAGCTTCAGTAAATAACTTGACACATCCCTCTTTGCCATCTTTGTGACATTTAGACTAAAAATTCTTATTCAAGAGTTTTTAAATGAGAGAGAGTGTTGGTTAACGGTATCTTCATTATCTATATTTTTCCCACCCGATGATTTCTGCATATTTTTAACAAAAGATATTTAAATTTCTCACTGTAATCTTCTTCTGCAAACCATCCCTTGGCTTACATGATACATCTAAACTACAACTCACGAGAATTCCTTATCTCATTAGTTATCATTGCAATGAGAATTTTTTATTGATGGGTGATTGATACATTTCGATAAATGACGGAGTCATGTAGTTAGCTAAGCTCCTAAGAAAGGTACAAGCTTCGAAGGATCATTTTACACAGACAGCAACTCTTGGCATGAAGGCTTGGACTTTATTTGAAACCACATTAGTGAATATACCTACGATAGGAAAGTAGACAGTCTTGTCTAAAATTACATTGGTCCTCACACTATTTTGCTGACATATTTTTTGTGGTTGTTTTTAACTAATTTGACGTGCCAATTTCAAATATTGCATAAATCTTTTTGCAACACATCAGGTTTTCATTCCACAGAATATTCCTATTTTTCGACTTAATGCATGTATTTGCTCGGTAAGGATAATTTCCTAAGTGTTATAGCTTCAAACCATAACTTAAAATGTCAACAGAATTTTGAAGAATAAATGCTTTATAAGATAACATCACTTATTACTAAATACATACAGGTTATTTTCATAATATTAGGTTGAGGAATAACTTCTGGCCTTTTTTTGGATCTTGTGTTGATTTAAGTTTTGTTGACGTGATTTGTGCACATATTAAGAAACAATAATAAATAATGAGAGCAAAATTTGCAAAGGTTAGGGTACGTCTCTTAACAGCGTAGACTATTAGGCTTTTGCTTAGGCTACGTCTTGAAGTTGAGTAATTAGTCATTGCGGTTTATTTTATAGTTGTGTTAATTTAATTTTTGTTCTGTACCCTCAAAATGGAAAGTCAAGTTGAAAAAAGGCGCATTTTCGACACTTGTTGTTATTCCTTTTCGATCGAGACGGGAACAATGCAAACGCAGCCAAAGCTCGTCGCGATATTTGTGCTCTGTACGGAGAAAATGCTATATCAGAAAGGACAGCTCAATGGTGGTTTTCACGTTTCAAAAACAGTCATTTCAATCTTAATGACGAAGAACGTTCTGGTCGCCCCATTAAGTTGGATGAAGATCAATTGAACGACCTTCTTCATGAAAATCCTCGTCAATCGACTAGGCGTGTGATTAAAAAAATGTAGTGAATCACCTTCATTCATTGTTGCTTTTGCTTTCAGCGAAAGCAACAAACTTTAATGCTACACGATTGCCGCAGTTTTGATTGCTTGTCACAAGGCTACTCGTGGACATAAGGACAGATTTTTCTACCGGATCATCACTGGCGACGAAAAGTGGTGTGTTTATGTCAACATAAACCATCGAAAACAATGGCTTAGCCCCAATAAAAAAAACACTTCCGCAATTAAAGCAAGGACTTCATGCACTAAAGACGAGGCTGTGTGTGTGCTGGGATTGTGAAGGCATCAATATTTATGAGCTCCTTGCAAACAACGAGATCGTCAATGCAGAACTCTACGTTCAACAAATGTATCGACTCGCCAAAGCTATTCGTGAAAAGCGACCTCATCGACGTTATGGAGTCCTTTTGCAACACGACAATGCTCGTCCTCACATTGCCAATATGACAAAAGACGCCATCCAAACGCTGAATTCTGAAATCCTTCCGCAGCGTCCATATTCGCCAGACTTGGAGCAAATCGGATTTCCATCTGTTCCAATCGCTCTTCAACAAATTGCGCGGCGTTTCGTTCAATACTGATGTGGAATTAAGAACCTGGTTAGACGAATTCTTCGTGTCAAAATCCAGAGGTTTTATTGCAGATGCTTTGAAAAACTAGTTGAACGTTGGTAAGAAGTCGTAAATAACAATGGAGAATACATTACTGATTAAATTGCATATTGTTATCAATTAAAAATGAAGATTTTTTAAAATTGTTAATGATAATGAATAAATTTTATAAAACTGCAAGAACATATTCTTGAACCCAATTTAATAAACAAAACACAAGCAATCGTACACATACCTATACATTCCTGAAAAATCTTTTCGCTTGCGAGAGTGTCTGAAGTAGTTGATGTCTACACAGTCTCTTTGAATAATGTGCAATCATGTTTGTGTTTCATCGGCCTTGATACCTCTCCTCTATAATCATGATATCTTGATGAAAACGATATCCGTGTTAATCGCACACGTTACCATGATTAGCAAGAAATTCATCAAGATGGCACTTGAGTAAATGAACCTTTATGCTCATGTTGCAGCCTAAACGATGAAAGCTATAAAGTACTGTCTTTACCAAATCCTTGTAGTTAGCAGCCTTTTAGTTTCCAACAAATCCTTTTATAACAGCCACAAATAAATCTCATGTTCCTTTTTCGATGTCAGTCATAGAACTCGAGAACTTTGGTTTTGCATTAAATTTCTGATTTGTGGCGCATCGAAAACTCTAGCGTCTATTTTATCATAACTAAAGCCAGGAAATCATGTACATATGAATTTGAAACCATTACCCTCCACATTAAGATCTTTAAGAAATTGTTTCATCAGCCCTAATTTAATATGAAGGGAGGGAAGATGATTTTCTCTACCTCAACGAGTGGTTGATGTACAAGTATAATATTCTTTCCATAACAGTAAAACTTTCTCTAACAAGCCAGAAGTTCTGATCCAATGTTTTCCCTTGGCTCAGCTGTCCCATAAACACAGAAAACAAGGATTCTTTTTATAGCCTCTTTGCTGGCTAAGTAAAACATTTACCATTTTCAGATCCACACATATGATCCATTTGTGTTCATCATATTTGAGTTAATATAATACAGATCTTATGTGTTTATGCTTCTCTTTTAAATGCACAGAGTGACCAATAGGAATCACACCGAACAAGTTTCCATTATCGAGTAACACACATTTTAGACTTTTCTTTGAACTATCTATAAAAAGTATCCATTTACTTGGATCATACTCTGAAAGACCCATCGCGTATAACAGTCCCACCAGCTCACAACACTAAATAAAATGTTCTTCAGCTCTGACAAATTTCAAGAGATCTCCCTCCCTATTCCGATAAAAGGTTACATTTGTTTTTTCCTGCAACAAATTCTTCTTTTTGAGTTTAGCAGCTAAGACTTCTTCTAACTCTTTTCAAAGGTCTCTAACTTAATTATTAAGTTCTAATTAACTGAACTTTTCACGTTCTTGGGTTGATATATGTCCAAATTCTGGATTGAGGTCAAGTTCATTGCTTACATCAGATTCACTTATATCACTTAAATCGTCCTGTGAAGGAAGTTCCTAGAATACAAGTAGTGGAATTTCACCTGAATGAAGCACTGGACGAATTGCCGAATCAAGATTTGGGTAACTCATTTAAGGGCGCGTTTTTTTTTCTATAACCATGTCTTTGTGAGACAAAGGTAGCAATCATATACATGGTTTTATGGCAACTGTCACCCGCCACACCATAGGAATGCGAAATTCTAGTTGTTTCATTCTTCCCATTGTCCATTCGCATAGATTTTCAACACATGGTTTACAAACATTGTGCGGGGCCAACGATTTATCCTGATCACCTAATTTAATCTTAAAGTAAGCCAATTATGTTTTTTTTACAAAGATACTAATGATCCTTCTTTAAGTTGATGCAGAAAAACAACTACATATATAGCAAAACGATTTAGGGGATTTCAAACATTTCCTTGGTAATGAGGATGTACAACTGAATGGTATTTCATAAAACAAATCTTAAAAAACACAAAATTAATTATAACATAACATAACATAACATAATTACACGGATGACAAAAGCCACAAGGGCCTATCAAAGGTCATCCGCCTCCGTCAAAACCCATATCTAGATGTGCATAAAGAGAAGGTTAAATAGAAAGATAAACCAGGCAATGGCTTCACCACTCCCTCTATAATTTAAGAAGACGATGTTTTTGAGTATTTCAATACTAATTTCATCTTATTTTAGTTATGACTTATGTTTTTTATCAAAGTTATTTCTAATCATTCTGTTATAATATCAAAAAACAAAATGGTGAAGTACATAAAATTTATTTTTATATATCTTCTATAACTTTACATTTTAGCAAAGTGATATTTTGAAATGGAGGAAATTTATTTTAGAGTTCCTTTTAAAATTATTATAAATAGCGAAGTTCAGAAAATTTATAAAAATTTAACCATAGCTATATTTCTTAGATTTTAAATTTTAATCTTAATAGCAAAGCCATTGACTGTTTTATCTATCTATGTATTTAAACTTCTCTTTATACACATCTAGATATATAAAACAATTGTGTATAATATAATATAAAACACAAAATTAATTATATTATACACAATTATTTTATATATCTAGATGTGCATAAGGAGAAGTTTAAATACATAGATAAACCATTTATGTCTTGCACTCCTTTATAAAGGGCTAGATAGCTCATTATAAAAATACATTTCATTAATCAACAATATCAATTTAACAAATATTCACAAGAATGACTGTAATATAGGCGTATAGATAAACCATTTATGTCTTGCACTCCTTTATAAAGGGCTAGATAGCTCATTATAAAAATACATTTCATTAATCAACGATATCAATTTAACAAATATTCACAAGAATGACTGTAATATAGGCGTATTTATCTTCCGGATATAAATTGGTAACGATGAGAATCAAATTCAATTAACAATATCACGAACGCATTTTTAATATTTGCCTCAACTTGACAAATTTTGAATTTGTTTTACAAATGCCAATCTTCAGCATAGTACTAAGCTATTAAAAAAAATACAGACCAAACAAATTAAAACAAATAAACACAAAAAAATCAAAGGCAAGAAGAAGAAGGAAGCACGCTCCTGCGTTGGGGGAAGGCGAGCCTCCCCCTGGCGCAGGATCATGAGACAAATACAGAAGAGAGTCAACTCAGAATGGGTTATTCAACAAGAAGATGGTAGGCAGACCAGGGGACATCCAAATCGTCACAAAAAGGTGTAAGTAAGCGTCGTCTTAAAAGACCATGCGTCCCAAGAGCGTACACAATTCGAAGACGACAGAAAGAGACCTTAAATCATAGCGTCATTGGAAGTAGGGACAAGGAAGAGCCGCATCGCAATGGTACGTCACTTTAAGTTCCCATCAGCCCTCTTCCATCTTTTATACCACGCAACCCAGAGGACTGACCTCACAGTTTCCATGTAGTCAGTGTGAAGAAGAGCAAAATGCTGTTCTGGTTAACCTGTCTTCGTGGACCTTTTGGCGCTCTACTCGGTGCACCCATTCCTCGCAATCCCCACATATCCACGAACCAAACAAAAGGTCATTTCGACATTCATCCGTACTGTGGCAACCTTGGTGTCGCGGATACCACGAACATGGAAGTTTAGAGACTAGAATGCCTTGAAAAAACTTAGATCAGATTTCGGTATATCTAAAGACAGCTAGAGTATCTACTCGAGCCCACTGACCTTTATACATTAGCTGTAGTTTCTGGAAGCTGACCCACACATTGGAATTATAGCCCTTCCTTAACCATGGCACACATCCACCGTGATACGAATTGTACTTCAAAAAGGTCGAACGCAATAATCCAAAAGCTTTAGAAGTTTGAGAGACTCGTGGTGGCGATAAATACTCAAAGGTGTGCCCTACATAGTGGCATGGCGCGTAGAACAAAGGCGCTACAGGCCTAAGAGCTATATCAAGGGCTCGATGGAATTTGTAGCCCAAAATAAAAAAAAGGCTTAGGGTATGAACATCTTCTATCAGTGTCATAGGTACTGGCAAGATCGGCGCAGATACAGTGAGACCTTAGCGACGGAGAACCCTTTCGTGCGTACAAGCACATAAGGCACCTTGTACGTTGCAGTGCAAGTTGCATGGCCTAAGGATCGTCAAGTCGGTACTTAATGGGCGGCGTTTGGTAAGCACCGTTTGCCAGACAGAGACCGGTATTATGGATCGAGTGCAACTTCAGCAATATACTCTTGGATGCCACACATGTGTAAATTGCCTGCATATATGTAGTGATCATGTTACTTCATTGAGGCATCGTCTAACGACGAGATGAGCCTTCATTCATCTCCTCTTGAAGCTCTGTCAGCACAGGCCCTGTAACCAGTATTTATTGGCCTTTGACCTCTAACCCCCATTATTCTGTTTTTCAATTTCCCTCGAGAGTCTGCGTTTTGTTCACACACTTCACTCCCTCTCTCTCCCATGGTCGCACCCACCTTCTATAAAACAAGAGACATTATGCTCAAGAACCCAGATCAGGCTTAGAAACCATCGAGGACACTTCTTCATCGTTGTGATCAGTTCCACTTTGATGAATGGATTCACCAAGCTCCAGCCCTTCATTTTAAAAACCTCAAATTCCGAAAGAAAGTTATATTTTCATCAAGTTGCTTATAGAAATACAAGTAGGAATTTATTTGGTAGGACATCCACGAGAAAGAACAGGCCCCTCTCGCTACATATATATATTAAAGAATGGAGGTTTGATAGAATAGTAAAGTAGTAACCATATTAATAACAGAAGTGCTGATCGTGACGAAAGAAAGAATGTCCATAGTGCGGGTAGAAGAGACAATATGGCTGCCAATATGGGCCTTTTAGGTGTCGTCGGTCGAAAACAATACAAAGGAAACAGTGCGAATGCATGACTTCAGTGACACCGCAATTTATTCCAAAATCTGCCTGTGGGTAGAACCGTGAATGGCAGGAGAAAGGCACTATTTTAGTCTTGGTAAAAGGGACCGAAATATCTTCACTTTAGCATAAATAGAGATGCGGTTTAAAGCCTCTTTAAGCAGAGTAGTGGACACTGAAGATTTGGCATACTTGCCCCACCAAATGAGATCGAGAGGTCATCTACGTACAGCGTAGAGAGATCTTCCGGAATCACAGAATTGATACCGATGTTACTCAGTGCTAAGAGCGTGACACTGAGGAGACTTCAATACGAGAAACACACTTCCTGCCATATTAGGCCGGAAATGGTTTTCCCAACCAGTAGTCGGGTTTAATGAGAAGATCCCGCAAAAATTCAGTGATAAAAATTAAAAAGAATTTCCTCTCCCCACGTGTGGATGGTCTCCATGATAGCTTATTGGCATGCAAGTATCATAAGCATTGTCCAGATTGAAAACTACTTAAGCTTAGCGAGTTCTAAGTAGAAAGTCCTAGCAGATAAGATTTTGCCTTTGTAGCAGAGTATACGAGGTAGAGTGGAACTCTAGGAAGTTACAGTCTACAGAAAATAGGTCGGTTGCAATTTTTAAGATTTATTCTAATCTAAAATTGACCAATTTCTCCATAGAGGTAAAAATGAAGTGGTTTAGAAAATTGGTCAAAAATGGACGGATATTTTTTTTAAATTTAGGAGCCCATTTGGTGTCTGCTTCCTAGGGCAAATGCTGCACTAACTAGACCACAGCCTACTACTAGGCTAGATTAAAAAACTATAACAATATATACATAACAAATAGAGGTATACAAATGAGCAAAGGTTAAGTGTGTTTCTCGTATTGAGAAGGTTAAAGCCCGCCTTCCACATAGCATCATCCGCCCAACAACAAAGGGTCAAATGAAATGGAGGAGGAGTTCGAAAAATGTATCTACGAACCAGTCCCTAGTAAAAAGGACAAGCTCTAACGACCCGTTCATCCTGGTACCGGGACAGGTAACGTGGGCGAAGATCACGCAGACTGGGAAATTACACAAGAATTTCCTGAACAGTATTTGGGACACCTCAGTCGTCACAATAAAGTGCAGGCAAGCGCAGAATCAAATGATCATGCGTCCTGTGAAGTATGTACAATTCGGAGACGAGAGAAAGCAACCTAAAGCCTTCGCACAATTGGGGGATAGGTCCATGGAAATAGACGCGGTGCAAAAGTTTCTCTTGGTCCTCTCTTATCTTTTTTAATTGCCCGTATTCCTGCCATTTGGGCAATGTGAGGAAGAGCAAAACGCTGGTATGGTCACAAAGTGCTCGTCGAATCTTTGGCGTCCTTATCGGCACGCTCATTCCTCGCAATTCCTACATGTCTAAGAACCGAGCAGGAGATAATTTCAATATCCGCCCGGCTCTAAATCTATTGTGTCACGGATATCGAAACCAGGAAATGCAGAGTTTCCAATGCCCCTAAAGCATTTGGAACGCTTTTTGAGTCGCTATAAACCACAATCTGTTTTCCGAACAAAGCACATCGCGTTATCATCCGTACAGAGCGGTGTATTGCAACCAACAAGGCCGTGAAGACAGAGGCAGTGCCTGAGAGAACCCCACTGACCTCAAACAGACTGGATGCCACGTGGAAAATGACCTCCTATTGGGTCTTGGAGCGATCTGTATATACTAAAACATTTCCAGCGTAATACGTGCTTGCTTCTCATTACTGAACGCAATACTCCCGGCGCTGTAGAAGCTTTTGACATCAGGGGCGTGGTGACAAATATACAAAGGTGTCACCTTACAAGATGGCGTCCTGTGCAAAACCAGGGGCGCCCCCGGCCCTAAGAGCTATACAGAGTTCTCGAAGAATTTACTAGCCCTAAAGCCAAAAGTCTTAGGGTATGCCTGGCGTCTCTTGGCTGCATAGGCACCGTCGAAATCAGCTGCGGATGCAGTGAGAGCTGTTGAAAACTGAGCTAGTCGCTGGGCTCGTGCGTATAGGCGAATAATGCCCTGTGCACGTCTCAAAGCGAGTGGAATCTTCCCAGCTTTTCAAGTAGGCTCTCAATAGGGACGTGCGGATGTGCGGTGTGTTTCATCGAGTCCACCTCCCGCAATACACCCTCGGCCTTTGATGCATAAAACTCGCATCCATATTCGAGCTTCAAACGAACGCATGATCGATAAAATATCAAGGCTTTAGCACTATAAATGCCTCATTTTCTGAGCGTCACGGAACGAAATATATCCATGGAGCAGATACAATTGACCATAAGGCTGAAAATATGAGCGTCCCAGGTGAGGCGTTGGTCAAACACAAAACCAAAGATATGGTTCGACTTAACCACTTCCAGGCGAACTGCATTTAGAAAGAATTATGTGTTGGATGCAGCCAGAGATAGCGGCAGAATTGCACCCCCTTAGTCTTGACCAAGAAAAACCAAAACCTGTGCGCTTCGGCAGAGTGAGAGATGCGTTACAATGCCTGTTGAAGTCGACGCACCAGAGTTGGTATCTGGGCGGGACCTAAAGAGAGAGAAAGGTAGTCCATGTAGAACGTTGCGAAACATCTTCTGGCAACACCGAAGTGATGCAGTTGATACTTAGAGAAAAGAGTGTGATACTTGATACCCTTCTTTCCCAACACCCTCTCCCCGCTCCATTAGGACGGATAGGGCTCCACCCACCCGTACTCGTAATAAACTCTCTGGCAAAAATCACATATAAAGATTGGGATGCATCCCCTCGCATTTATCGTGCTGAGAGTCTCCATGATAGCTTATCGCCACGCGGTATCGATAAACACCGTGTCGTATTGCTGTCTACGAATGAAGATTTCGACGACGTGTAGTGGAAGTTGTGGAATACGCGCTGAGCGGAAGACAGGTGGCCTTCGCTGTAAAGATAAAAAGCTAATCTAATATTTACCAATTTCTCCATCAACTGGCACACACACAAATTTCGAGAGACTGGCTAGAAATTGGCCAAGAGTGGGATCTCTCCCCCGTTTGCGGAAAGCAAGCAAAGTAGCTATTCGCCAAGTTTCTAGGAGGTTACCGTATACCCAGATCCTGTTAAATAAATCTAACAGAAAGGCCATGCCTCTCTCTCCCAGATAGCGTACGGAACAGCTTTTGGAGCAAAGCGGAACGCACCTCATCCAACGTAAACCAGTCGTTGAAGGGTTCGCCGCTTTTGGAGTAAAATTCAGGTTTGCAGCCTTCTGCGATATCACGATCCGGTAATGAATGCTGGAGGAGCAGCATCCCGGATAGAGAATGCAGAGCAAATGGTCCTGAAGGACAGGGTTACGGAAGTGATGTCAGAGATTGTAATTTTATTCTTCTGGGCAATGACAGTAAAGTCTGCGAGAACTAGCTCCGAATCGTTTTGACTCGCTTCCACACCGCTGCTAAAGGGATCCTTCCCGTTAAGAGAACACACGTCCGCTCGCCAGGAAGAGAGGTGAGTGTTCTTCGAACATACCATGACCTAGCACTAGTTCAACATAGTTCACAGATAGTGAAATCGTTTGGGCGCATCTGTTTGAGGGCTGTATCACACTCGCCTGAGCACCACGGAAGTGGTTGGCGTGAAAAACGGTAAGACATTCTAGGAAGAGAATATAGGCCCACAGCGATGATGTTGGCAGAGAAGAACTCAACAGCCTCATCCACCGATCTAAACTTGACTGAGACAGCAATCAGTCATTTTCTGAAATGAAGACCACCGCGACAACGCAAAGCACCATAGGCGTGGGCTATCAAGAGGCAGCTGTTAGAAAAATATACTTGAATGGAAAATTAACCACTACCATTGAGGTCATCAACTAGCTCCCACCCTAAATCAGTATATGCATTCGGAGAACTGAGAGATAGATTGAGACAAGTAAATGAAGCATTTCTGGGGCAGTGATGCATAAACTATCCACAATTCAGAAAGGCATATTCAGCTCGTCGATGTGGTTGGCAAGAACTTGACCACTGAAATTTATAGAGAATTCTAAACAGAGGGAGTGTTTACTATTCAGATCCCCGAGCAAGATAAAGGGCCTCTGCAACTATGCCACAGCACGCCGGAAGTCCCCCACGTTGAAGTCGGCTGATGGTGGAATGTACACACAAATAACAGTATAACTCATATCCAGGTTCAGTTGCAGAGCTACTGACTAAAGGAGGCATTCAAACTAAAGAGAAGAACGGAGACATCATGTCGGGTGTAAAGTGCGCATTCTCTTGCCTGGCACCCATCCCGTTGTGGTGATGCTATAAAACCCTTATACCCCAGAAGAATGGGCAGGGGGCACGGACCCAGTATTCTCTTCCTTCAAAGATAACTAATGAGAAACGGGAGGTTCCTCTCCTCCGCAGCTCCTACAAAATGGCCCGGAAAACGTGTCTATTCCATTAAAGCACGATGCCTTCCAGACCTAGCTTAGGTGAGATGCAAGGGCCCTCTTCGAAGAGAAGAGCCTCACGGAAATGGCCATAGGCTTTCCGGATGCAGCACACCGGGAGCTGTTGGGCGGACAAGGCTTTGATGGTGCTCTGGCTTTTGAGAACTTCTCGGGTTAGGTTGCTCTAGCTTTGCGAGTCTTTTCATCCCTCCGCCTCAAAATCTTAGGCTTGCGGCGTGGCTTAAGAGGCGAGGGTCCCTCTTTTGGACGATCCACCGTCTTCGTTCACACAGCCTAGCAATTGATGTGGGCATACAATCCGAAGCTCCTTTAGTGCTGTCCGCCTTTCTAGGAGCAGCTTTAGGAACCCCTGAAAATGGCCTCACAACCCAATTCAGGGGTGTTACATCATGTGAGTCTAACGACACGGTAAAGGTGCGCAGCCCTTTCCCCTTACGTGAAACGGTCACACTCTGGAAGAGGGGGAGTCCTGTTTTCAGCTGGGCTGGGTGTGAACCTTTTGTAGCGCGTGTGTATAACAAACAGAAGGTTGACTAATATGGCCGAAAACGATCGTGATAGTAGACTCAGAGGGGAACGGAACAGAAAGTGTCTTTTGTAACATTGAGGCTTAAGCCATCCAGCACAGTGCCATGCGCGACAGACCAAGTCCTTAGCCTGGCGATATGAGAGCCGATCCTGGGCCTAAACAGCCATATTTCCCTTTTCAAGGAGTTACGCGCACATTGTTCGAAGAAGTGGGGTGGTTATCTCAGTAATTAACACATTTGGCTACACCTAGTTTTGACTTATCGTGTGCGTCCTTGGTGCAACTTATATAGACTTCGGGTAACCCCGAATTTGCGCGTCTACAGGAGTGATTTAATTGGCCGAAGCGATGGCAGTAGTAGCAACTTCACGGCAGTGCCTTCACGCGGTACTTATAACAACCAGTACGCACCGACTCAGGAAACCTGTTTCATTCTAAGGTTATGAAGAGTGTAGGGGTGGATCTCGAGGCAACTGCCTGTTTTCTCCACCGTAAGGGGCGCGGTGATTTTCCATCCTGGCCGCCATGCTGACGGGATCAAGCGCTCCGTCCGGCCCCAGCTTAGCCTCTCTTCCTTCCTCCAGATAGCCTGATTTCTCCCCTACCTCGTCGCTTTTCATACAACCTCTCCCACAACTTTCTCTGGTTAGCCTCTAATTTCACAGGGTAGAATGCTGACCTTCTTCTCAAGCCAACCACTCTAGATCGGGGCTGAGGGGGGAGGGGACATTGTTTTTGACCCTTGAGCTCCGGTTCTGGATGGGTTTTTTTTTAACAACCTGCTTCATCCCCACCCATACCTTCCTCACATCCCTTTTCCTCTCCTCTTCAAAATCTATCTTTTTTACGCCGTGTTCAAGGTGGAGCCGCCATGCCGAAGGACTGCCAGGCCACCAGGCGGGAGGGGTGGTCCCAAATGGCGGCGCCTGGCTCTGCCGGGCCTGTAAGCACCTCTTGCAGTGCGGGCTACTGCAAGAGGTGGTGAGCGATTGCGTCCCGTAAAACAAAGAGGGTCACCATGCTCAATGATGAAAAAAAGACATTTCTCCCCTTAATTCCCCCTAAAACAACGGAGCCGCCCTCGTGCAGCTCCACAGACAAGATGGAGGTTTCCCCCCCCACCCCTGTTCTTGCGCAGTAGACCCTCCATACCTCTTTAACCGGAGAGGAGGCTTACTCCTCTCCTACGCCTACCGGTGTAGGGGACTCCCCCTCACCCCCTTCTCTGGAGGTGCTTTCGGGCACCTCACTATCTCCAGCGTCAGTCCCTCCTTTGCTTTCTAAGGGGACTGCCAAGAAAGCCAGCAGGCAGCCTATTGCCGATCGCCCCTCGTGCAAGCGGCTCGGTAAAGCAAACCCTCTTAGGGGAGAGAGGGAAGCCAGGCCCCTTCGGTCGCTTCCCTCAAAAAACCTGCTAGGCAAAAATATTAAACCTTGCCGGGCTCAAGGCCTGTGCCTCCCCACTAAAGACTTATGACGCTGCCAAGGGGACCTGCGATGTCCTGAGAGGGGATGGCCAACTGGAGGCCCCTCCTGTGATAGATATGGTCCTTGAGGAAAACCAGCCTCAGACGGTAGAGCCTTCCATGGGGGGGAATCCGGGCTCGGCGCCAAGCACCGAACCCGAATCCGCCCCTATGCAAGGTCCTCAGGCAGTACAAGGAGGGGAGGGATCTCCTCCGGATGATGCCCCTGCGACCACCAGGACCTTCTCCGTTTTGGAGAAGGACCTGGCTGAGGCCGGTCCATCTGGCCTGGGGGCTTCAACCGGCGGGGGTGAAAAGCGGGTTCATTCCCCGCCCTCCTCTCCAAAAAGGAAAAGGACGAAAAAGACTAAAAAGACTAAGAAGACTCGGGGCACCTCTCCATCCGTGGGGGCTATGGGGACGGATGGGTCTGCTGACACTTTGGCAAGTGACCAAGCCAAGATCGGCACATCCGGCCCCCCTGCCCCCCTCGGATACGGAGCTCCTGACGATGACAAAGACCAAAAGTGCACAGGGTGGAGCCTCGATGACATCGGGGGCCCCTGATTCAGAGGCTACCTGGCGTTTTCAAGCCCGCTGGCTTCAAACGCTTCCTCGTTATTCGCTCCACTGATGGCACCATGTTTTCCAAGGGCAACATGATCCATCAGAGGAGAACATTAGCTAGTGCAATTGGTAGAGAGCCGAAGGTAACCCGTTTCTTGGACGGGAGCCTTCTGGCGAATGCGGCGAATCCTGCCGAGGCGGCCAAGATAAGTGCTCTTCGGACACTTCATGGCACCCTGGTAAGTGTGACGCCGCTCTCTACCATGAACTTTGTGAAAGAATTGTTTAGGCAAGGGAACTCCTTTCCTACTGCATTTAGGACATCACCCTAGAGCTGGCCGACCATGGGGCAGTCAAGGTCGAACGTGTGATGAGAAAACAGGGAGGGGCCTCGAGACCCACCCCTACACTCTTCGTCACGTTCGACTGTGACAAGCTCCCTGAGTCGGTGCGTGCCGGTTCGTACCGCTCCTGCGTGAAGGCATTCGTGCCACTGCCGTGGTGGTGCTATTACTGTCACCGCTTCGGTCATACGAATCGCTCATGTAGACGTGCAAAGTAGGGGTCACCCGAAGTCTGTGTAAATTGCTCCAAGGTCACATACGATAAGTCCAAATCGTGTGTGGCCATTTTGTCAATTGCGGAGAGCCACACCCTGCTTCTTTGAAGCAATGTGGTGCATTTCTCCTTGAGAAAGAAATCCTGGCCGTTCAGGCCCAGGATCGACTCTCATTCCGCGAGGCAAAGGACTTGGTCCTGGCGCACCCGGCTCTGCCTTGGGACGTAATATGCCTTAATATTTAGAAAGGCACCCTCTGCTCCTGGCCCATCCAGGCCAACGAGCAGGGTTGTTTCCGCGCCAATTCGGAGCCCTTCTGCGGGCTCTACTCAACCCGGGCGCTCCCCTGGTAAAGCTGGCGGCAAAAAGGGTTCATACCCTGCCCCGGCTAAAACCAAGGCTCACCCCTCTTCCCCCAGCATGACCGTTTCCTGTAAGGCGAAACGGCCACGCGCCTCCACCGAGTCTTTAGACTCACAAGGGGTAAACCCCCTGAAGATGGTCGCTAGGCCATCTTCCGGGGTTCCTAAAGCTGTTCCATGAAAGGAAGAGAGCAACAAAGGAGCTTTGGCCCCTTCGCCCACGCTCTGAGGTGAAGCGAGTGGCTCGAAGACGGTGGTTCTTTGAAAAGAGAGCCCCATGCCTCCGAAGCCGCTATTTTTCTTGCAGTAGACCATGCTAGGCGCGTGCCCCCTGCCTTCCCTCCCGGGGTATAAGGGTCTTGAGACCCCGCCACCGCGGGATGGCTGGGCTGGGCGATGCGCGGTTTACACCCGGCATGATGTCTCCGTTCTTCCTTTCTCTTTAGATACCTCCTTTCAGGCAGTGGCTGTGCAGCTGCACCTGGACAGGAGGTAGGCTATCATTTCTGCGTACATTCCACCGTCAGCTGACTTCGACGCGGGGGACTTCCGCCGCGTCTTGGCACGGTTGCCGAGGCCCTATCTCTTGCTTGGAGATCTGAACGGCAGGCATCCACTCTGGGGAGATTACTCCATGAATCCCAGGGGACAAGTCCTTGCCGATCTGATCGAAGAGCTTGAGATGGGTGTCCTAAACGTGGATGAGTTTATGCATCACTGTCCGAGAACTGCTTCATTTTCTTGCCTTGACCTATCTTTGTTGCTCTTCGGATGCACACCCTGATTTTGATTGGGGGGTTGTCGATGACCTTCATGGTAGTGATCACTTTCCCATTTAAATATCATTTTCAGGGCAACTGCCGACTGAGAGACCACCTCGGTGGTGCTTGGCACGGGCGCAGGGGCCTGCATTTCAGGAAATGACTTAATTCTCTATCTCAGTCGAGGAGTTTAGGTCGGTAGATGAGGCCGTTGAGTTCTTCTCCGGCAACCTCATCGCCGTGGGCCTGACTACTATTCCTAGGACGTCTGGCCGTTTTGCACGCCGACCACTCCCATGGTGGTCGGCCGAGTGTAAGACGGCCCTCAAACAGAAGCGTTATGCCTACATGCGCTTTAAGCGCCGCCCGAATGATTTCACTGTGGCTGAATTTCGTCGGGCTAGGGCTAGGTTGCAGTATATTTCAAAGCACGCCCGCCGCTCTTCTTGGCGGGCATACATGTCCTCACTTAACGGGAAAACCCCTTTAGCTGAGGTGTGGAAGCGAGTCAAAAGGATTCGGGGCAAGTTCTCGCAGGACCCTTCTCCCGTTCTCCAGGAGAATGGGACCGCAATCTTGGACCCCATGTCCGTGGCAGAATCCTTAGCGACCCCTTTTTCCGCATTCTCTAGCTGGGATGCTGCTCCGCCATCATTCAATGCACGTCGTGATGTCGCGGAGAACCTTTCAACGACAAGTTTACTGTGAGTGAGTTGCGTTCCGCTCTCGCTTCGTGCGCGGACACCGCCCATGGTCCGGACGATGTCCCGTACGCCATGCTTCGACACCTGGGTGAGCGAGGCATGGCCTTTCTGTTAGATTTGTTCAACAGGATCTGGGTGTAAGGTCTTCTCCCAGACTCCTGGCGAATCGGTACTGTGCTCGCATTTCGCAAGCTGGGGAGAGATCACTCTACTCTGACCGGTTTCCGCCCAATCTCTCTGAACTTTTGCGTGTGCAAGTTAATGGAGAAATTGTTAAATGTTAGATTAGCCTATTTCCTGGACAGCGGAGGCCATCTGTCTTCTGCACAGTACGGCTTCCGTAAGTTCCACTCCACTTCGAATGCTCTGCTCCGACTGCAAAATGCCGTCTGAGAGGCTTTCCTTCGTAGACAGAACTACGCACGGTGTTTTTTGATCTGGAGAAGGCCTATTATACCGCATGGCGATACGGTATCATGGAGACTCTCCACACGATGGTGGCGAGGGGACGCCTCCCAATGTTTATATTTGAATTTTTGCGAGATCGTCGATTCCGCGGACGGGTATGGGGAGCCCTCTTCGGCCCAAAGGAGCAGGAAGAGGGTGTCCCGCAGGGAAGTGTCCTCAGTGTCACACTCTTTGCCCTGAACATCAACGGCATCACCTCGGTGCTGCCGAAAGATGTTCTCGCTACGCTCTATGTGGACGACCTTTCGATCTCTTTTGGCGCGGCCCAGATTCCAATTGTGGAGCGTCGACACCTACAGGCATTGAACCGAGTATCTCGCTATGCCGAAGCGCACAGGTTTCGGTTTTCTTTGGCCAAGACTAAGGTGGTGCACTTCTGCCGCCATCCATGGCTTCACCCCGACCCAGATTTGTTTCTTAATGGGGTGCGCCTGGATGTGGTTGAGTCGCACCGTTCCCTTGGTCTAGTATTTGACCGACCCCTCACCTGGTAGGCTCATATTCGCAGCCTTAGGCTCTCTTGTACCCGTGCCATGGACATTCTCCGTTCCGTGACGTTCAGCGCTTGGGGCGCTGATAGGGCTACTGTCTTAATTCTTTATCGATCCTTTGTTCGCTCAAAGCTCGACTACGGATGCGAGTTTTATGCATCCGCGGCCAACCGTTTATTGCGGAAAGTCGGTTCGATCCACCACACCGGCCTTCGCCTTGCGACCGATGCCTTCCGCACTTCCCCCATTGAGAGCCTGTTGGTCGATGCTAGGGAGATGCCACTCGCTCTGCGCCGCGTGCAGTGCATCACTCTCCTGTACGCGCGAGCCCGGCGCCTCCTTCAGTCGCCAACAGCTCTTACTGCATCCGCAGCTGATCTCGATGGTGCCTATGCCGTCAAGAGACGACAGTCATACCCTAAGCCCTTTGGGTTTAGGGCCAGGAAACTCCTTCGAGAGGTAGATATAGCTCTCAGGCCGTTGGCACCCCTGGTTCTCCCCAGGACGCCACCCTGGAGGGTACTACATTTGGCTATTTGTCACCACACCTCTGCTCCCAAAGCTTGTACTGCGCCAGGAGTATTGCGTTTGACCTTATTGAAGCACACATCGTGTCACGCTGGTACCGTGCCAGTGTATACGGATGGCTCCAAGTCCCAAGAGGGGGTCGGCTTCCACGCCGTATCCCCTCTGTTTGAAGTCAGCGGGGCTCTACCAGGCGCTGCGTCTGTCTTCACGGCCGAGCTGGGGGCAGTACACCACTCGGTACGGGAGATTACGCGACGTGCCCGGTTCGGAGACCAGATTGTGATCTATAGCGACTTAAAAAGCGCCCTGAGTGCTCTTAGGGGCATTGGAATCTCCGCATCCCCTGGTTCGCGAAATCCGTGACGCCACGGTTTTGGCGAGCCAGGCAGATGTCGAGATTATCTTCTGCTGGGCTCCTGGACATGTAGGAATTGCGGGGAATGAGCGCGCCGATGAGGGCTCCAAAGAGTCCGCGAGGACTCTGCGACCGGACCAGCGTTTCGCTTTTCCTCATACTGACTACATGGCAGGAATACGGGCAGCTCTTCGGACTGCTTGGCAAATTATATGGGAGGCGGTCGAGGGGAACCTAAAGTTGCGTGCTATTGCGCCACGACTGTTCCCATGAACCTATCCCCCAATGCCACGGCGGCTTCAGGTTGCTTTCTGTCGTCTCCGAATCGGGCACACTCGTGTGACGCATCGCTATTTGATTTTGCGCTCGCCTGCGCCCTATTGCAACGACTGCGTCATCCCCCAGACTGTTCGGCACATTCTTGTCGAATGTCCCAGTCTGGGTGATCTCCGCGCACGACACCTGTCCCGGTACCGCGATGGGCGGGGTCACTACCGCCTGTCCCTTGTAGTCGGGACAAGTGCGTGTACTTTGACTGGTGGACTTATTGACTTTTTGGGGGAGGCCGGCCTTCTCCCTTTGATTTAACCCGGTCTAATTGTTGTTGTTGTTTTTGTTATTGTTTTGGTTATTGCTTTGTTATTGTTACTGTTATTTCTTTTTTATTGTTTCCTGTTCAATTTTTTAAAGTAGCCTAGAACTAGGCTGTTTGTTAACGGCAACTTATGCCTAAGTCGGCAGTCGCCAGATAGCCCCTTAATTAAACAAAAAAAAAAATGCCTGTTTTCTCATCACAAGCCTGACCTTGAGTGCTTCTTGGTTGGCAATCTCTAATATGATATCTTCTATAGAGTAGCTTACAAGGTTCCTCTCATTATCTACTCCTTTTACGAAGTTCTTAGGAATGTTTGGCATTACGCTCATCAGCGTGCCATCAGGTGTGCGAAGAGTACTAATCCTGGACACCTCGGAGGTATTCAACGCATTCGCCAAATGGCTTATATCATAGAAACGGGTCTCCTTCGGCTTTCTACCAATCAGACTAGCTAGTGCTCTTCGCTGTTTGAACATGTTAACCTTGGCCAACATACCGTAAAAAATGGAAAGAATAATTAGGAATCATTTGTTAGCGTCAGAGCCCAGATAATGGGAGATAACTGGTGATTAGCGGAATTGTCACGCGAATATCCTCCAGCATTCTTTTGATATTATAGATAAATAATAAAAACTTTATTTGGAAACACTGTACAACAATGGAAAATAACGGAAATGAGAATAATCTTTTTTTAGTGCTATTTTTTACGTAAATTATGAATATGACAGTTTCTCGTGAATTACCATCTCTTACGTGAAATATACAGATGGTTCTGTAGGGATTGGATGCAAAAAGATTGGGCAGAAAACTGATAACTCTAAAAGTTATAAATGGATATTTTTATAATTTTAATGGGGTGTTCCTAAAGTATTTATAAACTTAACTTATGAAATTTATCAAATTATAATTAATATTCTATTAGTTATGAGTCCAAATCCGTCGTAACTCTTACGTAACTCTTAATAATTTTGTAACTTACTAAAAATGCTTCCTACTTCTACTTTTTGATTTAATAATTGTTGCTGTTACTATTGTGATTATTTTTCACATACTAAAGTGTTCTTTCTCTCCAGGAAACAGAGCTAAACTGCTTAGAGAATGCAAAAAATTCCCCATACAATTTATCGTATGTATGTGGATCAGTTACATTAAGACAATACAAGATACAATTGAATAAACATGCGAAGAAACTTTAGGAGGTGTATTTTGGATCTAAATTGTGTGACTATGACAAACGCTGGGCTCCTCTCATATGTTATGTCATTTGTACAAGTTCTCTTTCTGCATGGATGAATGTCAAAGGGCCTGTCTATGGTTGGCATACTAATGGTCTGAAGTGAGCCAAAGTACCACTCATTGAATTGTTACTTCTGTTTAACAGATATTAAAGATGGGTATTCATTGTGTTTTCTTTCCTGGTCTTCAATATATTTTAAAAAGATGTATCAATTATCCATTTTTAGTCTGATTTTATTTTATGTTACTGCACGTCACAACTGAAAAGGCAAGAAATCTATCGTGTATCCAGATCTTCAATCTGATATTCGCCCAGTTTGACATTCAAGAGTTATCCCTGTGCCAGAGCCACCCTGATCTACCAGGCGATGGCACGAGTAACTCAAACGATTCATAATCTCAAGATACACCATATGTGGCACAGCTTGAATCTGATAAGAAACCACACCGCATCACCCAACCCGAACTCACTGATCTAGTTCGTGATGATAAACATGCTAGAATTACAGTATTTATGGAGTGTTGTGCAGATCTACAGCAATTATTCACTTTTGAAAACAACCTGAATTATTGTAATGATATCCTAGTCATATTCAATACTTTTCAGTAACCTATGAAGCAAACAAGTGGAGGTTATTCGTAGATGCTTCCTTTTAGAGAATAAAAGTGTTTCTATTGCACATTGGGATCACTATTCTATCAGTTTCAGTTGCTTACTCATTCATTTTAACAGAACCATATAAAAATCTTGCTTTTATTCTAGACAGCATATGGTACAAGGAGCATGGATGACTAATTTTGCGGACTTGAAAGTAGTACCCCTACTTAACGGGCTACAAACATGATACACGAAGTTTATGTGCTTCCTTTGCAAGTTGGACCGTAGGGCCAGATCATAAGATTATGTACTCTCAGAATGGTCATCTCTGGAAACTATGACTCCTGTATGCCATAATGTAATTCATGTGCCACTAGTTAAGAAGGAGAAAATCATTTTGCCACCACTGCATATAAAACTAGACCTAATGAAGCAATTTAACAAAGCGCTGCGACATAACAAGCCATGTTTCCAGGACCTCAAAGCGGTTTCCCTAAAATTAATAATGGCAAAATTATAGAAGGCATATTTGTAGGCCCTCATTTTCGTCAACTTATAGCTGATGATGAATTCGAGGCTACAATGGATAAAACTGAGCTAGCCGCCTGTCATACTTTCAAAGATGTATGCAAAGGACTTCTGGGAAAGCACCACGGGGACCAGCGAGAGCCTATAGTGGAGAGCCTAATCAAGTGCTACCAAGATCTCGGATGTAATATGTCACTGAAGATACACTTTCTTAATTTTCATCTGTCATTCCTCTCAGAGAATACAGGAGATGTGAGTGGTAAACATGAAAAGAGGTTCCATTAAAATATAGCCTGAATGGAATACAGGTTTTAGGGAAAATGGAGCGCTACTATGCTCGCTGGTGTCTGCTGGAACACACCTGAGAGATTTACAAACAAAGAAGTAAATTCTAATGCTAACAAACATCTTGATGCAATATATATTCATGTATTAATTACAATGGACTAATTTAATCTGAAATTTAGAGCGAAATACATTTATGGTATTATGAAAGTTGCTATCAATTCATAATTATTAAATCGGAAATTTACAAGGAATTGTTACGTGATGGGTAATTTTTGTTATCAAACTCGAATTAAGCCCACTTAATATCATATAAAAATGTAAATGAGATCTATGTTTTTTTCTTGACACTGAAATTTGTTGTATAGTGTTATTAAAATAAGATCGATTGGTTCAATTCGATCTAAAAAAGCATTTATTTTAAATAATTATGCATCGTCCTCAGGTCTTATGAAATATAGTACAAACCTAAATAATGAAATACCACTGAGAACATAAGTGTAAATATTCCAAAAAAATATGATGCAATAGTTACAGCCTTTGATGTAACGAATGCAATAAATAGTTAACCTTGAGTGAAGCGCAATATCTACAAATAGTAACAATGAGATTAAAGTTCCTGGCAAGGATATATTTCCTAAACACTATTAGAAAGGCCTTTAATTGTATATTTTACATATTCTATTGATATTTTTTATATATATTTATATATCAACTTTATCATACAGAATATTGTATAAAATAATTTTTTTATAATATAACTAACAATTGAAAAAAAATTATATTCTATATATGACCAAATTTGATTTGAAGAGTACTTGAAATAAATTTTCTTTCATAATTAGTAGGAAATCTTTATTCCAAGAATATTCTTTGGCTAAGTAATCGTAAGCAGAAAGTAGTTTCAAACGGTAAATTTTCGGAGTAGAAAAATGTAACTAGTGGCGTGCCCCAGGAGTCTGGGTTGGGCCCATTTTTGTTCATTATTTATGTAAACGATATGGACAGCAGTGTACTTTTTATATTATCTAAATTTATGGATGACACAAAAATTGGAGGTAAGATTTGAAATGAGAACGATAGCAAATTAATTCAGCGGGATCTAGATAAATTCTTCGAACGGTCTAATAAATGGAACATTAAATTCAATTTTTATAAGAGAAGATTTTAGCACTTAGGTTGAAATGGCCTAGGTTTTAAAGAGAAAATGGGGGGTAAAGATCTTATTTATCTCCGTGGGCGAAGAAAAAGATTAAGGGGTGCTGGTTTCTAAGGATCTTTTAACCTTAAAAAACAGTGTGACGAAGCGTGTAAGAAGGCGAGCCGAATGCTTGGATTTATTGCGAGAATTTTCCACTAAAAACACCCAAATATAATCATACCTCTATATAAAAGTTTAGTAAGGCAATACAATTGTGGTCAACTTATACAGATGTAAACAACACTAAAATGGAAAGAATTCTCCAACGAGCAATTAAACTAATTCCCTCAATTATAAATAGTCGTAAAACTATAGATTAAATATATTAAAACTACCGACTCTTGAAACTAGGCGACTATATGAGGTGATCTTTTCGAAGTATTTAAAATTTTAAATAAAATTGAAAAGAAAAGTTATGAAAAAAATTTGAGTACAACAATGATATAAAACGTAACAACGGTTTTAAACTTAAAGGACAGAGATTTCAAACTAACATAGCTAAAAATTTAATACCTTTAAAACAATCGATAAATGGAACGCACTCCCCTCGGAAGTAATAAATGCTAGTAGTTTAAATAGTTTTTAAAACAAAATTCACAGTTATTTTACGAATAAGGATATTGTTTAAATACGAATCCCTGTTGTGGATTAAATGTCGCATGATTGAGCATCGTGGCGACAATATCCGAAGGAGGACTACTAGCATATTAGTATAGAATGAGACTGGCCTTTGATTGGACTAAGTAGTCCTTGCTGGCTCCCTGACACTATGTAACTTTTGAAAAGCTTTCATATTTAGACTCCTTAGTTGCATATGCAAGATGCGTTCTTACAATTTTGATTAAGAAATTGAAAAAATCTAGATGATTATAAATTAGAGTAAATTGTATATCATTCTGTGATAAAGTGTTATATTGTAAATAAAATATACCAAAAAATTAATTTGTTAAATGTAACACAATCAGGCGCAATATGCCTGAAAGAGCAACAATACTTCAGGCAGCTCTCGTAATGAATCATTGAAGAATAGATGATGAGGTCAAAGGATGGAACCACTGAGGAATTTAGCTTCGCCCATCAGTGGAGGGATATGGCACAATAATCAAATGATGTATTTATGAGATCCGTTAAGGTCGACGGGAGGTTAAAATAAAACTAGGAGTATTACGAAATTTACATTGGCAGGACGTAAGGAAGTAAAAATCCTATTTGCCGTTATACTTGCAAAGTATCATTATTAGCCTCTCAATGCTAATTTTGTTTCCACCTGGCTAAAATTATCTGACCTTGTTAGTAGAAATCAGGAACCGTAGGGAAGGGGGAAAATACTTTCCGACCTTGCTTATACTTAACAGCTGTCCGTCGTGGTAGACGATAACGTCTACCTACTGGGTGCGCAGGTGACTGACAGGTCCAATGAGCGAACCGCATACATGTCAACAGGTGATGCAAAGTTGTAGCTCAGCCAGATACAGAGGCCGGTGCCGACGGGCTCGACGTTCCTCAGCATCCAGGTTAAAGTTTCGTCGATGCGTGGCCAGACCCGCGGCACAAGCAGCCCCAGGCCGTTTTGTCTCCCGGCAGCCGTTCGAAGTCACGCGTGTTCAGATTACACTTCCTTATGACTCCTTCTCTGGCCGCACGGAAAACTCTGACCCACCGTGACTTTTCCAAAATATATGCGCTGTGGAAGCCTGTTCTCGAGCATTCTTCTCATGTTTTTGGCCCAGCGCACTTGTCTGCCTTCAAAGATTATTTCAAGTAGCTCGATTCTTGCTCTTCTCTGAATTTTCACATGCTGCATGCGCTGCCACCATTTGATCCCCAAGATGCGCTGCAGACACCTAATGGGGAATCTTTCAAGGCTCTTAAGATGGCTGCGGTAAGCAAAGCAAAACAATATTCAGATGAGTACAGTAAAATCAGGAGACATACGGCTTTGAACACCACCACCTTTGTAACCACGCGTATCCTTCTGTTCTGAAATACTCTTCACGTTAGCCTCCCAAAAGCTGCCGAGGCGAGGCAAATTCTCCGCTCCACATCGTCAGTGCTATTCCCATCAACATTTAGTACTGATCAAAGATATGTGAGGTTGTTAACATTCTTCAGTGTTCTGCCGTTCACGAAGAAGGTACCTAGGTTTTCATCAATCGTGACCAATGAGACCGTCTTAGTCTTATTGATTCTTATAGTCAAACCTGGCCGCGTGTATGCTCTCTCAAGTGGATTGATATTTCTGTTGAGAGCGGCGGCAGTACAGCCAACAATCCTGGCATCGTCGTCATATTGCAGCTGAACGAAACTGTCTTACGAGGTTTTCGGGGCCGCACGCAATCTACTCAGATTGATCAAGCTACCCTCCAAGTGATAGTTCATCAGTACTCGATAATTCGTTTCACGTTGACTTTGACACCACTAAATACAGCAGCCATGGATAGGTTAAAGATTATAGGTGCAATGACACACCCCTGCCTTACTCCGGTACAAAATTATAAGCGGTTAGACCTGGGTTCTTCACTGATCAACCGAGCCATTGCTTCTTCATGCAGGTCTTTAACCATCGCAAGGAGCCTTGGGTGGCCATCTAAACTTTCGCTACACCTCCCAGAGTAAGGGACGATTCACTGTGTCAAATGCCTTAGTTAAATCCACAAAGACCATGGAGAGTGCACGATGCTACTCTATCCACTTTTCCTTAAGCTGGCGGACCACAAAGACCATGTCCGAATGTGTTCCGGTTCTTTCTGAAACCGCACTGGCCGTCCGGAAGCACATGCCCGGCTTTGCTGTTGAACAGTCTTATAAGAATTATTTTTGCTATGAGCTAGCCACCCGCTGAAAGGAAAGAGATGACACCACCCTTATTACACACGGATCAATCCTCTTTATTCTCATAGCTGCTGATGGTGTCTGCATCTTTGCATTGCTTCAGAACGTGCCCGTAGGACCATGCAAGATCGACAAATGAGCACATGCAACGTACCACCGCTTCATCCCAACACCTAAGCAGATCACTAGGTACTCCATCTGCTCCTGCAGCCCTTCCGTGTTTCAGACTGCTGATGGCAACCCTTACTTCTCCTCGGAAGACGGCAGATTTAGCTCCCGCAGAACGGGGCAAATCAGGCAAGTCCACCAGCAGCTGCCTGTCGATGTGAGTTGCCTGTTAAGGAGATTACCGTAGTGTTCTGCGCAACTTTTATTGACCCATTAGTCGAATCATAAGCATCGAGTCCTTAGTCCAGATAAAAAGAATAAAATCAATTTTATTATTACTGTAATTTTTATATTCCGTTTCTTCCCTTTTAATATTTAGTACATCCTAAAATTATCGTCTCTTTGAATTTGTGATCTGCTATTTACGATTTGGGTTGATACTGTTCGTATCATTTACCTTCCCCAAACGGTTTGATAGAGGTATAAGCAATCCACGTATGTTTTCCTATCTATTTGTGCACAAGACTTTAAAAAAAAATATAATTGACAGATTTTCGCGTAATTTTGTGGAGGGATTTGACATAAGCTCAGAAATATTTGGTTAGATTTTTATCAGATCCGGATCATGAACGAGATTATAGATCACTTATACACCTGCTTTAACATCGCAAGATAGGGCATTTTCCAATATTTGTCGCGTTCGTGTCGAGTTTAATTATTTGTGAAAATCGCATTAAATATTGGAACATCATTTAAATACTTAAACTATATAAATATTCTATAGTTGTTTCAATAATTAATATTAAACAGAACAGGAAATAAATTAAGTTTCAAATTACTCTTTTGATATTGTATTAGGGAGGTGTGAAGAAATTATACCACTGGATCAAGGCAAAAGGTTTATTGGGCCGAAACTAGAATCGATAGGTAGTATATCGTCCTAAATCATACGAATATCGAGTCCCCACCGGCATTAATCTAGAGACACAAATTTAAGATCATTAACAATATCTTTTAGGGGTACATTTAAATAGTGCATCGTTAATTAACAATGATTTAATGAGCTTCCTTTTATTAAAATGATTACAATTGTAAATTATTCTAGTACGAGGGGAATCTATAAAATTTCTAGCGTATTGAAATGATTAAAAGGACTTGATGCCATATTCGCTCTCTTAGAATTAAGTGTTTTATTTTTTTGTTCAGATTAATTTTATGCCCTGATATTTTGGTTTACTTTCTACATAAATTTACATAATCTTAAGTCAAAAGTGTTTATATATATTTTGGTGATATAACCCGGTGTACACAGTTAGACACATACTGGTCTACTGGGTGACCGAAATTAGGGCTCCACCTAAGGATGGTTCTAAGAATGCTTTAAATACACAGTTGCTAGGCCAAGGAATATTCAAACACGGCTACAAAAATATACTTTAATAGGACTAAAGATTACATATACATAGATAGCAAGTTAAATGGCAATGAAATTAAATATTGACGGTTCAATGCTAGGATGACTAACACTATTAATTAAGTTCGAACCGAGGGATAATTTATTAAGTAGTGATTTTAAAATTATGCAGGCTCTAAGCAAAGGGGATCCTTAAAGTTCCATCTGGTAAAGGTAGGAGGAGCAGGACGAAGTGGGGGTTAAATCCTTTTTACCTTGATGTGCGGGTATTATGACCAGGTAAGAAAGTTTGACCTTAAAACTTTGGCTCTCTCACGGGACGCTTATTTAAATTTCGGGAAACTAAAGTTGGGGGCCTTTTATCCTTAACAGGCAAACTGAGGGTGCTTCGGTGATGGCTTTTCCGATCCTTAAAATTCCCTCGACGTAGTTAGAAGTGTTAAAGCGTGCCTAACTCTCTCCACGAACAACACTAAGTGACGACTAGCTCTTTGTTGGCTCTTCGAAAATCACTCAGTTCTTCTCTGGACGAGAATATACTCGATTCCCTATCGACTATCGAAACGTTACGGCTAACGTACTGGACAGTGGCTTCAAACACAATCTGCATGTGAACTGCGAAGTCTCGAATATATACTCCGAAGTTATCTAGACGGGGAGAGAGATTCATCGCCAACAGACTTACTTAATTTGAGTTTATAGTGCAGATGAATTTAGAGCGGTCAACGGCAAGCTGGGGAAGTCGGTGGCGGAGAGGAGGGAATTCCTTCTCTCCCTCCTTATTCATCCATATATATATATATATATATATATATATATATATATATATATATATATATATATATATATATATATATATATATATATATATATATATATATATATATATATCGAGTATATATATCAAAATTTTCCTTGTGTCGTACACTAAATTGAAAAATTTGTATAAAGCGAATATCGTCAGGTTATTTGGGGTTATGTAGCATAGACATTTTCGTGCTTGATTAGTCTGAAGGGTAGATTTAGTGACAAGATGGCTGTTTACCTTCATTTTTGCCCAACTGGTTGGTTGTATACTTTTTTATCTCACCATATTTCTTTCTGAGATTATATACACGTGAATATCTCGCTAAACCTGTGCTTATGAATACATTTTTGTGAATTATTCGTTGATGCATAGGGATATTCAAGCGTCTGTTCTTTTCATGTTGATAAATGGAGTATTCATTCATTTGTTTATTTTCATCATTGCATGGATTTACTTATAAAATTATGTTGTCATGACTAGTTGGTACATAGGCACATACATGAATCTTTGTTCATGTACATTTAGCAATCGTTAATGTATGTACTAGTCCTCCTACATATGTGCCGTTTTTGTATGATTTTTATACTAATTTAGCATTACGGACTATTTGAAATGCGTGGAATTAAACGTTGATGTTCGATTTCTAATTTAACGGGTATTACATGAAGACATTAGTATGTTGGCGAGGACTATGTTGACGGAAATGTTGCTTATTTCGCTCATCGGGGGAATGGGACGGCCTTTGTCCTATCACGCGAGCATGCAGCTGATAATAATTTATCTATATTACAGTCAGTTCCTCTCTGTGATGACACAATTATAATTGTACGAGTATATAGCTACATATATAAACGAGGTCACATTTTTATGTATTTTCCCACTACGTTGGTCGCCCGCATGTGTATAAGCGTTTGTCTTTTTTTGACATTAATTTCGCTTCGTATTTTAATTTTCGGTGTATCCAGCAATTCTTTTTGCGTTAGTGATATATTAATGATCTATCGTTATGTTTATGGGACACTATTGATCGAATGGCTCACCCATAGCGATTATTTGAATGAATATTTTGGTATTTTAGCTCAGCAATTTATATATCGGTATGAATTTGTAGCTCTGTGTGTATTTACTATTTTCCCTTTTTACTATTCTAAAAGATTATGGACGTTGGCAAATATTTTTTCATGTATCTATAGAGCCTTCTGATATGAAGCAAGATAAGTGGTGGTATATTTGGGCGAACTATTATTAGTTAGGGGTATTTGTATCAGAAGAACAAGCTTGATCTCCCAGGTTAGAATACTAGTTCTTCACTTTGCCATTATTCTCCTGAAATGCTTTTTGCGGTCAACTAAAGTTCTTTTCTCCTTCCTCGAACCAAAAAGAAATAATAAACAAATTAATTATTTTCTATAAGCTTTATTCCGTGATGTTGGCAAAAAATAATGCTTTTATGTATTCGGGGAGTTTTAGCTTCGAATATAAGTTTATATATGCGCGATGTTATTACCAAAAAGTCATGAACGCGTGAGCCATATGGAACAGAAATTTGCAAAAAATAATAGATTTACAAATATTTCAATATTGACCTCAAATACAGTATAGCCCGCTCAGTAGGAGTGAAAGGCAAGATAGTTTGTTATAGCATAGAAATTAAATCGTTCATTAGGAAATTAAGCACTAATAGCATTGAAATATTCTAAAATGTTCGTGATTAACGCTCACGTAATCCACATGAACAAGCACAGCCTCCTGTACCTTCTTTGTCTGGTTTGAATGTGATGAAAACATTGTCCTATCTTTCACCTCTACCAGAAGGTTTTAAAACAATAAGCAGGGCAGGAAGATCTCTTCAATCTTAGTAGATATATCTGCGTATGTTTCGGGCGTAGGCAAAATGATCGACCTCCCTTATTTTCTATGAGGTAGAAATTCAGTTAAATACGAATTTACTCGAAGAACAGTGGCAGCTACTGGCTACGAAGTACCTTATTGAAACGATACGGCAATGTCCTTACGTTCTTTTCCACAGCTAGCAACAAAAGGATGCCTACGGCGTAATTTTTTGTGAAATTTCAAATAATGGCAACACAAAACAAGCATTACAGGTCAATGAGAACATCGTTACGTCTTCGCACTTTACCATACTAACTCCGCAAAAAAGAATATGATGTAATTCTTTTAAGGTATTTCAAGTACAAGGCTAGAGAATCTATAATACGTTTTAAAAGTGGGTAAATGTCTGATAATTGAGTTTTTCTTATTTATCTATCTGCCTCACCACTCTCTCTCTCTCTCTCTCTCTCTCTCTCTCTCTCTCTCTCTCTCTCTCTCTCTCTCTCTACTATTCATATTATTAGTTGGTCTATGATTGCTGTAGTTTTCACTAGTTACTTCTGTTTAGATTTCTCTATTATTAAGTATTATTTATTTATAACTGCATTTCCTTTCACATCGGTCATTTCTAATAAGAGCGGTTGAGGCAAATGTCTAGATTGATTCCACAAAATCAGGATTGTACTATATTCTTGAAATAGGAAAAAGAAGATCCGTAGAATACGGTAGTAGGTGTTAGGGCTTTATGTGTATGGTGTTATGGTGGGGAGGATTTGTAAAACTAGAAGTTGAGAAATTGCAAGAGAATACGGTCCACACCATATCTATCTATATATACATATATATACATATATATATATATATATATTAACATATATATATATATATATATATATATATATATATATATATATATATATATATATATATATATATATATATATATATATATATATATTGATAGCGGGTGTTCCATTAAGATGGATCAAAGTTAGCAGTAAATAAAACAGTGTTATTGGTGAAAATTTATTGATTTCACTATGGGATCATGTGATTTGAGTCATTGCAATTATGTGTAAAAAATAATATCGCCTAAATGTTTACCAAGGCTTCGGCGGCACACCTCTTCTCGATGGTCGAGATTTTTGATGATGTCCTCGAACTCACCAATATGCCTTATTATCTTATTCTTCAGCTGATGATTTGTTGTTGGCATAGACTATACTTTTGAGATGATCCCAAAGGAAGAAATCTAAAGGCCTTAAGTCACACGATCGTGGTGGCCAATTGACCTCACTGTTTCGAGAGATAATATGACCTGGGAACTTCTCATTCATTAAAGTGATCGTTGCATTGGCTGTGTGGCATATGGCGCCGTCTTGTTAGAACCACAAATCTTCAACATCTAAAGAATTCAATTCAGGTCATAAATAGTTGGTTATCATGGCACAATGTTACGCGCTGTCACCGTAACAGAATTCTCAGCATCATTTTTAAAGAAATACGGCCCAATGATTCTGCTAGCAAAAAATGCACACCAAACAGTGACCTTTTGTGGATGCAGTGGCTTTTCAACAATCTTCCTGAGATTTTCATCATCCCAAAGGCGACAATTCTGCTTATTAACCAATCCACCGAGATGAAAGTGAGCTTCATCATAAAGATGATTTTTTGCGAAAAATCATCATCGGCTTGTCTTTGCTCGTGCACCTAATTGACGAATGTACGGCGCTTCAAATGGTTAGCAGTCTTCATTTCTTCTGTTACTTGAATTTTGTAAGCGTATAGAAACAAATATTTGGTCAAAATTCGATGTAACCTTGTTGTGGAGTGCTTCAACTCCTGCGCGCGATGACGAATAGAGGTGTCTGGATCTTCGGCCACATTCTCGCGCACTGCAACAATGTTTTCAGCTGAATGTCGTAAACGAGCACGCAATGGCGTTTTCATATCTGTCACCGACCCCGTTTGTTTGAAATTACGAACAATTTTCCCAATTGCACTCTCGGTTGGTCGCTTATGTTGACCAAAAATCGCGAAGTGCCCGAAATGCGTTTCTGTTTGAACGTCCATTTTCGTAATAGACTTCGATTGCTAATCTTTCCATAGTTGAAATTACCAAAGACTGAAATTGTTAAATCTAAAAGAAAAAGCAAAAAATCCTTAGACGCTTAAACTTAACTCACATTTAAAATCAGTCCAAGTTATTGGAACACCCTTTATATATATATATATATATATATATATATATATATATATATATATATATATATATATATATATATATATATATATATATATATATATATATATATATATATATATATATATATATATATATCTCATGATCGCGAGGAATCATGAAATGAAATTAGGCATAGAGCAAAGAAACAGAAGATAAACGAAATATTTTTCTTTAGAAAAGAAAATTGTTATTTTCTAAGTGCCAAAAAATCCATGCTACGGGTCGAATCATTCTTTTGCGTTCATGATCGATTATATGGTATAGTCAATGCTCCATCAGCTCTAGATCTTGTTTGTCCTTTGAATTCCCAATTAATATATCTCTCTTTCATAGTTCTTTCGATCGACCTAGCAAAGCAGCTCTGAAATTCCTGTATATTCTTCAGTTTTTCATCTCACACGTAGCATAATAGTCTCGGGCGTAGCCTTAAATTAGATCAAAACGGCGTTGGCTGTCTTAATGTGCTTGATTCGATCCAACCCCTAGAACAGCTTTGTTCCTAATTAGGAAATAAGATTTTGCCGAAGGAAAATTATTCTGCTTATCTTTTTTACGGTATGATTCATTTTATTTAATAATTCTCTCGCGTTTATAATATATAAATATATATATATATATATATATATATATATATATATATATATATATATATATATATATATATATATATATATATATATATATATATATTTCGAAAATTATTGCCAATTGCGCAATCATAATTATGCGGTTAAAAAAGCAATTTTGTAGCTAACTTAGCTCTTCATCAGGGCCTCGGAAGGATCTCTTATCACAGTAACGAGAAGATAACGCATAACAAGCCTTTCTAAAACAAAGCAAAATTTTTATTTCCATTAGCTATTTTAAATTTTATCTCTGCTTTCGAATAGAATGGAAATTTACCTTTACCCATTCTAACTCGGCCTTATAAGTTCGAGGATTATTTGCAAGCGTGCAATTATAATTATATGGTTAACAAGGCGTGTTTTGAAAGCCAGTAGTGAAGAACGCCGCTGCATTCATTCCTTTGCTCTTTCTTCCCTAAACATCATCGCTCAAAACTGTTTCAGGATGATAAACTGCACCAGGAGCTTATAACGGGAACACCTCTGAAAAAACATATTTCAAGTGCCGATAAAATATAACATTTCAAACATCAATCGACAATATATTTTACTCCTAATGAGAGTCACAGTCAACTCAAGCTGTAGAAAGTGATTATGCTGGTGACGGAAATATTAGAGGAAGTAAGTATCGTAGAAAAGGCTCCCGACGATATACTATATATCTATTCATTGTGGGGATTATTCTATATTCAAGTGTGGGGTTTCACACAGATGGCCGAGTATTATTCTACGTTATTAAATAGGCCTGCAGAGGGATTAGTTATCTTCAATATACTTAAGAAGTGGAAGGAAGCCTTAAATATAAATAATTTTGCAAGCATTAATCAAATAGAATTTTATTGATTAAACTAACAAAAATAACACATGGAAAATATTTACATGACCCGGGATTAAAATGTGAGATGCACAGGAAATGAAAAGATCATAGGCTAAATTTTACTAAGCAGTGGATTAAGATTTGGAGGGATTTAAAATGACAAAAAAAACAAGAAGAGAAAGGGTAGACTAAATCCGTGTTGAAGCACAGAGTTACGTTGGTAACAAAGTTAAATAATTAAATGCAATTGGAAGCTTACGTATTTATAAGGTCGGCGTGCAGATGAAGGCGATTTGAAGGAATAGCTTCGGTCCGACTGACGATTTCCTTCCCAGGAGGAGAGGTTTTTTAGAAAGGTTGTCCTTAACGAAGGGGAAAGGACAAACTTCGAGGAGTGGGAGTGAAGTGGGGCTCGGAAGTACGAGCAAACCTTGAGACAGGATATCGGAGATGTTCTAGGTGAACAAATTGAGGCTATTGGGGGTAACTAAGCGTTCGCTTGAAGAACGTTAAAAAGGAGGAATTAAATTACCACTGACGTGATATCAGAGGAGCGAGAACCGTTTCTTGTCGACCGGGCTCGAAGAACATTGACTGTTCTAAAGTTGTTCTCTTCTGAAATATTTAACAACATGGGGCCCTGTTGACTTGGCGTCTCGAGGGGCACGAACCTTGGCACTCAAGGATATAGTCCTCTTCTGGACAATAAGGGGGTTCTCGAGGTAGAGAGTTCCTAGGTGAACAAGGAAGACCGGATCGGCGTGATGCCTGACGAAGATAATCGGGATCTGATTCAAATGCGAAATTCTATCGCATAAATAGCTTGAGCCAGCCCCTCTGGGTATGGAGCAATGGGAGACTTCCATGGAATGTCCCACTATTGATTCGAACAGTCTTATCTTCCTATAATCCTAACTCAATCTGGCGAGATCGATGCCTGCAAGCAAACGTGGGATTGAACCTCCTTGATTAAACTTGGAGCGGGGGAAGAGTAGACTCGGGAAATGTTCGGGCGATAAGAACGCCATGCTACTCTCTTCTCGCAAGGAAACACGGGGTAAGCATGAGTGCCATTATGTGATAGAAGCGAGGCGCGGCAGCCACATGCAGTTCTATCACAGTAAGTGACCATGCTAAAAGAGATGACTGGATATATATTACGACACTAAAAAGGAGTTCAGATAAATAAAATCCAGTGAAGGCAGATTAGTTGGGCTGAGGTAGGGTGCAACTCGACATACGGCCACTTTACTTTGGTGGATTATTTTTCTAATTATTTATATAAACTAGACAATGCTCCTTATATAGCTAGGCAAAAGAAACCGTTTGCGAATACATTCATGGTTTTTTTATGCAATTTAACGTGTATGAACCTTTTTTTCGCGCTAATTCGGAAAATTAATAATTTATCCCTATTGCAATCTACTAGCTTAAGCTGAAATTTTCTTTTATTTCTCCAAAATTTTTACCATATGTTTGTAATCTTATAGACTATATATTATGTGCAAACTACTCCTAAACTTTTCAATTAAAATTAAATTTTTGGCAATTTTTGAAGTTTAGGTGAAAATGTGGCATATTTTATTTTTTTGCTCCTTCTTACTTCAGCTGAAGATATTGTTATTCAATTCCAAGCTTTTGCATGAATATAATATAAAGCTAAATCACTATTATGATTACTCCCCTCGAGTAATTTTTTCGCATATAAATATTACAGGTGTTACCTATATTTTGCGATTTTTAATGCATTTTCATCATCCTTGCGGCTCCCTTCTCATTTTTCTCCCATAATCACGTCACTAAAAATGTAAAATCGATGTATGTATATATGAAGAGAACACCGATACTCTATGGTTTCTTACAAAGTTGATGTCAAAATCATAATTATCTTATATTTTGAGAGATTTTGGTGATATACTTCTTACATGATAGATTAATGTATTTTTAATATCAACTTCGAGAGCATTTGTATCTGTAATTATATTTTTGCATAACAATCAATTAATGTATTTTTCATATCAAAGTGGAAATGTTTTATATTTGACTTCACACAAATTCTGTCACACCTCAATGACAAGGCTTACATTGTTTCTTTTTAGTCAGTTGAAGAATCCGAGGCTGTGTCACTGACAATACGAATCTCATGCTGAGGTCCACATCTAGTTGGTTCCGGCTCTTATTTATAACTTTCAGAAGGGTAGAGAAACGAAATCACATATATCGGTAGCCCCAAAAGCAAGAGTAGTTGACATGCAATCTTACTAACTTTGAGATATGACTGATACATTAAACACTAACATATATTCAAAGATTTTTCTTTATAGGGATGTTTGTCAGTAGACTCATTTTTGAGATCAAGGAATTTGTCCTGAATATCATTGGGAATGGTAATAATATCAAGCGTGCCAGCGAATAGATTCCTCACGAACATCCCTTCTTCCTCCTCATTTCTGGGAGGGACATACTATGTTCACAATCCTAATCTTAATTGCTGAGTAATTTTAGTTTTAAGTAATGAGTCAAGCAGAGGATCTTCTTCATTCTCGTCGAAGAATAGTTGAAAGGTCAACATACATGGAAACATTGCCGGCACTCACTTTGCTCTGCCAGTTCTGGAGATTGACAGGAAATGCATTGTCGTGGTATAGCTCTATATATTATACATACATCTATTATATTTGAGTTTAGAGTGCGCGTTGGTTTACTTTTAATAGATTTGGGTAGGCCGAGGTCCGGTTACAAGGTCAGATCCTCATAAGGAAGGGCTGGTCCAATAGATGCTACTTTATAACTTGGTATTGGCTGAGAGTTCCAAATCTTACTCAGTTACAGGCTGTTGTTATATGGCTATGATGAGCTCGAGGGTCAGAAAGCAAAGGAGTAGGCAAAAATAGACTTTACTAAATATTAATAAATAAAGTTAATATGATACAACAATACACAGATATATAAAACAAATAGTTACACAAATGATAATCGGGAACGGTAGACGGCAATTATAAATTTGGGTAAGCTAAAATATTCGTTACGATACCTTGTACACAAATGGAGGGGTTGGGGAGACGATGGTCATTTCTGGCAAAGCGGTGAGGTAATGGTTGGGTCCCTTTGAAGAGGTCCAAGGTCAACTTGCTTGTAGTGAAATATTCGTTTGAGATGACAGGGGGGTGGGGAGAGCAGAGGCTTCGAGAAGGGTAGTTGGGAATTCTTCCGTTGTAAATTCCTTTGAAGAATACTGAGGGTGAGTTTCTCCGAGACGTCAACGGTTTGTTTGGTCGGATATGCGTAATCTAGGTGGGTATTACGCTAAGATGAATCTTTACTGAAGCCTTTTGGGATAAGACTCGGTTCTTGTTTAGAGATGGCTTCTATGAGCGGAGTCGGACGGGTATTCTTACGGGGAAAAGAGTTTTTAACAAACTCTAGGGGGTGGATATTGTTTTTTTCCAAGAAGGGATGCTTGGTTTTGTCCCACAACGTTTCCTTGCCTTCGGTGTATGACAACCTGAATCTAAGAGGAGTAAGATCGTCTGCAATCTGGAGCTTCTCTCATACCAATCTATTCATTCCTCCTCACATGGGTAAATGTGGACACTAGAAGTGAGGGAGCTTACCCCATAGAAGGGGGACCTTTGCTCATCCTTTGAGTCATGGTGAACACAGCCCGGGTAGTGATTGTCTCAGCCGCTCCCACCGTGGCTGGAAAGGAAGGGGGGGGGGGAATTCTCATCTTGTTTAAATATTCGCCTTGATAAGAGATACATTCCATGAACTCGCTCCTATACTTTGTCACGCTTTTGAGCTTCGAAAATTTTGTGTAAGCTACACGAGGCCCATCACGTGGAGGCAATGCTTAGAAGCGACGTTATTTCTCCCATCACGTTCTTGTTCCCTCACATGCATGTAGACAATGCATTAGGTGATACAAATCTATTTCCTTGCACTGTAGCTTGTAATTCAACCTATTTAGCTGGTAGAATATATTTGCTAAGTATGCAAGACGTGGCTCCCACAAAACATCAATAAAGTGACTCAAGAGATTATCTTTCCTTTGAATTTCCAGGAACAATTTGACCTTACTCCGAAGTTAAAACCGTCGATTAACAACATTGCCCTTTGAAACCAGTGCACTTTACAGTAAAACAGAACTTCATGCTCCAAGCTATGTATCTACAAAGGTTCTGAAAAGGGCGAGAGTTCACATCTCCAGCTTTCACGAAATCGAAACATTTTACCACTACTTCCAGGATATTGGAAAGTTCATCAGGGGCTGGTTTCAACGGCAGTGCAAAACGATGGATTATTCAGTGAACGTCTTTTGGCATTTAGAGCTACTTTATTTACATGCTTCTGGAATCCTGCATTTAAGCCCAGCATCACTGGAGACCAATCTTTACGGACTACACAATCATATGAACAGAATAGATATTCTTTCTTGATATCACACAAGAAAAAAGATCTAATAAACACAACTGGCTGTGCACAAGAACTCACATCCACTGACTCATACAGCTATAATGTAAACATGCCAGTTGGCCTTGATTTTATCTCCTGCATCACCTTTCTATTTATGTAATCTAATATTTCCTTAATTCTTCGTTTCACTCTTTTGTTTGACAAGAAAATTTGCTGAATTCCTTTTCACTTTCATGTGCAAGAACACGCTTAACCATCTTTAAACACAAGGCTTGATTAAGGTTCCTGTAATTGTATCTGGCTTCATTCGCTTTGCTATTTCCTGGCAAAATTCATATGATGCCTCAACTGCACTTGATATCTGTGGGGCAAAAGCCCTACTCTCGTCCAGTTTCTATTTTACTAAACACCTTTCATGGCGGTGGAAGTAATTTGGGTCACTTCAGCTGTCTGTGGATGGATCGTCAGCAAATGATGCTTCAACTTACCAGGCCGCATAGAATCGTTCCCAAGAACTTTGAAGCACAGTACACAGTGAGGTTTCTCGATGCTCTTAGCGAGGACTGAGGTAGATCCCTAGTTAATGTACTCTTCACTGTACTTCCACTTCTTTGTAACACTAGTAGCCATTACAAATCTAAGAAAAATTAAGATAAGTCCAGGAAATGATAAAAGAGATAAAGACAGTTAGGTGAGAAAGACAAAAGAATGAAAATAACTTGACTTTGACTTGACTTAAGGGCAAAGGGTGTAACGTACCCTTGCTCTGCGTCTACCTGCTTTCGGTAATTTCTAGCAGACATAAAACAGTATTTGAGCGAGGTATACTTGGGCACTTGTCAGAGACTTGCCAACCACAGTGCTCTACAAACTTGAGCGTGTTCCTCCTCTCCATGCAGAGAGGCAGATTAGAGGAGACAACCAATGTATAAGTATGTTTTTACTTGCCCTTCCCCTCACATCCACCTGCTACCATAGATTAGTTACCCTCACATGGTTTAGCCCACCTACTGAAGTGGTTACCGGAGTGTGGCTCTTGGAGCCAGCATGTGAGAGTCGGGAAGAGAGTGAAAGACAGATGAATATGACAAGTATTAAAACATCTGTACCCAAAACACTCCTCCTTTTACAATCGGTGCCTCAATTAAAATAATGAGAAGAATAGTGTGTCATACATATTTTAGCACAAAAAAGTAAGAATGATAAAATTCCATAAAATGAGGTCAATGTCTAAAAATACAATAAGTATGGTATAATCGTAATTTTCAACAACTAAGAAATAAAAATTATGTCTAGGAAACAAATAATTAATAAAGTAATTATTGTATCACGTTATAGTAAGAATTAATTCAACTAAACTTATACTTATTTATTTAAATAAAGTTGTGTTCATATTGTAAGCATATGCAATTTTAACAGTTCATCTAATTTTACCTTAAATTAAGGTGAATTTTGACAATTTATTGTAAACCTGTATATTCTTAATGTAGGGTAATTTTGTTAAATAAATAAAACGTTAATATGCTCAAAAGTAATTTTTAACATTAAAATGTATTTGTATATTTTATTTTTTCATAAAATTCATGTTTTACCCAATGCTTGAGTGGGGGCCATTTGAACCCATTTAGTCCCGAGTTGTGATAAAAATATTAAGTACATCCAAGGGTTAACCATGGAACATATATGCATTAAATATATTGCAAAAAATGCAACTAAGCATTTCAGTAATTGTATATAATTTTTCAATCAACATATTTTCTTTACAATAAATATAGAAAAAATACAGCATAGTAATTATATAACCAAAAATTAGCATATAGAACCATTGGATGTTTGAATTTTGCCAGTAACCATTCAGGCTTGTGTCCCTTAATTCTACCATTAATAATTATGTAACTGATAAAATTTTATTGTCGCTGAAAGCGATTATAAAGGAACGTTTTTTTCCGAGGACAGAGTGAGTGATGAATTTTTTTAAAAATTCAGATTCTTAAAAATATTTAGAAATGTATAATTTCTCACAGCCTCCCATGGCAACCATAAATTCTTGCTATGGATCCCTTGGCGTCCATTGCCTCCACGTTGAGAACCGCTGGTATGCCCTAATTGGACTGCATCTGGGCGTCCCATAGGATTCTTCTTCACTTACATGATCAAAGTTTTTAGGGAATCGGAATCTGGCTATATGGCTTGGCTATACTGATAGTGGATCTTGATGGCCATTCTTGTTCTGATAGGTGGAAGCTTTGAGCATCACGTTGAATAAATCCTGGTAGTTAGCAAACTTCATTATGCCCATAGAGCTTTTAATAACTGAGACAAAGGAAAACCACGTAGAATCCTCAACATCATTCATGAGGAGGACGAAATTTTTATCATATACCAGTTCTCTAATTTATGGCATAGTCAATTCTTGCCTTCAGTTTCTCATTGCTCACCCTAGTAGAAGATCTGGAAGAAAAGCCAAACCTTCTTTTTTAAGTGCCGAATATCGCCCTTGTGTTCCATGGAAAAAGAAAGCATGAGTATTTAGAGAAACGACCTTGCTCTCCTGACAAAAGGGTTACCATTTTCAAGTTCACAAATCTGGCTTAGTTACATATGTATGTACATCATTATGTGTGACCATATCTTCACTTATGTACTACTCTTTCAAGATCACTGCATGACTACTTCGCACAGGCAATAATATAGATTTCAAACTTCTTTATAAGCAGTCGATGAATTAACGACACTCGTCCGTATTCCACTGGCCACTCTCATTGTAGAAAAAGACTTTGGATGTTTTTGCAAATCACCAAATCGTTTTTTGAGTGAAATAAGGAAGAATTTCTTCTCCTTACTAACGGTCAAATGTTATCTTTGATTGGAAAGAAAGAAAAAGGTGTTTACTTAGACAGGGAGCCAAGATATTAGCAAAAAGTTTGGACAAAGCTAGATCTCTAGCCATGAAATATCTACTCTAGAAATCTCTCAAAGACGAAACACTGAATTTATTGCTATTGCTAGTGCTGTCATGAACATTCAGCCATTGTTTCTGCAATATCATCATATAGAGCAAGATGAGGCAAGGAGGTAAAACCTTGAACCAAAGCTTGAATATAAAGTGGAACTGGCCATCTTGCAGCCATTTATTTGCCGGTTGTATCCAGACATGTTTTCCATGCAGATTTAGCAAATGCCATGATGCTTTGGTATCCCTAACTTTAGATACTTGACTTTTCCTTTGGCTTATACGTGAAGGGTTTCGGTAACAACGTGTTTCTTTTGAACTAATAATTAAGTTCAATTTCCCGGAAAATGGGGCAGGAGACACATGGCAGAGAAAACAAACACACCCTCTCCGCGATACTGCCAGGTGCAGACTGGTTGATAGTAGTGGGAAAGAATTTACACTAGATTAAATTCTATAGATATTTGTTTATATTTCAAAATTTTTTGTCACATTCAATATTTGCTATATTGTTTTGCATTTTACGCATTATATTTAAGTTCTCAATATTCTATCGCACAATATATATCTACATATATTAACTAAACCACACAAAATAACAGGCTGTACAATATATTAAAAACTAGAGCTAATTCAGAAAAATTAAGTGCTTATTCGGATGTAGCGATCCCAATGTATCCTAAAATGATTTAACACTCCACGCCCCTTTCCGATGTAATAAAAATCTTTATTCAGAGATAAACTGGTTAATATCTATAAAGATCAAAAGGTCATTCGTAGCAGGAAAAGGCGATGCAGCGATTTTTCTCCTATTATAATTTCTTCCTGAAATTGTGTTATAATTGTCTTTCATCTGTGTTTTACTAATCTCAACCTAAAAGATCATTAGATTAAAAATACTATACAATAATTCTATTGAAACTTGAGTTATGGTTGTTTTCAAGGATAGAATGGACAAGAAAATTATGAGCAATGAGGAGATCAAATGATATTGCGAGAGTACATTAATAATGTATACTTTCTCGGTATGTAAGAAGACATGAATTCAAATATGATTATTTGCTCTCATTTGGGCTGGCAGAGTAAGAAGCATGATAAAGGAAAAGCTGCTGGAGTAGTGTTTTCAGGCCTTTAGAAGAGGAAGAGTGCAATAATATTGCCATCGTATAGATGCAAAGTGAGTTGCTTAAGATCTTGAAGAGGCGTACAAAAATATTTTGTGTCTCTGTTTAATATATTTATGGTTGGAGTACTGAAGAAAGAAGTGAGTAAAGGAATCAAGGATGGGTGTATGTTTAAGGAAGGATGTATTCTGTCTTTATTTTATTAGTATATGCTAATGAACTAGGGAAGATGACAAAGAGAGAAGGGAATGTAGAAATATTGATCGAAGACTTTGATAGGGTATGTGTGGGGTAAAGGCTAAAAATAAATGCAAAACAGAGTAAGGATATGATATTTGGTGCTGGGTATGGCGTCTGGTCTGATATTAGTTGTTATTATAGCCTTAGATAACAGCGAGGTTTTAAGCATGTAAGATGCGTTGCGAATGATAGTGCTCAATGGAGCAGATTATGTCTTTATTAATTCGAATTCTATAAATAGGACTCTGGGGTATTGAGGCTGTTAGTGAATGCAGAGTTTGAGTCTAAGAAATATAGAGATGGAAGAAGGACTGAAGAAGAGATATTTGTGGTGAAAACTTATGTGATAAGCTGTGCTTGAGGGATTTGGAGTTGGGATGGGCATGCCAGAAAATACGTTAATGTGTCAAAAGCTGTAAGAAGGCATCTCTTAAGACTGCCCAGGAGGTGGGTTGATATATGAATGAGTGCTTGAGAGAAAAAGACTACTAACGAATCAATGTAAGATAGATGCATCAATAAGGGGTATGATTGTACGTCCATTCCCTTTTGTCAGTCGGGAATAATTAGATACTGTGTTTTCAAATGTATTTGTGATACGTTGGAATTTTTGTTATTTCCTTCAATTTATCATTTCCCTAAATTCGGCTAAAATCAGCTTCTACAGAAGAGACAAGCCCATGATTTTAATTATAAAAGTTTTCTGGCTATCATTTTTCTGATGCCTTTTCCTCTCTTGCACGTATCACGTATCTTTCAACAATTAACTAATTATTGTTTTATATAAATCTACTCTTTACAAACTGTTATTTCATAATCATAGTAAAGAAATAGTGGGAGGTTATTCAGTCTAATGGTCAACCTGCATTACACAGTACTTTAATCAAACAGAAAATCTTTATTTATCCGATTAAGTAAACACAAGTAAAATATAGGAAGAGATGAGCGTAACAGTACTCTGTTTTTACATATTTTAGATAATAATTATAACCATCCTATAAATTGGAATTCTACCAAATTAATTTATCATTTCGAAGACTATAAAACGAAATATCCTTGAATTTTCTCCAATTATTGGCTTTCAAAATAATAGTCCCCTTGGTTTTTTTTAACTCGATCCTTTAGTTAAAAAACTCGTAATAAATTAAATTATTTCTATCATAAACCTATTGAAAATTAGTAGGTATATTATTCTTTTTGTCTCAACGTTCATTTTTTACTTAATAATTTATTCTCCCCTATATCTCTGTCTATTTTTTTTTCTCTACCACCTTTTCTAGGCCTTGCTATTATACAATCGGTTTGATTTGATTCATTCTTTATACCTTTAATTTCTTCTTTCTTTACCGTCTTTAAATCTTAAAGGGTTGTTTATTCCCTTACTTACTCATTCATATTGTATATATTTCTCTGGTCGGGTATACATTTGTCGTTTAAATTTTGCACTTTCCGATTCAGAAAGGGATACTGGAAAGGGCACACAGGACTTTGAAGTCCTTCTTAATGGACCGTCCACAAGACTGGCTGGTGGCACTTACAATTATCCTTTTTGGCATTCGCTCTTTTCCGAATGACTGAGGAAATTTCACCTTTCACGGCAGTCACGGGAACCACACTCTTGTGCCCGAACCCTTGGTTTAGCGGCGCAATTTTATGAAAGAGGAAGATACATGAATATAAACGCGCCTCACTGCTCTATAACTTTCTCGAAAGCCTTATTATGTACAGTGGCGGCAACAAAAAAAGTGACATTTAATATTGGCAACAGAAATCGATACACAAAATCGTTTTCACGATTTTACTTGCCAACTAGCCAATGAAAAGGTGCGGGGCTTATGCCGCAAGTGGACGACTCTCCTGAGCTAAGACAAGAGAACTGCGCTTTACTGGAACTTAGTGTCTCGTTTGAGCTCGTACAGTTAGGCTTTAGTGTATGGCACTCCAGCGTGCTGATTTCCTGCATTCGTGCCTACATTTGACGTGCTATAACTTCTGTGCAAATGGATACAATGGGGCGGAAAAAGCTTTCTATGACAGAGAAAAGCCGTGCCTTGACCCTATTAGAGCAGGGAAAGTCTTTTATTGATGTAGCAGCAGATTTAGGAACCTCAAAAAATACGATTCATCGCCTAAAACGGGCAGCTGAGTTATTGCCACCAGGTACCATACCAAAGATGAAGGAGGGCATTGGTGCAGCTAGGAAGACATCTCCAAGGACTGATAATATCCTAAGGCGTGAAGTGATGTCAGACCCTTCTGTAACCTCCGCTTCAATCAAGAAAAAACACCCAGACCTCCTCCAGAACGTCGCCATCAGGACCATCCGTCATTGCTTACAGAAGGACTTATGCCTACCGGCTCGCCGCGCTGCCAAGAAGCCACTTCTTACCAAGACTATGAAGATGAAAAGGCTCAATTTGTGCAAGACCTATAAACATTGGACAGCTGCCCATTGGAAGAAGGTTATGTTCAGTGATTAAAACACCTTTAGGCTGGTCAGAGGAGAGTCAAAGATCGTGCGTCGTCCCAGCAATGTGTCTCGGTATAAACCAAAATATACCGTGAAAACTGTGAAGCACCCTGATAGTGTGATGGTGTGTGGTGCCTTTAGTGGAAACAAGGGCAGAGGGGTCTGTACTTCCTTCCCAAGAATGTAACCATGAGGGGGACTAACTATCTGGAAGTTTTGAGGCAGCACATGCTGCCATTTTGGGAAATTCATCAGTGTGAATTTTTCATGCATGATGGTGCCCCTGCTCACAGGTCCCAGTTAGTGAAAAGGTTCTTCAATGATAATAATATTAGTGTTTTGGAGTGGCCTGGTAATTCCCCGGACCTAAATCCTATTGAGAATGCTTGGAATCTGATGAAAACCAAAGTTCAAGAGCCAGCACTCGGCAGCATCAAGGATCTGATAGAATCACTGAAGAAGATCTGGGTTACGATCGACCCCACCTACTTCGCAAACCTTACTGAATCAATGCCCAATCGACTCAGGATGATCATCAAGTGCAAGGGCAACATGACCAAGTATTAACTTTCATGAAATATTCATAATAAAATATTTAAGTTACATTTTTCTGTTTCATTTTCTCTGAATTGTCACATGTCACTTTTTTTGTTGCCGCCACTGTATTTGGACAGTGTCGTAATTATAACAATTGTATAGCATTCTAAAAAGGATGTGACCTAATGAAGTAAAAAATTATATTTCAATATATTAAATTATATATTATTGTATTATATGGTCGAACAGGATATAATGTAAATCCCCTTTTGTTTTGTTTTTTGTAAAGATGTATGCACTTATGTAGGTATCGATAACCTGTGCGTATGTTAAAAAGCTGTGACATATTAGGTGTACCAAGAATATGTATTTGATATGTATCTAGCCATATATTTGTTACATAGGTATGGGAAGTTCTTTGGCCCTCAGGTTATATAATAGGTAGGCTGCTTGCAGCAAATTGCAGGATTTAATAGGCCCAGCGAGAAACCCACAAATGGATTCTCGGTAGATTTATCAAATCCTAACAAATTGCCTTACATGTAAATGATGTAAATTATATGTCTAATAGGAGAATAAGGAGATGAATATATATATGTTAATTTTTATATATTAATATATATAGAGAATAGGGAAATGAAAATACATATGTTAATTTGTATAAAAAGAGATAAGGCAAGCGGTGGGTAGAGTCGCGCGCGGGAACAGACAAAACACAAACGCGGAAAGCAGATATCAGGTCAGACACTTGTGTTAATACGAGGTCACGCATAAACAAAAATTTAAGTATTGGGACTGTTTTATCAAAAAACGGGAGACTACATAGCAGATGAGCAAATACAGGCAGATATTTGAATACAGATTTGTAACAAGCTATTCCTATAATAAAGATAAACTTTATTATAGGGGCAGGCGCTATTAACTACGGCAATTTGTTTCAGCAGCCTACCTATTATATAAAAAGAGCATGGCAAGCGAGAGATCGTAAAGGCCACTAGTGCTTTCTGTGCATTAAGCGTAAGTGGAACCCAACACACTCAAAATAAACCTATTGTTGTAAGATTCTACCTTTCTATATATAAAATCGAGTTTATGGCCTTTGTCAGGATCACGACATTCATTAAATTAGAGTGGAACAGAATATTAGCTAGAGAATGTACAGAAATGGGCAGCGAAAGAATCTGCTAACTAGGCGAGATCTAAAATTGTGATTTTGTTCTGGAGAACGGAACGGGGTCCTGCGAGAAGTTGCTCCGAATCTTCTTGACTCGCTTCTACACCAACGTTTCATTCGAGGATATGTTGGTGAAGAGGAATTTATTTTGCATTGGAGCAAGGATACCTGAGTGTTTAGAATTTTGTTAATTGAGTATCAGCTGTAATCGGAAGAGATGCAAGGGGTAATGATGAATTTGTAGACTTTTTGAGATGATAGGTCTCTGTAGGTCTTTGGCTCATGATGGGTGGTGAAAGGTAGGCTTGTTGTAATGTTTACCACTACCGTAAGTAGAGCCTGATTTGTAGTGTCCCTAGATAGGTGCTGATAATTTTAAAAATGAATTTGTGCACTTGTTTTTGTGAATGAACCTTTTCAACCTATTTTTAAGTCATTCGATAGTCCAGTGTTATGGTTCTTACTTCTCTGTCTTGTGAAGCATGTTATTCATTTTAGATAAATAATAATTTTGTTCAAAATAACCTAAATTGAAGCTTTGTCTACATGGCGAATAACAATATTGTGTTCTTTCTGTTGTTTGGCTATGCACCTAAGACGATGTGTCATGAAGATTAAGGGTCGTCGTGCTTTACCTTTAATAGCTTTTGCTGCCAGTTCACTGGTAATGGAGGCGTTTACACTGACTTTTCTTGCTAGCTCAAATCGGAAGATGCTTTCGCAAATCATCTCGATCTCAATACTCTTGTTTTGTCCATGTAGGTAGAACGTGTGTCTGTTTGTGTATTTCGGTTTGAAAGAAGCGCTTTTTGTCTTTCTAAATCTTGAAAGAATGCGGCTCTGTTCATACGAGATTCTACGGCTATGGCCATAGAACATAAGGTATAGCATAAAATGAGGCCATGCTGCATATAAGAATGGTTCGAGTAAACAGCAAAGGCAGCTTTTTTGATCTCCAGCATTTTCATTTTATGCAGGAGCTCTAGTTAGAAAGTGCGAGGCTATCTTTTAACCCTATCGTAGGTCATCCTCGAGGCGAAGAAAGTAGATACTTAATCCAAATCGTTAAGGTTAAGAAGCTTGTAAAATTATTATGTCATTAAGGTTGCAAGGGATGCAAGGCTTCCGTGTGATCAGGACTATCCCTGTAATTATATGTAATATTTGGATTACAATTATAATGTATTATTGAGTTGATAGCGTTCAAGTCTGTATGTTTTTCTTATTATTGTTGATTGTATTGTTTCTATTTGTTGTCGTCGTGTGTTGTTTTGGTGATTGATTCCTTGTTGTTTAGTTTTTCGGGGGGCCTTTGTTTTAGATGTAGGTTTGTTTCTTGGTGATCTCGTTTAGTTGCATCTTTCTATTATCTAGTTTCGACCGTCATGTATCTAGCCTCACAACATACGACCCAGTTTGAAGGTTTTAGCATTCATCTGCATATTGTTCCATGAGCTGACAATTATGTCCCCTTAGACATTCTTTGCAGTGGATCATTCTATGCCCCAAGTTGATATCAGTTAATTAAAACATACTTTTGCCTTTCGACTGATCGCACCTTTATCATTTGTAAACATGTTAGTGGGAGGCTATCGTTTCTACAATTCGGAAACTTATGTTTATGTTGGGGTCGGGTTGACTGGCCAGTGCTTGCGCCCGCGACACTCAATCGATAGATGGAGCAGGCAGTTAAGGTTCTTATGCAGCCGGCGCAATAGAATTTTTGGGGGGTACAGAATGAGTTCCTTGTTTTATAGGGCACGATGCAATCTGAGGTAGAATGAGTTTTCTTGCAGGAGGACGAATTTTAGTGAAGGGTCGTATGATGCTAAAAATGTTCTTCGGATCCACATCTTGCATACCGTATTCTGATATAAACCCCTCTATTATATCACAGTTACAGAAAGCAAAATGCGTTGTATGGCTTTAAGTTGTGATTAGACGTAACATAATTTGGTCAGGCTATCTGTATAATCTAAAGTTTACAAGGTTATTTTATGTATGAGACATAGGGAAGGAACTATGGCTCATTTGAAAGATGGTTTAACAATAAAATGCTAGTTGTGAGGAGTTATTGTCGAATTTCATGACAATTTTCAAATCCTTATTAGACTGGTGGAGCAATAGTTGGTTTTGAATCGTGTCTACAATTTTAGTTAAAAAAATGGAAAACATTTTACAACTGTTTGGTTGATTAGCCTCTTGAACGAACAGTAGACGCGCTCACAATGTTCTACTTATCTAGCAGTAGACGGTGGATTATAAAGTCTATCAACTGCTATTGAGCAAAGAATATAAAAAGGTCAATTTACAAGGCCATAAAACGAAAAATAAAATCTTCCTAAATTTAAGGACAAAAATGTAAAAATAACCATAGATTCTATTGATAAGCTTTCAAAGAGGACGAGATAAGACTTGAGTCGATCATTTATCGCGAGATTGCCTTCACAGAACCGACCAACAAGTTCAACCATTCGCATTACTATAGAATATAAAATACGCACAACTTTGTCCTGGAGAAGAGTTTTCTACCTAAAGGGGCCTCACCTGAAGTCTAACAATGCAATGTCGTTGAATTTGAGCACCATAATTCAACGAACATTGGGATGACCTCTATAACACTCTCATGCTGCAGGATAACGACACCGCTTCAAGAGAAAAAATTAACCGTACAGCACGAATGACCTTGATCTGAAAAATGCCCAAGAATAACACTACAATCCTACGTGAGATTGATCGGAGGTGATTCCGTCAGGCAGAAGCTGTTCCTTTATTGCAGTGAGCGCACTAAATAAACGTGGAACTCCTCCGAAACAACTGATCCTACCATTCGTAGTCTTTACTTTATTGTAGCTTGACCTTTAGTTCCCCTTTTCTACTTTACCTATTTAATTACGTTGCGCTTTTATCAGTTTTAACTTTGATGTAAGTCAATCAAATATTAATTAATGTTTGTAATTGATACCTTATCAGATTGTTCAAAGCTCGTGCTTATGTGCAATTATCTCGTTATACATAGCAAAACTTTTCTCAACTAAGGACGGTTAACAAAGGAAGGTCAACAGAGAAGGGAAAAAATAAATTTAATGTATATTAAAAATACTAATAACACCTTCAAAATACTTACTCTGAATTTTACTGGCTGTGGAGTCATATCATTAGTGCATGGCAACATATTCTGAACGCACGACCCAGAACTGCTACTGATCTCAGAGTCCGGCACGAATACAGATATTCACAAAATGAAGATACCAAGCTATCAGATCATCCCAAAGAATCTCGCTCATATCTTTGATTAGTGTATAATTACTTCTGTCAACAACCAACCAACTTGATCTTATTCACAAACCTAACAATTAAAAATTGATCTTTCCTCAAGGTTATCCCGTTCTAATTTCTTCCGTTTTTGTTTTCACCCAAATTTATCGGAAGATACATAATAGGTTAATAATTGTATTTTTTCTGTACTTTATTAGTGTTTATATGATAGATACTTTAAAAATATTTCGTTTTATACTCTTGTTTTAATACTTGATCTTGCTATTAATTCTTTGAATTCTCTACATTGTCTGAGCTTGTTGATTTTTAAAGTAGTCGATTTAAAATTGTTTATTTTTGGTTTTGTTTTAAACTTTACTGTAATATAGCTTATATGTTTTACCTTTAGATGCTTACTTTTGAAAATATTTTATATTTTATTTGAAAACAAACTTAATATCCATCGTTTTAATGTTTGTCTGTTCAAAATTTATAGAGTATACATTTTTACTCTCCTATTTCATTTTAAATATAACCTTTTTAATCTTTCTCATATGATGAAGTTGCAATAATCTCTCTCCTGCACTGTGAACATGATTCCATATTTCCTCGCCATGGCCAAAATCGTTAATCAGGTATGAAAAAGTGAAGAATATCATTGAAACTCATTTATTCCATACTTGACATAATACAAATAAAATTTTTGGCGTATATTCTATTATAAATTAATATTTCATGTTACCTCTTTTTGTTGTTATAACAACTTTTATGCAATTTTGCATTGTCGTAGGTCAGGTAAGATTCACTGACCTTCGCTTGCCGTCCATAGATACGGGTTGAAGTCCCTTTTAAGTACGAGAGATATTCAAGTGCATTTATTCCGTTGGCCGATTTAGAGAATAGATCTATGGTTTTTATGTGGTTCTGAGATTTAAACAAGAGAAACAAAAATACTCTTTATTATTATACAAACAAGTAACAGAATCTAACAATAATTTATACACTATGAGAAAACTAATCATTCAGCAAAGGAAAATAATTTATAATGAAATACTTCAGCACGAGCTATAAGTAGCACAATATTTACCGTAAAGAAAACGGCAGGAGATGATTGCGTGAAGTCTCGTAGTCGGAAAGCGTCACACCTCTTCGACGGTGATGGAGAAAAATGTAATAGGTTGACGATTATAGAAGTGGGGCAAGGGGCCTCGAGGGGTTGTACCAAGGTGTATCCTTGCAGGAACCCGTCGGAGGTGGGTCCCACTCCAATTCAGGCACCGCGGGGAACGGCTTTGTGCCCTCTCGCTGATTTGGGTACCGGGTTCCAGTTTGACTCGTCTCGCTTCGTTATCGCCCCAGAAGTTTGCCTAAAGACGCCGGTTGAAGGTCCGTTCGTCCTCGAGATACCTTCTTAGTCCTCTTTGTCCCCAAGACTCTCTCTCTCTCTTTCTCTCTGACATGCATTCATGAGACTAAGTAAGCACAGGTAGTTGGCTCAATTTTCTGACAACCTTCATCAATTTTGGCTGTTAATTCACTTTTTCGGGAACATTTGTGCACCCTCACTCTTGTGGTCATGTGTGACGACAACTGTTCAATGGCGTTAAGGTTGGAGATTAATGGAGCCATTCCATCAACTTCACACCTTTTTTTCCAACCAACCCTTTAAACTGAAGATATGTGGCATGAAGCATTGTCTTTTTGAAAGATTACATGATCTGGTATGTCATCTTTGAAAAGTTTACCTAAGGATGGTTGATAAACATGGCCTAACATGGTGGTATAAGTGTTTGAATTAATTATGCCGTCACAAAAAAACAACATTCCTGGACCTGAACACGACCGGCGTCTAAAAACCATTACACTGCCACCTCCAATTTGACTAGTAAGCCAATACATTTTGGATCGTTAGCTTTCCTAAAACTTCGATAAATATAAACAGCTCCAGATGTTCCAAAGATCTGAGGAGAAATATAAATTTTACTCATCATTTTTCTTAGCAAATAAAAATGTTAACAAGAGTAATAAATTTGTGAAAACTGATGTTGAGAACCTACCTCAAACTTGCTTTCATCAACCTAAACAACTTTAGCCCAAGCATCATCAGTACAATCTTCATGCTCTTTTCTACAAGAAAATCGCTTCTTCTTGTTCACCTAACACACCATGATTTCTTTATAGCCCTAAATTCTTTGAACTTAGGGTCTAATAAACTTTTTCTCTCTCTGCGTCTTGATATCTCTTTGTTTGTTGCAGCCCAAAACTCAGCAGCTACATCAGAAGTGTTTTTTTTCCTATCAGCTAGAGATGTGGTTTCAGCAACCTCTATTCGCTCGGAGTTCTATACCTTTTGCGACTTTGATCATCAGTTTTTGAAATAATTGTTCTCATTTTACCTCTTAATGGTTGTTTTACACCTTTTCTCGGTCATTTAAATTTTCTTGCATTTTTTACTTGAATAACACCTCTCTGGACAATGCAATGATTTGAGCTATTTGAGCTTCACAAATTTGTTTCTTTGGAGACACTTAAAAAAAAATTACAACTTATAAGTTAACAGTAAGATGAGGTTTGCCCCAATCCCTTATGCACAATAAACTAATAAGCATTAAAGCAGGTATAAAATCAGAAGGAAAAGATATAAAATGCTAGTTATAGATGGGACATTCTCTATATTTTCATACCTGCATGATAATTTTGGCCATAGCTATATAAATATATATATATATATATATATATATATATATATATATGATGTAAAATAAATCAAACATTTTTTTAATCCGTTTATAATATATAGTTAATATAGAAATATTATTCATCGACTCGGGGTACACAATGTTTCATCAATAATGCTAAACATTTACTGAGACAGTGTCCTATTTGCCATCAGGGAACTCCAACTTCTAGACCTTTTCGTCTCGCTAGACCATCGGGAAAGGGCCAGCATATGGCGCTTCTAGCGGTTTGCGAATACGATCTATTCGGACCCACACTTGCGTTTCCTCAAGAAAAGCATTGTGCACGAAAGGCTTGATCACCGAGTGAATATTTCCTCATGTGCCTTGTGAACTCGACTAGTACCATAGCTGTGGCTAATTCCTTAATGAATTTGGAATCGGTTTTCGACGACGAGGATGAAACCCTTGGTTTCATCCTGGCGAATACCCAAGAGGATAATCGGAAGGATCATCAGCCAACCTTGTTGAAGGGCTATTATGGAACAATTCAAAGTTATGTGTTCTCTTTCCGCCATCCTCTTCGTGGATGGGGGGAACGCCGTGGTGTAGAGACGATGAAAACCAATGAAGGCTAAATAATTTGAACTCAAATTATTATCCTCTGTCGGTTCTCACATATAAGGGGCATCTTAAGCTAGAAATCCATTCCTTTCAGAAGACCAAAGCAACCATTACAGCACTTATTTCCGAAATCGGTAACGCTTCGATCTATCTTGGAGCCTGGTCAATTTCACGATAGTAGATATTGGTTATGCAATGGAAAGATTGTCCGTGCAACCTGCAAGGTGAAAGTGGTCTAACAATACCAATGTGCAATGTTTAGAATCTTGACTACGGAATATTAATGGGCAGGATTGAAAATTTCATGTAACGATCAATTTTGGAAGATTGACAAAAATCCATCCTGTGCCCAGGAGCGAATGCTACTGTCTATTTTAAGGCTAAAAATATAGAGACTTAAGTAGACAGAGGGTACTTTAATCCCAGGGTGTAGCAAGTTGCTTAACTGACTGAAAATAATCCTCCTGATTGCTGTAGGGACGAACGGTCGTGAGTATCTTGATGTTACTTCACACCATAGTTGAGCTTCTCCGGGAAAATGGTTAACCTTGAACGAAGTTCTCAGGTTACTGCTTCATTATCCTGCGCTGTCGCCAAATTTTGGAGGTAGAATGAGTCAACTTAAACCGAATTCAGGTTCCTTGATAGGGACTCAGCAACAACGTTGTCTTGAACACGCACGTAGGTGATAACGCTGGTGTATTCCAAAATAGCCGTCCAATGGCGTTACTGCCTGACCGTTTTGGCACACGACGTTGACAAGAAGGCCGATACGCTCGGTTTGTGGTTTGTGCATAGGGTAACATGGCGAACCACAATCATGTGCCTTAAGTGAATCATAGCAAGATACGCAGCTAGGAGTTCTCTGTTGCAAGTCGAGTACGCTTACTGTAGCTTGCTTAGTTTGCTCAAAAAGAATTCTACCGGTTGAGGCGAACAATTCACCATCTGGTGAAAGGCAGCACTTGGTATTGGGAGCAAATTGTCACCAGCCTTTTTCTTGGTAACTCATTGGACAGCGAGTGACAGAGCTTGGTAAATTTGATCAAAGCTGATTTAGGACAATTGAATGCTTCTCGTGTATTAACGTTCCATTTGAGATCACTAGCCTTAGGCTGCAGGTGTGCAAGCTCGTTCAGTGTGGCTGCAATTGCGGAAAAATATGGAATCATCCTTTGATAGTATCCCAACATGCACAAGTAACGTCGTAGTTCATTATAATCTTTTGCTAATGCCATGATCAAATTTATTTTATTTTCTTGGTGGGGAGGCGGCAAATTTCGGCAGCCGAAATGTGATGCCCTAGTTCACATTTCTCCAGAGACATCCGCAAAATTTTCTCGAACAGGATACTGAAAACTTGATCTAAATGATTCGAATGGTCTTCCAGATTATCTTAAAATATCAGGATGTCGTTTGTATATACATGAACGAAATCTCATCACTGAAAAAGGTTTTTCATGTGTCGTTGGAATGTGCAACTTGCATTCCGGAGACAAAAGGGAAATTTCATATATTCCCATAAGCCAAACGGAGTTACCAACGCAGGCTTCTCTATGTCCGCCGTGTTCCTCGGGCCTAATGGTTAACACGAATTAGAACTAACCGAGAGAAAATTGGCTTACCTTAGTGTTTCGAACGGTGGTTTATCAACTTGCAGCTTATCAATGAATATGCTGTTGGTCGCTTGAATGTCGGTGGTGCACTGTGGGTCTCAATTGTATGCCTCACGGGATTATGCAATGGTGACGAGATATTATTCAGCGCTTAATACCTTCCTCATACGGCCATGCAACCGGGCGGTAGGTTCTAGAGGTCTTTAATGATTAGTGCTACGGCAGGCTCCCCAGATTGCTTCACTTCTGATGTGAGCTTAGTATGGTTGTTGACAAGGTTACCACGCGCACAATCCACGAAAAGATTAAAGTGTTCCTTTAAGTCAATCTCTAATAACAGATCATGCTCAAATAGTCGATTATCCCAAAGAATTTCTAAACTCTGGAATCTCGTGAAAAACCTTCTTACAAATTTCAATTAAAGATTAATTCATGTTGTTACACAATTTTGATCCAACAAAACTGTAATAGCACACGGCTGGTGGTAAAGAATTAGATATAACGTTATATAGGCAACCATTCTTAATTGAAGTGGAAAATAAGAGGATGTCTTGATTCACAAAATACCATAAATCCATCAGGGTCAAAATTATCATTTATATTCAGATCATTATATTTCCGTATCCGTGTAAGTTTTGAAATGTGAATTTAGAATAGTGAGATGAGTAAATATTAGTAGCATAGTTGCAATTATTAGAACACTGTTTTTACCCGCGGCGAAGCACGAGGTCAAGGCGTCTTTTTTTCAAAAGGAGTAAAGTTCAATTATACCCATTTAGAGCCATAAAAAAACACATATCACCACGAAAGTTATGGTTATTCACCCTGGAGATTTAAAATCTAACATCGGTTTGGCACTGGGTGTTGACATCTAGTGGCAGAAGCCAAATAAAGCCATTCAAAGGCACTTGTATGCGAATTAACCATGGGAAACCATCAAGGCAATAACCATTTATCATCTTATCACAAAACTCCGCAAGTCATTGAAGGCACCTTACCTCTTGTTCTTATGGTCAACTCTATGTTGATATCTCGAGAGTTGGAATAAAAAGTAATGTTTGTATATGATCCATAAGAAAAAAATAAGAATATTGTGTACCAACAAGTTCTGTAGCGTTGCACAACAAGAAAGATTAAGTTTAGTTCATAGAATGAGAATAATGTTTGTGAAAAAAAAGTCCTATCCGTCCTACTTTATTTCCGAACGCACTTTTTGCGCAGGCAACAACGGGTATCTCCGCAAGTATATATATATATATATATATATATATATATATATATATATATATATATATATATATATATATATATATATATATATATATATATATATATATATATATATATATATATATATATATATATATATATATATATATATATATATATATATATATTATTGTTCTTAGATGCACATGGCTCCGCCCAACCTCACCTAAATCAACAATAAAACTTTTGTCGTTATTATAGTTAATAATTACAAGTATATCTTCATTTATTCATTGGCCAAATCTTTTCATTCAATCCTGTATTTGTTCGGTAACCAACGTAGCAATTGGGAATTTTTAATTCATTTAGATACAAAAGCGAGAGTTAAAAGAGATAATTTATCTACAGAATTGTTTACACAAATTTCCTTAAATAAATAGGTTTCATTTATTTTGCTTGATTTCTCACCACTCGGACCTCTATTTTGAGGCCTATTTCAGTATTATGGATTAGATCCAACCGTGTGATTTAAACCGCTGGTTACTACAAACCAGTCATGAAAATAAAGTCATTAGGCTTAGTAAGACCAACTTCGGGGTTAAAAGGACCGATTTAGCCAATGTAGCTTCATTTTCATTGGATGCGGTTATCTATTTGGCTACTCCGTACTCTTTCCGTTAGAGTCAAAGAACGAATGAGAATAAGCAAGCAGGTGGAATAAACAAGAGGCAACGATCTAGAAATAAAGATAATTTTTCGAGATAAATATCTTTTATCTGGGGAGAAAACTTATATATGCATGTATATTTAATTGTGGAAATGATGATTAATATCATTTTGACACCACAGAAACGAACTATACAGACGGGAACTGTTATCATAGGAAGCATGGCGGTATTATGCGGCTGAAAGATCATCTATTCTATTTTTCACTCGTAGATTGCGACAAGAATATTTTTTTAGGGTGTGGAAGGTAAGGTAGTAAACAAGGTCATTTCTCATTAGTCACTAAATATTAAATATAAGTTCAGTTCCGCATAAGTTCGATTAATCTAGACGACGGGAAACATAAACGGGGAAAAATGAAATTCTGTCTATGGTATATAGCTAAGGATCATTCAACAGCTGATTCCCCTATGTGTGAATTCTAGCGCATAAATCTTCGAAGATTTTTATCGAATTGCATGTTATTTAGTCTATGGTAGATCGACCTTCTAAAAGCATTGAGAAACTTGGTCAACATTTACAACAGATGCTCTAAATCAATCACACTTTTTAACTTTCGTTATATTACTATCATGTACATTGTAATTTCTTAAATTAACTACCTAATCATCTATGCCTCAGCTGATATACATAAAAAAATATGTCCAAATAAATATTATCATGCACAGTAATTTTAGGGTATCTGCAATAAGTTTACTTATGGTAACATTATAGGGCCCTTGCCATAGCCTATATCAAACGCCAAACTACCTCCAGTACCTATTATAGGGCTTCTGCTATTTCCTAATCTATGTTAACGCAGATAATGCGCAAATATTGAACCTGTAATAGGTGATCTTTCATAATGTAATCTAAACGAAAATTTATATCATGGTAAGCAAAAATACTCGGCGAAAGACTCTACCCGGTATTTTTCAGTCAAGTATTTTAATTAAAGAATAAGAAAAAGATACTTGGTTAGAAGAGGATAGATTAGATTGAGATTAATTGGCTTAGTTAGGTATGTTGACATATTTTGAGTAAATTAGGGTCGATTAGACCTTTTTGCTGTGGTTCGGATGTACCATTAAAATGTAAGTCCACACTGAGACGATATTAGCCAGTGCGAATTTTTAGTAATATCCCTTAAAACTAGACATTTTTTCTTAAATGATTATTACGGTTGATATTGAGTGATCCAAAAGTTTATTCGCAGTAAAAAAACTTCCTTTGTTTGAATATGCATCAACAGTGAAATTTAGGTAAGTAGAATTCAAGAAGAGAAATCGTTTCAACGCCTTTGCCACAAACTGAGAAGGAACCACCAATCTTTGTGTTCGAGCATAAAGACGACATTTTGAACTTTGGTCGACATAATTTTCTGACAATGTATTCATTTTATTTACTTCAAAGAGAGTCGGGATAACTCTATATGAATTCTGGCCAGAGATAAAGTATTAAACACTTCATATGACAGCACAGCCTTCAGAGGCATAAAATGAGATCATTCAGATATTCTTGCAAAAATGTATGATTTATCATTAATTATCGAAAAATAATGAAAGCATAAGGATTTTAATCTTAAAATGAATTTTGAGCTGTTTCATATTTACGGAGACTTAAAAAAGATTAATTTTCCCTTGGAAATATATCGTTCTAATTAGTGATGACACTCATTAAGATAAATAATTAAAAAACAAAATTTTCTGTCTCTATCCTTCTCTCTTATTGAAGTAAAGAAGCCAATTAAATACTTTCGCTACGAAGAGTTATTTTGAATTTGGTTAACAGGTATGAGTCCGCAGATGTTTAGGAGACGTCTAGGTGGTCAAATTGACGAACCCAGGGGAGATAGAATTTCAAATTAATGGAGAGAGGTTCGAGTATTTTAAAAAATATAATGAACTAGTTTAATTAACAAGAGAACCATTATAGTGTGGTCAAATAATTAAGAACATGAGAAAAAGATGAAGAATAAATAATATCTTGATAGGAAATACAGGAAAAATCAAATCGTTTTCGTTATAATAATTCCAAACTAAACAATTAGGTTTAACTTTAGCCAACGAACCAGTTATTTTGTCTCTAAATAAAAAGTTGTCTACTTTTTCAAAGCGTTCTGGCCTCTAATTATTTGGAGTGTTATTTTCTAACTCAGTAGTGCAGAATTATTGATCCCATTTAGTTGCCTAAAAGGTAGCCCTGGAATCATCAACACTAGCTCATTCGAGGATGATCTTCTGGGCGCTGGTCTCATGCGGCCTAACAACGTGTTTGATATTCTAACTTGCAATCAACTCCAACTGCAACGTTTAAAAAATTACATCATCGGAGAAAGGTTAGGAGTTTAAGAATAGAAACGTTATTTTTAAAGAAAAGGGTCAAATAAAAGTTTTTATTTCATATATTTTTTAATGGCCCTCGATAGCCTGTTATATCATTGAAAGTTGCGCGAAAAAAATTATTACTATTTAATTAACCCCTAACTTTCCAAACTACCCGCCTTTTTCTTAACGTCTTAAAAATTTACAGATGAATGCTGTTTAGAACGTCGAAGCTGAGATAGACTACATACATATTATAATATCAAACATGTCGGTTGACCAGGTATTTGAAAAGTATCTTCTTCTCACCTAATTCGGTATCATTCTCTCTGTCCAAAATGTCTGGTTGCCTGTTTATCAAAGTACAAAGTCATTAGTATCGTCATCTTCGAGCCGTATTGCGTCATAATATTGGCATTATTTTAAATAACGATTGCACCTTCCCCAAGCCTTGCCCAAGTCGATAAACAAAAAGTTTACTTTGATCCCTGGGAAGTAGGAGTACTTTGATTTTGCATTGAAAACGGGACCCTCTCTGTTGGCGTTCTGTTCTTCCAGATCTCTCTCAGGTGAGGGAGCAAATTTACACCATGCACTGCTAACGACAGCTCAGGGGTCAGGTTTCTATGTGGCCAGCGTAGGTTCAAAATAAACCAATCAAACAAACCAAATCAACAACACGACATGACCATTCCGAACAAATTAAGTAACCCAAATAACCAGAACAACTAACCCTAAATAACTCAGCTTAAACAATATAGCACCATTTGACTAAACAAAGTAATAAACCGGCCAATAACTACACACTGGCTAAAAAATATTTGCTATTTTATTAAATCGTCCGATATGAAACAAGCAAAAACTTTCGGATAGAGGTAAGTTAGCTATGACATAATTATTTATATGTTCTATACATCACGAAATACTCGTAGTTTAAAATTAAATCTTTTGTCTTCGCGGTGTTGTGGAGCCAACTAATAATCTTTTTCAAAACAGGTGGAAAAATAAAATATAGAGAAGAAAATAAAAATACACCAAATGTTAACGCTAATATTTTGTGATATCGATATTTAAAACCTAAAAAAATATATAGTTAATTAGGCTGATAGAACATGAACAAAAAAGAAGGAAGAATAGAAAAAATACAAAATGAGGAGAGAAGGGATCTTTAATAACAGAATAAGAAACAGACAGAAAAATTAAAAAGAGGGAAGAGGATAGGTCAAGAACAGAAGGAAGAGAGAAGACATAATAAAAAATGAACGGGTGAACTGATAGAACAAGAATAGAATGCAGGCGGCCAGATAGATAAACCAGCTGAATAGGGCTAATAAGAGGTGAGTGCGTGAGGAGTTTAATGGTTGGCCAAAGGAAAGATTTAAATACCAGATTTTATTCAAGGTCATTGGAAGATTAAAGACTAAAAAATAAATCTGAATTACACTAATAATGGTAATTATGGAAATGTCTACAAAGGCAAAGGAATGGGAAAATAATGTCGCTCCCAATGAAATAATAACTCAAATACTAATCAGTATAACGGGGAAGAAAATATTTGAGTTGGTCAGAAGGGTAAAAATGGTGGTAAACACTGGGAAATCCAATTAAAGGGTAGGGAGAAGGATATCAGGTGGTGAGGACAAAAGGGGGTAGTATCCTCGAAAAGAGGGTAAAGGGGTTTTAACTTGACGACTTGACTCTTGGAGAGAGGAGCGATTCTTACGTGGCGAGCTAGTGTTGCAGGTCGAGGAGCGTTGTACTTTTTACGTAGCGGTCAGAATTACTTGGGGCACAAGTAAGGTAATTTCCAGGCTGGGCAAGACACTCTTGAATTGGGATGAATAATCTCAGACGAGGGGACGAGGTTTCATTGAGAGGGTGAGAAGAGTGATCCGCGCAATTTTTCAAAGAAAAAGTAGTTTCATGAATTTGCCGATTGACTGTGGCCAAATTCACTACAATCTGTCTAGCAGAGGAGACCTAATTTCTAGGTCCGACTCGAGACTAGGGGCTGTATCTTTGCGAAAGGGCTGACGAATAACAGTTGACTTTAGTTTAAATACCTTGCTGACTTCATCGCCCGAAACCCTTCAGGCATGGCAGTCTCTTGGGAGTAACCATGGGCGCCAGTCTCTTTAGTTCCAGACGAGAGAAGACGCCCGCGCAAGCTTCTTCTCGGGGCGATCCTGGCCTCCAGGCACGGGAGAGTCTGGAAAATGCGTCTCAGCGAGGGATAGACCGACTGAACAAACATAGGTGTTACCAGCCACTTGGAAGTTTTCCCACGCGAGAATAGTTCTTTCTCCTTCCGTTTAGAGATCTAGCTTAGGCCCACGTGGTCATTACTTGAAGTTGGGTGATCAAGGTAGACCTTAAGGTTCGTTCCCTCACACTCCTCCTTTCCTGAATATGACCTTTTATTGGAGCGTAGGGGAGAGAAAAGGGCATCCCCAAACTTGGGAACGGGGTCTGGCTCGTAGGCTATTATAAGTGGGGACAGGAAATTTCTAACCTGCTTAGAACAGGTGTACACATGTAAGACTATCCGACCAAACTGATACAAGTAACAAAAGAAATCATTAACTATAAAAATTACTTAAACCAACAAGTATATAAATCGTAATGGAACGGAAACGACAAAACATTATATTATATACAAATACGGATGATTACAACATACACCCCCAAATAAAGAAAAATACATAAGCGCCAAATAGTATACATAGAGTTGGTTAATACAACAACAGATTTGAGGCTTATAACGCGAGTATGCAGAGAATAATATAGGAATAGGTATTCCTACTTTAGCTGTGTGGTTATTCTACGGGGTTTCTACTGAGTCTATTTACTAGGACATTGGCACTTCCTCTAATATATAGAATTACAAATTGCGATTCTTGAAGGAGCAAGCTCTATCTCATCAAACGACCAATTTAACTTTTAAGAGTTCTTTAGATAGGCTGGTGGGCGGTGATCAGTTTTTACAATAAATTCCTTTCCTATTAAATACATGCGAAATCAATGTACACTCCAGGCAATCGCGAGAGATTCACGTTCGAATTTTTCTGGGAGCCTGTTAAAGAGGGGAGAGGATAATCATTATCCTGATCAATACAGAAAGTTTTGACTACGTTAAGGGAGTCGAAGGGGTAACAAGCAGTCATTACTGTCTCTTCATCGAGGGCGACTATATTATTGATACAGGCGCGGCGGTGGTATCGCTTTAACATGTTTAAGTGGATCAGCTTATCTCTTGAGGAGGTTTTAATAGTATAATCATCTCGAGCTCAACTTTTGCCAACAACGCTAATTCCTTTTCATATATCACTTTGCCCTCTATATTTTGCCTTTAGCAATGCCTGTATAATAAAGGGCTCAGTTACGTTTCTTCATCATGTCATTTTAAACTTGCGCTACTATGCTAAAAACAGTTAAAGGACCCTACCCCACAATTTGATTAACACAACTTTTTGGCGTCTATCTGTTGAAATATCCAAAGTAAACATGTTAAAATAAACTAATACCTAAATCTCTTAAATCGTGGCTCGGAAAATACTGCTTTCAAGTTTTAATAATTAGGATTATATTGATTTCAGTGCCGAATAAATATGTAGTAACAGACGATTCATTTAAGATTATATAATAGAATGAAATTTGATGTTCTTATTAGGAAAGAAAGGGTGGAAGTAATTTTAAATTTTAAGCGTGCGAGCGTTTTTTCGCTCCATGATAAATTAAATAAACGGTTTTCTCTGTATGTATACCATCAAGGCTGTCTCATGGCATTTAAAGATAGCCTCAATGAATTATTTTGCGTTGCACAATTGGATCGAAATACTGATCTTTTGTGACTTTATAAGGCATGATACACATTATTAGCCATCTAAGTATTATTCCCAGGCCACGAATGGAGCAAATTATTTATGAGAACATACGGTTGTATATTCTTATATTTTTCAAAAATGTTAAACCGGAAAAACTGGCACCTCTTAATATTCATTAAAGTTTGATTACTTCATAAGGTTTCATTCATATCAAAGGATTTAATCTTGCAGTTCAATATTTCTTTTTATTACATCTCCATTTTTTTAAACATTCGTACTAAATTTTTTCCTTTACAAACCACCGGCCGAAATATTTTTAGAAAAAATCATTTAACAAATAAGGAGAAACACATAAAAACAATTTGATTTTCAACATCATTAATTTTTCGAAGATTTTTCTTTCTTTATATTTTTCTTGTTTAAAATTATTTGAATTTATATTAACCTTGATAAAAACTGACCTAGAGTAACTATTTGAATATATAATATGAAAGTAATTCTTTAACATTATTTAGCGACCTCTACGCGAATCTATTTTCATACCTTTAGTTAAGCATTTGGAAATCAAACCATTTTTTGGGTAAATCTCAAAAGTTTGACCATTCCATAATTTAGCCTTTCTCTGAAGAATATACCGAGCCTACATTTTCTTTATATTAGGTTGAGTAATAAGTCCTTGCGTTTTTTTTAATGTGTGGATTTAAGTTTTGGTGACGTGATTTGTGCACATATTAAGAAACAATAATAAATAATGAGAGCAAAATTTGCAAAGGTTAGGCTACCTCAATTAACAATGTAGACTATTAGGCTTTTGCTTAGGCTATGTCTTGAAGTTGAGTAATAAGTGATTGCGGTTTATTTAAAAGTTGTTTTAATTTGATTTTTGTTCGGTACCCTCAAAATCGAATGTCAAGTTGAAAGAAAGACGCATTTTCGACACCTGTTATCATTCCTTTAAGTTTTGTTGACGTGATTTGTGCACATATTAAGAAACAATAATAAATAATGAGATCAAAATTTGCAAAGGTTAGGCTACGTCTCTTAAGAGCGTATACTATTAGGCTTTTGCTTAGGCTACGTCTTGAAGTTGAGTAATAAATCATTGCGGTTTATTCAAAAGTTGTGTTAATTTAATTTTTTTTCTGTACCCTCAAAATGGAAAGTCAAGTTGAAAGAAAGACGCATTTTCGACACTTGTTGTTTTTTACTTTCAATCGAGACAGGAACAATGCAAACGCAGCCAAAGCTCGACGCGATATTTGTGCTGTGTACGGAGAAAATGCTTTATTACTCTCTCAAAAATTCTGCTTCAAACAGGTGAGTCTGTAAGGAGAAACAGTTTATAAACATTCATTTTATATTAAACTTCCGTATTGAGGTCCCGATTCCATAATATGAAATAAAAAAGTGTAAAACACAACGAGAAGTTATACCTACCAATTTAACTCATATTTAGTTTCACCGTAGAAAGTATGTTTGGATCCACTTTTACACTGAACAACCGACTTACTCACCTATATTCGTTGATTGATTATCTTTACTATTGTCTTTACTGTATGTGATCCTATGTTGGTTAAACTAAGTGCCAACTAAAAACTATGATCAATGATTACAAGGATATGAGAGATTAAACGGATTACCTTCTTGGTAAGGTGTCTCTTTCCTCTACCTGGATCAGGCTTATGAACCTAATAATCCGATAAAGCGAGAAATCTTTTTAATTTTTGCTAAACTCTAAACTTATGATTTGTCCATTTACTAAACTCTCCCATTAATAAAAAAACTCTAAATTCTTATGTACACTTTCATCTTTTACACATTCGAGTATAAAATGATTCCTTCCTGATAATTGAGGCCTTTCACAGTTTCCTCCCAATGGTTGTTAGAGTATTTAAGGTTTCGTTTAGTAGTATATGTGATAATAGTTTGTGTTATTGAATTATTTCTGGTCTCTTATAATTTATATTAAATGTAACTCTTCAAAGTTTTTAATAATCAACGATGGTATATCTGTTAATTAGAGATAGAAGTCAAGATAGTAAAATGAATTAACGAAAGATCTGTCCGAGCATCAAAAACTACAGCCATATTATGTAGTTCTAACAGTGGTGAAATAATACAATTATTTGATCATTGTAGTTTTTTATTTGAATAGAATACGTCAATGATAAGGTAAATTCTACATTTAATATGAAATATGACTGCCCTTCGATTTTAGAGCCTTCTTTACTCGCTTTGGCATAGATTCAATCAAACTTGCACACATTTCTGCCATTTCTTCGTTATGGTACCAGGCATCTTCTGTATCGTCGAACAGTCAGTTTTCTTCATTCTACGTTCAATTATAGCCCATAGATTCTCGAAGGAGTTTAGTTCACGACAATTTCCAAGCCAATCTATAACGGTAAACCAATTTTTTCGAAGCATATGCACATTATTTGGGAAGTATGTCACGGTGCCAGATCTTAATGAAAAATGCTGCCTCCATCAGGAAAGACTTCCTGCATTGAGGGTTGAAATTGATTCTGCAGGATTGCCTTGTATTTAACGCTGTTCATCATTCCCTCAATAGTAACAAGCTATCCTTGGCCTTCAGCGCTAAAACAACCCAAAAACATCTATTTAGCTGGGTATTTTGGCGCCTGTTGAATGTGTCCTGGCTGAAGTGATTCAACTTTGCTTCGTCTTACTACTACTGACCTATGTCAATGTACTTCAAAATGCGATTCGTGTGAAAACATAACTTTCTTCGAGTCAGCTGCCTTCCATCAAGCATACTTGCGTGCCCAGCGAAGACGTTTTGTCTTCATAGCAGAAGTCAATATTTGTTTACGTACCGGTTTTCTAGCAAATCTACCAACTTCAATGAGTTTTCGCTGGACAGTTGAAGAAAACCATTTACAACAGCTAAAGACAAATCTCTTTGGAGTTTTTTACTGGTTTTCTTGGGATTCTTTACACTATTTATAATGAGAGCTATGTCATCGTGAAGTTTTTTCTTTCGTTTCTTTCACATTTTCTTTGTTGTAGTGTTGAATGTTCACCAGTGTCTTCAGTTTTTTCTCAATGTCACCAACAGTTGACTTTACTACCTTCATTTCCTCAAAAATTCGTCTGATGTTTTCTAAGAGCTATAATACTTGCATGTTTCTTGTTTGTGATATCCATAATAAATTTATGGTCTAATAATAATTGGAAGGTGAATATTCCGGCAGAACCAAGTACACCACGGACCCTGTTTCTAGCACTAATCATCCACGACAAGCTCTGGTGTAGCACTGTCGGGCTTAGTTTAGCTAGGGCACGCGCAACAAAACAGTCGGCAGATGTTACCAGTACACTATTATGCACGGAACACAAAAGAAAATTCATGAGTGTGGCCAAAAATTAAGACATATTATGAAATAGTAAAAAAAATTGGTACTCTCCGAACTAGTTTGCACACTACTCACTAAACTATCTATACATCCATTAATAAACACCTTTTCCAGTTTTTTCCCAATTGTTTTTATAGTAGGTAAGGTTACGTTTAGTAGTATATGTGATAATAATTTGTGTTATTGAAATATTTCTGGTCTCTTGTAATTTATATTGAAGGTAACTCTTCAAAGTTTTTAATAATGAACGGTGGTATGTCTGTTAATTATAAATAGAAGTCAAGATAGTAAAATGAATTAACAAAAGATCTGTCCGGGCATCAAAATTTATCTTGAACAAATTAAATTCTCTGCTAGAGTTAAGTTGTGCAATTAAAAGTTGCAAGGTATAAAATATAACATTTATTTTAATTTTGAGTAATGGAGTAGTAAATCATGAGGGAGTAACATAAAGAATTCATAAAACGTGAGTACGCAGTGGCAGCAACAGAATTTAGAGCGCATCTCAAGCAGATGGGCGCATTTTTTATGTAAACATATAAACTATTCAAGTCTCGGGCTGCTGTTAATTATAGGTATGATCGCGTTTTTTAAACATTAAGGTGACATAATTGCTCTGGCAACCTTTATTTTCGTCGTGCAATGTTTATCTATTAATTGCAACTCATAGACGCGATTACATGTTCACTCAAACCTATAAAGTGTAAAAATTTAAACCTAACAACCAGAGGCGCCACTTTTGCCAAATCTGAGTAGCCTGTATTACCCTCAATGGTGACCAGTGTGGGCCTTCAAGGTCGCTCTAAGCGTTTTCTACAGCGGCCATATATATATATATATATATATATATACAAACAGACTATCAGAAAAGAGGAAATAAAGGAAGTTGATACTAAAGCGATTTGTCTTTTATTAGACCAAATAAGGATCAAACAAAGATTAAGATAGAAGAAAGAAGGAGATAGCGAATAGAATAATTAATATAAACAATTGTATCCACGAAATCGAAAAATAGGTGGATTTCAAACCTATGCCGTAGAGCGGGTTGGCTTTTCAGGCCACGGCGTTACCAGTTAGACCATAATAGATAATTGAAAAAAATCCGACCAAAGGTTTTTCGACAAATAACGTTTCATGCGTAAAAATCCCATTATTTTGTTTCTGTTCCAAAAGACCCCACTAAATCATCTTAGAGTTAACTAAACCTGATTTCAGGTCGCGTTTTCTTTTCCTTCATCGTGACTTAGTGGTCAACGAAGGTGAATCGCATGCATAAGGTTGTCAGTTCGAATTAGATTATCAAACAGAAACCTCATGACCAAAAAATTGGTTGTACCATCCTCTTTATATAAAGAGGACGTTTTGGCCATAAAATGCAATTTTTATTATGGAAATGAACAAAATAAATGATCAAAGCAAAATTATGTTTACAATGGAGATAATAAAAATAAACTGATGCGATATACTGTTAAAGTGACTCCATTTTTGATAAAGTTGTACTTAAAAATTACAGACTACAATTCCCCTAGAATTTTTGGAGTCGTATGTTGTTGAGAAGGATATCATCACATTAGGACTTTTGAGGGTTGCATTTGTGAAAGTAATCTCATCCATTCTCAAGGACTCCATAAGCCGGGCATGCAACTTGTTGTTCTATTTATGTACAAATTCTCATAAGAATGTTTTGCTTCCTTTGGTACACTCAAGCAAATTTTATGGATTTTTCTTAACTGCCCTGTAAATGGGAATATATTAACGGGAAATCCCCGTTAAGCATCAAGTAAGTATCCCTCTTCTACTGATGCTTTCTTCTTCTCAACTTATGGAGATTAAACTACACTGCACTGCAAAGAAGCTGTCTTTAAGGTGTCTTTTATGACATAGGTTCAGAATACTCTTTTTTTTTAATATTAATTAAGGACTAAAACAATCAATATTCGTTTATCGTATTTGCTATTACTCTCTATATTTTCTCCTAAATTCTGTTTGATCCAAGTTTGTTCTTATAAGAGACTATTAATAGTGCGTATAAATCAGTCTTTCCATATTTATATGTGATGTTGAGTATATATATATTTAAGATTTATGGAAGTTGGTTATATTAAGTAGCGTGCGCATACTCCCTCGAACCACCTATATTATATAGTCATATGTTAAGACTGTAGGAGACTATTTAAAACCCTGATGATATTATTGATTTTATTTATAGAAGGACACGCTGCATATTCTCCATAAAGATCTCAATAGCTTCGTCATATATGATGCAGAAGAACACGCTTGAATTGGAAGCTCATAATATGTTGTGTCGACGAAAATTCTCCAGAGCCTCTAAACATTATTTTGTCAAAATGATTGTAGGCTTATACTGTATTTATCAATAAGAAATCAATTCAGACTTTTTCCTTGTCAATACCTAAGTGTTCAATTATTCGACAATTAGTGTCGTGTATTAATTTCTATGTCAATGTTGTTACTAGCTTTATATATATACTACTAAATATATGGAGGATAAGAGCTTCCTCTAAAATGGCTATAAAGTTAAATTTATCTCGTTTAGTTCTATATTTTATTTTGTAGGTAGTCTTTGATCCTGCTTATCGTTTGCGACGTAGATCTACCCTACTTCCTCACGTTCATGTATGGCCATATGTATGTATATTCGAGGTGGCTAATTTCATCGGCCAATTAGATGTTAACGCAGCCCTTTATCTGTGTGACGTTATATATGCAGTTTAAATTGAATAGGAATATGTGCTTAGACTCTCACCTTGGGGATTTCAGCAGCGAGCTCAACATTTACCCTTGGTGGCTGCCAATGTCTATAAGAGTGTATCTCCCTATTATCTAATAACATAATATTCTTCCTATCTTGATGTTCTTACAAAGTCTCAGTACATATGTTAAATTGCAAACACATCATCCATAATTTGTTGTAAACATTGGATAGGTGCTGGAGGTTATGGTGCTGGAGATGACAACTCCCATCCATCGGGTCCCCAGGTTGCGGATCGGGGGAAGGCCTCTAGATATAGAGGTTAGTTGCGAATAAACTGAATAAGCAGCCCCGGACAAAATCACGAGTCGCCCTTTGGCAAGGCGTAGCGCTCGGTAGCCACCCTATACCAGGGTTACGGTATGGGCAGGTGGAGCTCATAGTCTTGTGTGACAATCCACCTAGGAGAGTGACAACTCCGAACTCAAACCCGGGCAGGTGGAGCTCGAAGTCTTGGTTGACAATCCGCCTAGGAGAGGGATAACTCTGAATCCAAACCCTCCACTGTCTTGTGGATAGACACTTCAGTCAAAGGCTAAGGGACCTCCCTGACAGAAAGGTGTTCTCATGCATTGGATTGTGCCATAGCCTCTGTACCATGGTCTTCCACTCTCTTGTGTTTGAGATCCCTGCCTAAGGGTACATTTAGGCATACTTTCCTATTTTTCATTCCTCCTCTTGTTTTACTCAAATGGTGTGTAGGGCAGGCTTAATAGATGAGCAAAGAGGCTCTGATGGCTTTTCAAGAGGTTGCCTTGGTCTATTCTTTTCTTTTCTCTTTTCTTTATTCTTTTTCATTCCAAAGTCATCATTACTGTCCTCCCTCAGTTGTTGTGGCGTCCTGAAGGGAATTTTGCCTTGCATGATGTGTCGGCTCCATCATGTTGACCAGTTTTTTTCCGACATATAATATTCAGTTAATGAAAGTTTTGCTATTGAATAATTTTGTACAAATTGTTGTTGTTGTTGTTGTACAAATTGTTATTTTTGTTGAAGATCTTGTTGCTAATATTGTTTTTTTAATATCGATTTTAATTTTATCAGGAGATATTGAGCTCAACCCTGGACCTGGTCATCCTCGTCAGATAAAATGTCGTCTACTCTATATTAATATTAGGGGCCTACATGCCAATATTAAAGACTTGACTGCTTCATCCAAGTCTCATGACATTTTACTCTGTTCAGAGACCCTGGTTTCAAATATGAGGCATGTCTCTGAACTACTTATACCAGGCTTCAAAAAACCAATTTTACTTAGGCGTGATGCCATTCCTAGGGCTAGAGGATTGGCAGTTTACATTAGGAATGGTTACTCTGCTTCAAAGACCTCCTATGCTTGTTCTTGCCATGAGATGCAAGTTATGAAAGTATGTGGTAAGCAAAATAATTTTTATCTTTTTTCTGTCTATCGCAATCCAGACTTAGATGATACTATTTTTGATTGTCTGCTCCTTGCCATGGCCAAGGTACAGGAAAATGACCGGAAAGCCTGCTTTGTATTTATGGGAGACCTCAATGCTCATCATAGGCAATGGCTGTCTTCTGTCTCCCCTACTGACTGTCATGGTATCAGGGCTTATGATTTTGCGTGTGAGTCGGGTTGTGAGCAAGTCATTAGGGAGCCTACCCATTCATCTGGGAACTGCCTTGACTTGGTTTTCACTGATTCCCCTGGAGTCGTTACAAGTGCTGTTGATCCTCCTGTGGGAACTTCTGACCACTGTGCAATTTCTATAACTATCTGTATTGAGCAATCTATTCCTAATATAGCTCATACAAGCAAAGTATTCATCAAATCTCAAGTAGACTGGTGCAATATATTAAATGATATCTCCCGGATCAACTGGCCACTAATATATAAGGAGGTTGAAGCAGTTCGTATTTTGAATGATAAAATTGTTTCAATTATTGATAGACATGTTCCATTCCGTATGATCAGATATCGCACTAAGGACAAAGCCTGGTTTAATGATGACTGTAAGAGGGCTCATATGCAGAAACAAGAAGCCTACAACCTGTGGAAGGGGAGTAGATCTGCCTTTCTATGGGATAATTATGTGCACTACAGAACAGCAGCTCAGAGGGTATATAATAATGCTGAAGTTGAATTCAATACTACCACAAAGGGAACTCTTCAGCGCACAGCAAATTCCCACAAATTCTGGACCACTCTCAAGTCTGCTCTTTTTGGGAATGATTCATCTATGCCACCCCTTCTTAAACCTGATGGTTCCATTACCCTTAGTCCTGAAGAAAAGGCAACACTGTTGGCTGATGTTTTTGATAATAAACAAAGTAATGAGAATCTAACTCTACCTGACACTTGTTTCCCTGAACCAAGGTTAAACAAGATTGCTTTCCGTTCAAGTGAAGTAAAACAGTTACTTCTTGATCTGGATGCTTATGGTGGTACTGACCCAAATGGTATATTCCCTTTATTCTTTAAGAAAACTGCAGAGTATTTGGCTCCCAAGCTTTCCGTTATTCTTCGGAAGCTGGCGAGGAGTGGTAGTTTTTGCGAATGTTGGAGAATTAGGAACATCACTCCACTATGTAAAAGTGCAAGTGGTAGTTTTAACCCTACTGAATATAGGCCCATCTCTATAACTCCTGTTCTATCTAAGATTTTTGAACGTTTACTAGCTAAACGTTTAAGTACATTTGCCGAGCTTAATCGTCTGTTTCCCTTTTTACAGTTTGGATTTCGTAAGGGTCTGAGCACTTGTGATGCACTTCTCACAGTCTCCACCATTGTCCAAAAATCATTAGACTCTGGTCAAGAAGTTCGCTTAGTTGGCCTGGATTTCAGTGCCGCATTTGACCGTGTCAATCATAAGGCCCTGATATTTAAGTTGAAGCAGTTGGGAGTAGGTGGTGTATTTTTAAATATTATTGAACAATTTTTAACAAATCGACATCAAAAGGTTTATGTTGACAATAATTTTAGTGATGAGAGAGAGGTGCTATCTGGTGTACCACAAGGCAGTGTTCTTGGTCCTCTACTGTTTATTTTATATACCCATGATATGTGGTTTGGACTGGAAAATAGACTTATAGCCTATGCTGATGATGCTACTCTAATAGCCCCAGTCCCATCTCCTGAGTTGAGAGCATCGGTTGCAGAGTCTTTAAATAGAGATCTGGCTAAGATAAATGTTTGGTGCACTTCATGGGGCATGAAGTTAAATGCAAAGAAAACCCAGAGTATCATTGTTAGCAGATCCAGAACACTAGATCCTCCCCATCCAGATCTTTTAATAAATAACATTCCCATCTCCATATGTGATTCTTTTAAGTTGCTTGGAGTTATGCTTGACTCTAGGTTTACTTTTGAGAATCACATTCGATCTATTTCCTCCTCTATTGCTCAAAAAATTGGCATTTTGAGGAAATCTTACAAAGTATTTGGAGAGCAGACTGTTCTTAAAAATTGTTTTAATGCTTTTATTCTTCCGTGTTTTGAATATTGCGCCCCTGTTTGGAGTTCGGCAGCCAACTCTTGTCTTAATTTATTAGATAAAAATTTGAGAGCAATAAAATTTTTAATTCCTGACCTCAAAGTTGATCTGTGGCATAGGCGAGCAATAAGCTCCTTATGCATCTTATATAAAATTTTTAACAATGCAGATCATCCACTGCATCACGATCTGCCCAATTTATATGCCCCTCAACGAGTTACCAGAGGTGTACTAAATGCCAATAGTAGGGCCTTTACGCCTATGAGATTCAACACAACACAGTTTTCAAGAAGTTTCATTCCTAACACAACTAAACTGTGGAATGAACTTCCTAGTGTTGTTGTTGAGTCCTTGGAACTTCAGAAATTTAAAGTGGGTGCTAATACATTTTTAATTAACAGAAACTTATAACTTTAATATTTTATTCATTATCCACACATATATAATATTATAATATTTTTAACATTATAGCATTTAATTTTTTTTTTTTTTTTTTTTTTAATTTTCTATTTATTTATTATGTTTTTCTTAATCTTTGTTTCGTTTTTTCCATACCAGGTTTCTTTCCCCGCTGGGGCCCTTGGGCTTATAGCTATTTGCTCTTCCAGTTGGGGTTGTGGCTTGGAACTTTAATAATAATAATAATAATAGGTCTCGACAGATGATTTCCATGTTCATTTCTTCCCTTTTCCTCTCGTTTTGTTCCCCATGATTATACTCATGGCTATCTCGGTCCTTCAGTCTTCCTATAACTAAATTAGTAAGTAATTGTTTCATAGATCATCTCTCACAGATAAATGATGTTTCTGATGAGGTTTTGGTCCCAGTATGTCTAGTCTTTCGTGTAAATATCTTTGTGCTGTGTTTCAGTTTTTTGAGCAAGATGCATGTGTAAAGGATTAAAGGGTCTCGGTTACGCAACACGTGAGACATCAAGTCAATGAGGTCCTCTCTTTATCAGTAAAACCCATGGCTACCTTCCTCCAAGTTTGATGGAGAGCATGATTTTAGTGGCGAAAAGAGTGTTGATCTAAGCAAAAAACCTAAGATATCTTCAACCATTTTAGCGATTGCACTATTCGTCACAATTTTTCTCCTGGCATTCCTTTGGGTAGACAATATTTTAGCTGCTTCCCAGTCGATGTGATTATCTTCATCGAAGTAAAGCTCATCGAAGCCAGGTTTCTGGTACAAAGCTTTAAATTATTGAACTTTTCACCCAAGCAAATAAAAAAGAGAAAACGAAATAAAAGGAAAGTTGCAAAAGATTGAAAAATAAAGGATTGTTAAGCTTACTCTCTCCCGCGTCAGCATTCTAGGACAGTTTATGAGAAGCAATATCTCAATAACCATTGCCGCTAAGGTCATGAAATAAAAGAAAATGAAAGATGAATCCTTTTTCTATAAATTAGTTTTCTTGTAAAACCGTCTTAAAGTTATTTATGAGTCAATTATCCATAACAATAATGTAAAAAAAATAAATTGTAACTTTTAAAAAAGTTAAAATGAGCAAGGCTATCCTATACATTTAGGGTACCTAGGCTGGTAGTCAAATGAGTCCGGCTAAGATGACCTAATGTTGCCGTTGTTCCCCAAATTTTTGTCTTTCTTTCCACTTCCGAGCAGATCAATCAAAAGAAAAAAAGATATGTTTTTTATTATATTTTTAAAGGCTAATTAATTCAGTAATGAATTTAAGACGAATTTTACAAGAAATAATTATTTATCGATAAAGGATTTGTCTTTCATTTCTTTTTATTTCATGTCCCTAGCTACAAAGGTTATGAAAATATTGCTTCTCAAACATGGGCAAATCTTTTGGGGCCCACCATGTATATGAGTATGTAAGGGGAAAGGCGATGCCAAGAAGAATATCCCTTTATTTTGTTTTCTAAATTCCTATCATCTCTATGTTTTCTAACTATAACTCTACGTGGAGTAAAAAGCTCTATATTCAAGGAGAAAAATAAAAGAAGGAAGAATTTGAATACCAGTTAAGCTGATCGCTAAAAGCTTCCATCTCGCTGATGAAATGTTAATCTCTGTAGTCGGGTGAAAGATAGCCTAAATTCCCGCCCACTTCTTTGAAAACGATTAAACCAGTGTCGGGCGACAAAAAGCTAATATCTCTCGGCGACGGAAGCATTCTTCTAGACGTGTGCCTTCCAGCGATTGAGCATCAAAAACATGGCCGTCAGATAAATTCCTTAGGTTATTCAAAGATGGACAGATTGGGTTTGAGATCTCGTCGCCTTCGGTTCAAATCGTGTATCCGTTTTCCCAAGTCCTTGGTATTTGCATATACCATCGAGGTTGGATCTCACCAGGCAGATCCATCTCTTTTTTGAAGGATTACTATGTTCAGAGCAAAGCCTCGAATCGTTTTATCCCCGAAGGAATGGCCGGGATTCTTCTCGTCTCATCAGAACCCTCCTTTAAGGATCTCCAGTTTCAAGGGGGAGATTTCGCGCCAAGCCACGTCAGAGTCTCGATTTTTGGAGGTTTAAGTTCTCTGGAGCAGAGGTGCTTCGTCCGCCTTCAAGGAGGTCCGTGAACTCGTCTTGTGCCCCGCCTCCCTTTCTTCCTCATCACCTTCAGGATATTCCGCCGAGAATCACAACCATTTACCGTCTTCATTCCCCGCGCCGACTCGCTAAAGGAGCCCCCTTCCTCGAGGAGTCCCTGTAAAGTAAAACCATTGCATCTCCCGTTAATCGATCCGATTTCCGACTTTTTAATATTCCTTCTGTATAGCTGATTTATAGTATCCCATTTAGAAGCTAATTAACAAGTAATTAACATTACCTGATTACCAATTTTCTATAGTCTGTCAGTATTTTCCTTATTTATATTTCGTATATTTCTCGTATGTATATATATGTTAACTAGTGACTTATTAAAAATTATGTTTTGGGTTTTCACTCTTTAAATATATCCTTGAATTACACCCTGGTATACTCATTAAACGCTATCAGCCCTTGTATTAAAATCGCCCTCTTATACCTCGTAATCAACGAATTACTTTTACGAAGTGAAAGTCCTTGTACGTAGATAAGGACGCGTACATACATTAGAGGATATATGTGTATATAACTGTATATATACATATTCTCGTGGCTTTTATCTTTTTCCTCCCAACCAATAGATACATATATGTATATATAGATGTATTTTCTTGGGAGTGAACAATTCCTCGAGAGCCTATCTTCCGCTAATAAAAAGACCCGAAAATTAATATAATTTCTTTTAGCTAGCTAGCTCTCTTCAATTGAGAATTATTTTTGAACTGTATTAATTATAATTATGCGGGTAAAATCGTAATGTTGAGGCTAGGTAAGCTATTTTTATAGCCCTCAGAAGAAGGTGTCTTGAAATTAGGAGAGAGTGACTCATATGAAGGCTTTTCTAACGTTTCTCACAAATGCTTACGTAGGAATTCGGTTTTATATTCCCCAAGCCTGCTCTCGATAGTAGGGGTAAAAATGCCATTATAAAAACGTATAAAAAACAAAGATATTTGGCTAAGCTATTTCTCTTTGTGCTCTCATTAATTCAGAGTAAACGCTATGATTAAATACTGCTTATACTTGTTCAAATTATGATTTATTACATTTTGAATTTAGTTACTATAAACACTAGATGTTTCAAAGTGGTTATCAACTTCATTTGTTTTGTAAAGGGCTAAAAAAGTTTAAACAGAAAATACAACCTATCCTACCCAGTATATAATATTTTATAAATGTTATTTTTCTCCAGTTAAATTTTTAAACTATTTTTTTTAGTCCATTCAGAATTGTCGCCATTTTTCCAATTCAAGGATCGCCTTTATAAAGGGTTAATTTCTCGCTGCATATACCTTTACCCTTGCTTGAAGTGGTAACCTCATCCATGTTGGTTGAAGCAAACATTCTCTGCTCAGTAGTTTCTAGGAACACGCGGCCGTGTCGTATTGTACGGGGCTGACTTTAAGTAAACGTGATTCTTAATCTATCCGACGCCATTGAGCTAGCCAAATTGTTCCGAGTCCTTTCATTTAATAATATAAAATGCCAGATGTACTAAAACCTTATGAAAATATTTACGGAAATTGTTTTCCAAACCCATCAAATTATCGCTAATTATCTGATTAATCAAATCAAAGCTCAACATATCGACAATACAATGTTCTGTACAAGAAAACTTTTCAAAATATAATTTTCTCCTTCTCTTTCCATTGGATTATTTTTTTCACGAACCGTTTAAAATTTTGATTTCAGCGTAAAAATATACTTGTTTTTTCCTTGGAGAGACATTAATTTCGTCGAGTTTCTCAAATAAATGTGACAAATAGCAAAATTGGAACAGCACATTTTCAATGGAAAAAAATCCGAACAAAATCCTATTTATTTTTGGACCGAAATAGAATTACTTCAACTTTAATGGCAGAAGCTGTCTCATAGCTTAACTGTGTTGTGATTGGTTTTTACAACCTCACTTTCTCTATTTTTCCCGCAGTTATACGGACATATGTATGCCTTAAGGCACTTCTATAATCTTGATGTGTGAAATAAAGTACCAGCTCTGTTTGAAAGTAAGATGCCTGTTGTTGTGCTATTGTTATCATATCTAACCTCTTCTTTGCAGGGTACAGTGTGCATATTACCCTTTTTAATGTTATTTTGCCAGTTTTCTTGCTATTTGATATCAAGGGACCTTCCTTCATGATCCTGCGACGAACTGCTAGGGCCCCCTTTTGATCTCTGTAATAATGTTTCCACTTAATCATTTTAGAAACTACTGAAGATGAGATAGATCTGTTATTTTGAAATATTTCGAATAAGTTAAATAAAAAAATATATAAAGTGCCTATCAAGTTAAAAGATACAAATTGACAGTGAGACTAAAAGCTAATGACCACGCAAATGTAGGTTACTTAACCTTGGAGAGGTTTAGTAAGTGTTTACGTTTTATGCGGTTTCTTCTGAGAAAGCCAGCTGAAATGGAAAAAAGGCATACATACTCGCGGCTCTTAACGATGGCAAAGCATGAAGGAGATTGTGAACCTTTAAACTACCCGGGGGACCTCGTTTATAAAGTGAAACATGAGTATGACGAGGATGTGAATAAGGCCAAAGTGCTTACAGTCATGTACAGTAAAAGTCCCGGCTTTTTGATGGTTCTAGGCGTATTCAGTAGTGAAGGCCACGTTATGCCTCCCCTCATATTCTCACAGGGCCTTAAGTTCAACTCGTATGTTAAACTTTATGTATACGAGAACGTAGTGAATGCATGGATAGATCAATTAGGCGAAGGAAGTACTGACTTTATAGCAAGACTGATCACACACACAAGGAAAGGAAGACAAAGGCATGGTTGTTCAACTACGTCTCGCACATTTGGTCTCCAGACTTGTATTGACTCACTTCTACTGCCTGCAACCCCCTAGATCAGTGGTCATAAACTATTTTTAGCTTACGGGCCAGAAACAAAGTCTATGAACTGATGGAGGGCCACATTATAAATTTTAATTATTATAATTTTAGATGTTATTTTGGGTACCTAATAATAAATAATTGAAGGCAAGAATAGTAAAACATGAAACTATAAATTATAATAGGTTATGTTTATTTTAGTTCGTATACATAAGAAATTTAACAATGAACTATGGATATTTATAAGGGACACAATTAGTATGATGCTTGATGTTATTTTTGGCTTGAAAGTTTTTCAAAACCAGTTGATAAGTAGGTTTAAAACATACTTTAAAAGTGTATTTTAAAATATAATTTTGGTGTATTTACTTTGTAAAATAATTGCTCACATACATATTATGTGCTATAGAACAATGATGCCACTTTCATCGCATGACCAGTCAAGTTGTTATACAGCCCTGGATAACAAAGATATTTTTAAGAAATATCCAAAAGGGATACATCCTTGGCGTGAAATTTTGATTATAATACTTAATTCCATTGCATAACAATGAGTTTGATCTGAAATTCTTCAGGTACGTTGTCGCATGACAGTGAACTGAAAGGAAAATTTCGTTCTTAAATCACATATCACAGTCACGACGAATATGTTGTAATTTGTAGGTTTAGTCTTCTGGAGTGTTGAGAAATGAGCATAAATAATTTGATTTCTCTATCTGACAATCACACATTCGTAGTTTTGTTTCCAATGCGGTTAAGTGTCCCCATATTTCATGTATTAATTAATTTTTTTCCCTGAAGCTACAAATTAAAGTGATTGAAATGAGCTGTTAAATATACTAGAAATTTCACTCTTGAAAGCCATTTGGGATACGAAATTTTGTGCCATTCATATTTTTGCTCTCAAGGGATCCAGGTATATTTACACACAGAGTATATACTTTTTCAAAAGTAGCGTCTTGACTGAGCTGGCGATCGCAAGGAAGTAAACCAAATCCGTATAATGATTCTCTGCTTCCGTTCAAAGTTGTTTAAAATTGAATGTGATTTAATCCCCTGGATAAACATACGTTTACTGCTCTTCCCAGTACGCCCATCAGTCCATCACTTCATTCAAATTTGATGTCTTAGTTCACAATGCTTCTTGGTTGATTATGCAGTGCACTTTAATTACATTCTGTTTACTTCTAAGAACTTCTAAGTGTTTCTGAAAGAAAGCGACTGTACCTTTAGTTTGTCCAACCATAGCCGAAGCTTCATCGGTTTTTATAGATACTACTTTTATCCCTTTATTAGGCCAGTGATCAGATATGATCACTTAACTGAATTAGTTGAATGACAATTTTTCTATCCACGCCAGATACAGGGTAATATCTACAGAATCATGTTTGAAAGTCCACCGGAGCAGTGTTTCAAGAATTCTGCTCCTGTAGTACTGCCTTTTATAGATATCAGTTGAACAAATTCTTCCAAAAAACCGAAAGATTTTCTCATCCACGAAGAAACACTGCAAGTTGTGCCGTGTCTTTAGAATCACTCCTCACATCAAGGGCTATTGAGAAAGGGGTTAAATTGTTGTAATGATTTTTTAAATTAATTTTCAGATCTGCTGACATTCCTTCTATTGCCTCGGGACATAGAATATCTAATACAAGCAAGCAAGTATTTTTTCACGAATTTCGCGTCAGTAAATTTGTTCATGTTTTCTGGTATCACTTTTTACACTTTGTAGCTTTCACGTGTACTTTTTTCTAATTCCATGTTTCATTGTTGGAATATCAAAATTTGTTTTTATAAACTCACTTTAAGTTAATAAACTTCGTCCTTCCTCATTTGCCCAATAAATTCACTGAACTTGGAGTGTTTAGTACCATAGGGACTCTTGATGGTGAATTCCTTATTTAAGGCAACACTTTCATGACAGATAAGGCAAATGGGATTACAGAAGCGTTGAATAAAATATTCCTTTTCTGTCCATCTGTCTTAAAAAAACGACGCTTCGCTTCAACCTATCAGCGTCTTTTTGCCATTTGGGGGTTTCCTAAAAATAATAAATTGCCAGTTAGTACCAATATCATTAAACTATCAAAAACAGTCATTAATTAACACCTCTTAGTTGATATGTCAAATTTGAGAAAAAAATTATAAATTCATTTTTTGTTATGGGGGTTATATAGGGCCCCCCATTCGATGCACAATTATTCTTTATCACTATTTCACAAAAATCAAAATATTTTAAAACCATATTGCCTCATTTTTATGGGATAAACGTTATTAAAGTGCTAAAATGTATACATATCATAGTTAGCTCTAAAGTTTTAATGTTCATCATTGGCTTTTGTAAATTACCTGGAAAAATATTTGGTAAGAAATTTTACTAACGAAATAGACTTACGTTTGATATTTTAAAACCATTTATTAAATCCTTTATAACCATTTATTAACTTGAATACAAATTTCTTTTACAATTTCTTGATATTGTGATTTACATTCGTTTAACTCACTTTAAAGCTAACTATGTAGATTCGTAGAACATAATAATTCACTTCTTATGTCACTATATATCTACTTTAATCTTAACTTTTCCAGCCGAATTTATACACACGCAAAACTATTCCAGAATATTCCAGAATGCTCTCCCGTAAATTCTCTCAACATTCTACAAATCTACAAGTTACATTTAGAATCTAAAAGTCTAGAAATATAAAACTAAAATTAATATATTCTTATTTCTAGACACGACGAGTCGGGTAGATACTAAATTTAGTTTAAGGACCGCAGGCCGAACAATTTTGGCTGTCGCGCCGTAACTGGCCGGCCTCTGCCCTAGATTATTTCGAGTAGGGCGTTGTTGCGAAGTGAGGCAAGAAGGCCGGTCTCAAAACTTTGGTATCTTAGAGGGCAGCTATTTTAGGGGTAATTTAATCCATTGACAAGGATCTTTTAACTAGGGCAAACAATCAGTTGAGTTGCCGCTTGGAGCTGGTCGTAAAAGGCATATCCTGCCTTTTTCGAAAAGATATATATTCGAAAGAGTATATATATATATATATATATATATATATATATATATATATATATATATATATATATATATCTTTCTATTTTTGTGGAAATCCTCATGAAAATATGTTGCTTTAGGGAGAACGTCACCTGTTTTCTGTTACTGTGTACAGTCATGCCCCTTTGGTAGCAATTATTGTTCTGAAATTTAAACAATTGGTAACTTATCAAAAAGTGATGATTTCAAAAAATATGGATAAAATAAAGATGATGGGTAATTATAGTATATTAGCTAATATTTTTATTAAAAATAAATTCTGAATTCCTTTTCCATTTCAGAAATGGTTCTTTCCAGAGAGAAGGAACAAAACATTGTTGTTTGGCACCACAGTGGCCTAAATTGCACGGAGTTAGCTACTAAGGGTTTTACATCAAGGAACAATATCTTTAGAATCATTAATTTCTTTAAAGATATTGGAATACTCTTGGGAAGAAGTTTTCGGGACGCCGATGATCTTTAAATGAAAAGCAAGATCACCTCATGGTGAAGTCAAGCTTGCTTAAGTTTAAAAAGAAGTAAGTGTAAACGAGTCAACGCGCACAGTGAGGTGGAAACATCTTAAAAATGGTCAAAGTCGATAACGGCTGCGAAGAAGCCTCAACAACTCACCCCCAAAAATTATACTATTAAGCTCAAATCCTGTAGGCAAATTTAAAGAATGGACCTTTGAAGAAGAGGAAAGGGCTATTCTTGAATGAACCTACCTTCAAGTTGTGTAGAGCTTTGTAAATATAACTCGTTAGAGAAAAAAGGGAAATGCTTTTACGAGTCTAGTGTCGTGCCTACTATGATTAATACAAGACAAGCTTCTTTGCTGGGGCTATTTTTTAACTAAGGGAACTGTTATATTAACTATTTTACCCAATAACAATGTGTCGTGCCAAGGGTGTACGTAGGTTTGTTACGTACCTTAATAACTCCGTGACTTCGTTTCTCTAAGAGTGCGATAATTCAATACTTTGATTAATCTTTTGCTTTGCCATGTGCAGAGTTTCAAGGATTTAGTTAAAACAACTTAACCAAAATATACTATTAATTACAACAAAAAAATGAAATATTAACAAAAAACTTCACATCTACAATGAGTATAATAAGAGGGTCTAAGTGAAAATTACTACTTTAAAAATTAATATTAAGCGATAGTTGATGTCCAAGCTCACTTTAATACTGAGTGATAATTAATACACGAATAAGGGATTGCTTCAGCTTTTTAAAAAAAAAACAGCGACTCCGAATGGGGAACGAGGATGACGTTGGATCTTATGGAGGTGGGGGAAGGAGTTTGAGGTTCAACGTGGGTGGATGGGCTCGGACACCCAGCTGATCGTTTGGCTGGTAGACAAACTGGAAGAAAACAGCTGCCATCTATGAGGGGCGTGGATGGCCTTGCACGATATCTTAATTAGGCGATTTAAGCAATGGGACCAAGTAGGTATGCTTCTTTCAATCTTCGGCCCCGTAAGGGGCGCGGCGATTTGCCATCCTGGCCGCCGTGCTGACGGGATCCAGCGATCCGTCCGGCCCTAGCTTAGCCACTCATCCTTCCTTCAGATAGCTTGTATTTCTCCCCTACTTCGTCGCTTTTCATACAACCTCTCCCACAACTTTCAATGGTCATCCTCTAATTTCACAGGGTAGATGCTGACCTTCTTCTCAAGCTAACCGTCCCGGATCGGGGCTGAGATGGGAGGGGACAATGTTCCCTAACCCCTGAGCGCTGGTTTGGGATGTTTTTTTTTTAAGAACCTGCTTCTTCCCCACCCATACCTTCCCCACATCCCTTTTCCTCTCCTCTTCACATTCTATCTAATTTTACGCCGCGTCTAAGGTGGAGCCGCCATGCCGATGGACTGCCAGGCCACTAGGCGAGAGGGGTGGTCCCAAATAGCGGGGCCTAGGCTCTGCCAGGCCTGTAAGCACCTCTTGCAATGCGGGCAACTGCGAGAGGTGATGAGCGGTTGCATCCCGTAATAAAAAGAGGGTCACCATGCCCAATGATGAGTCCAACCAAAAAAACCCTTTAACTCCCCCTGTAGAAACGACGGAGCCGCTCTCGGGCAGCTCCACAGAAAAAATGGAGGTTCCCCCCCCTGTGCTTGTGCACATATTTCTTCAACCAAAGAGGAGGCTTACTCCTCTTCTTCGCTTAAGGGTGTAAAGGACTCCCCTTCACCCCATTCTCTGGAGGTGCTTTCGGGCACCTCCCTTTTTCCAGCGGCAGTCCCCTCTTTTCTTTCCAAAAGAAACTGCCAAGAAAGCCAGCAGGCAGCCCTTAGCCAGCCGCTGCCCATCGAAGCGGCTGAGTAGGGACAACCCCCTTAGGGGGGAGAGGAAAGCCAGGACCCTTCGGTCACTTCCCTAAAAAGACCTGCTGGCAAGAATCTTAAACCTTGCAGGGGTCAAGGCCTGTGCCTCCCCATAAAAGACTGGTGACGCTGCCAAGGGGACCTGCGATGTCCTGGGAGGGGATGGTCAACTGGAGGTACCTCCTGTGATAGACATGGTCCTTGAAGGAACCCAGACTCAGACGGTAGGGCTTTCCATGGGGGGAAATCCGAGCTCGGCGCCGAGCATCGAACCCGAATTTGATCGTGTGCAAGGTCCTCCTCAAACGGCTAGGGATTCTGAGGCAGTACAGGGAGGGGAGGGATCTCCTCCGCATGATAGCCCTACGACCACCAGAACCTTCTCCATTTCGGAAGAAGGACCTGGCTGAGGCCGGTCCATCTGGCCTAGGGGCTTCTACCGGCGGAGGTGAGAAGCGGGGTGATTCCCTGCCCTCCTCTCCGAAAAGGAAAAGGACTAAAAGGACGAAAAAGACTAAGAAGACTCGGGGCTCCTCTTCATCCGCGGGGGCTGTGGAAACAGATGGGTCCGCTGCCACTTTGGCAAGTGACCAAGCCAAGACCGGCACATCCGGCCTCTTTGCCCCCCCGGGTGCGGAACCCCTGACTAAGACAAAAGTGCATAGGGTGGAACCTCGTTGACATCGGGGCCCTTCATTCAGAGGCTACCTGGCATTTTCGAGCCCGCTGGCTTCAAACGCTCCCTCGTTATTCGCTCTACTGATGGCACTATGTTGTCCAAGGGCAACATGATCCATCAGAGAAGAGGATTAGCTAGAAGAATTGGTAGAGAGCCAAAGGTGACCCATTTCTCAGACGGAAGCCTTTTGGCGAATGCGGTGAATCCCGCCGAGGCGGCCAAGATAAATGCTCTTCGGACACTTCATGGCACCCCGGTGAGTGTGACGCCGCACTCTACCATGATTTTTGTGAAAGGAATAGTTCATGCGAGGGAACTCGTTGACTACTCCATTGAGAACATCACCCTAGAGCTGGCCAACCATGGGGCGGTCAAGGTCGAACATGTCTTGATAAAACAGGGAGGGGCCTGAAGACCCTACACTTTTCGTCACGTTCGACTGTGTCAAGCTCCTTGAGTCGGTGCGTGCTGGTTGGTACCGCTACCGCGTGAAGGCATGCGTGCCACTTCCACGGCGGTGCTATTACTCTCCTTGCTTCGGCCATACGAATCGCTCATGTAGACGAGCCTGTCGGGGTCACCCAAAGTCTGTGTAAATTGCTCCAAGGTCGGACACGATAAGTTCAAATCGTGTGTGGCCAAGTGTGTCAATTGCGGAGAGCCGCACCCCGCTTCTTCGAAGCAATGTGGTGCATATCTCCTTGAGAAAGAAATCCTGGCCGTTTAGGCTCAGGATCGACCCTCATTACGCAAGGCTAAGGACTTAGTCCTAGCGCCCGGCTCTGCCTGGGACGTCCTATGCCTCAATAGTTAGAAAGGCACCCTTTGCTCCTGTCCAATCCAGGGCAACGAGCACGGTTGTTTCCGCGCCTATTCGGAGCTTTTCTGCGGGATCTACCCAACCTGGGCGCTCCCCTGGTAAAGCTGGCGGCAAAAAGGGTTCATACCCAGCCACGGCTAAAACCAGGGCTCCCCCCTCTTCCCCCAGCGTAACCGTTTCCCGTAAGGCGAAACGACCACGCGCCTCAACCGAGTCGTTAGACTCACAGGACGCAACACCCCTGACGATGGTCGCTAGGCCATCTTCAGGGGTTCCTAAAGCTGTGCCCCGAAAGGAGAACAGAAACAGAGGAGCTTCGGCTCCTTTGCCTACGTCCCGAGGTGGATCGAGTGGCTCGTAGACAGTGGTTCATCGAAAAGAGGACCCCCCCCGCCTCCGAAGCCGCAACGCCTGCCTAAGGTTTCGAGGTGGATTGAGGAAAAGACTCGCATGGTGAGCTTAACCTCCCCAATAAGTCCTCGAAGGACACAGCACCTTCAGCGCTTTGTCCGTCCAACAGCCCCCGGGGTTCTGCCCCCGGGAAGCGTACGGCCATTTCCGTAAGGGTCTTCAGTTCGAGGAGGTCCCCCGCGTCTCCTAGGTGCTAGGCCTGGAGGGCATATTCCTTCAATGGAATTGCCGTGGACTCCGGGCCAACTGGGAGGAGCTGTGAAGGCTCGTCTCGTCCCGTTTCCCGTTAGCTAAATTTTTGCAGGAGACCATGCTAGGCGCGTGCCACCTGCCTGCCCTCTCGGGGTATAAGGTTCTTGCGCCCCCACCACCGCGGGATGGCTGGGCTGGGGAATGCGCGGTTTACACCCGGCATGATTTCTCTGTTCCTTCTTTCTCTTTAGATACATCCTTTCAGGCAGTGGCTGTGCAGCTGCACCTGAATAGGAGGTATACTATCATTTCTGCGTACATTCCAACGTCAGATGACTTCGACGCAAAGGACTTCAGCCGCGTCGTGGCACGGTTGCAGAGGCCCTATCTCTTGCTTGGAGATCTGAACGGCAGGCATCCTTTCTGGGGAGATTACTTTATAAATCCCAGCGGACAAGTCCTTGCTGATCTGATTGAAGAGCTTGAGATGGGTGTCCTAAACGTGGATGAGTTTACGCATCACTGTCCGATAACTGCCTTATTTTCTTCCCTTGACCTATCTTTGTGCTCTTCGGATGCACAGCCTGATTTTGATTAGGGGAAGGGCGATGACCTTCATGGTAGTGATCACTTTACATTCAAATATTATTTTTAGGGCAACTGCCGCCTGAAAGACCACCTCGGTGGTGCTTGCCGCGGGCTCGGTGGCCTGCATTTCAGGAAATGACTGAATTCTCTATCTCAGTCGAGGAGTTTAGGTCAAAAGATTAGGCCGTGGAGTTCTTCCCCGGCAACCTCATTGTCGTGGGCCTGACTACTATTTCTAGGACGTCTGGTCGTTTTGCACGCCGACCACTTCCATGGTGGTCGGCCGAGTGTGAGACGGCACTCAAACAGACGCGTTATGCGCTATAAGCACCGCCCGAACGATTTCACTGTATCTGAATTTTGTCGGGCTAGGGCTAGGTTCCGGTATATTTGGAAGTACGCCCGCCGCTCTTCTTGGCAGGCATACGTGTCTTTACTTAACGGGAAGACCCCTTTAGCTGAGGTGTGGAAGCAAGTCAAAAGGATTCGGGGCAAGTTCTCGCAGGACCGCCCTTCCGTTCTCCAGGAGAATGGGACCGCAATCTTGGACCCCGCGTCCGTGGCGAAATCCTTAGCGACCCCTTTTCCCGAATCCTCTAGCCGGGATACTGCTCCGGCAGCATTTAATGCACGTCGTAATGTCGCAGGAGGCCGCCGGCTGGACTTTACCTCCAGAGGCGGAGAACTCTTCAACGACAATTTTACTGTGAGTGAGTTGCGTTCCGCTCTCGCTTCGTGTGCGGAAACCACCCATGGTATTGTCGATGTCCCGTACGCCATGCTTCGACACCTGAGTGAGCAAGGCATGGCCTTTCTGTTAGATTTGTTTAACAGGATCTGGGTGGAAGGACTTCTCCCAGACTCCTGGCGAATTGCTACTGTGCTCACCTTTCGCAAACTGGAGAGAGATCACTCTACTCAAACCGGTTTACGCCCGATCTTTCTAACCTCTTGCGTGTGCAATTTGATGGAGAAATTGGTAAATATTAGACTAGGCTTGTTCCTGGACAGCGGAGGCCATAAGTCTTCTGCACCGTGCGGCTTCCACAAGTTCCACTCCCCGTCGAATGCTCTGCTCCGACTAGAAAATGCCGTCTGCGAGGCTTTCCTTCGTAGACAGCACTACGCCACGATCTTTTTCGATCTGGAGAAGGCTTATGATATCGCATGGCGATACGGTATCATGGAGACTCTCAACACGATGGAAGCGAGTGAAGGCCTCCCAATGTTTATATCTGAATTTTTGCAAAATCGTCGATCCGCGTACGAGTGGGGGGAGCCTTCTCCAGCCCAAAGGAGCAGAAAGAGGTTGTCCCGCAGAGAAGTGTCCTCAGTGTCACACTCTTTGCCCTGAGCATCAACGGCATTACCTCGGTGCTGCCAGAAGATGTTCTCGCTAAGCTCTACGTGGACGACCTTTCGATCTCTTTTGGCGCGGCCCAGATGCCAACTCTGGAGCGTAAACACCGACAGGCATTGAACCGCGTCTCTTGCTATGCAGAAGCACACAGGTTTCGGTTTTCTTTGGCCAAGACTAAGGTGTTGCACTTCTGCCGCCATCCACGGCTCCACCCCGACCCAGATTTGTTTCTTAATGGGGTGCGCCGGGATGTGGTTGAGTCGCACCGTTTCCTTAGCCTTGTATTCGACCGACGCCTCACCTGGAAGGCTCATATTCAACGCCTTAGGGTCTCTTGTACCCGTTCCATGGACATTCTCCGCTCTGTGACGTTCAGCGCTTAGGGCGCTGATAGGGCTACTGGCCTACTTTTTTATCGATCCTTTGTTCGTTCGAAGCTCGACTACGGATGCGAGTTATATGCATCCGCAGCCAAGCGTTTATTGCGGAAGGTGGATTCGATCTACCACACCGGCCTTCGCCTTGCGAACGGTGCCTTTCACACTTCTCCCATTGAGAGCCTGTTGGTTGATGCTGGGAAGATGCCACTCGCTCTGCGCCGCGTGCAGTGCATTGCTCGCCCGTACATGCGAGCCCGGCATCTCCCTCAGTTGCCAACAGCTCTCACTGCATCGGCAGCTGATCTCGATGGTGCCTATGCCGCCGAGAGACGCCAGTCATACCCTAAGCCCTTTGGGTTTAGGGCCAGGAAACTCCTTCGAGAGCTAGATATAGCTCTCGGGCCGGTGGCGCCCCTGGTTCTTTCCAGGACGCCACCCTGGAGAGTACCACATTTGGCTATTTTTCGCCACGCCTCTGCTCCCAAAGCTTGTACTGCGCCGGGAGTATTGCGTTCGACCTTTTTGGAACACACATCGTGTCACGCTAGTACCGTGCCAGTGTATACGGATGGCTCCAAGTCCCAAGAAGGGGTCGGCTTCCACGCCGTATCCCCTCTGTTTGAAGTCAGCGGGGCTCTACCAGGCGCTGCGTCTGTCTTCCCAGCCGAGCAGGTGGCAAAACATCACTCGGTACGGGAGATTACGCGACTTCCCGGTTTGGAGACCGGATTGTGATCTATAGCGACTCACAAAGCGCCCTGAGTGCTCTCGGGGCATTGGAATTTCCGCATCCCCTGGTTTGCGATATCCGTGACGCCACGGTTTTGGCAAGCCGGGCAGATATCGATATTATCTTTTGCTGGGTTCCTGGACATGTAGGAATTGCGAAGAATGAGTGTGCCGATGAGGGCGCCAAAGAGTCCGCGAGGAATCTGCGACCGGACCAGCGTTTAGCTCTTCCTCACACCGACTACATGGCAGGAATACGGGCAGCTCTTCGGACTGCTTGGCAAAGAAGATGGTAGACGGTCAAAGGGAACTTAAAGTTGCGTGCCATTACGCCGCGACTGTTGCCATGGACCTATCTCCAAATGCCACGGCGGCTTCATGTTGCTTTCTGTCGGTTCCGAATCAGACACAATCGTGTGACGCATCGCTATTTGATGGAGCGCTTGCCTGCGCCCTATTGCAACGAATGCGTCGTCCCCCAGACTGTTCGGCACATTCTTGTCGAATGTCATTGACTGGGTGATCTTCGCGCACAATACCTGTCATGGTACACAGATGGGCGGGGTCCCTACCGCCTGTCCCTTGTACGCGGGACAGATTCGTGCACATTGACTTGTGAACTTGTTGACTTTGGGGGGAGGCCGGGCTTCTCCCCTTTATTTAAGGTTCTTTTTTTTTATTAATTTGTTTGTTAAGGCAATCTCCTGCACCGCTGTGAGGGAGACCTCCAGCCGCTCCCGGTGATTGCTTCCTGATTGTTAAGTTTTTCCAATTTATATCGATTGTTAAGTTTTCACATTTTTATTTTAAAGTAGACTAGTTCTAGCCTGTCGTGTTTTTCGGCAACTTATGCCCAAGTGGGTAGTTGCCAAATGGGCTCTATAAAAAAAAAAACAATCCAATCTTCGGGTTACTCTTGAGGTGCTTCTCACTGACTAGCAATGATCAAAAATTTCCATTTGAGTATTCCTCAATGGTGAGGAATATCTCTGGTTTTAGTAAAAACTGAGATAGGATGTTTCTCTTACGAGAGATGTATGATAGTGATTCTCAATAAATGGGTCTACTCTTTAGTGTAACCACCAGGAACTGCCTATGGAGGAGCTTCTTCTCTGCTCGATTCCGTTTGTGCCAGGCGCTGCCACCGTACTTTGTCGTTTAGATATTTAACCCGATTTTCTCTTTATTCTCCAGCTAGCGTATATTAACTTCCATGTCGTAGAATGGACTCTCGACGATATACCATATATAACTATTCGTTGAGGGAACTTATTTAATTATCTTTAGAGTGCGTGGATGTCTGGCTGGCCGATATTATGTATCTTCGATATGCTTAAGAAGTGGAACTGAGCTCAAGGATAATAATATTGCTATCATTAATAAAATAGAGTTTTATTAATAATAACTATTAACAACACACAAAACGGAAAATATTGACATAAACAGAGAATGGAAGGGGTCGTGGGGACTCAAGCTAATCCGAGGATTAAAAGAATTTAAAAGGTAAAACAAATATAAAGTTAAAGAGATGGGATGGTTTGCTAAACCATTTAAAGCACAGGATAGTATTGAAAAAAGGGTTGAATACTCAAAGGTAACGTTCGGCTTACGTAATTTATACTTGTTGTGCAGAGGAAGGTGACGTGAAGAAATTTTCGGTACGCTGGCGAGTTCCAGCCGAAGGGGGGGAATAAAATGAGCCGGACGTGGCGTCTTGGAAATGAGAACCGTTTCTCCACGAATGGCTTGAAGAACAATGGCTGTTCTACGTTGTTCTCTTCTGAACAACAAAGGGGGTGAGAACCGTCTCTTGTCTACGGGCTCCAGAACAATGGCTGTTCTAATGTTGTTCTCTTCTGAACAACAAGGAAGAAGGGTGAGAACCGTTTCTTGGCGAACGGGCTCAAACGAACAATGGCTGTTCTACGTTGTTCTCTTCTGAAAAACAGGGGGGGGAGAACCGTTTCTTGTCAACGGGCTCGATCGAACAATGGCTGTTCTAACGTTGTTCTCTTTCTGAACAACAAGGGAAAAGTGAGAACCGTTTCTTGGCGAACAAGCTCAAAGGAACAATGGCTGTTCTAACGTTGTTCTCTTCTGAACAACAGGGGTGTGAGAACCGTTTCTTGTCAACGGGCTCGAAAGAACAATGGCTGTTCTAACGTTGTTCTCTTTCTGAAAAACAAGGACGAAGCCTTGTGGACTTGGCGTCACGAAGGCTCGAACCTTGGCAATCAAGGGATATTGTCCTTTTTCTCAGCAAGTGATGGTGAATCTCGAGGTCGAGCTTTCTTGGCGCACAGGGTGAGAGAGGGGCGTGGTAATGTTCCGCGACGAAAATCTGGATCTCCAATCTGATATTAGTGGTAAAGTTTCCATCTAAATAGTCAAGACACCTCCTTGGCGTGGGGGACAATGGAGTTGGAGCTTCGAGGGAGTGCACAGCCGATCCTGGGAACAATGCCTTTTCTGCCCATAAGTCTAACTCAATCTGGCGAGGTCGGCGTATGGAAGCGAACGTGGGAAGATGAACCTCCTTGTTTAAACATTGACTCAGGTGGCTGCGATAAGGCGCCAAGCTTCAAAGCGAAGATGCACGTGGGGAGCATCGTGGTTTTATATAACATGTGATAGTGGTTGAAATTAACGCGGCCTCAACCCGTTCTATCACATTCCACTAACCATTGGGGGGTAGGCGAAGAGTGAGATGAGGGCCTATGTTTAAGCCTCTCTCCTATAGCAACACCTTTCAGAGTGTAGTCACTTAGCAATAAAGACATCTTCTGGCTTTCGTCGCAGCTCCTACAATTTCGTCTGTTAGGCGAAACTAGATCTCAAATCTTAGAGGGAACAATGAGCCTGTTTATACATTTTTATTCCACCTGCTCTTTTTTCCTTTGTTTGTTTATGCAAGATGGCAAATAAATCTGTTGATTCTGACTTTCTCGGCGATAAATATCGAGTCTGGTTGCCAGCGGGGCAAGAGGAGAGGGAAGGGGGTTAAAGTATCGGCCCACACGCCGTATAGCGTGTTGACGCTGGTGTAACCGAACTGAGCATCTTTTTTTATTTAAAGTGTGATAGCAATTTTCCCACACACTGCCAGGAAATCAAAACGATACCATAACGTGTAATAACACAATTAGTTGTGTTTATTAAACCAAAATAGAGAAAAACCAGTAAAGACATCCTCAATAATTTGTTGTCCAGCATGCTAAATCAAATCTAAGATGTCATGAAGAATGAGAGAAAAAGTTGTAAATATTAACGGTGAGCATAAATTGAGTGTATTTATTAACAAAATGCCTTTAGGCTCTAAATTTTTGTATATTTCTCCTTCAAGGTAAGATACAAACATAATTTTGCTTTTTACTGATCAAAAACTTCAAAAACTTTTCTCTCTCCTGCGTCCTGATAGGCAAGTTTGGTTTACCCAAAGAGGGGGGGGGGGAAATTCGGCGCGTTTTCCATGAATTAAAGAATAGTTTACATGAATATCTGAAACTGAGAAGAAGACAAATAAAGTAGTTTAATCTTTTTTATTCCATGCCATTTTCTCCAATGTGATTAAAGTTGGGCCCAGCAATCAGCTAAAATGGGGTGGGACGTAAAAAGGACAACAAAAAGGGTATTTCTTCTTTTTCCCCATCTTGCAGCAAAAAAGTGACACTGCGCCCAAAGATTTATAGAGCCATGTATTGAGTTTGCTTATATCTATCTATATATATATGTTTAAGAATGAAATATATTGGACATGAGTGAGCAGATGAGAAGTAAAATGGAATTTTTCCTAATTTAAGAGAAAATGACATTGGAAGACAAAGTTTAAAGAGAACAAAAGAAAGCAGATTGAAGCCAAGCCTTATTGAGATGATAGAAATAACACCAAGGGAATTTTTTTTAAGATATCTTGAAGTAAGTCGATTCCCGGTCAGTTGCCCCAGCGCTGAGATACCAGGCCCGGCGCTAGCAACTACAAATTTTCCTAAGATAGAAGTTATTTCAAAGGACTTTCATACCATATCTTCTTACCTGATCACAAATTGAAAGCTTACTATCTATCTTACATATAAAGAAACAGCTAAATCAAGTTTTGCAGGTGGTAACAATCACCATATCCCTTTCGCCATTTTTATTTTCTATCTATCAAAAAACTTTTGAAGGCAGAAAAAAGATGCAAAGACTGTGCATTACAGACTATAAATTCATATATTCTAACTAAATAAGCACATGAAACAAAAACAGGATTTGCTTTTATTAAAAGTAAGAAAGTAAGAGAAATAGACATTACAAGAACAAGATCAAAGAGAGGAAAGGGGGCACATTGAGAGAAAGCCATATTGAGATCACAAGAAGAACACCAAATGGGTAAGAAAATATGGAATAAAAATCCATTGAAGTAATTTTTAACCTGGGATTATTTTATGTTTGATAAGATAACTCTTTGGGTGAATATGATTTGTTAATCTTGGATGCTTAAAGGTAGAGAAACTGACCACCAATAAGTACACCCGGGTTTATCTCCCGGCCAGGATATATTTCAAGAAATTTTCCCCTACCGTTTTTTCCGTCATGTCAAAATAGCTTACCTTAATTGTGTTGTTCTTTGGTCTCATTGGTCTTGTTCTTCTGATCGATTTCCCTCTGTCTTACCTAAATAAAAATCCAAATTCTTGTCACATGTGCTCATCATACACGTCAAATTACTTTCATTCTTCTACTATATGAAATTATATTATGCAAGGCACGATTTCGGAATCTTTCTTTCTGACATCAAAATGTTTGTGAAGGGAACCAAATTAAATATGGCAAAAGCTCTTTGTTGGTTCTTAACACCCTCAGAATTATATATATATATATGATATATATATATATATATATATATATATATATATATATATATATATATATATATATATATATATATATATATATATAAATGCAAAAGAGTAATGATGATCCACAATATATGAATCTGATTGTATTTTAAAGCACAAAACTCGTGTCAGCTGTCAGCAGCCATACTCACCTGTGCAATGTTAATGAAGCTAGCACCTTACAGTATTTGAAGGCGAATTAAAAGACGAAAAAATTAAATGAGAGAAAACAAAACGGAGGGAAAAACATAAACATTTGGGTGGTTCCGGAGCGAATTAAAAGACTAAACAAAAGGAAACCAGATGAAACAAACGGGAAAACATATATATTAATATTAGGCGTAGTTCTGGGGCAAAGATTGAACATGAGTAAATCAGAGAAAATAAATGGAAATATTTATAAGTATTTTCGTGTGCCGGGTGCAAAGATGTTAAGATAATTCGGGTGGTTTATAAATAAGTTTAGCAAAATAATTCGAGAGATTTGTTAAATTGGTATTGCCCTCCCGATAAATGGAAATATCGACTTTGTAGACGAATAGTGATAGAGCAGTTTTCTACACAATATAATTGTTTGATTTACAAATAATTATGGATAGTTGAAGTCAATACTATGGTTGTAATTTTTTATGTGCCCCAAAATATGGCCTAAGCATGTGTAACCCTCTTTCCCCCATTCTATGCAATCTATTTATTGAAAACTAAAAAACGTTCCGATCTGTAGATGAAATCGTATCGGCATGATCCTTAGATTAAAATAATTTTAATGTATTTTTCAACAATCTGAATTTGTTAAACCACTCGATAAAATTCAAATTAGAATGAGAAGAGAACATTTACTTACCGTTTATAGACGTAAAAATACACCGCTCAAATAATCAGATACAGTGCTCGGTCTATAGAAAACCTACAAATTCAATAGTTACATACATTTTTTCTCATTGCATGATAAATCTATTAGACATCCGTTGTTTCTTCCCTTTTTCTCCAACCCTACCTAATATGCAACCAAATTTTCTTCAAAATGAAATTAACCAACTCATCCACAATTTCATTGAACAAAAATGCCAAATTTAGTTAATAAACAATTGCCATTTTAAGCAGCGTAAAATTTCTATGCCATCTCCACACCCCAAAAGGGGAAATTAAAAAATGTATTAGTTTCTCATTTGATCCAGCGTTAGCCCCCTTAAAATCGTATGCGAAATATCCAATACCATTGACAAAGGTGACCAAACTGCCTCCTACCAACGAAGATGCCGATGTATACCGTATACCCTAAGAGAATTGCAACTTAGACTATTTTATTTGTCTTCTTCTCAGTCTCAGACATTCATGTGAACTATTCCTGAAATCATAGAAAACGCGCCGAATTCCTCACGGTTTGGGTAAACCAAACTTGCCTGTCAGGCCGTAGGAGATAGATAAATTTTTGAAGTTTTTGATCATCAATAAAAGGCGAAATTTTCCAGGATAGAATACCTTCTCTCAATTCTGTCAAGGCATTTGGTTCTCGGTTACATTTTATATCTTTTTTTACTCTCCTTAATTATTAGTAGTTAGATGTCCGTCGATTTAGGCTATGACGTCACTTCATGCCCTTAAAAAGAATAAGTTGGGCATAGAGATAAACTTGCACAAAAGATGCTCAGAGTCGGAAGGTGGTGTGCATTCTTCAGCCCACTATATTGGCGCTCCCTAGTTTGGCGTGGAAAGGTAGTCCAAGACGACCAGCCATTGTGGAGTGTTGCGGGAGACTGCCGAGTCTTCGGTCTAATAATGCTTGCCTAGTGCGGGTCGACAGAGCAGATTTTACATTAGGGGTTGACTCCTGTAGTCTTTGTCCAGTCAAGGACCTTCACAAGACAGTGGGCCAGAAGTTGGAGAGGGACCAGTGTGTGTCCACATGTTGGTTATTGATGAGATGTTCCTATTGCTTAAATACATTACAATAGAATTGTTCCACGCCTCTGGTTACTCTTTATTTTTAAATAGTATATTCAGCCACCTTATTAATAATTTTTGTGAAAAATAACTTTCTCGCAAATATTTAGCCAACAATAAATCAATATCATAGGAAATTTCAGTTACTCATAGGCTTTTATTTATTCTTAAAATCACATTCTGCCCTGACTCAATTCGTTAATTCTTGAGTACACAATAGTAGCGGCTTCGCACTGTTTATTCGTCAAGTTGAAGCTTATTTATTTCCCAGCTACCCATCATATCTGATGGACGTTCCACAGTCCGTTATCCGTAGGCCCGTGAGATAGCCTGCAGCTCGGCCCCTTGCTTTATTTGATACAATAAAGACTGAATTACAATAATTTAATCTTACTTAATATAATTTAATTTATCTAAATAAATATTTACTAAAAAAGCTAGTTTAATTATTATAAATGATTTTATTATCCAGTGTAATTTAATAATATAATCAGTGTCCAAATCATTCGCACAACCTTTGCTGTAGCGAATTATTTTCCCTCGATAACTTTCTCTCATCAGAGTGTCATTTATTCAATCCAGTTTTGAAGTTTTTGCATAATCAATCATTATTATTTAGTAATAATAAGGCTCAAACTTCAATATCTTTCCTCTATTCTTTTAGAGAGTTAAATATATTTTCAGTCTTTATTTCGCTCCCAGTGAATTTCGTCATTGGTTTCAGAGTAGAAAAAACAAAAGGAGTGGAAACTGTCGCACACAAATTAGTGTTAAGTATCCGGGTTTCATAAGTTCTTGTCCTAAAGTTTTGGGTCAATTGTTTTAACCTTCTGCAAGAGATGCTTTCTATTTACTGCTTAATTACATTAAAGGTTGGTTCAATGTGTAAAACATGATATACTACCCCTTCCGGCCAATTATTCACATTGCCTACGATGGAATCAACCTCAAATTTTACACCCATCCCCATTAAGGAAGTCTAAAGAACATTACCCACTTAAAACAAGAGTGACCAAAAATTATAGATCGAGCAATGTAAACTCCTGTTTGAGATCGACAAAGATGTGAGCGTTAAAATGAAATGCGCGCACATGATTATTTTCTTACCGTTTTTAGCCGCAGTCATTTCCGTGATTTCATATAATCTATACCACGTACTATAAAATATAAGCGGCTCAATCAATATTTAATCGAGCGTACTATTACTTTTAATCTTTATGAAAGAGAGGATCGTCAAGATACCAGCCATAGACATGCAGTGAACAACGAGGCCCCTCGCTCGCTCGCTTTCGCTTCCTTCAATAAAGACTTTTGGGGGGGTGTGCTCTTTCTGCAGCCTCCCGACTAAGACAGTGTTTATAGATTAGATCAGCCTACACTCGAATTAACTTTTCTGGCCTTGCATACCTTCAGCAAACCATTCTCTTCCACAAGGTTTATCGTCATTTTGAAGCATGAGTTATCTATCGTCCAGAAAAATTCCATAAATTATTGCCATCCTTAGTCAGACATAGATTCTTGGCACCCAGAAGTCATAAAAGGTCACTCGATTTTAGAAAAATTTCGATAAAAGATTAGAATAGGGTAAAAATGTTAAACTAACATATCATAATCTCGATAAAATTTCTGAACTTCGCCGTTCGTAGTTTGTTTTGTTTTAAAAAAATGCCCCCAACTCGATAAACATATTTATTTTTTCCTAATTTAACCATTTGCCCTTCGTCAATTTTCTTACATACAAACTTGTAGAAATATTATTATTATCCAACCCATCTAAAATATGTACAGGGTGTTTAAAAAATAGATGGCATAACTTCGGGATTATGTTCCCTATACTTTAATAATAAAACAGTTCACATTAACATATGTCCGGAAATGTTTGGTTTCCGATTTATAGACTATTAAAACATACTAATTAGAATTCCTTTATCTCTAACAGATGGCGTCTTTTAGCACAGGATACCAAATTGATAACTTGCAAATATTGGTCTATTTTGGTTCTATTTTAGGAGATTTTAGTTTAGCAGTACTAAAGTGGCGCGAACCGCTATCCACTCATTATGCTAATGAGCTCTATACTAACTTACAAGAAAGTTCACTAACTTAGTTTGTACTATACCCTAATCGCGGAAATAATATACTCGACCTAATTTTTGCAACAAAAGAAGATTTGATGGAGAATATTAATGTCGGAGAGGAAGTTAGTAATAGCGACCACCGTGCAATCAAATTTAGTATAAATTTCAATCATAACTATATAATTAGTAGCATCAAAAGAGCCCCAGACTTTAGAAAAGCGAACTTTACTAAGCTCAGAACAAAACTTAAGTAAAAAGATTGGAGCAACTCGCGTGACATAAACGATATAAACGATAAATGTACATTTTTTCTTGCTCGTACTTCGAGGCGGTGAAAGAATATATTCCTTAAAAATATCGTCGTTGCCACACGAAAATATACCTAAATGGTGAAGTAGCGAGATAGCTAACTGTCTACGAGACAAAAGTAATGCCCATATTAGATCAAAACTTCTAACGACAAGACAGAACGCACCAAATATTCAGACTTACGACGTAGATCCAAAAGGTTAATTAAGTAGAGTAAAAAGTCTTTGGAATCACATGTAGCAAATCAAAGTAAAACCAACCAAAAAGAGTTCTATAGTTACGTACGGCAAAAGAGAGAAACATCTACATCTATCGGACAGCTAACTGACAAGAGCGGATAATTTACCACGAACGATAAACAAATAAGCTGTATTTTCAATCAACACATTTTTAACATTAGTCTTTACTACAGAAGATCTTAGCGATATCCCAACACCGACAGCTATCCAAATAGGTTACAACGCGGCCTTAAGGTTAATTGGTCACTCGGCCAGGATATGGTCTTTCCTCGAATATTAAAAGAAGCCAAATGTGAACTAGCTAAACTTCTGTCATTATTGTTTAATTATTCATTAGAGGCCTGGGCTATACCTGATATGGAAGCTCGCTAACGTAACACCAATATTTATAAAAGGCAGTAGATCGATACCTAGTAATTATCGCCCAATTAGTTTAACCATGGTCGTTTGCAAAATGTTAAAGACATACACGACGAACTCGTTAACCACTTGTATGAAAAGAAGCTACATAGAGACACCCAACATGGATTTCGAAATAAACGCTCTTGTTTAACGAATCTATTAGACTTCTTTAATGACATTTTTAATGAATACAACAAAAGTTTAGCAGCCGACATAATTTACTTAGACTTGCAAAAGGCCTTCGATAAAGTTCCACACAAACGTTTACTACCTAAATTAAAAGCACACGAAAATGAAGGCGCGATAGCAAGGTGGATAGAAAACTGGCTAAGTAATCGTAGGAAATGCGTAGTTATAAATAGAAAATTATTTAGCTGGAGAGACGTCACTAGCGGGGTCCCTCAAGGGTCTGTTCTAAGACAAGTTCTTTTCTTAGTATACAATAACGGCATAGACAAAGCCATTTCAGGCATAAAATCTAAGTTTGCTGACGAAACAAAAATCGCGAGTTCAGTACTCACTAACGCACAGATTAATGAAATGCAAAACAACCTCAATAAATTATCGAACTGGTGCAAACGTGGCAAATGCCTTATAACACCGACGAATGCAAAGTGCTACATATCGGATACCAAAATTTCAAAGCAAATTACTCATTTAATTGTACTCAACTCTAAAGCGTGGACAGAGAGATAGACCTATGAGTAACAATATCGAGCGATCTAAAGCCCACTCAACAATGCTCAGACGTCATTACAAAAGCGAATAAAATAATTGGATTCGTTGGTAGAGCATTCAAGTATAAGTCCAAAAATACAATCCTTACTCTCTATAATTCCTTTTGTCCGTCCCATTATGGAATACTTTGTCCAAGCCTGGTGCTCGTACTATCAGAAAGATATAGTGAAATTAGAACGAGTCCAACGAAGGTTTACTAAAATGATACCAAGTCTAAGGAACAAAACCTACGAAGAGCGACTTAGAAATCTGAATCTCTTTCCGTCAAATCACCGTAGATTAAGAGGGAACTTAATTCAGGTCTTAAAATTATCAAAGGCATAGACAATATGGACCGCAATAAATATTTCACTATCGACCATTAAAATTACACGAGAGGAAACGGTTGTAAAATTATAGGTAATCATTTTAACTCGCACGAATCTAAGAATTTCTTTTTTAACCGAATCATTAACTTATGGAATGGGCTTCATCGTAAAGTAATAGACTGCAACACCGTAGATACTTTCAAACGCCGTATAGATAAATACTTTAAATCAAATCTCCGACTAACAGCGTTTTAAAGCGATTAACTAAATAAATTTCACATGGGGATCTCTCCCATGTTTCCTGTACAGCTCTCTCCCCCCCCTCTCTCTCTCTCTCTCTCTCTCTCTCTCTCTCTCTCTCTCTCTCTGATAAGAGAATGTGTTGATAAAAAGAAAAAGAAAGAGCATGTTCTAAGCCTAGATGAGTAAGATAATTTGATTCTATATCTATATAAAATGTAAATACCTTTCTGTCATCTTTTTCAAAACACATAAAACCTAGATACGTATATTTATAAATACATTTAAAAATATCCTACTAAAAATTTGCATCTCCAAACGGTACTAGCCTTGTCCAATAAGTCAAAAAGTTTTAAAATAAGAACGGAAGTAGTAGATAGATCTAAAGATAATAGGCGTCAAAAATCTAAAAATTTGCATCTCAAAAAATAGAAGAAAAAAAAGAGCATGTTCTAATAGAAGATTATTAAGATAAGTCATTTTTTTTTTTTGTATATATTAATGTGTTCCTGCTCTTCTGTTAAAATTTCCTGGTTGCGTCTATTTTTTAACACTACCAGGTATATATTTTTACTATTCCAAGCCCGGAAACGGGTGGGAGAGGTGGGTTGGGAGAGACTTCATGTTTACTATCCTATGTCTTACACGAAGTATTGTATATAGTTAGAATTTAAGGTAAAAATAAAGTAACTTCCATTATAATAGACAGAACGGTCTCTTAAGGTAGTTACTTTCCTTGTAACATCTATCTAATCAACGGTGTACTATCTTCCTCATAATCTTTTATCTCAAGAAACCTAGTTTGGACCACAAGGTCTGTTGTTGCCTGTTCATCTATGTAACTCTATGTAACTCGATCAAGTAGTTGTCTGGAGAGTGGTGCATCATGAGTGAACATGTACTCAAATTGGGAGAGATCAGATATGCACTTCGTGTATGGTTAGGTTAGGTTAGGTTACCCTGTATATTATCATCATCATCATCATTATCATCATCGAAGGGCCGTGTACCTCTAGACGTTGGCGAGCATAGAATGACACACTTCTCTGTCTCTTGTCATTTGTAGTATCTGTCCAGCTGTGTATCTTTCTCCCACTGGCTTTACTATTCAATCCATTTACTTCTCTCTTTGTCTGCCTTTTGCTCTTCTTCCTGGGATTCTCCTAGTTAGACTCAAATTTTCTATTTTTTCTCTTCGCAGAGCATGTCCTAAAAATTTCTTTTCTTTTCCTTTTAGATTTTTCATGAATTTTCTTCTAGTTCCCATTTGTCTTAGTACCTCTTCATTCAATGTTCTCTCCATCCACGAGATCTTTAATATTCTCAGCCAACACCACATCTTGACGGCCTCCAACTTTTTCTCTATTTGCTTTTTGATCGTCCAAGCTTCTGATCCATACAACAGCACAGATAAGACCTACGAGGGGCGGTCAATAGGTTTTGCAAATCGGATATAAAGAAACGAGATACAAGGAAATGTGTTTTATTATTTTTTAATATAACTACCCTTGACTTCAATAGACTTGTGGTACTTGTCTCTGAGGCTTCGAATTTCCAAGAACTAGAAATCTCCCGACTGCTGTTCAATCCACTCCTGGACGGTGAGCTGGACATCTTCATTTTCTCCAAACCGGCGTCCACGCAGTGTAGCTTGAGCTAGCGAAATAAAAAGTAGTCGCTATGGGCCAGATCTGGACTGTAGGGAGCATGGTTGAGCTCCTCGAATCTGCACTCACGCAGGGCAGCTTGTGGAACTCTGGACTTGTGGACTTTGACGACGTTGAAGTCGATCAAGGGGCGTAAGGTTTCTAGGAACCCAACGGACAGAGACCTTGATCATGACCAAATTGTCGTGGATGATGTTTTTAACACTTCCATGCGATATTCCAAGTTCTAGCTCAATTTCTTCGACCTTTCCCTGTCGATTTTCGAGGATCATTCTCTCTACACATGCCACATTGTCCTCATTTGACACGTCTGACGGGCGTCCTGGACTGGGTTCATCTTCAAGGGACTAACGACCATGGCGGAACTTCCTATTCCACAGAACAATGGTTGTATAGGAAGGGGCGGTGTCGTTTTACACTGCAACCATGCGTTTATGGATCTCTTTTGCATTCTTGCCTTCTTTGGTAAAGAATTTTATCACTGCTCGGTGTCAACCTTCTCCATTGTTGGAAAATTTGTGACTGACGATCTGTGATCAGCTACTTCTTCTGAAATAGACGAGGCAGGAGCGTGCGGCTGCAGGTCCTGACTTGTCATAACCTGTTCTAACACCCCCACTAACAGCCATTCCCCTTCCTATGCTTTGTCCTAACGATTTGCAAAACATATTGACCTCCCTTCGTATGTAAATTTTAACAGTTCTTTTACTTTTTGGGCTTGATAGGTGTCTATTACATAAGATATTTCTCATCTTATGAAATGCCTTCATTACCTCACAGATTCTTTTCTTTATTTCATCGTTATATCTTCATCTTCCGTAATAAAACTTCACGGGTAGCAAAATCTTCTTACCCGCTTACTATTTTTGTCATTTACTCTTGCAATGCATCTAAGGGCCTGTGTTTTTTTACTAAGTACCATAACTTCTATTTTATCTATATTTATTGACAGGACTTTTTCTTCACTCTTTTACCACTGTTAGAATGTTTTAAAGATTTTCCTGGGTACATCAATCAGTACCGTGTAAATATATTGTTAAGGTTAAAAGGAGCGGCTTTTCTGCTACTTATTTTGCTTCAATGATTTTAGGTAACAGTAGCTATTCCCTCCTGATAAATTTAAAATTGAAAATATATTTTAGAAACAACTTCTATAAAACTTTGGAATATAACAAAAAAAAAAAGCAGCAAAGGTTAAATTTTTAAATATTCTGAACACTAATTGTTATTCCTTTTTTTTAATTAATTAGAACATTCAATAATATTATTTACTTATTCTAAACTTCACCCTTTTGGTTTTTCAAACTGTAAGGAAATATTTGAAATTAGTTGAATAATAACACTAAATATACCAAGGTCCTAACCGAACTAAGAGTAAAACAAAATATCTATTATAATACAAACCTTCTAAAATAATCTGTTCTTAAGATTTAGTGATATGGATTTCTATTTTGAAATATTTTACAAATTTTAAACCAAACGGTATTTGGCAAAGCAGCATAGTCCGTAGAACAAAGACCGAATATCTTCCTGAGAAGCGCAAGCTTTTCATGTAAGGGTGAGTGTCAAAGCCATTTTTCTTGTTTTATTAATAAATATAGTTAATTGGTGTGAGCAGTCAATATTTACAATGATGTATTTTGATCTTTAGGACTGCTTTTAATCGTTTTTGTATGCTAGAGACCAAGATTGTGATGAAATCTTCTATGATATTGCTCAGTTTTGGTCCAATAAACACCCGCAACTGCTCACAACTGGATACATTCTCTCGATGAACTGTCAGTTTAATTATCGCCTGGAAATTTTCTAGGTTGCACTCGGAATATTTCTAAAGGGAAATGAGTGCAGAAAAATGCACAGAGGTTTGCTGCTTTACTCTTTTACAACATACTTTATGTACTATACTTATGGTATTCATCATAAACTCCAGATCATGTGACCAATAAAAAGCGGAAAGTTTAGAGTTTATGTTTAAATTCAGACAAAATAGTTTTGCGATGTTTTGTATGGAAGAAGCAACCTCTTAGGTTTTAGGGATCAATTCTCATGTAATAAAACTGCTAATTTAAATAAAGAAGTTAATTTAGGGAGACAATGTTCGATAAGATATATACATCTCATTTTCGCCCTCAGTCCATATTGACACAGAATTGGGTGTCAAATATCTAAAATAAGTTGATATATAGAACACTACGTAACTTGCTGAGTGACTATGTACTACTTTGTAATGGCTTAAATAAATATTTCCCTTCCGTCTGCTACTATTGAAGACTTTCTTAATTCTGTAGATACATCCACGCTGACTACCAGTTCAACCACGCGCCCTTAACGATGGTGTAATTAACCATCGCATAGGGCGGTGAAGAGCAAAACGTGAGGACGAATCTCAGTCACAGGCCTCTCACTTTTTCTCTCACGTAATTTAAAAAACACTAAAGGGAGCAATATTTTATGTAGAATTGCAAAATTGAGGTTGTAGGGGCGGAGGGTTACTTAGTGAATCAAAACCGCAGATATATTTAAACGTTTTTACGCCTCTTCTTTGGGAGTATCCATACTTTCTTAATTTAAAATAGTGAAGTTAAGCAGTACAATATAATCGGAGGATAATTTCATGAGGGTTAAAAATCCTTACAAATTGCACATGAGTCCAAAGATGCTAAGGTTAACACCTAATGCTGTATTATGACAGTTAATCCCTAGAATTTACACTATTATTAGAAACAGAAAGAAGAATAACGGTATTATGCTAGAACTTTTAAACTTATCAAATGTTCTTCCAATGGTAGTTGATCATATTTCTGTTTAACTCGTTATCTGAATGAGTTTTAGGAAAAGTTAAAATAATAAATATCATAGGGTTAGATAACAAATTTCACAGTCACTATAACATTATCTTCTTCGAAGAAGTAGGGAAACGAAATTCCAGATTCCGCTACCGCACACCAAACGGTCACCCGAGAACAATGTAAGAGGTGTGCGTGCAACTCATGAGGTTTGTTCTCGGCCCAGTATCGGAAGTTTTGTTTATTTACGCTGACACACAAGTGAAAATGTGCCTCGTGGCTGAACAACATAACAGCTGTACGGGAGTAGTGTTGTTGAATTTCCAAACACAAGGTCCCACGCGTTTTAAAGGCTCTTTCTCTGAGTTCTTTTGCCAGCATCATTTTGTAAAGATGCATTTGCAGTTCCTTGTGAAGGGGCGTGTTTCCGTGCCAAACATCATTAAGATTGATAAACTGCAGCTCTTACAGCTACCACCTTTTCTCGATTTCTGGCCATCCGAGGTCAGCCGGGTGATTTTGGTTTTAATGCCGATCCACTAGCTATAAAGTTTGTAACCTAGAACAAAATCGTGTTTCGAATAGGTACGGGATCATGCCTAGCAAAAATGAAGTAATCACGGAACGTTACTTGTGTTCAGTCACAGATTTCTTCTTGATTAACATTTCCACAATAAACTTGTGATGCTCACCTGTCAAATTCCTTTGCGCAACTAAAATAAAAAAAGAAGCAAATGGGAGTTATATGTGCATTTTGAGAAAAAACCTCTTCGTTCTTTATTCTATTTGATTGTTATACAACCAATAAATGTGTCAGATCATTTTGCAGCACCCGTAGATTCCTGGAATAATATAGCATCACCTGAGATTCCTTCTTACACGAGATTCTGTTGAAACCCACTTATTGGACTCGATCTCTCAATATTAATGTAGTTCGTTAAAACCTTAATTTGTCTGAGGACTTATACTTTCCCTAACACCAATCTATTCCATTTGGTAGCCAGCCGGATCCTCTTTGTGAGTTTTTCTTCAACTTTGTGATTCTTAAATTAAGCTTTCTTGCATATCTTTCTTATCGCTCATCTGGCTCCTAACCTATTACTACTTGTTTGCATATTTGAAAAAAGGCCTGATGTGAATTTCAGGTGGCTTGTATAAAAGGGCCAACCCTTCTAATCCTTAAGGTCTTACCATTGCAGTAGCTAACCCAGTAAGAAACCCCAGGCAAGTCCTTCGATGTGCAGCTTTAGTTTATATTTCATATCAAGAAAGTCTCCCGATCATTTTCGTAGTATTGCTACAATCTTCGGCGAGCTCGTTCTGCTTTTCTCTGGGTTCATAACAATTTTTTTCTTCGCAGCTATGACGAATTCTACTATATATCCCATTCAGTTGCCTAAAAACTAACAGCCCATGCGCCCTTTGAGCTCTAACCATTCTCTTTCCGAAATTTCTTTAACTATACATCTAACTCACCTCAATACATCTGCTCAGCTTCCCTGCTTCCATTACTTCGATCTCTCTTCCCGCTATGATGAATTATACTCTCCCTGCCTATTTTCTTATAATCTGAACTATCGTGCAGCATCCTGTTATTCAATATTCCCCATCTCTTACTGTGTTCAAGTGCACTCCAATACTTTCGTCTTCAGACGTCCGATTTCAATTGTTTTAGCTATATTCCTTCTTCTTTAAACTTCTTTTAATAGTACAGCAACTGAGTTTTGCCTTTTGTCCCTCGCTTAATGAACGGAAAGTGCAATCTATTTCAAAATCAGAATGACCATCGCTTATTATCCCGAAAGCACTTGGGGCTATTCCATGTTGGGAGAAAAGGACGTGTCCGGGTGCTATTGTGTTTTCTACACCCACCAGTAATAGTGAATCGAGGTCACCAACCGGAGAGGGGAAGGCACATTTTGCCCAAGGGCTAGGTAGATTGATATGAATAAGTCATCTTTAGGGGTACGAGACGTAGGAGAGAATTAATGTTATGTTTTGAAGACAAACAGGAATATGATAGTGGCGTATGATTGCATATTTGCGTGATGACGTGTTTAGGAACTAATTAACCCCCATGGGATCGGCCTAAAACAGCTGCCAATAAGCGAAAATGCCCTTACATATTCTGGGATTGAGTGCGCCACCTTAACTTGAGAACCAACACCGTATCGATAATGAAATAAATAGCTCCTCTTCCTTGTCTAGTGATCCAAATTTCTTATAAATATTCAGAAAAATTATCATATTTTTTTATAAATATGATTTTCTTATTAATATCAAAGTAATGGGACCTTTGGAAATGAAATATTAGAATTTTTGATCCTCCTTCTAACAATCATTGGGATTCAAGAGCAACCCAAGTTGATCAGCTTTATTGTTTCTGTGTTTAGGATTAATGATTGGGTAGGATCCCAATATGGCAAACTTTTCCGGCAATATATTTAAGCTGGAGTTTAATTTAAAAATTAGATTCAATTATGGAAGCCTTTTTTAATTGTATCATGGGAAAAACGCCCCAAATATAGAGAGAAATGATATTACCTGGTTACGTTTTCGCAAATTTATGTATATCTGAAAAACTCATGATTCAAAATTGCTCAAGGTTAAAGTAAATTGCAATCTTCTTTTTTGCTTTACATAATAGTTGTATGAAAATAATCTTCGTCTTTTGGTAACTGATTTTTTCCTAAATTACACTATTTTAGAAATTCTAAGAAGGCATATGGAGCTTGAAGTATGTTAATAGGGAAATATCTTTAATTAGTTAGAAGATGGAGAAAGCATTCGAAACACGTGAGAGAACTGAAAATTGGAGAATAGAAATAAATCTACCAATATTTAGAAAAATCACCGTTGGATCGTGCCTAAAGCACTTTTCTCCTAAGCAAAACTCAAGCCAAGCCTCGATTAAATAAGTTTCACATCAACCTGAAAATCAACCCACAAATTTATGGAGACAAAGAAACTGCTTAAGCTTTCAACATTAATCTAAAAATTTGAAGAAAAAGTCGAGAAGCATCACTGCTGTAAAAGCAGTCTGCTAAGGACTCAGTGCTGGCTAATGATGAAAGTAGAATTACAGACATTATCCTAACATACTTAAATAGACGGTAGATTTTATTTTGCTTTTATTCCTGACTTTTTTGCTCGGATGATGATTTAAAGTGATGGTGAGAATGTTTGAGGCTAGAGATATGAGAGGGAGCATTACCGAGGCAACGCCATTGTCCTACGTTTTAAATAAAGCTAACTTCGTTCCATTTGGAACTAGTGTTCTATTTTGTTAAACATAACATAAAATATAGGAGATATATAGTAAAAATATACTTTCAATTTTTTATGTGTATTGGCAGTAATAATGCCTAATTGGTAAGATTATACCGTCCGCAAAATTGCATGTCCTTATTATCTTGAATATTTCATAAAATAAAACGGCTGAAAACGAAGATAAAACAACCATTTTTCGTCTGCAGTAATGACATAAAATAGGTGAAGGATAAAAGATATAAGTAAGAAAATTACCAAGAACTTTTGACAAATGAATAGAATTAAAACTTTCCAACCATTGTTTCTTTATTGAGTTATACTTAACGTTTTAGTTTGTAAATTTATTTATAGGTATGCAAAAATTTCTATTTGTAAACTATCTATAACAAGTTATAGTGTTTGCAAAATAAAGAGCTTTAAAATTGAGCATAAATTACGGAAAGCACAAAAAAAAAAAAATCAAAAATTATATTCTTCTCTATAGACGATGGATTCTTACTTTAAATGTATGTTTCAAGTTCGTACCCAACTAATATCCTGTTTGCTTCATCGGGAAAAATTTGTGCTGTTTTAAGTTCAAACTTTAAAGATTACTCTACTGCACTTAAAAAAGTTCCAGAATGTTGTATCCTAGGACCTTATTTTCTAAATGCAGAACTTGAATTTTGAACCTTAATGACTTTAAGTGACTTAGGAGAATTAAAGTAAAAACTATATTGATTTCAAATTTATAATTAAAGGGTTCCTAGTTTGTATTCGAGAGATCTTACGTACGTACTTTAGTAATTCAACAAGCTCAGCTTTAAATACGGGCAGAATAAACGACGCTTTTTTCTGTAGAACCCCACACATTGATTTTATAGTATTAAGTCAAAGAAAATTTGCCAGTAAAAAAGAGATTGAAAGTGAAAGATAGATAGATAGATAGAGAGAGATTGGTACAGATATTGACAGAGCATTTTAGAGAGTTACAAAGAGCTAGAAAAAAAATAAGTACCCTAGAAGACCTTTCGGTCCATTCAATGAGGGTACCTTTGGAGTAGCGGTCGAGCGGGCACACCCCTGCTCAATTGCCTTACGTCTTTCCTGAACGGCCAATTTTCAAGGCTTTGTCTAGTCTTGACTTGAATTGGCCAACAGAATTGTTGTTGACAATCTCCACTGGAAGTGCGTCCTAGCTATTACAGATACTGTACGTAAAAAATTCTCACACAGATCACAGTTGTAACGCATCAGCTCAAGTTTAAAGCCGTGATTTCTTGTTCTGCTCTCATTAAGGCTGAAAATATCCCTGTAGTCAACATTGTCGAATCCTCGAAGTATTTTGAAAACTTCGATGAACTTACTACGCAGTCTACGGGTTTCCAACGAAAACAGATCTAATTCCCTTAATCTATCTTCATAACTCTTATGTCTGATAGAGGGAATTAGTTTAGTTGCCCGGGCTTGCACACGTTCGAATCTCGCAATATCGTTTCGAAACGAAGGACTCCAAAATTATACAGCATACTCCAACGGCGGTGGGACCAGTGAATTGTATAAGCAGAGTACTATCTCCTTGTTACGATATCCAAACTGTCGCTTTATATAACCTAGCATCCTTTGGGTTTTCTTTTCCGCCTCAATACACTGCATATAAAACTTAAAATCCCTAGATATAGTTACACCCAAGTTCTTCTCAGTGTCGGTAGATTCAAGAGCAGTGCTCTTAAGGATATAATGAGATTGGGGGTTTCGGTGGCCGATATGCATCACTTTGCATTTGTTTACGTAAAAAGGCATTTGCTACGTGTCAGACTACTCCCAAATCTTCTGAAGACCTTCCTGCAGCCGGGCAGTATTTCCTTCTTTTGCAACGTTCATACCAATTTTGGTATCGTCGGCAAATTTGGAAATCTTCGCAACTACGTCACCATCCATATCATTGACATATATAATAAACAGTAGTTGTCCCAGGACAGAACCTTAGGGAACACCGCTAGTTACAGGGCCCACTTAGAAGCTCGTATATTCAACACTACACTTTGCCATCTGCCTCTGAGCTAGTTCCGTATTTAACCTGCTACATTTCCGTCTATGCCCAGCGCAGGAAACTTTACGAAGAAGGCAGCGGTGTGGTACCTTCTCAAAGGCTTTTTGAAAGTCGAGGTAGACAAGAACCACTGCTTCAATCCGATTATGTTCACTGAAAACGAAGTGGAAGAATTTTACAAGGTTCGTTAAGCATGACCGATGCCTTCGGAAACCGTGCTGGGAACTCTTCAATAGCAGATTTGACTCCAAATATCTCGTTATATTGCCCACCATGATGCTTTCCATGAGTTTACGAGAATCTAGGTTAAACTGATAGGTCGTTAGTTGGACGGCCGGCTTTGCTCTCCTTTCTTGAAGATCGGAGTCACCTCCGCCTCACGCCAGTCTCCAGGAACGCGTCCAGTCCGGATCGAATTGTTGAAGATTGTGGTCAGATGTGGTGGCACCTCATAACGCACTTCCTTCAACACTTTAGGGAGAAACCCGTCCGAACCAGGGGACTTATTTGTCACCCAAGCGAGACTCAATGAGCTGTGGGATGCAACCACGCTCTTCAGTGAACAATAAATAGAAGTAGTCGTTTAGGAGGTTTGCATTTTTTGAATCCGAGTGCCTTAATGCACCCTCCTCATTTACCAAATGGATTCTCTTTACGCAGTCTCACCAATTAGAGCTCCTAAGCACGTTTCGCTCCCCTTATAGTGGACTTTACTCTCCTTGCTAGCCTACGGTACTCGTCAAAGTCACCAGAATTCTTTGACTGGCGGTACACAGATCGTTTCTCCCTCAGTAGTTGACCAATTTCTCGATTGAACCACCTTGGTTGAACAGAAGACCGACATAAGCTTTTCATAGGGATAATTGTTATTGAAGACTCATGAACTTACTTTTTAAACTGTTCCACAAGTCTTCAACATTATCACACCCTTCCCATCTCACATCAGCTAGTCCTCCACGGAGACCTACGAAATCTGCCCTTCTTAAATCAAGTTGCCTTGATTCTTGCGTCGCAGACTATACCTTGGGGTCTTTAACAACAAAGTTAACTAGTCGGTGGTCACTACCAACGATCTCTTCGCCTACAAAGAGCTCCTTAACGATGTTTTCCTCTGATGTAAAAACCAAGTCAAGAATATGGTTTCCTCTCGTTGGCTCTCTCACCAATTGAGTAAGGAACTCGTTGTCCGCGAATTCCAAGAGCAGCGCATTCTTGCCACATGGTTGTCTGGTTTTCCAGTCAACTTGTGTGTTAAAATCCCCCATGACGATACACACTTGGTCTTCGACACGTTCTCGTAGCAGCTGAAACAGATCCCTGTCCCTTTCAACGAGTTGGGCAGGAAGTCTATAAAGCACCAATGTCCTGTATTTTTCAGGACCTATTTCTAGCTCTACACATAAAAGATTGTGGTGGGATACTATGTTGCATTTTGCCGAGTTGAATGTATCCTTGACATACAACATCACACCGCTACCCTCTCTGCCTGGACTATCTTTTTGGAAGAGTTGATAACCGAGATTCGTGAATTCACTTTCAAAATCTCGCTTTGAGGTTTCTACCCACAACTCCGTTATGGCTACCATTTCAGGTTCTTCCGTCGCTACGAGGCAACGAAGTTCAAGAAACCTGTTCCTGATCAACTTTGGATTAAACAGAAGAACTTTCCCGGAGTCCCCGACTGTAGGACTCTCTACGCTCTTCCGTTTCCCGGCTTATTCGTTGGCTAGGAGGCAACCCTCTTTGCTACCTCTGAGAAGGTCGTTCCAGGATTGACATGGGCATACTGACGTACGTTGCCCTCACTCTAGGTCCAAAACTCCTTTTGGTCCTCTTTACGACATCCTGGATCATATTCAACAGAAATTACTTTCCTTTAAAGGAAAGATGTACCCCATCCCTTTGGTAGAGATCATTTCTAACATAAAAGGTGCGGTACGGGGCCACAAAATAGACCCCTTCTGCCGTACAGAAATTTTCTAGTCACCGGTTCAAAGAGACGTTCATCAAGTGAGAGGTTCGTGTAGGAGCACTCCTCGGGAGAATCCAGACCAAAACACGCATGCGGGTTTTCAGCCCACAGTCCTCCACGGCGCCCATGCCAGTGTGGAGGTTTTTAACTGTAGGGCCTACCCTATTCCTCTCAGGTAGAGGTCGTTGCCACTAACCATCAGAGCAACGACTGAGCACTCAGACTTACCCTAATGTGGTGGTTACCCCATCCTGGCAGGCAAGATACCTTCACACTACTGCGAAGTCGAGCCGCTAGCAGAGTCTGCAGACGCCGTGCTTGGGAATCACCAATAAAGGTTACCCTTGCTCATTTGTCTGCAGACGACCGAATCTTAGCTTTCTCGGAAACGACTTGCCGGTTTCTTCTTCTTTTTTCTTGTCTTCTTTTGTTTTCTCTTCTGCTACTTCTACTTTCTCGTCTCCTGTTTTCACTTTATACTTTCTCTTCTCTTTCGAATTTCTCTTCTTTTTTCTTTCAATTCTTCTTTCTTTTCTTCTTTTTGGCTCGTTGGACTCCTCCTCTTGGACGTCGGAAGCCTACTCTCCTTCGCACTCGCCAGAGCATCTGCACCTCTCGCTTTTTAAGAGTTGAACCTCCCTTTTCAGGAGGGAGTTCTCTCTCAGTTGAGCGATGCTCTCGCTTAGGCGCTTCTCTAGTTGGCAGAAGTCACAGAAACTAACGGCATCTGTGAGCTCCTTGCAACTCCTGCCCACAACGTCTTTACTTCATCTATAGACTTTGCAGATTTTGCAGGTTAACTTGCGGAACGGAGGACCATTCTCCTTTGCCATATTTAAAACTCTGGGACCATACGCATTAAAAAAGGGTTTTTTGTGTGTGATTTTCTCTCACACTAATCTTAGCCGCCTATTTACATGAGGATTTCGGTCGTTCGGCAAACAGAAACCCTTTTTCAAGCACACCAACCCTAAGGTCTCTCCTGGGGAGGACGTCCCCAATCGTACCGCAGCTCTCAACTGAGCAGCATGAAAGCCCCAGTGAACTAATTCTCTGATTTTTCGACAGGGGTGCTTGGGGTGTAACTGTCTTCCTACTAGGCCCTACTAATCAATTAAAAACGGCCAGACTTAAGGCAAATAGTAAAGCTAAGTGCCCATGACTTTATCCGAGATCTTTAGCTTATCTGGCAACCAGCAAGGCACAAAAGCACTCTCACCAAAGAGCAGGAGAGCCTTTGCTCACCAAGTAGCGGTCACAGGGGGCTGATCAGGCCATTACACGTTAGGAGAAATCTTCTAATGGGTACCTAGCATTTCTCCATTAATCGTACCCCAAACGCCTGAGATTCCTCTAATCTCAGTCTATTCCAACCTATGAGTGTTCCAAGGCGTTATTTAAAGATGTTCCAAAGGTTCTCTTCTCATGCCGCATAGGGAAGCTGGTGAGGCCCTGATCAATGTTTGTTTTGTGTTGTTGTTGTTTTTGTTGTCTTTTGACAGTTGAAGAGAGTTGGTAAAACTTAGTACTAACAGAATCGAAGAGGTTAGCAGGCGCATGCAAGAAGACGCATCAAAGAAGTAGTAGCAAAGTTTGACAATCCTTAGTCTGGATCCTACTAAAGCTACCTTACAGGCATGAGTGACCCTGGCGGATTAAAAGTACCCCAGCTTAGCTAGTTTAACTCAAACAGATCGCGCAAGCTCTTTTAGCGACAAGGTGGTTGTTGAGAGAGAGCGGTAGTAAGAGAAAGACGTAGAAAGTAATATATATATATATATATATGTATATATATATATATATATATATATATATATATATATATATATATATATATATATATATATATATATATATATATATGCAACAAAACCCACAGGGAAAATTAATACAAGGATTCCAGGTACCTTCGAACTTTATTTCAAGTTCTTTATCAAGGAATAACAAAAGTATTGAATATTGTAATATTTATAAGGAAAATACAGAGGAGAGGGAAGGCCTAAAAAACAATAAAATACTAAACAACAAAATCAATTAATATGAAATAGAAACCTTAGGAGGAGCGAAGATAGATACAAACTAAGATCATTAAATCAGGTAAATTCAAAATACTAAAGGTTGACAAGGGGATTAAAATACCGCCTAAGCAATTAAGGAGGGAGAGAATCTTAACGAGAGATTAACTTCAAGGTAAAATAAGTACAAAAATTCTAAAGAATTGACTCAAATGGGAATAAATACACAGAAATAAACATAACGCTACCTAGATGCACACAAGATAAAAATAAATAGTTTATTAAGATTAATATAAATATTTAGTCTCATATTAAAAGTTTTGATAGTACATTGTGAATTTAATTTTTAAAATAATCATCGAGTTTATATAGGCCATTGCTTATATTACTCGTAATTTGGGAATTTACAAATAAAATTCGATTCAATGATAATTCCTGAAATTGTATCGTTATTATGGCAGATGATTTAGGCATAATTCCAATCAATATTGTGATTAAGATATGAGATATGAACTTAAAATGAGCTGCTTTCTTCCCCGCGACGGACATTATATTTATGCTGAGAAATTCGTTTTTTAAACATTTACCTGATTGGCCAAAGTAATATTTAGAGCAATCGATACATTTTACGAAATAAACATTACCAATAAGGAAGGGGCGTTCTTGACAAATAGTTTAGAGATAGTATTATTATAGTTAAATACTACACAAATGCCTAGATATTTTAAAATTTGAGGTAGAGAAGCAAAGGATGGATTAAGAGGAAGTACAAGAGTATTCTTGTCATTAAAAGGCGAGCGTGGTTCAAAACGATGAAAAGAGTTTTTAGCTAACTAAAGGCATTTATCAATCAGTATAAGGGAAACTAATTTCTTTCTGGTCCTTGCATTCATTCTTAAGATTATATATATGTATATATATATGAAGGTGAAGACCAAGCACGAGATTGTTAAAATCATCTTTATATATTTGGATTTGAACGTTTCGAGTAGCTAGCCTCATATGGGCAGTAAAATAAGTAAGTAACGGGTTAAAATTTCTAGTTTGATAAAATACTAAAAGTGAATAGTACAATTTAGGATAGGTTACTTGATACAAGAATAAAAATTTCATTAATTTATGATACAATGTAGAGATTGGATGCTGTTTGATTTATAATCTTATTATGTTTAAGTTTTAGGGTAAAAAGTGATTCTAATATTCCGAATTCGTTGGCATGGTGGGTATTACTAAGTATTTTAAAGTTATCCGTATTAATTTCAGACTTGAATACTTTGATGTGATCTCGAATGGGCGACGGGTTTCGTTTGTCTACAGCCAGCCCAGTGTGCGTCAACCTAATGGTCGAACCAATATAAAATGAATCAAAGATTCCAAACTAAATTTATAAATTATAGAAGAGCGGCAGATGAATGGGATTCAGTCCTTATAGCTGAAATAGGACCCAATATTGTGATTATATTGTAATACGAGTTTAGGGCCGAGATCTTAAGAGAATTAATTTTGACTTCTTAACGTCTTTAACAAAGTAGTTTGATTTTCTACCAAAGAATGGGAGACTAAAGGAAAGAGATAATTTCTATACAGTATTTTGTGCCAGATTTTCATATTAGAGAGAAATAAGAACCTTTTTAATGAGTTTTCCCACTAATCAGTCAGATTAGCCATTATTTTTAAAGACTGTTTTAACGAAAGAGAATTCTAAATTCAGCCGTCTGTATGAAGATCATATATTCTAGGCCTCGATAAATAAGGGTGTTTACCGAGGAAAACCTATTTTTCTTTTACAAGAAACTAAAAAAAGCTTGGGCCTAAACCTGGAAATGTAGGGTTAATATCGAATGAACATTTATAGGTACTTTGTTTTTGAACGTTTTATATCTATATCCAAAAATGTGAGCCTACCATTTTTCTCGACGTCCTTCGTGTAATTTATCTTTTCATGTCTAGATTTAAGTATTTAAAGAAATGTGCTGCCTGTTGCCATTATTTTATTAATACAACTGTATCATCGACATGCCGTCTGTAGTAGATAGGTATATATTTAATGGGACAGTTATTGAACGAATTTGCTCATAACGGCATGAGAAGATGTTTGCGAAAGCTAGTCCAAGTAGAAAGTCCATCTCGACTACTATTTTTAAGACGCAAAATTCTTTAATAAACATACAATACAAATTTAAGAGACTCAGTTTTAAAAATGACTGAAAAAGGTTTCTTTTAATACCCATTACATTTTGACAAGAATTACATAAAAAGAAAGTTGGCACAAATTTGGATGGTTTTATATTATAGAATATGTTTAAATAGGTTTTCTATGTCATATCTCACCATTTTGAGGTCAGCAGCGTCCGAATTGGTGCAGCGATCTTTTGTTTTAATTATCTACGGTAAAGTCATTATACCTATGTTCAGGAACCATGGGTACTAGGAATTTTGATATTCAATACGAAGGGGGTATTTATTATGTGCGTAAAAAATGGGGCGGACTGAAATTCCTTCCTTATGGGTTTTTTGTTTTCCATATAGTATAAGAGGAAGGAAGCGCGATACGTATAACTTGTTCTTCATTCATGCATTAAGTAACTTATCATAAAATTGATTATTCAATTATAGTATTTTATTTTCTTGTTTTATAGTGCTGATGATGAGGCTAGGTCCTCGAAACGTTCAAAAACAGATAAATAAAGAGGATTTTAACAATAGCGTGCTTGGTTTGTACCTTCATATTGAAAGTCTGGTCTGGAAAAAGCTCAACTATTCATATATATATGTATATATATATATATATATATATATATATATATATATATATATATATATATATATATATATATATATATATATATATATATATATCATTGGAAGATGAGCGAGAGATAAATTGGGAAGGAGATTGAAAGAGAGTGAATGAGGAATAGAAATAGAGAAAGATTCAGACAGACAGACAGACATAAAGAAAAATAATTTTTAGTATTTCTTAAGTAATTTTTTTTTCAAATCTTTAGTCATCTCTTCCCTTAAAATAAAGCTATAATTGCTAAACTCTTGTCCCGTATTGTCTCAGTTTAATTATTGCTTAAAATTTGCTCTTCCCATATCACTCCAACAGTTCTCGATTCAAATTTATTTATATCAATCATTTCTAGGTCGAATCTTTATTCAAACACATATCCATTATACAAGTGACCTTTATTGCTTAACTTTACTTTTGTTTACTACTTTATTTGTTTGAAAAGCTATAATTATTAGATGGGCTTAACCGAACTTCAACTTCACTAAAGTGATTACAAACGTTTTTTGCGTCTATCCATAAACACAAGAATCTATTTTAAAGTTGTATCTGTCCAACAGCATGAAACACTGTCCTTCATCTTATTACGACCTTTATTCACATATTTTATTATTCTATCATTCGCTTCCTCCTCCATAATTTTAAAACCTTAAACCTACTCTAGAAACTATCTTGAGTTTAATTCCCATTGACAGCAAAACGTTTACCTTTTCCCCGCCTTCCTTGCTTATGCTATTTGGCTTTATTTCCGCTTAACATTATTTACATTTAAACTCTCTAATCATTTATACATTTGTTGTTTTTGTATTTTTTTCCCTACCAATTAATTTAATTTAGTGCTTCCCTCATTCTTTTGTTAGCAGTTTATCGGGAAAATTTTGTATTAACATTCTTGAGATTGGATCTATTTTATTTATTTTTTTACTGTTTGGAATTGCTTGTTTTATATCCTTCCCGTAGTCAATAACTCACAAGATTTTCTAACTAAATAGCAGAAATGCTGTTTAATAAAATTACTTCGCCTTCATTATTTAAACGTTTATTTATCTTTAACTTCTTAGGTTTCTTTGTTATTGAAGTGAGAATGGTTTAACAGAGTATAATGCCCTTTCAGCACCTATAGCCATACTATTATTTATCTTTTGCTCCATGGCATATCATTTTTCAAGTTTTTTTAGTTTTCTCACCTTTTAAGGTTAAGACATATTGAGAATGATGACTGGCTGAGTGGTAATGCAAATTCTGGTCAACTTTGCCTTAATGCTAATCAGTTTGCCCCCCATAATTTGAATCTGAAGTTAAACTGTAATTTATTTGTGAAATATGAAGTAGTCTATACGAATTGGTCATAAAAACAAAATAGAACAACAACAATAATAATGCTTATAATATTTTCACTGTGTTTTATGCACGGGAGAGAACGAATTTGGCATAAAAACCAGCTAGGAATAAAAACATGATAAATAATAGATCTCTGCTAGGCTAAGTAAGAATAGGAAATTAGAAAGCTGTACGAAAAACATGCAAGAACAAAACAGTCATGTATTATCGTCAAAGCAAGAACAATAAAAGCATACAAACACAGGGTATTAATAACAAATGAAGCTTCTTATATCGATCATTGGTTTTAAACAAACTCAGATATAAGCAAGAAGCAAAGCTCAGGGAAGAACATCTCGTCACCATCAGACGGAAATAAGATTACTGAGAAAGATTTTTCTTCAGATTTCAAAGATTTTAAAGAAACTTCCAAATTAATAAACTTCTACACAGGCTATTTTTTCAATTAAGTAAGATAGATAAGAAAAATTGGCGGTTTAACGAAGGGAAACAAACATGTTTTAGGACAGATTGAATCCATTTCTCGGTGACAGTTACCTGACAGCTTCATTCAAAACTTTCGCTTCCTTTATTCGCTCAGTTCTACATAAGTTCGATATTTAATGTATCGGGAATAAATTATTATTTTGCCGCTCTTTATATATTTGACTAATATTTCATCCATTAGTGGCTTTTAATTTTAAATATCAAACGATTTTACCTCACTTTCTATTATAGAATAGTAAATATTGAAAATATATATAGGAATTATATATTTAGACGAGAAATGTGTGTTTTTTCTCTTGGGTAGGATAACAATATATAACAGAACAAAAACAATCTCTAGAGCGACCTAATCTGCATCGAACCTTGATTACCACCAACTCGAGAAGATAATGAACTCCTATCCACTTCAAACGATAAAGAAGAGCGGGCGGTCAGCGGTACTCATTACTGTGCTCAAATGTGAACCCCAGCATTAATAATCTAAAAGTTGATTAAATCGGTTTTGTTATTGATGGGAAAGGCTTGGCTTGATGCCAAAGGTTCGGGAAGAGGAATCGCATTAACACAATTTAAAAAGCACTTGGTGGAAACGACTCTTTTAATGATAAATTTTCCTGTGTTTGGTCCCGAGCGCAGATGTAATGAGATAGATGGTAAAAGGGTAACGCATTGAGTTAGTAGTTATAATTAAATATAGAATATTTATCAAGATATAGTATAAAATATACAGGAAGTATTGTATTTGGATTGAGATATTGCTGTTAATCATAAAAAATATTCTACTAAGATATATGATTGAATAATTCCAATTAAAACACCGTTTTGATTAAGTAGTAACAGAAATAGTTTCCTTCAGGAAAAATGGAAACAAGTGTCAACCGGCAAAACAAAATCTAAAAGACTAAGAACAAAAGGAAAGATTAATCAATATAATACAAATAAATGAGAATAAAATCAACCAAGATCATTTTCCACCCCTATTCATTCGTAAATAATTAGGGACCCTAGTGGTCGTTGTATATTTCTACTGGAAGTTCTTACAAGTGAAGCCAGAAAAACCAAAGATCGAACATGACTAGCATTATGGACTGAGAGGGGTTATGATTTAGGAACCAAGGAAGAGTTATCAATTGAGTATCCCTCACTTTCCTTTCGTATACATATCAATTAAGTAGATTTTTAATCATAGGGAGGACGAACACGATCAAGTGTCTCACCCCAAAATGAATGTGAAGTTATTGAAAGAAGCTCCATGTTATAACATTAAATTAAAACCCAAATATTATCGAGAATTTAAAGATAAAAGACAAATTGAATGAAGTCGAAAGCTACGGAAGTTCTAAATTTGCAGTGGTACTATTCTCGTGATTTCATATCCAAGGTGGATAAAAATCGTAGAAAAGTTGAAAATGGATTGTATCAGTTTATGATTTAGACATTTCTATAATTATAAAAAAGTGCATATGGTTTCTTAAAGAAAAAGTTAAGGGTTTTTGGAATAAGAACTGTAGGAAGCTACAAAGGATGAATATAACAAAGTGAAGGCTTCCAGCTTCGCGTCGCAAAATACATGTAACATAAAGGACACGAAACAATTTAGGCAAATCGACTTAACTTTGCTTTCGCCTGGGAATTATTTCCAATCTATCTAATAATTAGATCTTTGATTCCCTTAGTCGTCTTGCCCAGCACAAATAGATACTGCTTAGACTAAAACAGAAGAAAACAATGTCTGCTGACAAATAAGTCGCGTGCTATCACTTATTTTAATTTATGATCATACAACCTACAAAACTTTCACTAATTTTCGGACTAACCTTCAGGGAACCTTGGCAATTCTATCATTCGAAAGAGAATGTAAAACAATATAAGGTTTTCAGATTTAGTTAAAATCGGCAAAATAGTTTTGATGTTATTGCCAAAAGAAATTAATACCCGGGATAACCTGGGGAGAACTTTGAAGATTGTACTACTCGAAAGAAAATGTAAAACAACAAAAGGGTTTTAAATTTCGTTACAATCGGCCGAATAGTTACAATGTTAGTGCCAAAACAACAAAATTCCTGGGCTATCCTTGGAAGGACTCTGGCAATTATATCATCCTAAATAGACTGTAAAACAACATATGAGTTTCAAATTTAGTTAGAATCTGTTGAATTGTTATATTTTAAGGCCAAACCCATATAATTCCGGGGCTAACGTTGGGAGCACTTTGCCTTAGATATGATTCGAAGGAAAATGTAAAACAACATAAGTGTTTGAAATCTCGTTAGAATCGGTCTGGTAGTTACAATGTTATTACCAAAAAATGCAAAACGAGGACCGACCGACATTTTGAGATGTGGAGTCGCCCGCGCCTAAAATTATATGCGTCAAGATTACCTAATTATTATTCAATTAGATTACCTTTTGCGCCAAGTTCGTAGGAACTCTAAGTCTGACGTAAGGGCAAGTGGCACATAGGGTTTAAACTCATATTTCCAACTAGCCTTTTTCCAGTTTGTAATTCAGAACTTCGACCCTTGATGAGATTTGGTAACCGCCTTCTCCTCAAGAATCTACCAAACTAGGGGTTTTAGTTCGTGTGACTAAAACCCCGTAAAATTTGCTTCACACTTCTTGACATTATTTGCTGTGGGCGAGGCTGCTTCAACTTAGTGAAGCAATGCACAGGCATTTTCTATGGTGAAACACCGACGAATGACTTTCTCCTTCACATGCTCAAAATAAACTTGGTGATTATCTTTAGCCCTTCTTTAATGAAGATGAATATTTTGACGGGTTTATGTAACGCTCACCCGCATCATTAATGAGGCTTGGCCTGGACACTGAATGAATTCTCTTTTGTATACAAAAAAGAATGTTCTTAGCCATCAAAGAGCCCTTGCAGAAGTATCTTTGCTCATGGTCGGGTTGTTGAGCAAATGTGCTTTATCTATCTTGAATGGAAAAAGTCTCAGGTCATCCTTCTGGAATTTTGGCGTGGATAAATTATTCATTTTGGCTTACACAGCAATTTGTATTGCACACCGCCTTTGATTACGTGTTACCTTGTTCATCTTGATCTTGATAAAGGTTTGGGTTTTCACTGTTTGGAGCAGGATTTCCTCACACTAAGAAGTCAACTGCCTGTCTGTTTAAGCGTTTCGACATTTAGGAAATATTGCCCCTGCCATCCAGTCATATATTTTATGACTTTTCTCTTTTATTTACAAATCCCATATATTCTTAAAGAATTTGTAAGAAAGTAAGTAACTAATAGTATGGAAACTTTTTACAAATGATTTGTAAACAAGGTATGCTGACCAGAAGTCACGCAGTCTCACTTATTCTGATTTATGACCATACGACCTTCGAACCTTTTAATAATTTCCAGACTACGTTGGAAGGACCTTGCCAAATTTATCACGCAAAAAAGAATGCAAAACAACATAAGGGTTTCAAATTTCGTTAGAATCGGCCGAATAGTTATGAGGTTATTAGCAAATAATTCCCTGGATAATCTTGGGAGAACTTTTGCATTTATATAATTTCAAAGAGAATGTAAAACAACATAAGCGTTTAAATTTCGTGAGAATCAGCCGAATAGTTCTGATATTATTGCCAAAACAAAATAATTGCCAGCTAAACTTGGGAGGACGTTGACAATTATATCATTCAAAAAAGAATCTAAAACAACATAAGGGTTTTAAATTTTGTTAGAATCGGCTGAATAGCTACAATGTTATTACCCCCCCACCCCCCCCCCCCCAAAAAAAAAGAAAACAAATCGGAGACCTCCACTCCCTCGGCATAGTAAGATATAGAGTCGCCTGCGACTAAAAAGCAACTTACACTTCGTGATTTTATCCTATATTTTTGATTTACCTCTTTTTTAGCAATAAACTGTAAATTAGGTCTATGTTGACACTATTTGAAATCAAGACTCTTGCCAATCCAGTCATTAGTACTGCAAAGAAACGTCACAAAGTTCCTTACAATTTATTAGATTCTTTCAAGATCTAATCTCTTGTTTAGCATTACAAATAAGAAAAGCATTAAGGATTATACACTACTTACTCTGCAGCCTCGATGGTATGAATTTAATCTGTGACCATTAATAATGCGAAGCAGATTTAAGGATGGGTTATATCTTTTAAGAGCCGAAAACTAATATTTTGTCTAGCATTACAAATAAGAAAAGCATTAAGGATTATAGAATACTGACTCTGCAGCCTCGATAGTATGTATTTAAATTGATGACCATTACTAATGCGAAAGAGATTTATGGATGGTTTATATCTTTTAGGAGCCATAAATGCCCGCCTCAAGAAATCTATTTTAAACAGTTAATTTATAATCAATTCCAATAAGCCATCTTCGGCCACAATAAAAAAAAAATCAACCATCTCATATGCCATTTTTGGAAAGAAATGAATTCATCAATTTTACCATTTGCTGGAACCCGTGATGGACTATTTATCGCGAATGCAAGAAATGTTTATCTACGTTATGTGAAGACATTCAAAGGAAATAATGTTTTCCCTGCGATGAGCCGAACTCGGAAGCTGCTAATTCCTATATGTCTACAATTTCTCGATTTTGGCCGAAAAAGTAGGGGAACGAAGCGTTGATTGATCATTCCGTTTCAAGATTTTTCGTGATTCTTCCATTGAAATTTTAGTAGTAATGTGCCTTAATGAAAACGATTCACTTTCACCTACAATGGAACAAACGCTAAAAAGTGAATGAATATGGATTATTTTCTCTTTACAACTTTTTTACAATCAATCAAAGATTTAGCTTAATATTTTGAAAGAGAAGACAAATTTTCGTTTTTATTTTCCATTACCATAATTTCGTGTCTTATATAAGAAATTGAGATAGAGTTTGTGAAGAAATATCAGGTGTATGTGGAAGCTGATTCGCAGAAACTTCTTAAGAAATATGTTTATATTAGGATTGAAAATGAAGAATTCGGGGAAATTAACAAAACTAGAGTAGAATAAGTCTTCAGAGTACACATTTTCTGCATCTTTATCTCTTCTTTTCCTACTTGCATTATGCATCTTGCCATCATTTTTTTCTAAGCTTCTCTTCTTTCTACATTTAAAGTTTTCATTGCTATACTTTTCATTTGATTTAAATCTGATATCATCTTTGTGATACCAGGAAAGACGTCACTGAAACAATGACAACATATAAGAAGAGAAACGATACGGTGCGACAAAGTAGCTAAAATGAATTGAATTTTAACCTCAATGAATTTATTTATTGGAAGCGTGTTGGAAAATATTATAGTGAGGGATGGCATGGTTTAGAAGCAATTAAATCAGAAGGGCATGTAAGATAAAAGAAATTTCTTATTTTATTAAATAATTGTCTTAAACTTAATGACTACCCTTTTGACAGAATGAGTCAATCAAATATCAGCTTTATGCATGGGCCTTGTATTTACGTTTCATAAAAAAATATCTCCAATTAAAGCAGAGTAGTCAATTTGGCTCTTGACTGATGTTGGAAGGCATTGCAAGTTTTTCAGATTTCTCGTTGACGACTTTCAAAAGGTCACAATTGTTTGTTGATATGAAATAAGAGAGAGAGTATTTGTCATAAAATGAATCTTCTCACCCCTCCATCCCTCGTCCCACTTTGACCTTTTTTTTTGTTCCTTTGATTTCCAAAATTAAAAACGGCCGACGTAGAGGTAAAAAGAAATTATTTCTAATTTATTTTAAAAAATTGGAGAGTGATTTTTTTTAATGGTACTACATTGATCTCGTTTACCGCCAAAATGACGCAATGAGAGATTAGAAGAGATTATTAAAATCCTATTTGTAAAGTTCCTCTTAAGCACTATGATGTTTCTGTACAGACCTAATAACTAACCTTCAATCTAGAGGGATTTTTATTAATGTTTCTTGATTTTGAAGATTTGTGAAGTTGTAATTAATTACCTATAGACTTATTTGTGATATTTCGAGTTAGAATACTACGTTAAATTTTGATACTATTTCACTACATATTTTCTAGGTTTTAAATACAATAGTCATGCTTGGTCAGGAATGGAATTAAGAATTAACTTTAAAACGTGATTGTCTCAGTAAAATTCTTGAAAAACTTAATCGGGCATAGCAAGCAAAGTGTTTGCAAACTCTTCCTTTTAGATACAAGAGGTTTTGTATTATTAATATTATTATTATTAATATATATTATTATTATCACCATTGTTATTATTATTATAAAAAATATCCATCACGATTTCCCTTAGAATGAATGAGGCCGATACGAGTTGAAAAGTAACTTTAGGAGTAATAGTTTCGATTAGGTTCTTGGATGAGTTCAGTAGTATCACTTACCGAACGGTTCTCTACTATATCTTTCATTACTCCTGTTATATTTCTTTCATGTTTATACTCTCTTTAACTTGACAAAATTCCTAATAACTTCTTTCCATAAAACCTCTCCTTGTCAGATCTCAAAATTACATTTGGACTAAATAAAGAAGTTATCCCTTAGCATGATTCTAGCTGGCAAAGATCAGCTTCGGATTCGTGAAAGTTTTAAAAGTAAACTCCATGGATTTGTGAGGGGATGTAGTGCAAGTGGGAAATTTACGACATCTATGTCATGTGTGGTATGCAGTATTTCAGCTCACTGCATTTGTAAATAATTATCGCTAAAGGATAAAAGTTACTAATTCTCAACTGTGATAAAAAACCAATGTACTCTTTAATATATTAACAGAAAATGAAAGATCTGTAGACCATCTTTGGCTGAAGGCTTTAGCAAAGATACCCTACCTTTTTTAGAGACTAAAATATCTTGTGTCCAGGATAGGGTTATATGCAACACAGGTAATAATTATGAACGACGCCTGCCTAGCAGTCAATAGTTCCGTGTTTTTCTTCAGTTTCTGAAATATTGCTGCCCTAAACCAAATGGCCTTGAAAGTGTTTACTTACAATATGCTCGTGATTTAAAAGTGATTATGTAGGAGGAAAAGAGGTCTATCTTCGGAAGAAAAAGCTAGACACCTATAAGAGCGCAAGAGAGCAGCTCCTCATAAACCGTAAACTACTCTTTCTTTGAGTTTGCAATTCACTAACTCACTTGGTTTGATAACTATATAAGAAGTGAGATGGGTAGGCTATTTAACATCAAGGGAGTGGATCCTCCTAGTTGCAAAACAATATATTTTATTTATCCACACTAATCCCTCACTACGTTAATCCTTTCCCAAATAATCTGCACAATTTGGGAACCTGATTTCGCTTTGTTTCAATTGTACAGATGTTCTTTAGCCACCTTCCAGCTTGGAAAAATAGTGACCTACAGTATTGGCATAAACTACAGATTAAAAAAGAAAAAATCAACATTATCTTTAAAATTCTCGTTTCAATTTAATGAAAATTGCCCTTGAATATTCTTCGTTATTTTCCCTTCGTAAATGGCTTTTGCCCTCCGTTGAATTACTTTATTTTATGAGCCAGTCGCTAAAATTTTATGAGTAAAGTAACCTGCGTTTGAAGAAACAATGCGTCAGAAATTGAAAAAGATAACATAAATTTCAATTTTCACTTAGAAATTTATAATATATGTATAGCAACACTGTTTACCTGTTTTGCACTGCTGATGATTCTATCAATTATTTAAAAGGATGGCTAGACGAATTAACGTATACAAATTCCCAGGAAGCAGGTTGCCGAGTAGAAGAAGTATTATAAGAGGTAAAAATTTTTGATTTCTTTGATAATAACGTTGTATCAAGATAATGGGTCCTGCTAGTAAACAAATAAAATGGGTCGCCATCGAAAAACGCTCCGAGGAAAGATCTCATGATGAACGACCAATTTGAGACAACATCCAAGTTTCTAACAACATCAAACTTCATGTGCCTTACCAGAATGTTTCACGTCGCTTAAGAGTTATGATAATTAGAGAATCGATCCATGATAAGTAATTACTCGTGAGTAAAAATAAATATGGTCGGCATATAATGTAATTTGCTACTAAAAATGTGCTTGTAAAAAGCTGAAAAGTAGGGGGCGTTTTTAGTGAACGAGGACAGGTATAATCCATTTTGCTCGGATGAGAAGCAGCATAATAGAGGTTAAAGTTTGAATCCATCATGCACGATAAAGATTATGAAACTCCATTATCCCCTCACTTATCACCCACCTCATGATCTACCCTGGTACGGTATGAAAAAGGGATTGATACCCCAAGATATGAAAGCAAGTGCAATCCTAGGGAGGTGGATATTCTGTCGAATGATATAAGATCTAAAGCTCGGGTAGACCGAGTTACTGTTTACTACAATTAAATGCAACGCTGCTGAAGGTGATTTAATGTCAAATGGAATTAAATACAATGCTCAAAAGATGGTTGTATTATTTTTTGGTATGGAACGGAATTTATAAGTTATATAGTTGTAATTTTCACTGGAATAAAATGCAAACTTAATTAATTTATGATGTTGTTTGCAATATTAAAAACAAGTAAATCCAACATTGTGGGAGCTGGTTTTAATGTTGAATGCAATTAAATGTAATTAAAGGGAGCGACGTGTAATACAATGACTACTACTAATTATAATAATTGTAAGAGCCTTTTCTATGGTACTTATCGAGGCTAAGTGAATTGATTGACCCGTATACACCGGCTAATTCGCCTCTTGATGGTTTGATGGAAGTTGTAGTCAGGGATGACTGAAGAAAGACGCCTAAGAAAAACAAGTAGTTAATCTTACTCGCCTAAACTTATTCGGTTCCTCTTTATTCCCATTTTCAAAAAATTGCCACTACATTCGCTCATTTCCATTATTAAGTATTTCTCCAAACTTGAGTGATCTAGTATATATCTTCTCAAGAGCTACTGCAATACTATCTGCACCTTCTTTAAGTAACCTAGAATGTATGTTGTCTGGGCCAGATGACTTACTAGTATTTAACTCCAATATAAGTAAGCCCTTTAATTATTTCCCTCTTCACATTAAAGGTATTCAACACTACTTCCCTTGGCCTAGAATTATCATCAATTAATCGATCTCGATTCTCATGTGTAAATACAAAAGAAAAATTATCATTAAGAACCTCTACTATTTCCTCATCAGATTCTTTCAAAACCCCTTCATATTTAATAGGCCCTATTTTATTACTGTTAGATTTGTTTTTAATTTTCTAATAGTTAAGAATTTTCTTGTATCTTTATTATTATTATTTTGAGCTAAATTAATATCTGCCACCCTTTTGATATTTTTAATAATCTTATTTGACTCATTTCGTGGTCGACCTATAAATCAGTGAGGCATTTTAGTGGCCATTTATGAAGATACGGTCGACGAAATACAAATGTGTAAAACTTATCGTAACTTTAATTTAACAATTATAGAAATAAAACTACAATTAATTGAAACATTTAAGAGGCATGGTTGCTAAATGCAATCCATACATCCAAATAAAATTTAAGAAAAAATATTAAAATAATATGGTAGAAAGTTGCCTGCACCAAAAGATTCTCTCACACCCTAATCTGTTACGCAAGAGAGGGAGTCCGTGCAAAAGGATAAACGGTTTATATATAGCTTATATATTCCTACGGGTAGCAAAATTTAAGCTCTGCTCAAGTGCTAAGTCGAGAGTAAGCGCATAGGGTGCCTGTTGGTCCCACTTGGCACGACTCAAGACCATCTTTTTTGGCCAGGTGACTAAACATTCTGTGGTGTGGCTTCCTGCGCCTCCGGGATTTTAGAATAGAAAAGGATATATGCAAGAAAGGAAAGATAGAGCATTAATATAGCTAGAGTGAGGCCAGAAAGCAAGTCTGTTAAATACACCTTCCCCGAACAGAGCCAAGATTGAGGTTACAAACTTAGACCCACCAATCAGCTCCTAGCACGGAGCTGATTCAAAGTTTGTCATGTCAAAGAGAAAGGGGTAATAAAGAAATTAAATGAAAATAGCGTACAAAAGTAGAGTTGAGGTAAATAGAAGAAATAAATTAAACGAGATTGTATTGAATAAAAGAAAATATAGATAATTTTATGTCAGACCCTCTTCTAGCATTGTATTACAAAATTTCTCTATATTAATAATGGTCATTCTTAGGTGAATATAAGATATACCTAAGTGTATAAATGTGTTACTAAGTATATATATATATACATATTTCATTTTTTATTAAAAAGCAAGAGTAATTCATTTACCAAAAATCATGGCATAAATTTAAATTTAACAAAATTCAGGAGCAACTCTTAAGAGTTAACCTCCCATTACAACAACTCATTTTTTCTGATATATTTTTGCCTTCATATCTTGCCTCCATTAGATAGAAAGCTCCCTCTTTGGAAGGCATATTTATTTTTAATGCTGTAACTAACCCTTTCCGTTCCTTTAGTTCGAAAAGAAATTGCCCCCGACAAAATTTCCTTCATTTCCTTAGGTCAAACGAATCCTGTCCGAACGTATTTGACCTGTTTGGTGTGATTATCCTAAATATAAAAGAAAACGTCCATGTTGAATTGTAAAATGTTTAATGTTTTAAACACTTAGTATCGCATGTGAAGTAAAATTAATTAAGGTCCACCTATTTCAGAAAAATTGTGATATATATATATATATATATATATATATATATATATATACAGGGTGGAGTAGAGCAACTTGGTTATTTAGAAATTCAAATAAAACAAAATTAATGCAGATATATATTTAATTCTTTAAAAAGCATCAAGTACAACATTTAAATCTTATGTTTTCTTAGTTTTAAAAATGATATCAGGCAGATGGGGTCTATTATTCTAAATCCACTGCGTTAATCGAACTCGGAAATTTTGTTCAACTCTTTCACGCATATCGACGGGTGTGATGGCAACAGCTTGACGAATGTTGTTCTTCATATAAGCCAGGGTCCTAGCACAATCGTTGTAAACAAGTGATTTTAGATAGCCCCATAAAAAATAGTCACAGGGTGCTAAATCAGGCGACCGTGCTGGCCACTGCAGATTGCCCTTCAAGGAGATGAGGCGTCCTGGGAAGTGTTGCCGCAAAAGAGTCATCGACACACGCGCTGTGTGTGCCGTAGCACCGTGTTGCTGGCACTATACATCTCCCACATCCATCTGGTTGAGTGTTGGCAGGAAAAACTCCTGAATTATGTGGACATAACGGTCAGAAGTCACCGAAACTGCCCGTTCATTTTCTTAAAAAATCCATGGACCAATTATTTCAATTCGCGCTAGTGCACACTAAAAGTTACACATTGTGAATGTGGGGACACTGATAAGGTTTTCTGGGCTTATCAGGGCTCCAATAGCGCATGTTCTGCTTATTTACATATTCCGAATGATGGAAATGAGCCTCATCACTAAAGAAAACAAGTGTGTCGTGCAGCATGCCAAGAAGCGCCTCACATGCATTTTCTCGAGCAACGAAATCTCGTGGATTAAGTTCCTGCACCAGAGCCAATTTGTATGGATAAAATTTTAATTCTTCATGAAGGATTTGCCTCACAGAACGAGCAGACAACCTAACAATAGCTGTATGTTTGCGGGCAGAGCGCTGAGGGGAGCACAAAACAGAATGCCTTACTGCGTCAATATTTTGTGCTAGTTATATAGATTTTTACTAGGTTCCTCCCACTCAGTTAAGTTCATCTTCTATTTGTAAAATGCTGTCTATTTCTTTGAATTTTTAAGGTCCTAACGTCACATAGAGCTTATTTTTTATGACTTTCTCTTACTTCACACGACTAACGGCATTTTAATTGGGTTCTCGATACGTGATTTGATATTTTGTTTGAAGGTACCTGATATTTGTTTCTTCTATGTTTTGCCAATTAAAATCTATCTCTCTCATGCTCAATGTTTTAAGGTCACATTTTAGCGTTTTCATTAGGAATTTCTCTAATTTCACACGATTGAAGCTATTTTAATTTTGTATTTGTTGCGGGCTTCGATATTTTTAGCTATGTAAGGTTGATTTCTTCTTATTGCAAGAAAAAAAATGGGGCTGGAGAAGAGCAGGCTATAAAATTTTCTTATCAGTCGATTTCTCTAAAAACTCAAATGTTTTGGTCGCGTGCGAGTCTAGTCGCGAGCGACACCACATCTCACTATATCAGGCGGTCAGTTCCCGTATTGCTTTTTTCGTTTTTGTAATAAGATTGTAACTATTCGTGCGATTCTGACGAGATTTGAAACACATCTTTTGGTTTACATTCTCTTTCGAATTATATAATTTTGAAAGTGCTCCCAAGGTTTAGCTCGGGAATTATTTTGTTTTGACCATAAAATCATTACGAGGAGCGTTTCACTCGCTCGTCACCATTTGAGATTCATTATCTTCGTTGTGATCTTGCTTGCGTAGCCGCGAGCGCAAGTAGCCGAGCGAGACGACGGCACCGCTTGCATTATGCCTTTTATTTCGGCAAAGAATAGGTCTCTGGACGGTGAGTTGTAAGGAAACCACATCGGTTTAAGGCCATTTTGGACCAATATCTTATCAAGTTCTGTTGCATAACTTCCTGGTTTCATAATATTGGCCAAATGGGCATGCAAAATATCCGTTTTAAGGTCGGGTTTCATGTTTCGATCAATTTGCAGCATGGACTTTACTTGCCCTGTCCTCTTCGATTCCTAGGGTTACGTATTGGTAGCCATTCTATTTCTCTAATCAATAATTGCCTTCTTCACGTCTGGGATCAACGCTTTTTTTACTTGGCAGATCATGGATAAAGTGCGGTGGGATTTACTGCATTTCAGACACTTCTTGTTTAGATGTGTGCAATCCTTTCAGGTGTGGCCAGATTCCGCTGAATCGTAACACGCCATTCATTAGAACTGGCACTCTTTGGTGGCGTGTTTCTCCATTGCGTAGCAGAAGAAACGCTTCTCGTTCAATACAAATTGCAAAGTCTTTTGAGTTGAATATAACCAACCCGTTTTCAGCTGCCTTTGTAGCCATCGCGATTTTCTGGAATATCTCCTTAAACATATGTGTATGTTCTTAACCTTCGCGAATTTTAAATTTTGATGCCTCATCAATCATTGCCCAAGCATGTTTATCCTTAATTTCCTTTTTGTTCTATTCTGGAGAGTGAGAACCAACGTAAGAGTCGATGCACACACATATAATCGATGTCTTTGCTGATACTTGCAGAGGAATCTTTGGTATGAGGCCGATTTCGCCCAGTTTTTCTCGTGACTTTTCGCTGAGTAAGTGATCCAGATCCTGATTCTTGTTACATAATGCAATGTACCCGTAGGCCTGATCTTTAAGCTTTCAAAGCGCGATTCCCATCTTGGAATAACAGCTTTAAAGACTTTTTCGCTCAAGGAGTTCTGAGATAGCTTCTTGAGCCAAAGCGGGACACGTTTCTCGCTGTTAGGGTCGTCCAAAGGCATGTACCTGAATATACTCTGGTTCACTCCTTCTGCCCTACCTAAATAATATGTTTAGCATGGTCCTCCTACCTGTCCTAACCACTTCACCCTAGAATACGGCCCCCTTCTTCGCGCTACTTACTAGGCTTCGTTTTAGAGTTCAGACCCGTCAGAGAGGAACTGCTTCTACAGAACATAAGTGAGAGAAATATTATCAGAATCAGAGATATTGCCTGTCAGAGACTTTGAATTTCTGTGCGCGCGTGGATGACCGTCTAAAACTGAAACACCGGTCCTTTTTGACTGGACCCAAATGCGTCGCTCTTCGAATTCTGAGTATCATTTTCGTCTAAAAATCTTAGTGGAGAAATCCGTAGGTGGATGTTGTAAGGCTTTACTGTTCAATGTGCAAGTTAAGTCTTTCAAAAGGAGCAGTCTATTGGAATGATAATGGCTTCTAAGAATTATTTACTCACCTAAGCTTGAAAGTAATGCCAAGGGAAACGGAAAAATCAGGCAGATGTAATTTTAAGAACAATTTTAGTGCTCGATTCCATCTTGTTTCCTGAGTGTTGAGAGCTGGTCTTTGTTAAGGTATACCTGTGTAGACTATATCGGCGCTCGGAGTTTTACACAAGCACGGGCAGACAGCTGACCACAGGCCACTGTATATATGTATGTGCTAAAACAGTGCAAATTACGGTTGACCAGGTTTAGATTAATGGCTTGCCAAGTTGCAGTTCAAAGGATATATAAAGACAATACCCCAAAATATAATTTTATTATATATAATAAAAAGGGGAGAATTTATAAATATATATAAAAAATGGGAATAAATTACTTATGGTAGCTATATGAATTAAGTGAAGATTCAACGAGGTAATCTGGGGATGACCATACACGATCGCTTTACCTTCAAGCGTGGGCGAATTGGATGAAGGGTGGAAGCAAACGGCGCAAGTCTTCAACACGATATTTCAGGGAGTCCTGACTAGGAAGCCTCGAAAATGGGGTTGGAATACTTCGTTTGATGAATAACATTTTCTCTGCTGCAGAGTGACGTAATCTCAACTCGAGACGATTCTGCTGATTGGCAAAGAGTCCTAGTCCCGAAAGACGGGAAACTTGAAAGGGTGGTAAAGATGAGAGAGCCGCACTACTCTTCGGGAAGAAGGGGGCTCAATAGCTTTCCTTTGAAAAGGGGCCAAAGCTTAACGAAGGAAGATGTGCTGACGAGATCTTTAACGACGTACGACAACGAGTTACTCCGGGTCACGGGAAACAGACGGCAGTCGGGACGGAATGGCGGGCTTTCAATCTCCTCGAGAGATCTTGAGCTTCTAGGTAAATACCCGGGTGGCTGCCCTGCTAGACGCCTCAGTGCCTTGCTGTCTCCAACTGATTCTTGGCGCCAGTCTAAGCAAACACAATTCATGATAACGCCTTGCTCCAGACGATCAAACTCGCCTCACAATATGGGGATAGGCTTAATATGGCCGCGTACAGCGTTATCGCAGGAGAGGACGGGGGGGGGGGGCGATCGGAGTCTGAAAACAAACACATCTGGGATGGGTGATTAAGTGAGTGATGAATTCTCCTCGACTTTCTAAAATTCTTAAGCTGGCTCACGTGATCTTGAAAGAATAGAGGGGTATCGCCAAGGGGCTTCCTCTCACGGTGGTCCATCAAGGGCATTCTCTCACACTCTTTATTCGTTGGATTTGATTACTTCTAAGATGTTTTACTCTACCTTGGTTTATCTCCTTTCCTTTTATTAGGGTATTCTTAGCCCTAATCTCCCTTGTTAGGCTGGTCTTATAAATGCTCTAGATATGATTTTTAGGAGCTCCGTTTTTAAGATGGATTGTTAAACTCTCTGTTGTAATACTAACATACTTAGTGTTATTAGGAAGCTTACAGTCTTAATGCAAGCAATTGAACTCCTCTTGGAAGTTTGCTACAATTTTAAACACAGAGGAAGGCAATCGTAAGGAAGAATGTTGTTATGTTGATTGAACATTATGCAATGCTTATGAAGCTGGATTTAATGTCGAGTGTAAAACTTCAACCATAGGGAAACTGGGTGTAATATTACATGCAACCAACTCGATTGATTCACTAAATGCAATGCTAGAAAACCAGGTTTAAATTTGGAGTGCAATTAAATGCAACGCTTCAAGCCTTCGCAAAAACATGTAAGATTATTTCTTTAAATAAAAATTATGGGCTTCCCAGCTCGAAATCTTTTTTTTTTTTTTTTTTTTTTTAAGAGCTCATCTGGCGACTGCCTACTTGGGCATTAGTCACCGTATTAAAACTGGCCTAGTTCTAGGCTACTTTAAAATGAAATTAAAGAGAAAAAAAAAACAACACCCCAGAAGGGGGAAAGGAAGCAAGCTGGTGCGTCGTCGGGGAGAGGTCCCCCCGGCGCAGGAGCGTGCAACTAAAGAAAAAACAAACAAACAAAAAACAAAATAAATGCAAAAAAACCAAAAAAAAACCAAACAAACCTTGCTTAAATAATAGGGAGAAGGCCGGCCTCCCCCAAGAAGTCAAAAAGTCCACAAGTCAGTGTGCACGAATCTGTCCCAAGCACAAGGGACAGGCGGTAGCGACCCCGCCCATCCCGGTACTGGGACAGGTATCGTGCGCGAAGATCACCCAGACTGGGACATTCGACAAGAATGTGCCGAACAGTTTGGGGGACGACGCAGTCGTTGCAATAGGGCGCAGGCGAGCGCTCCATCAGATAGCGATGCGTCACACGAGTGTGTCCAATTCGTAGACGACAGAAAGCAACCTGAAGCCGCCGCGGCATTGGGGGATAGGTCCATGGGAACAGTCGCGGCGCAATGGCACGCAACTTTAAGTTCCCCTCGACCGTCTCCCATCTTCTTTGCCAAGCAGTCCGAAGAGCTGCCCGTATTCCTGCCATGTAGTCGGTGTGAGGAAGAGCGAAACGCTGGTCCGGTCGCAGAGTCCTCGCGGACTCTTTGGCGCCCTCATCGGCGCGCTCATTCCCCGCAATTCCTACATGTCCAGGAACCCAGCAGAAGATAATCTCGACATCTGCCCGGCTCGCCAAAACCGTGGCGTCACGGATATCGCGAACCAGGGGATGCGGAGATTCCAATGCCCCGAGAGCACTCAGGGCACTTTGTGAGTCGCTATAGATCACAATCCAGTCTCCGAACCGGGCACGTCGCGTAATCTCCCGTACCGAGTGGTGTATTGCCACCAGCTCGGCCGTGAAGACAGACGCAGCGCCTGGTAGAGCCCCGCTGACTTCAAACAGAGGGGATACGGCGTGGAAGCCGACCCCCTCTTGGGACTTGGAGCCATCCGTATACACTGGCACGGTACCAGCGTGACACGATGTGTGCTCCAAAAATGTCGAACGCAATACTCCCGGAGCAGTACAAGCATTGGGAGCAGAGGCGTGGCGACAAATAGCCAAATGTGGTACCCTCCAGGGTGGCGTCCTGGGCAGAACCAGGGGCGCCACCGGCCCGAGAGCTATATCTACCTCTCGAAGGAGTTTCCTGGCCCTAAACCCAAAGGGCTTAGGGTATGACTGGCGTCTCTCGGTGGCATAGGCACCATCGAGATCAGCTGCGGATGCAGTGAGAGCTGTTGGCGACTGAGGGAGGCGCCGGGCTCGCGCGTACAGGCGAGTGATGCACTGCACACGGCGCAGAGCGAGTGGCATCTCCCCAGCATCGACCAACAGGCTCTCAATGGGGGAAGTGCGGAAGGCACCGGTCGAAAGGCGAAGGCCAGTGTGGTGGATCGAATCCACCTTCCGCAATAAACGCTCGGCTGCGGATGCATAAAACTCGCATCCGTAGTAGAGCTTCGAGCGAACAAAGGATCGATAAAAAAGTAAGGCGGAAGCCCTATCAGCGCCCCAAGCGCTGAACGTCACGGAACGGAGAATGTCCATGGCGCGGGTACAAGAGACCCTAAGGCTGCGAATGTGAGCCTCCCAGGTGAGGCGTCGGTCGAATACAAGACCAAGGAAACGGTGCGACTCAACCACATCCAGGCGCACCCCATTAAGAAACAAATCTGGGTCGGGGTGAAGCCGTGGATGGCGGCAGAAGTGCACCACCTTAGTCTTGGCCAAAGAAAACCGAAACCTGTGCTCTTCGGCATAGCGAGAGACGCGGTTCAATGCCTGTCGGTGTTTACGCTCCAGAGTTGGCATCTGGGCCGCGCCAAAAGAGATCGAAAGGTCGTCCACGTAGAGCTTAGCGAGAACATCTTCTGGCAGCACCGAAGTAATGCCGTTGATGCTCAGGGCAAAGAGTGTGACACTGAGGACACTTCCCTGCGGGACACCCTCTTCCTGCTCCTTTGGGCCGGAGAGGGCTCCCCCCACCCGTACGCGGAATCGACGATCTCGCAAAAATTCAGATATAAAGATTGGGAGGCGTCCCCTCGCCCCCATCGTGTGGAGAGTCTCTATGATACCGTATCGCCATGCGGTATCATAGGCCTTCTCCAGATCAAAAAACACCGTGGCGTAGTGCTGTCTACGAAGGAAAGCCTCGCAGACGGCACTTTCCAGTCGGAGCAGAGCATCCGACGTGGAGTGGAACTTACGGAAGCCGCACTGTGCAGAAGACAGATGGCCTCCGCTGTCCAGGAAATAGGCTAATCTAACATTTACAAATTTCTCCATCAACTTGCACACGCAAGAGGTTAGAGAGATTGGGCGGAAACCGGTCGGAGTAGAGTGATCTCTTCCCGGCTTGCGAAAGGCGAGCACAGTCGCGATTCACCAGGAGTCTGGGAGAAGACCTTCCACCCAGATCCTGTTGAACAAATCTAACAGAAAGGCCATGCCTCGCTCACCCAGGTGTCGAAGCATGGCGTACGGGACATCGTCCGGACCATGGGCGGTGTCCGCGCACGAAACGAGAGCGGAACGCAACTCACTCACAGTAAACTTGTCGTTGAAGGGTTCTCCGCCTCTGGAGGTAAAGTCCAGCCGGCGGCCTTCCGCGACATCACGACGTGCATTGAATGCTGGCGGAGCAGCATCACGGCTAGAGAATGCGGAGAAAGCGGTCGCTAAGGATTCCGCCACAGACGCGGGGTCCGAGATTGCGGTCCCATTCTCCTGGAGAACGGGAGGGGGGTCCTGCGAGAACTTGCCCCGAATCCTTTTGACTCGCTTCCACACCTCAGCTAAAGGGGTCTTCCCGTTAAGTGAAGACACGTATACCCGCGAAGAAGAGCGGCGGGCGTGCTTCGAAATATACCGGAACCTAGCCCTAGCCCGAGGAAATTCAGCGACAGTGAAATCGTTCGGGCGGCGCTTATAGCGCATGTAGGCATAACGCTTCTGTTTGAGGGCCGTCTCACACTCGGCCGACCACCATGGGAGTGGTCGGCGTGCAAAACGGTTAGACGTCCTAGGAATAGTAGTCAGGCCTACGGCGATGAGGTTGCCCGAGAAGAACTCAACGGCCTCATCTACCGACCTAAACTCCTCGACTGAGATAGAGAATTCAGTCATTTCCTGAAATGCAGGCCACCACGCCCGCGCCAAGCACCACCGAGGTGGTCTCTCAGGCGGCAGTTGCCCTGAAAATGATATTTGAATGGGAAAGTGATCACTACCATGGAGGTCATCGACCACCCCCCAATCAAAATCAGGCTGTGCATCCGAAGAGCACAAAGATAGGTCAAGGCAAGAAAATGAAGTGGTTCTCGGACAGTGATGCGTAAACTCATCCACGTTTAGGACACCCATCTCAAGCTCTTCGATCAGATCGGCAAGGACTTGTCCCCTGGGATTTATGGAGTAATCTCCCCAGAGAGGATGCCTGCCGTTCAGATCTCCAAGCAAGAGATAGGGCCTCGGCAACCGTGCCACGACGCGGCGGAAGTCCCCCGCGTCGAAGTCAGCTGACGGTGGAATGTACGCAGAAATGATAGTATACCTCCTATCCAGGTGCAGCTGCACAGCCACTGCCTAAAAGGAGGTATCTAAAGAGAAAGGAAGAACGGAGACATCATGCCGGGTGTAAACCGCGCATCCCCCAGCCCGGCCATCCCGCGGTGGAGGGGTCGCAAGACCCTTATACCCCGGGAGGGCAGGCAGCGGGCACGCGCCTAGCATGGTCTCCTGCAAAAAAATAGCTAACGGGGAACGGGACGAGACGAGCCTCCGCAGCTCCTCCCAGTTGGCCCGGAGTCCACGGCAATTCCATTGAAGGAATATGCCCTCCAGGCCTAGCTCGGAGGAGACGCGGGGGCCCTCCTCGAATTGAAGACCCTCACGGGAATGGCCGTACGCTTCCCGGGGGCAGAACCCCGGGCGCTGTTGGCCGGACAAAGCGCTGAAGGCGCTGTCGCCTTCGAGGAATTATTGGGGGAGGTTGGGCTCGCCATGCGAGTCTTTTCCTCCCTCCGCCTCGAAACCTTAGGCGGGCGTTGCGGCTTGGGAGTCGGGGGGCCCTCTTTTCGAGGAACCACCGTCTCCGAGCCACTCGCTCCACCTCGGGGCGTGGGCGAAGGGGCCGAAGCTCCTTTGTTGCTGTCCTCCTTTCGGGTAACAGCTTTAGGAACCCCGGAAGATGGCCTAGCGACCATCTTCAGGGGTGTTGCCTCCTGTGAGTCTAACGACTCTGTGGATGCGCGTGGCCGTTTCGCCTTACGGGAAACGGTCACGCTGGGGGAAGAGGGGGGAGCCCTGGTATTAGCCGGGGCTGGGTGTGAACCCTTTTTGCCGCCAGCTCTACCAGGGGAGCGCCCGGGTGTAGTGGAGCCCGCAGAAGGGCTCCGAATGGGCACGGAAACAACCGTGCTCGTTGGCCTGGATGGGCCAGGAGCAGAGGGTGCTTTTCTAACTATTGAGGCATATGACGTCCCAGGCAGAGCCGGGCGCGCCAGAACCAAGTCCTTAGCCTCGCGGAATGAGAGTCGATCCTGGGCCTGAACGGCGAGGATTTCTTTCTCAAGGAGATATGCACCACATTGCTTCGAAGAAGCAGGGTGCGGCTCTCCGCAATTGACACAATTGGCCACACACGATTTGGACTTATCGTGTGCGACCTTGGAGCAATTTACACAGACCTTGGGTGACCCCGATTTTGCACGTCTACATGATCGATTCGTGTGGCCGAAGCGGTGACAGTAATAGCAGCGCCGCGGCAGTGGCACGAATGCCTTCACGCGGTAGCGGTACCAACCGGCACGCACCGACTCAGGGAGCTTGTCACAGTCGAACGTGACGAAGAGTGTAGGGGTGGGTCTCGAGGCCCCTCCCTGTTTTCTCATCACACGTTCGACCTTGACCGCCCCATGGTCGGCCAGCTCTAGGGTGATGTCTTCTATGGAGTAGTCAACGAGTTCCCTCGCATAAACTACTCCTTTTACAAAGTTCATGGTAGAGTGCGGCGTCACACTCACCGGGGTGCCATGAAGTGTCCGAAGAGCACTTATCTTGGCCGCCTTGGCGGGATTCGCCGCATTCGCCAGAAGGCTCCCGTCCGAGAAACGGGTTCCCTTTCGGCTCTCTACCAATTGCACTAGCTAATCCTCTCCTCTGATGGATCATGTTGCCCTTGGACAACATGGTGCCATCAGTGGAGCGAATAACGAGAAGCGTTTGAAGCCAGCGGGCTCGAAAACACCAGGTAACCTCTGAATGAGGGACCCCGATGTCATCGAGGCTCCGCCCTGTGCACTCTTGGTCTTTGTCAGGGGCTCCGCACATGAGGGGGTAGAGGGGCCGGATGTGCCGATCTTGGCTTGGTCGCCTACCAAAGTGGCAGCAGACCCATCCGTCCCCACAGCCCCCGCGGATGGAGAGGAGCCCCGAGTCTTTTTCGTCTTTCTTGTCTTTTTCTTCTTTTTAGGAGAGGAGGGCGGGGAATGAACCCGCTTTTCACCCCCGCCGGTAGAAGCCCCCAGGCCAGATGGACCGGCCTCAGCCAGGTCATTCTCTGAAATGGAGAAGGTCCCGGTGGGCGCAGGGGATTCATCCGGAGGAGATCCCTCCCCTCCTTGTCCTGCCTGAGAATCCACAGCCGTTTGATGAGGACCTTGCATAGGGGCGGATTCGGGTTCGGTGCTTGGCGCCAAGCCCGGATTCCCCCCCATGGAAGGCCCTACCGTCTGAGGCTGGTTTTCCTCAAGGACCATGTCTATCACAGGAGGGGCCTCCAGTTGGCCATCCCCTCCCAGGACATCGCAGGTCCCCTTGGCAGCGTCATAAGTCTTTAGTGGGGAGGCACAGGCCTTGACCCCGGCAAGGTTTAATATTTTTGCCAGCAGGTCTTTTGAGGGAAGCGACCGAAGGGGCCTGGCTTCCCTCTCCCCCCTAAGGGCGTTTGCCCTACCGAGCCGCTTGTACGAGGGGCGGTCGGCAATGGGCTGCCTGCTGGCTTTCTTGGCAGTCCCCTTAGAAAGCATAGGAGGGACTGCCGCTGGAGATAGGGAGGTGCCCGAAAGCGCACCTCCAGAGAAGGGGGTGAGGGGGAGTCCCCTACACCCGTAGGCGTAGGAGAGGAGTAAGCCTCCTCTCCGGTTAAAGAGGTATGGAGGGTCCCCTGCGCAAGCACAGGGGGGGGGGGACCTCCATCTTTTCTGTGGAGCTGCACGAGGGCGGCTCCTTTGTTGTTATAGGGGGAATTAAGGGGAGATGTTTTTTTGTTTCATCATTGGGCATGGTGACCCTCTTTGTTTTACGGGACGCAATCGCTCACCACCTCTTGCAGTAGCCCGCACTGCAAGAGGTGCTTACAGGCCCGGCAGAGCCAGGCGCCGCCATTTGGGACCACCCCTCCCGCCTGGTGGCCTGGCAGTCCTTCGGCATGTCGGCTCCACCTTGAACACGGCGTAAAACGGATAGATTTTGAAGACGAGAGGAAAAGGGATGTGAGGAAGGTATGGGTGGGGATGAAGCAGGTTGTTAAAAGCCAACCACCCCAGACCGGAGCTCAGGGGTTAGGGGACATTGTCCCCTTCCCCCTCAGCCCCGATCCGGGACGATTGGCTGAGAAGAAGGTCAGCTTCTACCCTGTGAAATTAGAGGCTGACCAGAGAAAGTTGTGGGAGAGGTTGTATGAAAAGCGACGAGGAAGGATAGGAATACAGGCTATCTGAAGGAAGGAAGAGAGGCTAAGCGCTGGGGCCGGACGGGGCGCTGGATCCCGTCAGCACGGCGGCCAGGATGGCAAATCGCCGCGCGCCTTACGGGGTCCCAGCTCGCAAATTATTTACATAAATTTAATTATTTTGAGGTTTAAAAATTAGTTAGTCATGTATGCTTCTATTAAGATTAAATCTTTTTCATGTTTATTAAACAGAATTCTGTCGATACAGAAACAGCACAGTCCAAAACTGGAGAAATAAGAACCCACAAAAATCGACATAACTTTGAATATACGCATTTAAAATCGATTCTAATTGGACAGAATATTCTTTGAACTTTGCCTCTGTTAGTTTTTAAGATTACTTTCATAGAAAAAAGGCTAAATATGATATAAAGAGTAATGTTTATTTAAAAAGGGATGGGACAAAAACTAAATAAAAATAAATATAACTGGAGCATAGTCTGAAAAAACACTTATATCTTCGAGAATCGAATAAAATATTAGAAAAGGAGGCAGGCCATTATTTATAATGAATTAACATATCCCCCACCACACTAATTCATTAATTTGTTACAATTATCGGGTATGATTTCATTACATTCACTTGTCTGTTTCCGAAACCTAACCTTCCCCCAAGTATCTTCCATAGTTTTTCTTCCGGTTTTAGAGGATTCTTTGCTGGCCAGTTGATCACATCGATTTTATTGAGCATGAAAGAACTAGTTGACAATCTTTACTGTGTTGTAATGATAAATTCCTGCATGCAAACAGGCTCATGTACTCCCGATGTTTGCAAATTGGCGATCAAGTGTTCCTTAAGTAGATTCTTGTATACCTCAATGTTTACTTTGAAGTGTAAATGAACAAGTGAATAGAATCGAGCGGTCGAAAACATGCTCCGAACCATAACGCTGCCATTCCAAATATAATCCTCTCTTCGTGCATCTGGATTCAATCTTTCACCTGTACGAAGCATTACATGATGCTTCCCATCCGAACCCCCCAATTTAACTTTATTTCCGCCGAAGAAACTACTGTCACACTTTGAGAACTCTACTGTTCATGCTCAGTAGAGAAGAACAACCTATCTGCCTTTTTCCTTTTACTTACATATGAGTAGTTTCTCTGGAGGATTTTTTGATGGTCGGCCATTTTTCTCGTTAATCTTTTTCTCATTACAATGTCTCTAAGCGTTGAACAGTTCCATTTCTTCTCTTTCACACTAGACTTCTCGACTTTAACGTTTTTGACATCCTGATAAATGAGTAATCACGCTGTTCACAAAAAACTTTGTTTTTCAGGAACTCCCAAATAAAATAATACATAGGGTTACAGTTCGAGCTATAGGCAGTATGAAAGTGTATTATCGGTCAGAAATGCCAGTGTGCGCTCGCTTTATATAACGAAGTTCGATCTTACTGAAAAATCATATTCTGGATAAAGAGAGTCAGTCTGACCCTGATTTATTTATTAAAGGTTCCATACAATTATATGAACTCACTTTTATTTTGTCGATGCCAATTTATAAAACATCTTATTTTCTCTTACGATAAATCGTTGTAGATATCCTAATTTGGGGTGAAAATAAGAATTTATCATGAGACTGTTTCACCTAAATATGACATTTTTTGAATCGCCTTGGGCAACGTTATTTTGCCAAAATTAATTAAATTTTTAATGTAAACTCTATCTTACCGTCAGAATTATCATCCTAACATTATCAACATCAAGTCTTATTACAGTATAAATATACAAAAGTTGAGGTATTTTGGAACGTCAAGATGCCTATCTATCCAAACCTTGTAGGGAGTTGTAATGAAAGGAGAGCTCCATGTGTGAGTTGGGTTAAGAAAGGCCTGCAATCCCTCAAGGGGCATTTTCTGTAGAACTGAGGGCAAAATAATGCAAGAAGATGTAATCTTTTAGATAAAGGATTATATTTAGCCCTAGATATATATCGCACAGCATTATTCTTGATTCAAATGGCTAACTAATACTCCTACATAATTATGCTAGGATTGTTTTCCAACTTCAAATGCGTCAAACCTTGCAGCAATAACTCCTGTTACATACTACTTTTACTATATTATGTATCAACCTAATTTTCCTAATCCGGTTTTCTGGAATTACATGGCTTTATGTATTTATATGATTTTCACCAGGTGAAAGATAAGTAAATGTAAGGGAAAATATTGATACAGAATGTTTCCCAAATCTTATTTATCTAAGGTCATATTTTAAACTAATACTTTCTTTCTAAATTAAACTCTCAACGACTTTCTTAGGTATTTTATTCTTATTTTGTTTTATTTTATACAAAGTTTATGTTTTTTCTTCCGAGATTAAAACCGTTATTTATATTGACCGCCTGGTTATCTTTCAAATATTGTCATGATTTATATAAGGGAACACTTATATTATTTTAAAGTCTTTAATTATATGGTGCGTTTATATCAACCTTACAGTATAAGTTAGGTGCCGCATTCTTTATTTGTACACTTTCTTATTTCATAAATTGATTTTCTCAATCAACTCTGGAAGATTTCCAATATTACAACTGATTTTTGAATATGTGAAGTTCTGAATTGCATTGTATACTCAAGGGAGGTTTTCTAAGCGCTTTAAATGAAAAAAGATAATCTCTTTCAAGTTGAATGCGAAATACTTGGCTATGCATTCTAAAGTCCTTTTGGGTTTTTATAAAGTTACGGTAGATTGTTTTTTAAAATTTTAGATCACTCAAAATTAACACGCCTAAATTCATTCCCAATTTTACTCTTTGGTTTTATTACAATTGTTTTTGTCTCTATAAAAATAGGTGTCACGTGTTAACATGTGACTAATAAAACAAAATAAATACTTGATATTTCCAAATTCGTGTTTCCTTTAAAGGTTATAAAGAAATTGTAAATTTATATTAAAATTCACAGTAAATATTTGAGAATCGAATTGAACAGAAAAACAAACTCGTGTCCTATGCATTTGTTTGTACTACAAAAGAAATATTTAAGTGTCTGAATTAAACTTAATGTCACGAACAGTACATAAATGGCATTTATTTTGCTCATCGAGAATTTTTCACGAAATTACAAAACAAAATACTTAAAGAAAAATAGTGCCTTCTCTGACGTGGATAAAAGATAATTATAGGGCATGGATATGAGAAACGGGTTTTAAAACATAGGATTTGCTTTACTTTGATTACATTTCACAATTTGGGTATATTCGAGTATATATTGATTCATCATTAGTACTATCTCTGTTCATTAACATTCTTATCACTACAAGTTTTCCCTCCAAAGTGAGGCTGACTTGCATACTGAAAGGTACTAAAAAATAAACACCTTCTCCCATACTTCGATGGCCTATCCTGCTCTTTCTCTCTCAATCAACAGTTCAAAAAATCACATTTCCCTTACGTCATATCCGGTCCCTTCATACACATTGACAATCACTCTAAAACTTGTATATGTATACTGAATTTCTCTAAAAATTTTATAGGTATACTGAATTTCTCTACAAATTGTATACGCTTACCTAATTTCTCTACATATTAAGGCACCATTCAAGCATGTATTTAATCGATTTTGCACGAATAATGGTAAAACATTCATTAAGATTAGTAAGAAGAGCATTCCATTATTTGACCAAGTATTATTTGCAGAAGCACCCCCCTCTCAAAGGAGTGGAATTGCTTCCTTCTTAAATAAATACATCTATCTTAGGTTGATGAATTTTATTTCCATGTGAAATAATATAGTTTACTTTTTAAGAAAACCATTAACAATTCTTAATCTTTTTTATTTTGTACCTCAATCTTCTACAGTACATATTTTATAGCTCTGTTAAGTATTCTTATTCTACTCACAATCCTTTTGAGAATCTATACAAAAGGATGTCTTTACTTTTGTTTTGAAGGAAGTTAGACATAAACTCTCCGATTACGTCCTCCTGATTTCGTTATTCGACGCAGTGAATGTTGTTCTTCTTATTAGATGTCACAAAAGCGCCTAGATAATCATAGCTTGTTATTGTCCTTGTCAGAGAGAGAGAGAAGGTCCCAACTCCAATGGAACCTTATATTCTGGCGTCAGGTGTTTAGGTCACCCTACGACATCTATATTATATTCTGGTGTCAGGCTTTTAGGGCCACCGGAGTAACTGATCTCATTTCATTTAGACTTGTGACAAATTACCAATTGTGTTTTTCTTGTATATTAAAGATTCTGGTTTTTAGAAACTATAGAAAAGACATTACCCATTTCCCATTTACCCTTTTGTGTGCGTATTTTATGTTAAATTTTTTAACCGTGTGAAACTTTAACCCTTTCCAGGTATTATAAAACATCTGCTGTATTGAAAGCAGTTAATTTTATTTCCTTTGGGGGGGTTGTATTTGTCGTTTTCTTCGTGCGCATTGGGCAACCCAGTCTCTCGCTAAATTGTGGAGTGAGTATCTCGAGTATAATTAAGAATTTGCTGCGTGCGAAATAATTATCACTGTGTTTATTTGTTTATAGTGAAGAATCGTAGGTCCTCCTTTATGTCTAAATAATTCCCACCTTTTTGTGTTGTGCTTTTCCTGAAAGTTGGTCGAAGGCGAAAAAATTTACTCATTATTTAACAAGTTTACGTTGCAAGGAGAGCCTCTTGGGCTCAGCAACAAAGACTTTAGAGCTTATATCCAACAGGAAAAAAGGACCTAAAGAGAAGAGGTACGATAAAGATAAGAAGAAAGAGAAGAGATACGATAAAGAGAAAAATAAAGAGAAGATAAGGAACGAGAAGAAAAAAGAGAATAACGAGAAGAAAGAAGAGAAAGTGAAGAATGAGAAGAAATTGAAAGAATCCTCATTTATGAAGTTGAAATGAGTAGCACCAGAAACGAGACGCTGTCCATCAGCTCGAGCTCCAAAGCTTCCTCTACAACGTTTGTTAAACTTCTGGTTTTCAAGGAAGCCGAGGTTTTCTGAGCTTCCTTATTCCACTTCGAGAAAATCTTCGAAATCAGCCATTGAGACATCGAGGCAGTAGGAGTGGCTCAATTATTGCGCCTGCTAAATTCCCAACTCTGATATTTATTCATATTACTCCCTTCGGAAATAACAATTGATTATTCGACCTTAAAATCGGAGATACTGGTGACATCTAACATAACCCCAGACTTTTATCAATCCAAATTCAAACATGCCCGCCTTGTTGGCTGCAGTTCCGGCTAAGGTCAGATCTTTCGTAAAAGACCGGCAGTGCCTCACATTCAAGGAGTGCACATATGAGGCCGACATTTATTCAGTAAGCCACAACCTTAGTTTGAATGAAGGGAAGAAAAGGGCCTCCCTTTTCTCCAAACGTAAGCCAAACAAAGGGAAATTTACCCGGCAAAATGGAAACAAGTTTTCCAAGGTGACTGGGCCATCGAAGTCGAAGCCACTCTTTTCCTCCGAACACCAGGATGTAAAACCTTTCTCTTCAGGCGCAACTACATCATCTTTCCCCACGAGACCCATCATTTGTTATGTCTGTGGAGAGGAAGACCATGTGAAATCGAACTGCTCCCAGAACTCTTAGTTTAGGAATAACTCATCTCACCAGGTACAACACATCTGTGTTACATCTGTGTCTCCGTCAACACCATCAGAATCTTCTCTCCCGCGCACCTCAAGTCCCGGGAGCCACGATGTAAATTTATGGTTAGATAAGAATACCCATGGAAGCCCCAAGTTCAAATACGTAACTATTAATGACTGCCGTGTCTCCATTCTTGCTAGAGATACCGGTTACATTTACATAGCGGTGTCGGACAAACTGCTTCTTCCAATTGTCCCGACCATAATAACTTTGCCGTCGTGCAAAACTACTTGGGGCGCTCCAATAGGTTCACATCGTTAAGTAATACATCGATTGTGCGTACTTCAATGGCTGGGCAGTAGTAGTAGCAGTTCCTATTTAAATCTGCTTCGTCCTCATTGGCCAGTGCCCATGAGTTTTCCCCAACTCTGTGGCCCAACCAGTAGTTACCCATTAGCAAGTGGTAAAAGATTCGAAGATGTCCTCGCCCCTAGAGACCACACTTTCTTCAGAATTCAAAGAGGTCATGACTGAAGACTTCGCAAGAAACAAAAGGAACTGCCGTTACCTACGACCCCTGTGGGACTAGGCCTAGTCAATAGAGCAAGAAGTCACCTCAGAAGACAATGTAATCTCCTACCGAGGTACGGACTGCTTATTGTACTTTGCGTTCCCAGAAAAGGGGAAACTTCAGACGCGATTAGTGTGTGTTCCACGTTCTCACGTTTTGTCACATTTTAACCACTGCCCATCAATACCTATTTTCATGTTATTTTAGCCAAACAAAGACCACCCAGAAGATCTTCAGATATTTTTAATAGCCAGGCACTCATGTACAAGTCCTTCACTACCGCAGGTATTGCGACATCTGCCAAAAGACTACCGTCAAAGTACCAGTTAAGCCTGCACCGTTGCAGAGAGTACCCATTATCTCTAAGCCGTTTTCCCGTGTCGCAATTGTTCTCATCGGTCCATACTTTACCTCCGTCGAGTGAAGTTCACAGTCACGTGCTAACTCTAGTGGAGTTTGCCACCCGGTTCTCCGTGGCCAGTTCGTTGAAGAATATAGACGATATCTCCTGCGCGGAACCACTAATATCCATCTTCACCCACGTTGGATTACACAAGGAAATCATGTCTGATCCTGGCCACCAATTCACTTCGCAACTGATGGTGTACTTTGGCAATCTCCTTATGATAAAAACCGTTTTTACCACCCATTTTAACCCAGCTCGCAACGAAATCTGTGAGAGGCTCAATGGCTCACTCAAATCCATCAAGAAACTGTGCGCCAAACAACCCTGAGAATGGCACTGTTTCTTGCCGGTAGCCTTTTTCGCAAACAGGGAAATTCTCCATCGCACCGGTTTTTCCCCATTTTAGCTTCTGTTACACATAATTTCAGAGGGCCCATCAACATTCTAAAGGAACTCTTCTCCAATTCTAAATTAGACCAGGAGATTCAATCCTCCTACGCTTAACTCCTAGATCTGAGGCAGTGGTTAGGAAATTGTGCAGAGATCGCGCATCAGAACGCCGAGAAAAACTTGGGCAAGTATAAAATATACTTCGACTGTAAGTCCCAAAAACGAAAACTTAATCACGGTGACGAAGTCTTTTACTACTCAACACCGAGAAGAACAAAGTTTTGAGCGTAAAGGAAGGGCCTCTTCCCAGTGATCTACAGACACTGCCTCGTTGACTTCTTGAGCGAAACCAAATCTGGCACTAAGCTATTCCACGTGAGCATTGTCGAAATGTCACTGCCTCCAAAAGAGAAGCAGTTGAGCTCATTCATGGAGTCTGTCTCCTTTCACCGACGTTTTATTATGAAATTTGCTTCCATCGTCGCGTTCTGTGTGATATCTTCAAGGAAAAGCCTCTCGAGTGGCTCGTCTAGATATCTTGTTCGATGCCTACTTTGACCACCTTAAAGGGAAGTTAGCTTCAACAACGATTCTTCTCTTTTTGACACCCTTAAACCTTTTGGCATATGGAATGAAGCGAGTAACGATGGCATAGGTTGTGTTCTCGCCCAGTATGGTGAAAATGGCGAAAGTTTCCCCTTTCCGTTTGCGAGCCATAAACTCTTTCTCCGCGAGAAAAAATATGCGGTAATTGATCGGGAAGCTCTTGCTATTGTTGAAGCATCCATAAGTGCAAAATGTTTCTCTTAGGCAAAGAAGTTATTATAGAGACTGACCATTAAACCCTTTCTTACCAACTGAACTTTAAAAAAAATAATGTTCGCTTCATAAGGGGGAGCCTTTCTCTCCAAGAATACTAATTTAAAATTGTGTACATTAAGGGTTCCGAAAATCGCCTGGCAGTAAGTTTAAGCAGAAATCCTCTGTATTTATCCATGGTGTAATTTCCCATTAATTAATTGTAACGTTAAATAGAATACTTTTGTCCATATATTCTCAATAATTCTTGTCATTTTCTGTAATGCCTTATAAGAATATGTGCCATAATTTTTTATTATTGTGTATATATTTTTGATGAGTTACCTTGTTCGAATGTACCTTTTTTCCTATTCTGGGGCCTTTTTATAATATCCTTGTTTTTAAGTCCCTGGTTAACGAGACTATGTTAAAACCAGCCATTGATAACTATTCTGCATGTATTATTGTATCATTACTATAATTTTTCATGTTGTTCGGTAATAGGAATAGCGAGCATTTCTAGAGTTTCCTTTGTTTTTCTTATTTTTGTGCAGAGTACCCCTTATATTAGTTTGATGTCACTTCCTTTGGAAGCTCCATCTTGGGAGGAGAGGAGATGTCAGGAAGAGTAGGTTACTTCCCCCCCTACAATCGAACGGCTACCCGTGGCGTATGAGAAAGATGCACCCTTACGGCCAGGTAACCCCAAGGAAGCAGCGAAAATTTCGTGCGGCCGCGTGATCCGTTTAGGTTCCATTTCTTCCCCGACTTATCGCCTGATTGGCGCCAGAGTTAGGGCGACAGAGACGTTCGCGCGAGGCTGTGATGCCCGCCGAGAATATATTCCTTCCCCTCCCAGGCGCGTTAAGTATAATGCGATCCCGTCCCTCTTTGGGTGGTCTTCGGCGAGCCGCTTTTGCTAAGGGGATATAAATACTTCGGGAAAAGCTATGAGGAATTAATACCATACAACCTCTTCTTGGTTAGCAAGCACGTACATTCACGTATGCTTGCCCCTCCTCCCAACGGTTGTCAGCCACGAACCATACGCAGTACCTCTACCCAGCCTTGTTCGTACCTAAGGCCAGAGTTCACTGCCAACAGACATTAGACACGCACAGGCATCTATTACTTGGTTATCGACTTCGTTCTCGTCTGAGTACTCCCGCGTTCATTTTACAGTGAGGTTAAAGAAGAACGAATTTTGCAAGTGTAACCTTGCAGAACCCGCTTACTTGTCATATCCAAATCCTCCAGTCAACTAAGCCTTACGTGAGTCTTCCCGTCAATTGTACTCTTCCCCATTTTTTTGGAAGCAGTCACCGTACATCCTCTCACGGACTCACGTTTCTGTCGTATTATTTGTATTCCCCCCGTTGGCTGATCTGGGTCTCATCTTATTTTTGGTCATTTATTTACTTGTGCTAATAATATTTTATTTGTATATAGTAAAGTTATTTTTCTACGATCAGTTTCTCTAATCCCAGAACCTCTAATATTTGATTATTTAGGCCAACCGCACTTAATTTTGTTTATTTAACCGTCGCCTTGGGATCTGTATCTCACTTTATGGCGTGCTCCCTTCGCACGTCAAAGCAGAGTCAATCTTTAGCTAGGATCCACGTTCGACTCTACGACAGTCCTCGTAGTATACATGTGTAATAATAATTGACCTGATTGTATATCAAGTGGAACTCTCTCTATTTTTAACACTAAATCCTATTCCACACATCTTTGACTCTTCATATCTTCATTCAATCTTATGCATATCACTATACCTACTATCTACGTTATTTCCGACCTGTCTAATATTTGTAGCATCTGCAAACTGCAATGTTTTGATTTCATTACCAAGAACACTTACTTAAGTAATAGTGGTCTGCATTAATTTTGATGTCTTTGTTATCTCAAAGGTTCTTATATGTCTTTCCTGCTGGTTTCGGAAATATAATCTATTTTGCATATTCCGGTCAAGTTGTCGATATAGTTAAATCTAAATAAATGTAATAAAAAAGTCCCCATATTCATTGAATTAGCATTTTAAGTAAATATATTATCTTTAGGCGATTTTATTTGTTTCAAAATTTTATATAAAATATACCAAAAATATTGGATTTAATAATCTAATAATGCATTGTATCGAGGAAACTACATTTATATTTGGCAACTTTCTTCAGCAGCTGCAGTTACTGAGTCTACAATGAGCCTCCTCCGCTTTGGAACATGATAGCGGAAGTATGTACGTTCATGTTTATCTTCTTATAACATCATTACTGTGTTTTACATATATTCTTCCTATTACAACATTACTGTGTTTTACGATAAATAGAAGGTCTCAGAATACACAAAAAATCTTTTATTATTGATGCGGTAAAGTAACAAAGTGAGACCGATAAACTAACATCGAGCGCTTTGTGGTGGGATGCTATCAGTCATACATAATTTTGAATTAAAGTTGCTTACTCGAACTCATCATTTATTGTTTACATATATCTCAAAATGTCCGTAGAAGGTCTGAGGCAATGATACAACACGAAAATTAAGTGCACGTTATTTGGTGTTCAAATGGTGTGGAGGGAGCACAGAGTCACCATATTATTGAAGAATAAAAGTGGCTTAGAAAAAGAAAATTTATTTCTCAATCTTAAGTTTTGGGGACCAGAACGGATGGTCGTATCAGTTCGGATGAAATGAGAAAGAAAAAAATAATAGGCAGGTAGTGAAGTTAAGGAGGTAAGGAGGTTTTAGAGTTGTTCAGAGAGTATCAAGGTTAATTAGAGATATGACGAAGTGAATTAGACCATGGTCAAATTTACTTATTCATATCTCTACTCTCTTTTACAAGGTATAATAGAGTCAGGTGGAAAAATGACGGCAAAGTGAAAAGTTAAAAAAAAAGAATAGTTGGACGCAAGAATTTGATTAATTTCCTCCATTTCTTCTTGTTACAAAGGAAAATATAATGAAATAATTTTAAATTTTGGGATCGACAGAGTAAGGTGGAATCCGAATAAAGGTGTTTTTTGGCACTAATGGAGTGTGAGCCCAACTTCGTTAATAGTTGTCGGATGAACTGACAAATCTTTCTTTTGGTTTGTTCTTCTCATATCATTTTGGGTATTGCAATATTTATGCTGATATCTAAATATTTGCGTTGAACTACTGCCTAACGTTTAAGTCTTAAGTGTTTTCACAAGAAGTCACAAGGAATAGTAGTACCTCAAAGGACATTACTGACCATACTGTGGAGGTACTATTTTGGAAAATCCCTAACCTTTAGCATAGATGAAGGTTTTCTCCGTCTACCTCGTCCCCCGCATTTGCGGGACAAAAAACTGAAACGATACTTAAATATGCTGAAAAAAGAACACAAACAGGTTTTATTTTTAAAAAGTTGAAACCTATCTACTTTACTTAGATATATAATCTATACTAAGGTGGTACCATCTAGGTCAGGGTGTAGATTATCTTGGCAAGTCGAGATTTGAACGGTTAGACTGACGAACTGTTCACTACGTCTGGCGGTAGATAGTTCCACGTTCCGCACATTTTGTACGAGAAGAAGTTTCCTCAAATGATAGTAAGGAATTGCGGTAATTCCAGTTTGTAACCGAGGTTACGTGTAGCATTTGACTTCGACGTGCACAAACTCCTGTTATCTATATTTTCAACTTCTCGTATTATCTTAAAAGTTTCAATCAGCTGGCTTCTTAACCGGCGCGTCTCCCAGGAGAACATACCCCGTTCTCGTAGTCTATGCTGATAACTTTTATGGCTAAGGGAGGGGATAAATTTTGTAGCTCTGGTCTGTACCCTTTCCAGCCTTTTAATATTCTTCCTAAGGGTTGGGGAATAGAATTGCAGGGTGTATTCAAGATGTGACCGGACTAGAGAGTTGTACAAGGCGAGAACAATCTACTTATTTCGGAAGCAAAAATACCTCTTTATGTTTCCCAGCATTCGTTATGCCTCCTTTTCCACCTGGAAGCACTGCCTGGGGAACTTTATATGACTGTTAATATTACTGAACATTTAGTTTATATGTATTGAATCTTTCTTTCGTTTATGTGTGAATGATTTAGTTATATCAATTTACTCAATTTATTGAGTGATTTCAATTTCTATCATTTATTTCATTCTTTGGTTTTCACTACTTCATTTTCCTCACTCACATTGTTTAACTAAATTCACTTTGTTTCGATGAATCAACTTAACTGATCAATTAAAATTATTTACATTTCTTAATGTAAAGAAAATCTAGATCTCTTAAAAAATCATTTTCAAATGTACACCAGTTTAATAAGAATCAACACAATCGAAGATCTTTCGAGTATAAAAACACTTTCATCAAAGCATTTAAGCCAATATTCATCTAATATTTCACATTTTTACTCAAACAAAATAAATATATGAGGTATTTATAATTTAGAGTCTTATATGAGAAACTATGACTAAATTTTCTAAAGTTAAATATATTATAATGCATCGTGTATAAAATTATATTTTTGTCACTTTTTATTATTTTAAAACTGAAGTAAGTTCGCTAAACAAATGTTATTTCTTCGCAAATGATGATAACTATCCATAAATATATTCAAATTGGAGGTCACCAAAAACTATTTCTAACATTGGATGAACGCATGACCTTGAACCTGTGGTTTCCAACCAAATGCCACGGGAGCGACAATAAAATCATTTTAAAAATGCTTAAATAGGAAAAGCATCTAGTTCAAATATAAAATGATAATGGCAAATGAATGAATTTCGAAACTTGCTTCTTTGCAAAGTGAAAATAAAAACAACAAGAGAAAGATTGCCCAGAGTGAATAAAGAAATAAGAGTTGCCTTGTCAACTATACGTCACAATATTGAAGAATTATGTGATCCTCATCAAGTTCAAATTTCCCATAAAAGTTTTAAAAGTAAGATTTATTTATTTTCAATTTTTTGTCTTATTTCGAGTAAATTAGGTTAAATGTTAATCTTGGTTAATTTTGAAGTCATTTTACCTAATTATTTATTTATATGAAAATTATATTATATTAGGGTGCCGCAGCTGCTTCTTCATAGGAATTATGGATCCACTATCATAAAAGGTTGAAAACCACTCCCATAAGCCAACCAAAGAATGACGTGACCGTCTGAGAACACCACTTACGTAAATCAATGGTATAGAAAAAATATTTTTAATCTACGTGTAAAAACAGAATGTAGTAGTAAATTCAATCATCTAGACATCTTAATAGTAATTTCGCTATCTTTACTGGTGCTCAATGCTTTGTTGACACTGTTAAGCGTGATAGACTTGACACGAGCGTCTGCAAAGGGTCTTCAAAGCCGTGGTTACCAGAATGGAAAAAGACAGGCGAACTGACTGCTTCTGCACACTGGAATACATCTAACAAGTGCCCGACATAGTAAGGGAGGATCCGAGCAAGGAAACCTGGGTTTTGGAGTCACCACCATGAATCTGTTCCTAAATAAGTGCCTTTGCTAAAGCCAAAGAGAACCGCTTATAGAAGGCAAAGAACCTCTTTAACAAGCAAAGGTATTCTGTTGAGCCAGGGATGAATTGGTTCTTCTCAGATGAAAAGAAATTCTGCCAGGATCATTTGCACAACATCCCGAACAACAAATGATTTGCCTATAATCTATACGCCGTTTCACGTTTCATGAATTGAAAGTTCCCCCAAAATGTGATGGTCAGTGTGTATGTCTGCAGTCAAGGTGTTGCAAAGCTACTCCACATTTTTTTGACCTGGGTCTAAGGATCAATTCAGATGGCTAGTTGAAGCTGCTGGAAATTGTGGTCAAACCATGGATGAAATGGATTTGGTGCTGGAAAACCATATCTCTGGAGAGAGAGAGAAGTAGTTGTCAGAGAATATCTACGACTCCACTAGCTTCACATTTTGGTCTTCTAGTTGAAAATGACAACAACTGCTCTGTCTGCATTCCAAAGTTTAAGCTGTTGGCCATAATCAAATAGGTTTTAGAATTTTCAAGGAGACAGTGAGAAACACATGGGTCTCATTCCGGAGCTTTCTTAAGGCCGTGGTGGAAACGAAGGGCGGCAAGTTTGAGGAAAATGTTCTTTTCCAGACATAATCTAGTGGATATATTTTTAATTTTTAAAATACATTTATTTTTGGCTAAAATATAGCGTTTTATTTTTCCTCTATAAAAAGCTTCAAACTTAGCTTAAACACTGCATATCTCTCAAATTTTATGAAATATGTTTTCGAGATGGATAGGAAAGGAAAAGGCAACCAAAAGATGTCGTAGGAGGTTTCATAAAGTATTCAACGCTTGTAGTTTAGAGACGAGCAATATTAAGCTTATGCTTTATTTGGAGCGAGAGATAATAGAGGGAACATAAGTAACGACGAGAGACAAGTGTTTTGCAAGGAAGTTAATATGCTACTGGTTTATTTGGTAGTTGATTCTGCAATATATGATTTGGTGACGGCTAAATACAGCTAAATATTTTAATTTTCTGTATATATGTTTAATGGATTTGGAACACTTAGAGATTATTTTATTGATTTTTTTTTTTTTTTAGAGCCCATCTGGCAACTACCCACTGGGGCATAAGTCGCCGAAAAACACGATAGCCTAGAACTAGGCTAATTTAAAGTAAAAATATGAAAACTTAACAATGATAAAAATTGGAAAAACTTAACAATCGAAGCAATCTCCGGCAGCGGGGAAAGGTCCCCCTCACCCCGGTGCAGGAGAGTGCAAACTAAAAACAAAACAATAACAAAAAAAAGAAACCTTAAATAAAGGGGAGAAGGCCGGCCTCCCCCCAAAAGTCAATAGGTCCACCAGTCATGGTGCACGCACTCGTCCCGAATACAAGGGACAGGCGGTAGCGACCCCGCCCATCCCGGTACCGAGACAGGTATCGTGCGCGAAGATCACCCAGACTGGGACATTCGACAAGAATATCCGAACAGTCTGGGGGACGACGCAGTCGTTGCAATAGGGCGCATGCGAGTGCTCCATCAAGTAGCGATGCGTCACACGAGTGTGTCCGATTCGAAGACGACAGAAAGCAACCTGAAGCCGCCGCGGCATTGGAGGATAGGTCCATGGGAACAGTCGCGGCACAATGGCACGCAACTTTAAGTTCCCTTCGACCGTTTCCCATCTTCTTTGCCAAGCAGTCCGAAGAGCTGCCCGTATTCCTGCCATGTAGTCGGTGTGAGGAAGAGCGAAACCCTGGTCCGGTCGCAGAGTCCTCGCGGACTCTTTGGCGCCCTCATCGGCGCGCTCATTCCCTGCAATTCCTACATGTCCAGGAACCCAGCAGAAGATAATCTCAAAATCTGCCCGGCTCGCCAAAACCGTGGCGTCACGGATATCGCGAACCAGGGGATGCGGAGATTCCAATGCCCCGAGAGCACTCAGGGCGCTTTGTGAGTTGCTATAGTTCACAATCCGGTCTCCGAACCAGGCACGTCGCGTAATCTCCCGTACCGAGTGGTGTATTGCCACCAGCTCGGCCGTGAAGACAGACGCAGCGCCTGGTAGAGCCCCGCTGACTTCAAACAGAGGGGATACGGCGTGGAAGCCGACCCCCTCTTGGGACTTGGAGCCATCCGTATATACTGGCACGGTTCCAGCGTGACACGATGTGTGCTCCAAAAAGGTCGAACGCAATACTTTCGGCGCAGTACAAGCTTTGGGAGCAGAGGCGTGGTGACAAATAGCCAAATGTGGTACCCTCCAGGGTGGCGTCCTGGGCAAAACCAGGGGCGCCACCGGCCCAAGAGCGATATCTACCTCTGGAAAGAGTTTCCTGGCCCTTAACCCAAAAGGCTTAGGGTATGACTGGTGTCTCTCGACGGCATAGGCAGCATCAAGATCAGCTGCGGATGCAGTGAGAGCTGTTGGTGACTGAGGGAGGCGCCGGGCTCGCGCGTACAGTCGAGTGATACACTGCACGGGCGCAGAGTGAGTGGCATCTCCCCAGCATCGACCAACAGGCTCTCAATGGGAAAAGTGCGGAAGGCACCGGGCGCAAGGCAAAGGGCGGTGTGGTGGATCGAATCCACCTTCCGCAATAAACGCTCGGCTGCGGATGCATAAAACTCGCATCCGTAGTCGAGCTTCGAACGAACAAAGGATCGATAAAAAAGTAAGAAGGTAGCCCTATCAGCGCCCCAAGTGCTGAACGTCACGGAACGGAGAATGTCCACTGCGCGGGTACAAGAGACCCTAAGGCTGCGAATATGAGCCTCCCAGGTGAGGCGTCGGTCGAATACAAGACCAAGAAAACGGTGCGACTAAACCACATCCAGGCGCACCCCTTTAAGAAACAAATCTGGGTCGGAATGAAGCCGTGGATGGCGGCAAAAGTTCACCACCTTGGTCTTGACCAAAGAAAACCGAAACCTGTGCGCTTCAGCATAGCGAGAGACGCAGTTCAATTCCTGTTGGAGTCGACGCTCCAGAGTTGGCATCTGGGCCACGCCAAAAGAGATCGGAAGGTCGTCCACGTAGAGCGTAGCGAGAACATCTTCCGGCAGCACCGAGGTAATGCCGTTGATGCTCAGGGCAAAAAGTGTGACACTAAGGACGATTCCCTGCTGGACACCCTCTTCCTGCTCCATTGGGTCGGGGAGGGCTCCCCCCACCCGTATGTGGAATCGACGATCTCGCAAAAATTTAGATATAAAAATAGGGAAACGTCCCCTCGCCCCCATCGTGTGGAGAGTCTCCATGATACCGTATCGCCATGCGGTATCATAGGCCTTCTCCATATCAAAAAACACCGTGGCGTAGTGCTGTCTACGAAGGAAAGCCTCGCAGACGGCATTTTCCAGTCGGAGCAGAGCCTCCGACGTGGAGTGGAACTTGCGGAAGCCGCACTGTGCGGAAAACAGATGGCCTCCGCTGTCCAGGAAAAAGGCTAATCTAACATTTACCAATTTCTCCATCAACTTGCACACGAAAGAGGTTAGAGAGATTAGGCGGAAACCAGTCGGAGTAGAGTGATCTCTCCCCGGTTTGAGAAAGGCAAGCACAGTAGCGATTCGCCAGGAGTCAGGGAGAAGACCTTCCACCCAGATCCTGTTGAACAAATCTAACAGAGAGGCCATGCATCGCTCACCTAGGTGTCGAAGCATGGCGTACGGGACATTGTCCGGACCATGGGCGGTGTTTGCGCACGAAGCTAGAGCGGAACGCAACACGCTTACAGTAAACTTGTCGTTGAAGGGTTCTCCGCCTCTGGAAGTAAAGTCCAGCCGGCGGCCTTCCGCAACATCACGACGTGCATTACATGCTGGCGGAGCAGCATTACGGCTAGAAAATGCAGAAAAAGCGGTCGCGAAGGATTCCACCACGGACGCGGGGTCCGAGATTGCGGTCGCATGCTCCTGGAGAACGGGCGGGGGGTCCTGCGAGAACTTGCCCCGAATCCTTTTGACTCGCTTCCACACCTCAGCTAAAGGGGTCTTTCCGTTAAGTGAAGACAGGTATGCCCGCCAAGAAGAGCGGCGGGCGTGCTTCGAAATATCCCGGAACCTAGCCCTAGCCCGACGAAATTCAGCGACAGCGAAATCGTTTGGGCGGCGCTTATAGCGCATGTAGGCATAACGCTTGTGTTTGAGGGCCGTCTCACACTCGGCCGACCACCATGGGAGTGGTCGGAGTGAAAAACGGCCAGACGTCCTAGGAATAGTAGTCAGGCCCACGGCGATGAGGTTGCCGGAGAAGAACTCAACGGCCTCATCTACCAACCTAAACTCCTCGACTGAGATAGAGAATTCAGTCATTTCCTGAAATGCAGGGCACCGCGCCCGCGCCAAGCACCACCGAGGTGGTCTCTCAGGCTGCAGTTGCACTGAAAATGATATTTCAATGGGAAAGTAATCACTACCATGGAGGTCATCGACCACCCCCCAATCAAAATCAGGCTGTGCTTCCGAAGAGCACAAAGATAGCTCAAGGCAAGAAAATGAAGCGGTTCTCGGACAGTGATGCGTAAACTCATCCACGGTTAGGACACTAATCTCAAGCTCTTCGATCAGATCGGCAAGGACTTGTCTCCTGGGGTTTATTGAGTAATCTCCCCAGAGAGAATGCCTGCCGTTCAGATCTCCAAGCAAGAGATAGGGCCTCGGCAACCATGCCACGACGCGGCGGAAGTCCCCCACGTTGAAGTCAGCTGACGGTGGAATGTACGCAGAAATGATAGTATACCTCCTATCCAGGTGCAGCTGCACAGCCACTGCCTGAAAGGAGGTATCTAAAAAGAAAGGAAGAACGGAGACATCATGCCGGGTGTAAACCGCGCATCCCCCAGCCCGGCCATCCCACGGTCGTGAAGTCGCAAGACCCTTGTACCCCAGGAGGGCGGGCAGGGTGCACGCGCCTAGCATGGTCTCCTGCAAAAAAAAGGCTAATGGGGAACGGGACGAGACGACCCTCGGCAGCTCCTCCCAGTTGGCCCGGAGTCCACGGCAAATCCAATGAAGAAATATGCCCTCCAGGCCTAGCACGGAGGAGACGCGGGGGCCCTCCTCGAACTCAAGACCCTCACGGGAATGGCCGTACGCTTCCTGGGGGCAAAACCCCGGGCGCTGTTGGCCGGACAAAGCGCTGGAGGCGCTGTTGGCCGGACAAAGCGCTGGAGGCGCTGTCGCCTTCGAAGACTTATTGGGGGAGGTTGGGCTCACAATGCGAGTCTTTTCCTCCCTCCGCCTCGAAACCTTAGGCGGGCGCTGCGGCTTCGGAGGCAGAGGGCCCTCTTTTCGAGGAACCACCGTCTCCGAGTCACTCGCTCCACCTCGGGGCGTGGGCGAAGGAGCCGAAGCTCCTTTGTTGCTGTCCTCGTTTCGGGGGACAGCTTTAGGAACCCCCGAAGATGGCCTAGCGACCATCTTCAGGGGTGTTGTCTCCTGTGAGTCTAACGACTCGGTGGAGGCGCGTGGCCGTTTCGCCTTGTGGAAAACGGTCACGCTGGGGGAAGAGGGGGGACCCCTGGTTTTAGCCGGGGCTGAGTATGAACCCTTTTTGCCGCCAGCTTTACCAGGGGAGCGCCCGGGTTGGGTAGAGCCCGCAGAAGGGCTCCGAATGGGCGCGGAAACAACCGTGCTCGTTGGCCTGGATGGGCCATGAGCAGAGGGTGCCTTTTAACTACAGAGGCATATGACGTCCCAGGCAGAGCTGGGCTCGCCAGGACCAAGTCCTTAGCCTCACGGAATGATAGTCGATCCTGGGCCTGAAAGGCCAGGATTTCTTTCTCAAGGAGATATGCACCACATTGCTTCGAAGAAGCAGGGTGCGGCTCTCCGCAATTGACACACTTGGCCACACACGATTTGGACTTATCGTGTGCGACCTTGGAGCAATTTACACAGACTTCGGGTGACCCCGACTTTGCACGTCTACATGAGCGATTCGTATGGCCGAAGCGGTGACAGTAATAGCACCGCCGCGGCAGTGGCACGAATGCCTTAACGCGGTAGCGGTGCCAACCGGCACGCACCGACTCAGGGAGCTTGTCACAGTCGAACGTGACGAAGAGTGTAGGGGTGGGTCTCGAAGCCCCTCCCTGTTTTCTCATCACACGTTCGAACTTGACCGCCCAACGGTCGGCCAGCTCTAGGGTGATGTCCTCAATGGAGTAGTCAACGAGTTCCCTCGCATAAACTACTCCTTTTACAAAGTTCATGGTAGAGTGCGGCGTCACACTCACCGGGGTGCCATGAAGTGTCCGAAGGGCACTTATCTTGGCCGCCTCGGCGGGATTCGCCGCATTCGCCAGAAGGCTGCCGTCCGAGAAACGGGTCACCTTCGGCTCTCTACCAATTGCACTCGCTAATCCTCTCATCTGATGGTTCATGTTGCCCTTGGAAAACATAATGCCATCAGTGGAGCGAATGACGAGGAAGCGCTTGAAGCCAGCGGGCTCGAAAACGACAGGTAACCTCTGAATGAGGGGCCCCGATGTCATCGAGGCTCCGCCCTGTGCACTCTTGGTGTTAGTCTTGGTCAGGGGCTCCACACACGAGGGGGTAGAGGGGCCGGATGTGCCGATCTTGGCTTGGTCGCCTACCAAATTAGCATCAGCTCTATCCGTCCCCGCAGCCCCTGCGGATGGAGAGGAGCCCCGAGTCTTTTTCGTCTTTTTATTCCTTTTAGTCTTTTTCTTTTTTTGAGAGGAGGGCGGGGAATGAACCCGCTTCTCACCCCCGCCGGCAGAAGCCCCCAGGCCAGATGGACCGGCCTCAGCCAGGTCCATCTCCGAAATGAAGAAGGTCCTGGTTGTCGTAGGGGCACCTATCAGAGGAGATCCCTCCCCTCCTTTTACTGCCTCGGAGCCCTCAGTTATTTAAGGAGGACCTTGCATAGGGGCGGATTCGGGTTCGATGCTTGGCGCCGAGCCCGAATTCCCCCCCATGGAAGGCTTTACCGTCTGAGGCTGGGTCTCCTCAAGGACCATGTCTATCACAGGAGGGGCCTCCAGTTGGCCATCCCCTCCCAGGACATTGCAGGTCTCCTTGGCAGAGTCGCCAGTCTTGTGTGGGGAGGCACAGGTCTTGACCCCGGCAAGGTTTAAAATTCAGGCCAGCAGGTCTTTTGAGGGAAGCGACCGAAGGGGCCTGGCTTCCCTCTCCCCCCTAAGGGATTTTGCCCTACTGAGCCGCTTCGATGGGGAGCGGCTGGCTAAGGGCTGCCTGCTGGATTTCTTGGCAGTCCCCTTGGAAAGAAAAGAGGGGACTGCCGCTGGGAAAAGGGAGGTGTCCGAAAGCACATCCAGAGAAGGGGGTGAGGGGGAGTCCCCTGCACCCGTAGGCGAAGGAGAGAAGTAAGCCTCCTCTCCCGTTAGAGAAATATGGAGGGTCCCCTGTGCAAGCACAGGGGGGGGACCTCCATTTTTTTGCTGGAGCTCCCCGAGGGCGGCTCCGTTGTTCTTGGAGAAGTTGGGGTTGGGTTTTTTTTGTTTGATCTTCATCATTGGGCATGGTGACCCTTTTTTAACACGGGATGCAATAGCGCACACCTCTCGCAGTAGCCCGCACTGCGAGAGGTGCTTACAAGCCCGGCAGAGCCAGGCGCCGCCATTTGGGACCACCACTCCCTCCTGGTGGCCTGGCAGTCCATCGGCATGGCGGCTCCACCTTGAACACGGCGTAAAATATATAGATTGTGAAGAGGAGAGGAAAAGGGATGTGAGGAAGGTATGGGTGGGGATGAAGCAGGTTGTTAAAAACCAGCCACCCCAGACCGGAGCTCAGGGGTTACGGAACATTGTCCCCCACCCCCTCAGCCCCGATGCAGGACGGTTGGCTGAAAGGAAGGTCAGCATCTACCCTGTGAAATTAGAGGCTGACCAGAGAAAGTTGTGGGAGAGGTTGTGTGAAAATAGAGGAAACAAGTGTTTTGAAGGAAGGAAGAGAGGCTAAGCTGTGGCCGGACGGAGCGCTGGATCCCGTCAGCACGGCGGCCAGGATGGCAAATCGCCGCCCTCCTTGCGGGGTTATTTTATTGAAGCAAAGATGTCGATCTTCCTGGTTAGGTGCTTTTAAAGAACCCGCTTCTGAAATAACTTTTCTGAGTTCAATTTAAGATACGATGTAAAGTTATTTAAGGTATTTATGAGATTAATCGACAGACCCAGATGTCACCCATGCTTGGTTGTCCACTTTACGCTATTAGTTCCGTCACATTTAGTGGATTTCTAAAACCATTTATTTCTTTAGATTTCTTTTAGTATTTAATAAACATTAATCAATACCTTTTGTAAAAGAACCACCTCTAACCCCCACCCTTGTAACATTAATCTATTATTTGCATTTGAGAATCCTTCCTTATAGTAATTATCAGGAGACTCTTTCAATTTAAATAATTCCCTTTTGCTATTATTCTTATTTTGATCGGTGTAAATAAAATTATATTTATGTTGTTTTATCTTTAACTAACTCTCAACGATACTCTCGGCCTATTCTAGTAAATTTCGCCAACCATTTATACACTTTGTTTGATTATTAAGGATTTGAAACCCAACGGCTCAAGTGAGACTTCCTAGTTAGTCGTTAATCCCTGCGAACAGTCAGTCCTTCAACGGTTCGCGTTGCAGTAGGTGATTAAGTCACCCCTCCACACACTCAAAATATAGGGGTAGTGTATGGTATAGAGTGGTTGTACCACGACACTTTTGTTTTAAATTTTTAAATGATGTGTTAATTGCGGTAAACTGTTTTCTTTTACCTCAGATCATCTCTTGTTCAAGTGAAATGAATTCTTAAGGTAAAAAATCCGCAATAAAAAAAAAATAAAGTTTAGTTCCTTGTTTAATTGGCCGCATGAGAAAACCGTCTATATATTACACTGGTCAACAAATTTTACTTTCTATCTGCTGACTTAGGTTTGAGACCTGTTCTATGAGAAATTAGGAGTCACTGAGTTTAAAAGTGGCAGGAGGTTTCTTCTATCACGTCATTTTTTTATTTATGGCCTGGTCAATTTTCGTCCCACGCATAGTAGCAGGCTAACTTACGACCAGGTCAACGGAAGGAGGCGTTTGCTATTCTTCTTATTTTAATTATCTATGTATCAGGACTTCTCTTTATGCATATATATATATATATATATATATATATATATATATATATATATATATATATATATATATAAAACAATTGTGTATAATATAATTTTGTGTTTTTTAGATATGTTTTATGAACTAACATTCAGTAGTATGGCTTCATTAGGAAGGAAATGTTTGAATTACCTTGACTCGTTTTGTTATATATGTCGTTGTTTTACTGCACCAACTCAAAAAATTAACATTAGTATCTTTGTGAAAGGAGCATACTTGGCTTACTTTAAGATTAAATTGGTTCATCAGGATAAACCGTGGCCCCCGCACAATGTTTGTAAACAATGTATCAAAAATCTACACGAATGTACAAAGGGTACAAGGAAGCAACTAGGATTGGGCATTCCCACGGTGTAGCGGGAGCCAAAGAAACATGAAACGATTGCTACTTTTGTCTCGCAAAGATCTATGGTTATAGCAAGAAAACGTGACATAAAATAAGTTACCCAAATATTGATTTATCAATTCGTTCTGTGCTTCATTCAGATAAAATTCCAGTACCTGTATTCAAGGGACTTCCTTCACTGGACGATAAAAGTGATATACTATAATCTGATATATGCAATGAACTTGACAGTGATCCAGACTTTTGACATACATTGCCCTAAGAATGTTAAAACTTCAGCCAATTAGAACTGATTGATTTTGTTAGAAACCTTGGCCCGTCAAAAGAATTAGCACAAGTGTTAGCTTCGAGACTTAAAGAGAAGAATTTATTGCAGGAAAAAGAAATGTAACTTTTACCGGAAAAGGACGAGATCCCTTGGCATTCTTTAAGACTGAAAAAGATTTTATTTCCTGTTAGGACGTGGCAGGACTGGCAACGAGCTGGGTGTTTCAGAGTATGATCCAATTGAATGGAGACTTTTGATAGATATTTCAAAGACGAGTCTAAAATGTGGGTTACTCCATAATGGAAACTTGTTCGGTGCGATTCCTATTAGTCACTCTATGCATTAAAAGAGAAGCATGAACACCTAACACATAAAATCTGTATTAGATTTACTCAAATATGATGAACACAAATTGATCATATGTCTAGGTCTGAAAATTCACTTCACTTGCAACTGGTCTTGTTCCCTCTTTCTTCAAACGTGCCCACATCTGTCCGATTCTTAAAAAGCCTCAACTGAACCCCACTGACCCTTCCAATTATCGCCAGATTTTGCAACTTCCTTTTCTCTCTAAGGTTCTGGAGAGAGTGGTTGCTTTACGCATCAACAGTCACATGGTGGCCTGTAATATTGGTGAAACCTATTAATCTGGTTTCAAGTCAGGTCACTCCACAGAAACCGCCCTTCTTAATGTATTCGATTGCTTACGAAGCGCCGCGGACAGGGGTTGTGTCTCCATCCTCGTTCTACTCGAACTCTCCTCTGCCTTTGATACTATTGACCATACCGTCCTACTTGATCGTCTCTACTCTTTCGTCGGCATATCAGGCACCGTGTTTGACTGGTTCCGCTCTTACCTCTCGTCTCGTACCTAATCCGTTGTGATTGACGACGTTTCACACGACTCTACCCCCATTCGCTTTGGAGTGCCACAAGCCTCTGTCCTTGGTCCTCTACTATTTTGTATCTACCTTCTCCCTCTTAGTCCCCTTCTCCGTAATCTCGGTCTATCCTTCCACCTATATGCTGATGACACTCAAACTTTCGTTTCCTCATTCCCCACGTCTCTTGCCTACTCTATCACTGACCTCCTGGCTGCCTACTCGTCCATTTCTGACTGGCTCTCTACCAACTTCCTCAAGCTTAATCACTTCAAAACTGAGGTCCTCCTCGTCGGCACCCCTGCTCTTGTCAAAAAATCTAAATCTATCTTTCCCTCGTTTACTCTGGGCGGTAATACTATCATTTTTTCTGACTGCGTTAGGAATCTGGGTGTTGTTTTTGATGAGCATCTCTCCTTTAAGCCTCATTTCCGAAATGTCAGCAAATCTTCTTTATGTTTCCTTCGTAACTTTTCTCGCATTCGCTCTCACTTTGATTGCCAAAGTCTTGAGACTGCTGTTCATGCCTTCATCACCTCACGCCTTGACTACTGTAACTCACTGCTTCTGAATCTGCCATCCTCCTCTCTCCGCCTCCATCAACCTGTGCAGGGCTATGCCGCCTGGCTTCTCCTCCGTCACCCTCGCTTCTCCTCCGTCACCCTCACTTCTCTCCCTCGAAACCCTTGCTGCATGAACTGCACTGGCTTCCTGTCAGATCCCGTACTCACTTCAAGATACTTCTTTTCACATTTAAAGCCCTAAACAACAAGGATATGTCTTACCTCTCTTCTGCCCTCCCGCCAAGCCGTGTCCCTCAGGCCCTTCGGTCATCACATGCACCTCGTTTGAATATTCTTCGTTCATCCCTCTCCTCAATGGGGGACTGCTTTTTCTCAATCTGCGCCCTTAAGTTTTGGAATGCTCTTACTGCTGAAATCAGGTCTTCTCCCTCTCTTACCACATTTAAGCGTCTGGTGAAAACGCATCTTTTCAGTATTGCCTTCTCCCCCTCTTGAATTTCCATTGAATTTTCATTCTCATCTTAGCACAACGTGCGCTCTGGGAAGGCCTCAGGCCTTGAAGAGCGAATTACAAAATACTTAGTATTTATTTATTATTTATTATTCAAATATCTTAGGGGGCATTTAGATGGTAAACATGGAGTAAATGGTCTCCTAAGCCGTTAAATGAGGCTTAGTTAGACACAGTGGACCAAAATCTCACTTGGGAGGCACCTACTCTAAATTTTATGAACTTTTGTCCGCGCCATGACTCTTATCATCTCTATGGCTTTCAGAGTATGATGTGTAGAAACGGCTAACCTACTTTAATTTTACTAATTCCTTGTTCGTTAAATTTTAATTGCGGATTCCAGATTTACCCACACACATGTGAAATTCTATTGCGGATGTTGGTTCATCTCTCGATCTACCACACTGTTCTCCGGTTAACAACTGCTTTCTCCCAAAAAACCCCTATACAGAGAGCTTCCTTTCAAGGTACTTGAGATTTGATCAACTCTACGGCTCCGAGGGTGCATTACACTCCCTTATGCGTAAGCCTTTTGAATCAGGTAATCGCCAATTGCTGTTATTTTATCCGAAAACCATCTTGCCAGTGCCTATGCTGAAGATTAAGAATGATTTTGTTAAAAATATTTAGGGTTTCGGGCTAGCAAACTCCTTCAACGGTTCTGCTTAAACCTAGGTTCTGAAAGCTTCCACATCGTTGCGAGTAATCATTCTCGTTTCGTGGAGTATAAATATTATCACAATAGAACCTTACTGCTATACATATTATGGTTCAAGTCCAAACACTTAGTTTTTTCTATGCTACTCTTTCTAATGTTTGAAGCTAACGGGGCTCTTCTGGACGCTGCTTCTTTCTTCAAGACCCAGTTGATGTAATATTTTGCTTGGCACGCGAGTTAAAGTAACAAGTCTGGTTTGGAGACTATTTTGTAGTATAGTTGATTTATATTATAATAAGGCTTAAAGCGTAATAACAAGGAGGGCATGTCATGCATAAAGTTAGTTAGGATATATCTGTAAAGAATGTGATGAAACTATTGAGAGGGAAAATGTGAGACATAGATAATAAATATATGAAAATCCCCCTGCTGCATTAAGTAAGGATGGTAGGGCCAACTATGGGCATTGGTGATGTGAGGTCACACAATGATCAATACATCAGCCACAACATTGTTAATCATGTTACAGCTAACATATCCTTGCGAACACACAAAATGATATATAAAGAAAGCTTAGATGGCAGCCCTCAAAGATATGCAGTTAAGTTAGAAAAAACGACCTCAAGTAGGGATTTATGGAGGAAAGTAATTCAGTAAGTAGCCTGAAAAAATTATCTACATTTCTTTGGATTAAGGGAGAATTGGCTTGCAAAGTAATTTGTTAAAAGGGCTAAAATGGAAAGCTTAAGATCGAATAAATTCGATGTATACTCAATTTAGTTTGAGAATGGTGACGTATCTGTGGTGGTGTGAGCGTCCCGTTCATCCTTGTTCCATGTGAGAATACTCGACCTAAAGTGGTGAAATGCAGAACAACTGCTCTTAGGCATTGGAATCTGCGCAATCCGTGTGTTAGCCAATTCCGTGACGGAATGGCTACTGTTCATCGACGGAATCTAGAGATGGCTTTCTGTTGCGAAAAAAAACACTGATTATATTGGTATACTGTCTGCCAGAATATTTCGCTTTCGTCTTAGTGATGCTCTGTAATTTAAAATATGCGTTTTATCGCACCCCGACTATTTCCTCAGGAGAATCCTACAACGATTCGTCGGTGTAACTTGATTTTTATTTCGCTTTCGAAGTAGACACTTTCGTGGGAGGCAGCGTCCTCCGTTTATTCACTCTCATAAACCTTTCCACTAAGGTTGCACGGTACTTCCGAATGAACGATAAGTTTTGATTGTATATCCTAGTTTGCGTGCAGTTTGTGCGTGATACCTTCCGGTCTCCGGAAAAACTATGTCTGAAACAAAAGTGCCTAGTCTGGCTTGCCATGTTCTGCTATGCTAAATATTGGTTGAGGCTGATCTGATCAATGTTATTGTAAGTGTAGATTGTAGGTTGAGCACTTAGATCCCAGAGGGCGACGAGCCACTATTTGGTCGCCTAAGCGCGTGTATCTTTTTCACCTCAATTTATACTACTCTGCACTTAAACATCGCTTTATTCAGTCCCTTCGCCAATCCAACTAATATCGAATTACCTAGAAACTATTTGTCTCAATAACTAGATCGTTTGATCTGTTACTTTTTGAACCGAGTAAGAACTGGTTCCTTAGTCTCCCGGCCTGATTTTATGCATAAGAAAATAATCGTTTGTCGTTATATCAAGTGAATAACGATGCTGCCAAATTAGAGTGATGCGATTCTCACCCGAATCACTCAATGAAATGATTATCCGGGCAAGTTTAGCCCTATGAATCTGGATTAAGCTTAGATTTATTCGCTTTATCACTTTCAACATTATTTAAATGCGAACTGAAATTTTCACTTAGAAATTTTTGCAATTTTTCTCTATCTTTAACTATTTGTTCACTAATTTGTCATATGTTTCGAGTTTCATAAGTAGCTTCTTATTTAATAGCCAAACAATGTTTCCTCTCTTTGAAAGATTAAAAATATTCTTGATGTATAAATAAATTTTGAGATAATTGTATAGCGAAAATAATAAAGTTTAATAATGCACTAAAATATTGAGAAAAGTAGAAAAACAATATTTCAGTATTTATGTGATTTTCTAAGTCTATTACAGTTATATCACTTACTAAAATTTCAGTCAAGAGTATTAAATTTTCTAGAATTTCCTGATGATTATATCAAATATTCCTAATTTTTTTATTAAAGAATAAAATATTTTATACACTACACACTGAAACATAACTTTAGGATTTGTATAATCCAAAGATGGAAAAACGTTCCCCCCAAACTGATTCTAAATCGGGTTTTTTTCATTTGTAAAATATGAAATAACCATAAATTTTCATGCCTAAATTTAATATCATTTATTAATATGGCTCGTTTAAGTTAGTAAAATTTTGTCTTAAATTTATTCTCTCAATTAGTATAAACCAATTGGTATAAACTATCGAATGGTATTACAATACTTGCTTCCCATTTATGACAAAAATGGTGGGTACTAAGAGACTTAAAAAACCTTGGATAACAAATGCACTTCTAAATTTAATTAATACCAAACATGAAATGTACAGATGTGTAAGAAATAATCTGTTAGATAGGCTAATCTATAACAGATTTTGTAACAGATTAACGTCTCTTATCAGGGTAGCCCATGATAATTACTACAGAGAACAATTTGCACTATGTAGAAAAGACATTCGTAAAACTTGGTCAATAATTAATTCTGTAATAAAGGCGGAAAGGAAGGATTCATTTATCACAAAATTACGTAGCACCAACTTTATACTCACTGATCCTTCAGACGTTGCTAAAACTCTTCATGATCGTTTTGCTGGGATTGGTTTAACTCTTAGGGATAAGTTACGGAACAATGGCCAAAATTATCTTTGGTACTTATCACCATCTGTATCTTTCTCATTATACATGTTCCCTAGTAATTCAGATGAAATTAGAACGATTATTTCTGGATTAAAGAACACTAAAGGCAATTCCCACAGTCTATTTGTAAAATCATTAAAAGGTAACTCTCAAACCTTATCTCAACCTTTATCTCTTATATTTAACAGTATAATACAAACTGGCCAATACCCTGACATTCTTAAAAAAAATGGCATCACAGCCTTGTTGAAAGGTCGTGATTCCTTCGATTGTAATAATTAAAGGCTATTAGCTTTCTACCTTTCTAAATAAAATCTTGGAAAAACTGTTATACAAAAGGCTCTACTTTTACTGTGAAACTAATGATTTGTTATCCAAGGAGCAGTATGGCTTTAGAAAGAACAAAAGTACTGGGGATGCTGTGAATGACTTTCTTGCAAGTGTATATGAATTTACAAATAAAAAAAATAGCATGATGCTGTTTTTGCTTGAATTAAGTAAGGCATATGATACAGTTTCTCACGATATACTTCTATAGAAATTGGAGAATTATGGTATAAGATGCGACTGTTTGCATTATATCTTTCAAATCGTCAACAGTACGTAGTTGTTAATGGGTGCAGGTCTAGCACTAAATCAATGCATATAGGGGTACCAGAGGGGTTAGTGCTTGGGCCTCTATTATTTTTAATATAAGTAAATGACCTAACGCAAGCCACGAGAACCCTAAAAGCTCTTCTATTTGCGGATGATACAACACTCTACTCCTCCAATCATGACATCAATATAATTCCGCAGAAACTGAGTGAAGACCTACTACATATTCACGAATGGCTTTTGGCTAACTACTTAACGTTAAACATCAATAAATCCTATTACATGATATTTTCTATACGAGAGATTCCAAATAAGGTTAATGTTAAATAAGTGATAAAGTTCTTTTACAATAGACTCAAGGGAAGTTCTTAGGAGTGCTATTGGATTACAAATTAACTTTTAAGCAACAGATAAACAATATTGTAGCTAAAACCTACAAGTTAGCCGGTTTATTTTATAGATTACAGACCATCTTTCCAGCAAAGATTTTGAAGAACCTATATTACTCACTTCTCTACCCACATTTGATTTATTGCATCTCGCTTGGGGTAGCTCAAGACAAAATGCTTTAAATCCTTTAATTATGCTCTAAAAGCGTTTAGTTAGAATAATAAGTGGGAGTACATACTTAGCACATAGTGAACCAATTTTCAAGCAATTGCAAATTCTAAAAGTAGATAACCTGCACAAATATCCCTGTGAGATTTTCATGTACAAAACTCTCAAGCTTGGTAGATATTCTCTCTTACGTGCTTCTATAAATAACATACAACCTTTGCATAATTACACGACTAGAAATAGTAACCTTAAATTGCTCAATACTAGATGTGACCTTTGTAGAAATTCTCTATTGTACCAAAGTATTGCTTCCTGGAATTCACTCCCTAGTTATCTAAAGCATACTGTTTTATTACCTCTATTTAAAAGAGGCTGTAAGCTATTTAATATCAACAATGTACCATGAATTACCATACCATATTGCTAATATTATCAATATCTGCACTATGCCCCGCCTTAATCAATGTAATAGGCCATTGATTCCTCTTTTAATACAGATTTTTTTTCTGAATTTATTGCTCTTTTATAACTCTATATAGTATAAAAATATCAATGGGTATTTTATTTTGGCCAACTAAATTTTGCTGTCATTACAACTGTATTAGATTGTTCCTATGTGTTTATTGATGCTTTTATATTCTTTATTCCAACATCCTGTAGTATATGTATTGTATTTCTGTAGTTTGTTTTGTGTTTCATGTGATTCATTCATAATTCATTCCACTGGATATGTTTCCTAGTAATTTAAATATTTTAATCTGTTAACTTAATGATTGCCGGAAGAGCTTTGCTCCACATGGGCTTGATTAAAAGCGTTACCTATATATTCCTGTGACGTAATTTTGTAAAAATATTTTTATTTTGTAGTGTTTTTAATCAATAAAGATTTGAATTTAAATTTTTATTTGAATTTTTTTAATTTAATATAAGGTGTCCACCAAAAAATCAGTTGCAAAGCAATTCATTCTATATTTTGCGCTAATTATAGTTGTTTTTACTGTACATTATAGCCAGTTCTCTCATTATTTTGCTAGACGGTGGGAATTTTTAAGCAATTAAATTGTATCTTAAAAGGGTAATTGGTTAAAATTTGTTTGTATTAAAAGTCGGATTAAGTAATTATTTTTATTATGCAGATTATTTCCTTCCAGAATCAATGTGGACTATTATTAGTCTATTTAAGACATCCCTTTTCCTTTCTTAACCATAGGCTGTTTTATTGGATCAGCTGGCCCTAATATTTTCTAAATAACTAAATCAAAAAATCAAAGTTATTCTAATAGATATTTTAAATTTTTTTTATCGCCGTTCCAAACTTCTCGCCTGAATGGTTAAACCTTTAATGAGTGCCCCCTTCAATATTAGCAATTCCATCCTGGAATATTTTCACCAACCCTGCAACTGGCAAGACCATAATTTTGTATTTCCTTTCTCTTTCTCAGTGACTAATCGATTCAGTATGGTTGTTTCTCCTTATTTATCCATAATTGTATTCATTGCGGTTATGCAATCTCTTATCTCTAAGTGAACAGACTTCTCATTCATTACCCAATTACTACTTTACTCCCGTTTCCCTACATTAAATTGCATGAGGTATCTACATAGTACCAAAATGATAATATTTAATATATTATTCTTGAATTTAATTTTATACATTAATCTTGTTTAAGGTAGTAACCCTTTAGAAACTAAAAAAACTTGGAATATTTTGACCTATTATCTTGTTTATTTCATTCTAAACAATGATTGTATTAAATTTCTGAGGTGAGCAGTACTCTATAATCAATTTTCACATTTTCCTTAATAATTCAGCAAACATGTTCCAAATATATCAACAATCTATTTATTCTATTTACTTTTTATATCATCTATATTACTTAAATTTCATTTTATCGACCTACCATTTTCCTTGTTTTCAATAGCAGTCATAAAATCATCCCTCTATATGAAAGGCCAATATTAAATTTTCATATAATATAAAATTATATATATTATAACTAAATTTAAATAAATTTGAATACATTTCAGTGAGAAATTAATAAAAGATAGTATGAATATGAATGTTCAATAGCTCGCTTCCAGGCATCAAATATCAGGAGTCTAGAATTGATTTTTAATTTAATGAGAGTGAGTCGTGACGGGAATAGAAACACGGAGACACTTTTAAGCATTTATTGTCCCACAACGTTTGGACAATTATGGTTTATCAGTGTGTATAAAAAGATTGATAGGTTTTTGGGATTACCTATAACACTTAGTAATTATAATTACAATATTAGCTTTTAGTATAAGCATAATTGATCATATACGATAAAATTGATCATAAAACGTTAAAATAGAAGTTTAAAAGTTAAAAGGATGAAAATAGGGAGTTAAGGTCAACTGCAAAGACAGTCAAGACTAAAATAGAGAGAAAATCTTAAAAGAAAGTTTGTGAATTTTCGCTCTCTTGTGGCGACGCTTTTCATATTATTGATTTCTGGACATCTACTTCGTTCTGTACAGGAACTGCATCCTCTAGGCTATTAATTTTACTTTCGCAAACTGCTTTTCTTATGTTCTTAGCTATGTCATCCGGTCTTGCTAAATCATGTCCTAAGACATTTATACTGATTGTGTTACTTCAATAACCAGTTGGAATATTTTTGCTATAGGACCTACGCGACACAAACTAAAATAGCTTCCCTAATTTCTTAGGTTGCGTCTGTCTTTTTGATATACGAAAAACATGGTGAATAACGAAAATATCCAAGAATAAACTAAATGAAAAACTATCTTTTTTTCCGAGTGAGAAATCGAATTGAAATAAACAATTTCTAGGGTAATACAATTAGTTCTAGAAGAGGATTGACTTCTTTTGCTCCTTTAGAAATGATCGATGAAATCCATTAATTTGACTTAAAATAAATCTATTTTCGTTTGCATTAGAACAAAAATCTGGATTACAAAAGATTAATCTTTGTAAGTCGTTTAAAATTTTCAAAGTTCTTACGACTATTCTGCACCGATGAATCCGGAAAGAACATCCATATTCTCCGATTAGTTCAGGTTCTTGTGCTAATTTAGTGTTTATAAATCCTATCTTATAACTAAATCGATCTCATTTAGGTGATAGTTTCGCTTGACTTTTGTTAATATTTCTTATCCAAAAATAGGTTTTGATGATAAAAGCATCATTCCTAACACAATTATGTTAATTAAGTTTTACCAAAATATTAATTAGTATACGTTAAATGGCAGAAATTCATAAAGGTGAGTGCATGTAAATGGATATTAGGTAATCATTGTTCAGAAAACAAGGCGTGAGCTTCCGTTTCTTTAAATTCCTAGAATTCTCAGTGGTAGTATCCCTTTCTTTAGAGTCCAACAGTAATGAGACATCATGTCTGCATCTTATCGTTCATGATAACCGATCTTTATCTGCCTGATGTAATCTTTTCCCCTGTTCGTCACTTATTATTCGAGATTCTCAGGAAACCGATCCATATGTCAGAATAAGTAATGCATTATGATACACACACATGCTGCATCCTATGTTTATGAAAGAAGTCAGATGTTAGAAAAGGTCTATGCACCTATTAATATTCTTGTTTTCAAGAAAGTTCTTAACGTCCCTAACAAAAGCCTTCCGTGCTTCCAGTTCCACTTAGTTGATTCATTTTTCAAATTCTGGATCTTTGATGAGTTTACGGAGTTGAAGAGTGTCAAAGATGACTGGTTTTAACTAACCCAAGGTCACTTCTCCTTTGGAATAGTGGAGAAGACGAGGCGTCGAAAAGAGGCAAATTTTGTCGTTTTGATTTTTTTTTTTTTTTTATATTTAAGGGGCTATCTGGCGACTGCCGACGTAGGCATAAGTCGCCGTAAAAAACAGCCATGGGCCAGATGTGCCGATCTTTGCTTGGTCACCTACCAAAGTGGTAGCAGACCCATCCGTCCCCGCAGCCCACGCGGATGGAGAGGAGCCCCGAGTATTCTTCGTCTTTTTAGTCTTTTTAGTATTTTTCTTTTTAGGAGAGGAGGGCGGGGAATGAACCCGCTTCTCACCTCCGCCGGCAGATTTTTTTTTTTAATTAAGGGGCTATCTGGCGACTGCCGACTAAGGCATTAGTTGCCGTAAACAAACAGCCTAGTTTTAGGCTACTTTAAAAAATTAAACAGAAAACAATAAGAAGAAATAACAATAACAATAAGAAAGCAATAACAAAACAATTACAAAAACAACAACAACAATTAAATCGGGTTAAATAAAAGGGAGAAGGCCGGCCTCCCCCAAAAAGTCAATAAGTCCACCAGTCAAAGTACACGCACTCGTCCCGAGCACAAGGGACAGGCGGTAGCGACCCCGCCCATCCCGGTACTGGGACAGGTATCGTGTGCGAAGATCACCCAGACTGGGACATTCGACAAGATTTTTTTTTAATTATGGGACTATCTGGCGACTGCCGAGACTAAGGCATAAGTTGCCGTAAACAAACAGCCTAGTTTTAGGCTACTTTAAAAAATTAAACAGAAAACAATAAAAAGAAATAACAATAACAATAAGAAAGCAATAACAAAACAATTACAAAAACAACAACAACAATTAAATCGGGTTAAATAAAAGGGAGAAGGCCGGCCTCCCCCAAAAAGTCAATAAGTCCACCAGTCAAAGTACACGCACTCGTCCCGAGCACAAGGGACAGGCGGAAGCGACCCCGCCCATCCCGGTTCACACATTCGACAAGTATGTGCCGAACAGTCTGGGGGACGACGCAGTCGTTGCAATAGGGTGCAGGCGAGCGCTCCATCAGATAGCGATGCGTCACACGAGTGTGTCCGATTCGGAGACGACAGAAAGCAACCTGAAGATGCCGCGGCATTGGGGGATAGGTCCATGGGAACAGTCGCGGCGCAATGGCACGCAACTTTAAGTTCCCCTCGACCGTCTCCCATCTTCTTTGCCAAGCAGTCCGAAGAGCTGCCCGTATTCCTGCCATGTAGTCGGTGTGAGGAAGAGCGAAACGCTGGTCCGGTCGCAGAGTCCTCGCGGACTCTTTGGCGCCCTCATCAGCGCGCTCATTCCCCGCAATTCCTACATGTCCAGGAACCCAGCAGAAGATAATCTCGACATCTGCCCGGCTCGCCAAAACCGTGGTGTCACGGATATCGCGAACCAGGGGATGCGGAGATTCCAATGCCCCGAGAGCACTCAGGGCGCTTTGTGAGTCGCTATAGATCACAATCCGGTCTCCGAACCGGGCACGTCGCGTAATCTCCCGTACCGAGTGGTGTATTGCCACCAGCTCGGCCGTGAAGACAGACGCAGCGCCTGGTAGAGCCCCGCTGACTTCAAACAGAGGGGATACGGCGTGGAAGCCGACCCCCTCTTGGGACTTGGAGCCATCCGTATACACTGGCACGGTACCAGCGTGACACGATGTGTGCTCCAAAAAGATCGAACGCAATACTCCCGGCGCAGTACAAGCTTTGGGAGCAGAGGCGTGGCGACAAATAGCCAAATGTGGTACCCTCCAGGGTGGCGTCCTGGGCAGAACCAGGGGCGCCACCGGCCCGAGAGCTATATCTACCTCTCGAAGGAGTTTCCTGGCCCTAAACCCAAAGGGCTTAGGGTATGACTGGCGTCTCTCGGCGGCATAGGCACCATCGAGATCAGCTGCGGATGCAGTGAGAGCTGTTGGCGACTGGGGGAGGCGCCGGGCTCGCGCGTACAGGCGAGTGATGCACTGCACGCGGCGCAGAGCGAGTGGCATCTCCCCAGCATCGACCAACAGGCTCTCAATGGGGGAAGTGCGGAAGGCACCGGTCGCAAGGCGAAGGCCGGTGTGGTGGATCGAATCCACCTTCCGCAATAAACGCTCGGCTGCGGATGCATAAAACTCGCATCCGTAGTCGAGCTTCGAGCGAACAAAGGATCGATAAAAAAGTAAGGCGGTAGCCCTATCAGCGCCCCAAGCGCTGAACGTCACGGAACGGAGAATGTCCATGGCGCGGGTACAAGAGACCCTAAGGCTGCGAATGTGAGCCTCCCAGGTGAGGCGTCGGTCGAATACAAGACCAAGGAAACGGTGCGACTCAACCCCATCCAGGCGCACCCCATTAAGAAACAAATCTGGGTCGGGGTGAAGCCGTGGATGGCGGCAGAAGTGCACCACCTTAGTCTTGGCCAAAGAAAACCGAAACCTGTGCGCTTTGGCATAGCAAGAGACGCCGTTCAATGCCTGTTGGAGTCGGCGCTCCAGAGTTGGCATCTGGGCCGCGCCAAAAGAGATCGAAAGGTCGTCCACGTAGAGCGTAGCGAGAACATCTTCCGGCAGCACCGAGGTGATGCCGTTGATGCTCAGGGCAAAGAGTGTGACACTGAGGACACTTCCCTGCGGGACACCCTCTTCCTGCTCCTTTGGGCCGGAGAGGGCTCCCCCCACCCGTACGCGGAATCGACGATCTCGCAAAAATTCAGATATAAACATTGGGAGGCGTCCCCTCGCCCCCATCGTGTGGAGAGTCTCTATGATACCGTATCGCCATGCGGTATCATAGGCTTTCTCCAGATCAAAAAACACCGTGGCGTAGTGCTGTCTACGAAGGAAAGCCTCGCAGACGGCATTTTCCAGTCGGAGCAGAGCATCCGACGTGGAGTGGAACTTACGGAAGCCGCACTGTGCAGAAGACAGATGGCCTCCGCTGTCCAGGAAATAGGCTAATCTAACATTTACCAATTTCTCCATCAACTTGCACACGCAAGAGGTTAGAGAGATTGGGCGGAAACCGGTCGGAGTAGAGTGATCTCTCCCCGGCTTGCGAAAGGCGAGCACAGTAGCGATTCGCCAGGAGTCTGGGAGGAGACCTTCCACCCAGATCCTGTTGAACAAATCTAATAGAAAGGCCATGCCTCGCTCACCCAGGTGTCGAAGCATGGCGTACGGGACATCGTCCGGACCATGGGCGGTGTCCGCGCACGAAGCGAGAGCGGAACGCAACTCACTCACAGTAAACTTGTCGTTGAAGGGTTCTCCGCCTCTGGAGGTAAAGTCCAGCCGGCTGCCTTCCGCGACATCACGACGTGCATTGAATGCTGGCGGAGCAGCATCACGGCTAGAGAATGCGGAAAAAGCGGTCGCTAAGGATTCCGCCACGGACGCGGGGTCCGAGATTGCGGTCCCATTCTCCTGGAGAACGGGAGGGGGGTCCTGCGAGAACCTGCCCCGAATCCTTTTGACTCGCTTCCACACCTCAGCTAAAGGGGTCTTCCCGTTAAGTGAAGACACGTATGCCCGCCAAGAAGAGCGGCGGGCGTGCTTCGAAATATACCGGAACCTAGCCCTAGCCCGACGAAATTCAGCGACGGTGAAATCGTTCGGGCGGCGCTTATAGCGCATGTAGGCATAACGCTTCTGTTTGATGGCCGTCTCACACTCGGCCGACCACCATGGGAGTGGTCGGCGTGCAAAACGGCCAGACGTCCTAGGAATAGTAGTCAGGCCCACGGCGATGAGGTTGCCGGAGAAGAACTCGACGGCCTCATCTACCGACCTAAACTCCTTGACTGAGATAGAGAATTCAGTCATTTCCTGAAATGCAGGCCACCGCGCCCGCGCCAAGCACCACCGAGGTGGTCTCTCAGGCGGCAGTTGCCCTGAAAATGATATTTGAATGGGAAAGTGATCACTACCATGGAGGTCATCGACCACCCCCAAATCAAAATCAGGCTGTGCATCCGAAGAGCACAAAGATAGGTCAAGGCAAGAAAATGAAGCGGTTCTCGGACAGTGATGCGTAAACTCATCCACGTTTAGGACACCCATCTCAAGCTCTTCGATCAGATCGGCAAGGACTTGTCCCCTGGGATTTATGGTGTAATCTCCCCAGAGAGGATGCCTGCCGTTCAGATCTCCAAGCAAGAGATAGGGCCTCGGCAACCGTGCCACGACGCGGCGAAAGTCCCCCGCGTCGAAGTCAGCTGACGGTGGAATGTACGCAGAAATGATAGTATACCTCCTATCCAGGTGCAGCTGCACAGCCACTGCCTGAAAGGAGGTATCTAAAGAGAAAGGAAGAACGGAGTCATCATGCCGGGTGTAAACCGCGCATCCCCCAGCCCGGCCGTCCCGCGGTGGTTGGGTCGCAAGACCCTTATACCCCGGGAGGGCAGGCAGGGGGCACGCGCCTAGCATGGTCTCCTGCAAAAAAATAGCTAACGGGGAACGGGATGAGGCGAGCCTCCGCAGCTCCTCCCAGTTGGCCCGGAGTCCACGGCAATTCCATTGAAGGAATATGCCCTCCAGGCCTAGCTCGGAGGAGACGCAGGGGCCCTCCTCGAATTGAAGACCCTCACGGGAATGGCCGTACGCTTCCCGGGGGCAGAACCCCGGGCGCTGTTGGCCGGACAAAGCGCTGAAGGCGCTGTCGCCTTCGAGGACTTATTGGGGGAGGTTGGGCTCGCCATGCGAGTCTTTTCTTCCCTCCGCCTCGAAACTTTAGGCGGGCGTTGCGGCTTCGGAGGCGGGGGGCCCTCTTTTCGAGGAACCACCGTCTCCGAGCCACTCGCTCCACCTCGGGGCGTGGGCAAAGGGGCCGAAGCTCCTTTGTTGCTGTCCTCCTTTCGGGGAACAGCTTTAGGAACCCCGGAAGATGGCCTAGCGACCATCTTCAGGGGTGTTGCCTCCTGTGAGTCTAACGACTCGGTGGAGGCGCGTGGCCGTTTCGCTTTACGCGAAACGGTCACGCTGGGGGAAGAGGGGGGAGCCCTGGTTTTAGCCGGGGCAGGGTATGAACCCTTTTTGCCGCCAGCTTTACCAGGGGAGCGCCCAAGTTGGGTAGAGCCCACAGAAGGGCTCCGAATGGGCGCGGAAACAACCGTGCTCGTTGGCCTGGATGGGCCAGGAGCAGAGGGTGCCTTTCTAACTATTGAGGCATATGACGTCCCAGGCAGAGCCGGGCGCGCCAGGACCAAGTCCTTTGCCTCGCGGAATGAGAGTCGATCCTGGGCCTGAACGGCCAGGATTTCTTTCTCAAGGAGATATGCACCACATTGCTTCGAAGAAGCAGGGTGCGGCTCTCCGCAATTGACACACTTGGCCACACACGATTTGGACTTATCGTGTGCGACCTTGGAGCAATTTACACAGACTTCGGGTGACCCCGATTTTGCACGTCTACATGATCGATTCGTATGGCCGAAGCGGTGGCAGTAATAGCACCGCCGCGGCAGTGGCACGAATGCCTTCACGCGGTAGCGGTACCAACCGGCACGCACCGACTCAGGGAGCTTGTCACAGTCGAACGTGACGAAGAGTGTAGGGGTGGGTCTCGAGGCCCCTCCCTGTTTTCTCATCACACGCTCGACCTTGACCGCCCCATGGTCGGCCAGCTCTAGGGTGATGTCCTCAATGGAGTAGTCAACGAGTTCCCTCGCATAAACTACTCCTTTCACAAAGTTCATGGTAGAGTGCGGCGTCACACTCACCGGGGTGCCATGAAGTGTCCGAAGAGCACTTATCTTGGCCGCCTCGGCGGGATTCGCCGCATTCGCCAGAAGGCTCCCGTCCGAGAAACGGGTTACCTTCGGCTCTCTACCAATTGCACTAGCTAATCCTCTCCTCTGATGGATCATGTTGCCCTTGGACAACATGGTGCCATCAGTGGAGCGAATAACGAGGAAGCGTTTGAAGCCAGCGGGCTCGAAAACGCCAGGTAACCTCTGAATCAGGGGCCCCGATGTCATCGAGGCTCCGCCCTGTGCATTCTTGGTCTTAGTCGTAGTCATGGGCTCCGCACACGAGGGGGTAGAGGGGCCGGATGTGCCGATCTTGGCTTGGTCGCCTACCAAAGTGGCAGCAGACCCATCCGTCCCCACAGCCCCCGCGGATGGAGAGGAGCTCCGAGTCTTCTTCGTCTTTTGAGTCTTTTTTAGTCTTTTTCTTTTTAGGAGAGGAGGGCGGGGAATGAACCCGCTTTTCACCTCCGCCGGCAGAAGTCCCCAGGCCAGATGGACCAGCCTCAGCCAGGTCCCTCTCCGAAATGGAGAAGGTCCTGGTTGTCGTAGGGGCACCTGTCGGAGGAGATCCCTCCCCTCCTTCTACTGCCTCGGAGCCCTCAGCCATTTGAGGAGGACCTTGCATAGGGGCGGATTCGGGTTCGGTGCTTGGCGCCGAGCCCGAATTCCCCCCCATGGAAGGCCCTACCGTCTGGGGCTGGGTCTCCTCAAGGACCATGTCTATCACAGGAGGGGCCTCCAGTTTGCCATCCCCTCCCAGGACATCGCAGGTCCCCTTGGCAGTATTGTCACTAGTCAGGTGGTGTGGGGAGGCACAGGCCTTGACCCCAGCAAGGTTCAAAATTCTTGCCAGCAGGTCTTTTGAGGAAAGCGACCGAAGGGGCCTGGCTTCCCTCTCCCCCCTAAGGGGGTTTGCCCTACCGAGCCGCTTGCACGAGGGGCGGTCGGCAATGGGCTGCCTGCTGGCTTTCTTGGCAGTCCCCTTAGAGAGCAAAGGAGGGACTGCCGCTGGAGATAGGGAGGTGCCCGAAAGCACCTCCAGAGAAGGGGGTGAGGGGGAGTCCCCTACACCCGTAGGCGTAGGAGAGGAGTAAGCCTCCTCTCCGGTTAAAGAATTATGGAGGGTCCCTTGCGCAAGCACAAGGGGGGGGACCTCCATTTTCTCGGTGGAGCTGCCCGAGGGCGGCTCCGTAGATGTTTTGGGGGAAGTTGGGGGTTGGGGTTTTTGTTTTTTTTCATACATGGGCATGGTGACCCTCTTTTGATCACGGGACGCAATAGCTCATCACCTCTCGCAGTTGCCCGCACTGCGAGAGGTGCTTACAAGCCCGGCAGAGCCAGGCGCCGCCATTCGGGACCACCCCTCCCGCCTGGTGGCCTGGCAGTCCTTCGGCATGGCGGCTCCACCTTGGACACGGCGTAAAAAATATAGGTTGTGAAGAGGAGAGGAAAAGGGATGTGAGGAAGATGTGGGTGGGGATGAAGCAGGTTGTTAAAAAAACCCCATCCCGAACCGGAGCTGAGGGGTTAGGGAACAATGTCCCCTCCCCCCCTCAGCCCCGATCCGGGGTGGTTGGCTTGAGAAGAAGGTCAGCATTCTACCCTGTGAAATTAGAGGCTGACCAGAGAAAGTTGTGGGAGAGGTGGTATGAAAAGCGACGAGGTAGGGGAGAAATCGGGCTATCTGAAGGAAGGAAGAGAGGCTAAGCTGGGGCCGGACGGAGCGCTGGATCCCGTCAGCACGGCGGCCAGGATGGCAAATCGCCGAGCCCCTTACGGGGTATAACACGGCTATGATGAGCTCAAGGTTGAAAGTTAAGGAGTCGACAAAAATAGATTTTGAATAAATATTAATAATTTAGGTTTAATGGTATAACAATAAAAGACATATATTAAGACAAATAGTTAGAGTGGTTAAAAGGCAAGTACTAAGATTAGGTATTTAAAATGCAATAAAATGGGTAGGCTGGATGGAATTAAAAAATGGGTTTTACACAGGGACATAGTAAGCACACAATGATAATGGGTAACATTAGGCAGAAATTTTAAATTCGGGAAAGCTAAAATGGAGGCGGAGGGAGAGACGATGTAAGTTTCTTGTGAAGACAGGGTTCAGGGTCATTTTTTTTTTTTTTTTTTTATAGAGCCCATCTGGCAACTACCCACTTGGGCATAAGTCGCCGAAAAACACGACAGCCTAGAATTAGGCTACTTTAAAGTTAAAATATGAAAACTTAATCAATATAAATTTGAAAAACTTAACAATCGAAGCAATCTCCGGCAGCGGGGGGAGGTCCCCCTCACCCCGGTGCAGGAGAGTGCAATCTAAAACAAAACAATAACAAAAAAAGGAACCTTAAATAAAGGGGAGAAGGCCGGCCTCCCCCAAAAAGTCAATAAGTCCACCAGTCATGGTGCACGCACTCGTCCCGAGTACAAGGGACAGGCGGTAGCGACCCCGCCCATCCCGGTACCGAGACAGGTATCGTGCGCGAAGATCACCCAGACTGGGACATTCGACAAGAATATGCCGAACAGTCTGGGGGACGACGCAGTCGTTGCAATAGGGCACATGCGAGCGCTCCACCAAGTAACGATGCGTCACACGAGTGTGTCCGATTCGAAGACGACAGAAAGCAACCTGAAGCCGCCGCGGCATTGGGGGATAGGTCCATGGGAACAGTCGCGGCGCAATGGCACGCAACTTTAAGTTCCCCTCGACCGTCTCCCATCTTCTTTGCCAAGCAGTCCGAAGAGCTGCCCGTATTCCTGCCATGTAGTCGGTGTGAGGAAGAGCGAAACGCTGGTCCGGTCGCAGAGTCCTCGCGGACTCTTTGGCGCCATCATCGGCGCGCTCATTCCCCGCAATTCCTACATGTCCAGGAACCCAGCAGAAGATAATCTCGACATCTGCCCGGCTCGCCAAAACCGTGGCGTCACGGATTTCGCGAACCAGGGGATGCGGAGATTCCAATGCCCCGAGAGCACTCAGGGCGCTTTGTGAGTCGCTATAAATCACAATCCGGTCTCCGAACCGGGCACGTCGCGTAATCTCCCGTACCGAGTGGTGTATTGCCACCAGCTCGGCCGTGAAGACAGACGCAGCGCCTGGTAGAGCCCCGCTGACTTCAAACAGAGGGGATACGGCGTGGAAGCCGACCCCCTCTTGGGACTTGGAGCCATCCGTATACACTGGCACGGTACCAGCGTGACACGATGTGTGCTCCAAAAAGATCGAACGCAATACTCCCGGCGCAGTACAAGCTTTGGGAGCAGAGGCGTGGCGACAAATAGCCAAATGTGGTACCCTCCAGGGTGGCGTCCTGGGCAGAACCAGGGGCGCCACCGGCCCGAGAGCTATATCTACCTCTCGAAGGAGTTTCCTGGCCCTAAACCCAAAGGGCTTAGGGTATGACTGGCGTCTTTCGGCGGCATAGGCACCATCGAGATCAGCTGCGGATGCAGTGAGAGCTGTTGGCGACTGGGGGAGGCGCCGGGCTCGCGCGTACAGGCGAGTGATGCACTGCACGCGGCGCAGAGCGAGTGGCATCTCCCCAGCATCGACCAACAGGCTCTCAATGGGGGAAGTGCGGAAGGCACCGGTCGCAAGGCGAAGGCCGGTGTGGTGGATCGAATCCACCTTCCGCAATAAACGCTCGGCTGCGGATGCATAAAACTCGCATCCGTAGTCGAGCTTCGAGCGAACAAAGGATCGATAAAAAAGTAAGGCAGTAGCCCTATCAGCGCCCCAAGCGCTGAACGTCACGGAACGGAGAATGTCCATGGCGCGGGTACAAGAGACCCTAAGGCTGCGAATGTGAGCCTCCCAGGTGAGGCGTCGGTCGAATACAAGACCAAGGAAACGGTGCGACTCAACCCCATCCAGGCGCACCCCATTAAGAAACAAATCTGGGTCGGGGTGAAGCCGTGGATGGCGGCAGAAGTGCACCACCTTAGTCTTGGCCAAAGAAAACCGAAACCTGTGCGCTTTGGCATAGCAAGAGACGCCGTTCAATGCCTGTTGGAGTCGGCGCTCCAGAGTTGGCATCTGGGCCGCGCCAAAAGAGATCGAAAGGTCGTCCACGTAGAGCGTAGCGAGAACATCTTCCGGCAGCACCGAGGTGATGCCGTTGATGCTCAGGGCAAAGAGTGTGACACTGAGGACACTTCCCTGCGGGACACCCTCTTCCTGCTCCTTTGGGCCGGAGAGGGCTCCCCCCACCCGTACGCGGAATCGACGATCTCGCAAAAATTCAGATATAAACATTGGGAGGCGTCCCCTCGCCCCCATCGTGTGGAGAGTCTCCATGATACCGTATCGCCATGCGGTATCATAGGCTTTCTCCAGATCAAAAAACACCGTGGCGTAGTGCTGTCTACGAAGGAAAGCCTCGCAGACGGCATTTTCCAGTCGGAGCAGAGCATCCGACGTGGAGTGGAACTTACGGAAGCCGCACTGTGCAGAAGACAGATGGCCTCCGCTGTCCAGGAAATAGGCTAATCTAACATTTACCAATTTCTCCATCAACTTGCACACGCAAGAGGTTAGAGAGATTGGGCGGAAACCGGTCGGAGTAGAGTGATCTCTCCCCGGCTTGCGAAAGGCGAGCACAGTAGCGATTCGCCAGGAGTCTGGGAGGAGACCTTCCACCCAGATCCTGTTGAACAAATCTAATAGAAAGGCCATGCCTCGCTCACCCAGGTGTCGAAGCATGGCGTACGGGACATCGTCCGGACCATGGGCGGTGTCCGCGCACGAAGCGAGAGCGGAACGCAACTCACTCACAGTAAACTTGTCGTTGAAGGGTTCTCCGCCTCTGGAGGTAAAGTCCAGCCGGCGGCCTTCCGCGACATCACGACGTGCATTGAATGCTGGCGGAGCAGCATCACGGCTAGAGAATGCGGAAAAAGCGGTCGCTAAGGATTCCGCCACGGACGCGGGGTCCGAGATTGCGGTCCCATTCTCCTGGAGAACGGGAGGGGGGTCCTGCGAGAACCTGCCCCGAATCCTTTTGACTCGCTTCCACACCTCAGCTAAAGGGGTCTTCCCGTTAAGTGAAGACACGTATGCCCGCCAAGAAGAGCGGCGGGCGTGCTTCGAAATATACCGGAACCTAGCCCTAGCCCGACGAAATTCAGCGACGGTGAAATCGTTCGGGCGGCGCTTATAGCGCATGTAGGCATAACGCTTGTGTTTGAGGGCCGTCTCACACTCGGCCGACCACCATGGGAGTGGTCGGCGTGCAAAACGGCCAGACGTCCTAGGAATAGTAGTCAGGCCCACGGCGATGAGGTTGCCGGAGAAGAACTCGACGGCCTCATCTACCGACCTAAACTCCTTGACTGAGATAGAGAATTCAGTCATTTCCTGAAATGCAGGCCACTGCGCCCGCGCCAAGCACCACTGAGGTGGTCTCTCAGGCGGCAGTTGCCCTGAAAATGATATTTGAATGGGAAAGTGATCACTACCATGGAGGTCATCGACCACCCCCCAATCAAAATCAGGCTGTGCATCCGAAGAGCACAAAGATAGGTCAAGGCAAGAAAATGAAGCGGTTCTCGGACAGTGATGCGTAAACTCATTTACGTTTAGGACACCCATCTCAAGCTCTTCGATCAGATCGGCAAGGACTTGTCCCCTGGGATTTATGGTGTAATCTCCCCAGAGAGAATGCCTGCCGTTCAGATCTCCAAGCAAGAGATAGGGCCTCGGCAACCGTGCCACGACGCGGCGAAAGTCCCCCGCGTCGAAGTCAGCTGCCGGTGGAATGTACGCAGAAATGATAGTATACCTCCTATCCAGGTGCAGCTGCACAGCCACTGCCTGAAAGGAGGTATCTAAAGAGAAAGGAAGAACGGAGACATCATGCCGGGTGTAAACCGCGCATCCCCCAGCCCGGCCGTCCCGCGGTGGTTGGGTAGCAAGACCCTTATACCCCGGGATGGCAGGCAGGGGGCACGCGCCTAGCATGGTCTCCTGCAAAAAAATAGCTAACGGGAAACGGGATGAGGCGAGCCTCCGCAGCTCCTCCCAGTTGGCCCGGAGTCCACGGCAATTCCATTGAAGGAATATGCCCTCCAGGCCTAGCTCGGAGGAGACGCGGGGGCCCTCCTCGAATTGAAGACCCTCACGGGAATGGCCGTACGCTTCCCGGGGGCAGAACCCCGGGCGCTGTTGGCCGGACAAAGCGCTGAAGGCGCTGTCGCCTTCGAGGACTTATTGGGGGAGGTTGGGCTCGCCATGCGAGTCTTTTCCTCCCTCCGCCTCGAAACTTTAGGCGGGCGTTGCGGCTTCGGAGGCGGGGGGCCCTCTTTTCGAGGAACCACCGTCTCCGAGCCACTCGCTCCACCTCGGGGCGTGGGCAAAGGGGCCGAAGCTCCTTTGTTGCTGTCCTCCTTTCGGGGAACAGCTTTAGGAACCCCGGAAGATGGCCTAGCGACCATCTTCAGGGGTGTTGCCTCCTGTGAGTCTAACGACTCGGTGGAGGCGCGTGGCCGATTCGCTTTACGCGAAACGGTCACGCTGGGGGAAGAGGGGGGAGCCCTGGTTTTAGCCGGGGCAGGGTATGAACCCTTTTTGCCGCCAGCTTTACCAGGGGAGCGCCCAGGTTGGGTAGAGCCCACAGAAGGGCTCCGAATGGGCGCGAAAACAACCGTGCTCGTTGGCCTGGATGGGCCAGGAGCAGAGGGTGCCTTTCTAACTATTGAGGCATATGACGTCCCAGGCAGAGCCGGGCGCGCCAGGACCAAGTCCTTTGCCTCGCGGAATGAGAGTCGATCCTGGGCCTGAACGGCCAGGATTTCTTTCTCAAGGAGATATGCACCACATTGCTTCGAAGAAGCAGGGTGCGGCTCTCCGCAATTGACACACTTGGCCACACACGATTTGGACTTATCGTGTGCGACCTTGGAGCAATTTACTCAGACTTCGGGTGACCCCGATTTTGCACGTCTACATGATCGATTCGTATGGCCGAAGCGGTGGCAGTAATAGCACCGCCGCGGCAGTGGCACGAATGCCTTCACGCGGTAGCGGTACCAACCGGCACGCACCGACTCAGGGAGCTTGTCACAGTCGAACGTGACGAAGAGTGTAGGGGTGGGTCTCGAGGCCCCTCCCTGTTTTCTCATCACACGCTCGACCTTGACCGCCCCATGGTCGGCCAGCTCTAGGGTGATGTCCTCAATGGAGTATTCAACGAGTTCCCTCGCATAAACTACTCCTTTCACAAAGTTCATGGTAGAGTGCGGCGTCACACTCACCGGGGTGCCATGAAGTGTCCGAAGAGCACTTATCTTGGCCGCCTCGGCGGGATTCGCCGCATTCGCCAGAAGGCTCCCGTCCGAGAAACGGGTTACCTTCGGCTCTCTACCAATTGCACTAGCTAATCCTCTCCTCTGATGGATCATGTTGCCCTTGGACAACATGGTGCCATCAGTGGAGCGAATAACGAGGAAGCGTTTGAAGCCAGCGGGCTCGAAAACGCCAGGTAACCTCTGAATCAGGGGCCCCGATGTCATCGAGGCTCCGCCCTGTGCATTCTTGGTCTTAGTCGTAGTCATGGGCTCCGCACACGAGGGGGTAGAGGGGCCGGATGTGCCGATCTTGGCTTGGTCGCCTACCAAAGTGGCAGCAGACCCATCCGTCCCCGCAGCCCCCGCGGATGGAGAGGAGCCCCGAGTCTTCTTCGTCTTTTGAGTCTTTTTATTCTTTTTCTTTTTAGGAGCGGAGGGCGGGGAATGAACCCGCTTTTCACCTCCGCCGGCAAAAGTCCCCAGGCCAGATGGACCAGCCTCAGCCAGGTCCCTCTCCGAAATGGAGAAGGTCCTGGTTGTCGTAGGGGCACCTGTCGGAGGAGATCCCTCCCCTCCTTCTACTGCCTCGGAGCCCTCAGCCATTTGAGGAGGACCTTGCATAGGGGCGGATTCGGGTTCGGTGCTTGGCGCCGAGCCCGAATTCCCCCCCATGGAAGGCCCTACCGTCTGGGGCTGGGTCTCCTCAAGGACCATGTCTATCACAGGAGGGGCCTCCAGTTGGCCATCCCCTCCCAGGACATCGCAGGTCCCCTTGGCAGTATTGTCACTAGTCAGGTGGTGTGGGGAGGCACAGGCCTTGACCCCAGCAAGGTTCAAAATTCTTGCCAGCAGGTCTTTTGAGGGAAGCGACCGAAGGGGCCTGGCTTCCCTCTCCCCCCTAAGGGGGTTTGCCCTACCGAGCCGCTTGCACGAGGGGCGGTCGGCAATGGGCTGCCTGCTGGCTTTCTTGGCAGTCCCCTTAGAAAGCAAAGGAGGGACTGCCGCTGGAGATAGGGAGGTGCCCGAAAGCACCTCCAGAGAAGGGGGTGAGGGGGAGTCCCCTACACCCGTAGGCGTAGGAGAGGAGTAAGCCTCCTCTCCGGTTAAAGAATTATGGAGGGTCCCTTGCGCAAGCACAAGGGGGGGGACCTCCATTTTCTCGGTGGAGCTGCCCGAGGGCGGCTCCGTAGATGTTTTTGGGGAAGTTGGGGGTTGGGGTTTTTGTTTTTTTTCATACATGGGCATGGTGACCCTCTTTTGATTACGGGACGCAATAGCTCATCACCTCTCGCAGTTGCCCGCACTGCGAGAGGTGCTTACAAGCCCGGCAGAGCCAGGCGCCGCCATTCGGGACCACCCCTCCCGCCTGGTGGCCTGGCAGTCCTTCGGCATGGCGGCTCCACCTTGGACACGGCGTAAAAAATATAGGTTGTGAAGAGGAGAGGAAAAGGGATGTGAGGAAGATGTGGGTGGGGATGAAGCAGGTTGTTAAAAAAACCCCATCCCGAACCGGAGCTGAGGGGTTAGGGAACAATGTCCCCTCCCCCCCTCAGCCCCGATCCGGGGTAGGTGGCTTGAGACGAAGGTCAGCATTCTACCCTGTGAAATTAGAGGCTGACCAGAGAAAGTTGTGGGAGAGGTTGTATGAAAAGCGACGAGGTAGGGGAGAAATCGGGCTATCTGAAGGAAGGAAGAGAGGCTAAGCTGGGGCCGGACGGAGCGCTGGATCCCGTCAGCACGGCGGCCAGGATGGCAAATCGCCGCGCCCCTTACGGGGGGGTTCAGGGTCAAGTTGCTTTGAGTTGAAGTCCTCCTTTGAGATGACGGGGGAAGCAAAGCCTTCGAAAATTGAGGCTGTGAATTTTTCCGGTATAATTTCTTTGAAGAAAACGGAAGGTGAGTTTCTTTTGAGACGTCAACGGGTTGTTTGGACGACTATACGTAATTAAGGAAGTATTACGCGAAGATCAATCTTTAATGAAGCCTTTTGAGGAAGGACTTGGGTTCTTCTTTGGAGATGGAGACGTTGCACGGAATTAGATGGGTATTTTTACGTGGAGAGGATTCTTGACTAATCCAAGGTATATATTTGTTTTATCCAAGGAGGGATATTCTGTTTTATCTCGCAAGTTTCTTGACTTCAGCGTATGACAACCCAAATCGAAGAGGAGCAATATAGTCTGTTCCACGTGAGCTTTTTTCGCATAATCTCCTTGATTCCTGGCGAGATGGGTAAATATGTACGCCTTGAGTGAGGAAGTTTACACCATAGAAGGGGAGGGGGGACTATCGTCCATCGTTGGATTAGTGCGAACGCGGCTTCGGCTGTCGTTAACCTTAGCCAATCCCTACGTGGTTGGAAGGGGGAAGGATGCTAGGGAAGACTCCTTGTCTAAATACTGGGATTGATAAGGGCTGCATTCCTCAGCCTGATCTTATTGTTACTCACGCTTTTGAGCTTGAAAAAATGCTTCTAAGCGGCAACGAGTTGGAAATTTTCTTAGTAAAAAAAAGGAAATAAGGGGAGAAAAGTGACAGCTAGACTTGTTCCGACTTGTTTTCTACCGAAACATAAAGGAATTATACACAATATATATACGCTGTTACCAAGATATACAGGGTGAGTCAAAATTATCTCAACACTTCTATAAGTTTTATGATTTATTTTTTATTATTATTATGATTAATGATTTATATATATTTATTTTACAGATATACATTAATCCTGCTGACAGAATAACAATGGAGCACAGAAGGGTGGTTGCAAGCTTGATGGAAGTTTTTGAATCGGCAACAACAGTGCGTCGAAAGTTTGCTGAACAATTTCAAAATCGTAGCCCACCAAGCCGTTTAAAAATTTATCACATCTATGACAATTTTGTATCCACTGGATCAGTAGCAGACAACTATCAAGGAAATGCTGGGCGGCCCGGGACAAGAAGAATTAACTTGACAATTGATATCGTGCGGCAAACCCTACAACAGAGTCCATCTATATCGACGAGACGTTGCAGTCTGGAAACAAAGATTTGACAGAGCACAGGGTGCTGAATTCTATCCTAAGACCTTGGCATGCGACCATATCATCTACAAATTGCCCAAGCTTTGACAGCTCGGGAAAAACAGGTTCGAGTAGAATGCTGTGAGATTCTGGCTGAAATGACAAGGATTCAACCGGACATTGCTAATCGTATCGTATTTAGTGAAGAAACCACCTTTCATAAAAGTGGTGATGTTAACCGACAAAACACTATTTTCTGGGGTACTGAAAATCCACGTGTCATTCGAGAGCATGAATGGGCCTCTTCAAAGTAAATGTGTGGTGTGCCGTGACCACTACTGGTTTAATTGGCCCATATTTATTTACAACTTTAACGGTGAGTGCAGAGAGCTACCTACAAATGCTGTAAACGTTTGCCATTGATAACAAACCCCTACCTATCAGACAAGCAGGGTATTTACAACATGATGGTGCACCACCTCATTTTAGCCGCACTGTTCGCGCTTATCTTGATCAAACTTTTTCAAATCGTTGGATAGGTCGCGGTGGACCGTTGGCATGGCCACCATACTTCCCTGATCTCACACCTTGTGACTTCTCGTTATGGGGTATGATAAAGGATCGCGTGTATAGCAAAAGCGTTAGTGATATCGAAGAACTCAAGGACAGAATAAAAGGTGTAATATCAAATATTCCCCGTAAAATGTGTGTCAAGGCATTAAATTGTACTGTTGATCGCTGGTTTGTGTGCATCAATTGTGCTGGTGGACAGGTGGAGACTGTTTAGTAAACTCTGAATAAAATTCCTCTCATTCTAGTGTTAAAATTTAAATAAAATAAAACTTATAAAAGTGTTAACATAATTTTGACTCACCCTATAAATTACAAACAAAAAAATTACCAGCTTATTCTAAAATTCTCATGTAACCACAGAGCAAAAGGAAAATGAATACTTTAACAAAGACTTAGGTATACCATCAAAATTCGGAAACCAAACGACATTTTGTTTCCACTTGGTGAGTTTAACCCCCCCAAAGAACATGAAAATAACGGGGACATTCACAATTCATATCGCGAGGACAGTTATTCTCTCTTGATAAATACATATATACTACAAAGAAATGGAGTACACAAAATAATTAATTATCCTAAAAAAAATAATTTAAATGTACCTTAGATTATTACGGATATAAATATATACAACTACCAAACATTTGTTTAGGGCCATTCTCCACGGAACTAATCGGGATTAGCGGGTAACGCATTTCTGCTGAGGGAATCGGCTATCTGATTCTCTGTCCCTTTAATATAATTGCTTTAAAACTAGTACGCCTGGAGCAGGAGACTCCAGTTCATTTATCTTCCGTTCATGTTTTTCACAGCCTGAAGATATGTAAGGGGCAGTCTTTCCATTTTCACATGAAACTCTTTCCCTATTAAGTACATTTGGAATTTTATAAAACTTCAGATTATTCCTAAAGCTTCTCTTTCAATAACTGAATAGTTCTTTTCACGGGTTAATAGTTTGCGACTAGCGTAGGCCACAGGATGACTTTCGCCTCTGTCCTCATATTGAAGTAGTACACAACTAAGGCCTTCGTTGCTGCCGTCAGTTCGAATTCAGAACGACTTTTATAATGGGGCAAATTCAAAATCAAGGCAGAAACTAACTTCATTTTCAAGGAGTCAAAATTAGCGGTGGCTTTCGAGTTCCAAGTTATTGAGTCGGGAGAGTTCTTTTTCAAAATGTCGCAAAGGAAGGGTGCTCAGGGACGCAAAATTTGGGACAAAGTGTCGGTAGAATGAAGGGGACCCAATTAATGACCGGAGCTGCTTCTTATTGCCCGGAAGAGGCAAATTGACGATGTCCTTTATTTTCTCCTCTTGGGGACTAAGTTGTTTTTTTCCAATATTAAACCCTAAATATTTAATGGTTTCAAAGGCGAAGTGGCACTTACCAGATCCAATATTAAGACATTTCTATCGCAACCGGGTCAGCAAACCTCGAAGTGATACTAAATGTTGGTCCCAGTCGCGAGTAGCAATATAAATATTGTCAAAATAGAAAGAGGTATTTGGCAAACCATCCCAAATCCTTTGCATTAACCGATTATAATTGCTACAAGTGGTGATGAGCCTTACACAAGTCGAGTTCAATAATGAATTTCGATTCATCAAACAAATGGAGGTTTTGATCTATCAGAAGAATGGGTTCAGTGTCAGAAACGTTGACTGAGTTTAGTTTCTGAAAGTCGACACACATCCTATAAGAGCCATCGGGTTTCTTAACCATGGCTATCGGTGAGCCATAATCAGAAGTAGAGGGCTCAGTTATGTTTAATTGGAGCAAATTCTCCACGTCTAAATTAAAGGCTTACCCCAAGTCAATGGGTAATGGATAAGGCTTAGATATACCCGGTTCCTGTGTCGTGAGCTTGATGTCGTGTTCAAACTGAGTGGCCAATCTAGGGTTTTCGGAAATGATGTCACTAAACTGACTAAGGAGGAGCTGGAGCTGATTTCGTTGTTGTGGTGTCAGCCGCTCGTCGATTTTCAGACCAACAGTTTATAGGTCGGTCTCTCATGGCAAGGACAGTAAAGGATAGTCTTCATCCTGCTCAACACATAGTTTAAACGATATTAAGGGATTCGGAGGGGTAACCTGATTCCATGGCGGATCTTTAATCGAGGGCCACAATATTATTAACGTTGGCACGGCGGTGGTACCTCTTCAACATATTGATGTGGAATAATTTTTATCCGGAAGGTGTTCGGATTAGATAGTCCACAGGTTCTCGTGCCGCCAAAACCGGAAAGGGGCCCTTCCATTGGCTTAGGAGTTTATTGCTCTCAGTGGGCAGAGATAAGAGAACTTTGTCTTCTGCTTCGAGAGGGCGGTCTTTAGATTTAAATACGAAGTAGATTTTGTATTTTTTTAAATTTACTTCGGCGTTCTGGGACGCGATGCTGGCGCATTGTGATAACCTCTCGCAGAGTCCCAGGAAATAGGTATAGGAGGATTGAACTTCCTGATCGAGTAGACGTTGTAAAAATAACTACTTTAAAATACTAAGGGGGCCTCTTACGTTACAAGCGTACAAGAATTCGAACGGAGCAAAGCCAAGCGTACGATACGGGATATCCCTGTAAGCGAAGAGCGCCACATGAAGATAGTGGTGCTATTTACGTGGTTGTTCGGCACATATCTTACGGAGGATCGACATGAGAGTACCGTTTAATTTCTTACCCATTCCCTTGGTCTCTGAGTGGAAAGGAGTGGTCAAGAGGGGCTTTACCATCAGTAACTTTCCCATATACTCCATTGATTTTTAGGAAACTGTCTTACTCTGTTGGACAATACCTCCTTCGAAACGCCTACTCTCGAAAAAATGGATATGAAGGCTTCGGCACAGGTGATGCTATCTTTCCTCTCTAGTAGTAGGCCTCTAGAAAACACGTAGCAAAATCCACTAGAGTGAAAATATAGCTTTGCCCTTTACTAGATAGAAGGGAGGAAATGGAGCCGACGAGGTCGATGGCCACACGGGAGAAGGGTTCAGAAAGGATGGAACCACTCTGTAGGGTAGGGGGGCGGGTTTTACGCGACCTTTAGCAGAGATCTTATGACAAATGTCACACGACTGGCAATGCGTTGAGATGTCAGCTGCTGCGCAGGGCCAAAAGAAATGCTTGAAAATTCTCTGACCTGTCTTGTTATGATTAAATTGGCCAGAAAAGACAGTATCATTTCGCGACCTTGAGTACCATGGGGAAATAGGATTGGGGAATGCAAAAAGAGAGGTCTACTAGGTTCACGCTTTCCGTAGTCTCTTTGTAAAGGAGGCCATCCTTTTCGACGTAGGACACGATCTTGTTTCCACGAACCGAGTCTTGCTCTTTATTTTGTGACTTTTTCCATAAGGGGTGGAGAATTCCATACTCCTTCTGGGCCTTGGCGAATTCTGGGTTTAGAATTCCCTTAAAATTCTCAGTTAGCGGAAACTTCGAGGGGGGCAGAATCCTAGAATCCTTTTCTCGCTCCTACGCGTGTGGTGACCAGCTGGGCCAGTGGGTTAGGGGAGATTTTGGGACTTTGTTCAATTAGTACCAAACAGAATTAATTGGGGCCGAAACTGCTTCGGCCCACCCCTTAAAGTACTGACAGTCGATGTAGCACTTTACAATTGGGAAGCGGTGGGAATGTTCTTAAGTAGTTGTGGAGTACGGCAAATTCATCGTGGTCAGAAGACACATGGGGAGAAGCTTCTAAGAAACAATAATACAAGTACACCCTGTATCACGGGCGATAGTCGACATGCGACAGCCGTTTAAACTGCCATTCTCAAATTTTAAGGCTCCTGGTGAGCTCTTATTAAAGATAAAAAAGCACTTGGTCATCCGGCGGGCTTGGGGAGATGAAGAAACGGGGGCTTAACGGAAAGAAGAGGAGGAGCTACAGCGGGTCTTACTTGGTGAACCTGCTGAGGAAGGTTGCCCCGAAATTTAGAGTTCTGGGGACAGTTTGAACCTATGTGGTTTGCTACTCCGCACGTATAGCATACAATGGGTCTCTTTTGGAAGGATACTGAAGGGAAAGACTGGAAAGGGGGCTTCACGTATTGAGGTTCAGTGGAGTGAAAACTTCTTGGTTTGAAGGAGCCTGGAATTTTCGCGAACTTTGACTGGGAATTTTGATTAAATCGGGGATTTCCGGTTTTCGATATATGGGAGGGTGGGGAAGGCTTCTTGAAGTCCTTAGGGTACAAGTTATGACTTGACGCGAAGACATCCGCTTCTTCAACGCATTCCTTGAAGGATCGAAAACGTGGGTCCTTCACGGCTGCTCGGATCCCTGGGAGCAGCGAAGCTAGTAACTGGTCCTTTAAAACAAAATCTAATAATGAATCATAATTGGGGGAAATTTTTGAAGACTCTAGCCAAAGCTTAAGGTTTCTTTGGAGGGTATACCCAAACTGTCGGAACGTTTGACCAGGTAGGATGATATCACCACGGAACTTATGGCGGTAGTAATCAGGGGTCATATTATGGGCTGCGAGTAATTCAGCCTTGATGGTAGAATGATCAATTGTTCATTCTGGGGGCAATGAGATGGAGATATCTCTCAATTTCGAGTTGAGAAAGGGAAGCAATTTCACTACTCCTTCTGTTTCCAAATCAATCTGATTGATTTCCAGAATTTTTTCAAAGTGCGTGATGAATGAGGAAAATTCTTCGCCCTTCTTGAATATTGGAAGTTTAAAGGGGACACCTTGAGGAGCTTCCGATCTGCCACTCACAGATTGTGTTTCTGCTTGTGCTTGCATCATTTCCACTTATTGCTGGCATATTGTTCGCCTTTCTTCCTGTTTCGTTGTCTTTCTTCTCTTTCTAGTTCACGTTGTCTTTTTTCTCTTTCTAGTTCACGTTGTATTTCTTCTCTTTCTAATTCACGTTGTATTTCTTCTCTTTCTAGTTCACGTTGTCTTTCTTCTTTTTCACGTTGTCATTCTTCTGTTTCTAGTTCACGTTGTTTATCTTCTTGTTCTAGCTTCTCTTTACTTATTCTTTCTTCAATAACATGTCGTTCTTTATTTTGTAGATATTCTAGCAAATCCCTTCCAGACAGGCCAAGAAATTCGCCTTGTGGTTTATAAACTTCGAACAAAGCCATTTTTTCTCAATTTTCTTAGCTTTTTTTGTGCTAAAATAAAAAAAATCACTCAAACGTAGACCTACTGCGCGTGTGCAAACTTTTACCTACACTTACGAACTATTCGAGTTCCTATCTCTGGGACGATTCCAATGCCCGAAATAAAAATGGTCACTATCTTCTCCGCCTGGGAAATTCTACTCTCGACTCTTTGTTGGGGTCTGGGTATACTCAAATTAAATTAGTGGACTTTAAAATTTAAATGGGAAATTATTCTCCTTAAACCTTTAAGCACATCTTTAGCCTTTTTACTAAACACAAAAATTAATTAAAGGGGCCTTTAAAAGATCCTTAAAAAATACCGTTTTTTAATCCACCTAAGACACTTGACACCAGATGTCGTGGTATAGGTTTCTATATACCATACATATATCTATTATATTCGATTTTTAAAGTGCGCGGGGTTTGGTTTTAATAACTTTAGTCGGGCGGGTTTGATTACGAGGTCAGATTCTCGTAAGGCAGGGCTAATCAAATATAGCTACTTTAATTCTTTATTGGCCGAGTATTCAAAGTCTTACTTTGTTAAAGGCTAGTACACGGCTATGATGAGCTTAAGGTTGAAAGTAAAGGAGTCGACAAAAATAGATTTTGAATAAATATTAATAATTTAGGTTAAATGGTACAACAATAAAAGCCATATAATAAGACAAATAGATAGAGTGGTTAACATGCAAGTACTAAGATTTGGTATTTAAAATGCAATAAAATGGGTAGGTTAAGTGGAATTAAAATTGGGTTTTACTCAGGGACATAGTAAGCACACAATGATAATGGGGAAACAGTAGGTGGCCTTCATAAATTCAGGGAAGCTAAAATATATTTTAAAATACCTTGTACAAAATGGAGGGGAGAAGTTAGACGATGGTCGTTTACAAAGAAGTAGGGAAATGAAGCATTCCTTTGAGATAACGGCGGGAGGGAGGATCAGAGCCTCGAAAATGGAGGCTGTGAATTCTTCCGGTGTAATTTCTTCGAATAAAACGGAGGGTGAGTTTCTTCTGAGACGTCAACGGGTTGTTTGGACGACTAAGCGTAATTGAGGGGGTATCACACGTAGATCAATCTTTAATGAAGCCTTTTGGGACAAGACTTGTGTTCTTCTTTGGAGATGGAGACATTACACGGAATTAGACGGGTATTCTTACGTAGAGAGGATTCTTGACTAATTTAGGTAGATATTTGTTTTATCCAAAGAGGGATATTCTGTTTTATCCCACAAGTTCATTGGCTTTGGCGTATGGCAGCCTGAATCGAGGAAGAATAAGATAGTTTGTTCCACGCGAGCTTTTCTCGCACTTTCGTCCATCGTTTGATTAGTGCGAACGCGGCTTCGGCTGTTGTTTACCCCAGGCTTTTCCTGCGTGGCTGGAAGGGGGAAGGATGCAGAGGAAGACTCCTTGTCTAAATACTGGGATTGATTAAGGCTGCATTTCTCAGCTCGCTCCTGATATTTCTTACGCTTTTTAGCTTGGAAAAAGGCTTCTAAGCGGCAATGAGGTCCATCACGTGGAGGCCATGCTTAAAAGCACCGTTAATTTGCCCATCACGTGCTTGTTCCCTCATATATATATATATATATATATATATATATATATATATATATATATATATATATATATAAATATATATATATATATATATTTATATATATATTTATATATATATTTATATACATATATTTATATATATAAATATATATATATATATCTTTATATCTATTTATATATATATATATATATTTTTTTTTTATTTTTTTTTTTAACCTTTAAATTCGATAAATTATAAATTTGTAAATTATTTTTCCAACTTATCTAAATATCCTATCCACTCTAATTGGGAATTATAAAAATTAAGAGTTCTTGAGATATCTATCGCTTACTCGTTTTTTACTTTTGACCTTCAGGATAATAATTTGGCGAAATGTGTACCCTTAGCTTAAAAGTAATTTTATCTGGAATGCTTTCTTGTGTCCCTTTAGTGTTTGTCTTTCTTTTTTTCAGGGAGTTCTAATTTAATCTCTTATTTTTCTTTCCTTCCAATGCATAAAATTTTATTACATTCCTTTATTATGAAAGGGCGATTTTGGACTAAACTTCCCCCTGGCATTTAGCTATTCCCTTAACCTCACTAATTATAGTGCGCTAGTAATTCTTTAATAAAAAATATCATTTTAGCAGGTTCTATTATTTCAGCATGTCATTGGTTATGGTTATATAGCCAGAAAATAAAGGCCTGGATAGATATTGCGAGAGGCGCTTTCTGTGTCTGACCACCTGTCCCCGTGTAATTATATATGCGTGTGAGTATGTAAACGTGTGAAAGAGTCTTGAATTAATTTTTCCTATAGCCCTTAAAAGATCAGTATATATTATTATTTACATGACCAAAAGTTATTTATTTTTATTTGAATGAAAAAATGTTCTGCACCTTTAGTAGATTATTTGAATGTGCCTAAATATTTGCTTGTCCATTTCTACACTTCATTGGATTCCCATGAAACTCAACTTTGGGAGTTCATTATCAATCCTGATCCACCTTGCAACGAACCACCACAGCACTCCCCTCTGCGAAAACGGAGTTTTACAAATTAAAATGAACTCGTAGTCTTATAGTTCTTTATACACATTAAGAATTAACTAGAACTCATACAATATTTTATATTTATATCTATCAATATGCACGGTAGTTATATGTTCTTCGAGGCGTTCGGAAGTGGGAACTGCAACTTTTTAATATGAACGAAAATTTATTTGCGATTGTGTATGCGCCACAACTCTATTACTTTTACTTTTCTTTCCTTCCTTAAATTTTTATTATTGGATGCAGCATAAACTTCTTATGCGCTCCTGAAGGTTTTGTATTATTTGATATTCTTTTTATGCATAGAGCTTTGTGCGCGCCAATCAAATTATTATATTTACTCATATTTTCTTATACTTGTCTGCAAAACATAAATTTCAACGGTGTCAGAAATCCTGAGCTTCTTTGCTTAATCTACGTTGTGCAAGTGTTTAACATTTGTGCTTTCAAATATCCGTGCTTCATTACCTAATCGCTAACAAAGCCCCCTTTTTTGGTATCTTGACATTAATTTGTATGTATTCAACACCTCTTTTCTTTAATGAGACGGAACTTAATGATATCGAATTAACTTTAAATTAAGAATTTTACGGACTTTGTAGACTTAATTTGTTCTTGCAAAATTAATATTATTCGTATTATCAGATACTGGATTTTTCAGGTTCACACTTTTTTTTACTAAAAAGGAAATGAATTTATGGTATTAAATTGATTTGCACTGGATTTTTTTATACACATCACATATTGGTATTCGGAACAATTTCTACTGATGATATTATTAATTTTTTAAAAAGATGAACCCCAACATATGGCGTGAGTTCGTTCGTTAGTTTCATCTTGATCCAGTGTTATCCTTATTAAGCTGCGATGATGGGTGCCATATTTGTATGGAGAGACTGAATAAACCTTTTCCGTGTTAGGTTTTAACCTACGTCCACCTGATACGGTTCAACGTAGCGCATCTAGATTGCTTGTAGTAGTTCGATGTGTAGAAATAGGCTGCTGAAAAAAGGGCTCACCTGGTTTGAATGGGTCCTCTTCCTTGTGAGAGGAGCACAACATAACAGGTGATGGGTCTTTTTATTCAGGAGCTGAATATACTTTCTGGTCTCGTGCGGCGGACGGTCCCGAATTCTTGCTGCCTTATGATTCTTATGATCTTTTACTCTCCTTCTCTGTTTTAGAGTCTACGTCAGAGGGTATTTAATGTGTTGAAAATCGAGGGCGTGTCCCTAATGTTAGCCAAGGATGCGATTTGGGCAGCTTACTCTACTTCATGTTTATTCCTGTGTACACAGAGATAAAGAGAAGGTGACTAGGGAGTCTTGCCTCAGCCAGAATATCTATATCACAAACTTCGAGCATGAGATTTCGTGTTTAAGGCCCTGTGAGAATAAACAAAATCTGCCTCTTCCCGTTTTCAAGCACGGTGCCTTTTGATAAACATGTCAACGCAGATAACCGGTTTAGTTATCTGCTAGATCCTTGGTGTAACCTGAAAAAAAGCCTGGATAGATATCGCGAGAAGCGACTTTCTGTGTGGGATCGCGGGTGTGCCTTTAATTGTATATGCGTGTATGTAAGCCTGTGATTGTGTATGCGTACGAAAGTGTCTTGAATATATTAGCCTATAGCCCTTACCATAACAGTATATATTATTATTATTTAAGTATCAAAAGTTACATGTTATTATTTACATGAAAAAATGTTATATACTATTATTTACATGACCAAATGTGTTATATTATTATTTACATGACGAAATGTTATAATATATTATTATTTGCATGTAAAAATGGTATATATATTTAGTAGATTAATTGTATGTGCTTTCCCATTTCAATACCATAGGATTCCCATGGCACTCAACTTTGAGGTATTATTGTCGATCCTATTAAACCTTGCAATGGGGCAAGACATTCACAGTGCGACTAACCGGCTTTCAGAAAATAAAGAAGGAAGTATTCGGGAAACACTAAGATAGGATGCAAAACCTTGGCGTATTGTTTCCGATGAGAACGACTCTAATGATGTTCCTCGTTGGGCTGGTAATATTCCTATACATACGAGGGGCGGTCAATAAGTTTTGCGAATCTGTAGGGCAAAACAAAGGGAGGGGGATGGCTGTTTGTGAGGGTGTAAGGACAAATTATGAAAAGTCAGGACCAGCAACCGCACGCTCCTTTCTCGTCCATTTAAGAAGCTGATCGCAGATCGTAAGTCACAAATTTTTCAACAATGAAGAAGGTTGAGCACCGCGCAGTGTTCAAATTTTTGACCGAGGAAGGCAAGAATGCAAAAGAGATCCATGAACGTATGGTTGCAGTCTACACCGACACCGCCCATTCCTATGCAACCATTGCTCGTTGGAATAGGAAGTTCCGCCATGGTGGTGAACCCCTTGAAGATGATCCAGTCCAGGACGCCCTTCAGACGTGACCAACGAGGAAAATGTGACCTGTGTGGAGAGGTTGATCGTCGAAAAGCGACGGGTGAAAGTCGAAAAAATCGAGTGAGAACTTGGAATATCACATGGAAGTGTTATCAACATCATCCATGACAATTTTGCTATGACCAAGGTCTCTACACGTTGGGTCCCTATAAATCTCACGCCCCACAATCAACTTCAAGCTCGTCAAAGTCCAAAAGTCCAGAGTTGCACAAGCTGCCCTGCGCGAGTGCTTATTCTAGGAGCTTAATTATCTCCCCTACAGTCCAGATCTGGCCGCTAGCGACTACTTTTTATTCCGCCAGCTCAAGGCTGCACTGCGCGGATGCCGGTTTACGGACGATGAAGATGTCCAGCTCGCCGTCCAGGAGTGGATTTAACAGCAGTTGGGAGATTGATGGTTGTTAGGAATTCGAAGCCTCCGGGACAAGTGGCGCAAGTGCAATGAAGTCGAGGGTAGTTATATTGAAAAATACTAAAACATTTTTCCTCATATCTTGCTTACTTATATCCGAATTGCCAAACTTATTAATCCCCCCCCTCGTAGCTGAATCACTTCTTCTACCAATTGAATAATTCAAAGATTTCATTGTAAATAGCATTTTTGGAATTTAGATTTACACAGAGTAATTTGCATGTGGCTCAACGAAATGTAATAACCCATTGCCACTTGATATGAATGAGTTAGAAGAATTTTTAGGGACTACTTTCCTTATGTCTTTGGTAAAATGAACGAATACGAGCCTTTACATGAGTAGGATATTTAAATTCCATTTAATATCAAATGTTTTAGAAGGAATCGATGGGAAGAATTAAAGATCTCTCTTCATTTCGATAACATGCAAGTGGCAGATAGGAATGAGCCTAATCTATATAGACGATTTTTAAAATTTCTCTCCTCTGATTGACCACTTAAAAGGAGTCTTGCAATATCCGAATGCATCAAACAGGCTGCATAGATTAGATGATTGTGCCTTTCAGTGGATCCACTAATATCAAGAAATACATCCTAGGCAAATCCAATAAATGGAGATTTAAAATTTGTGCCCACTGCGTTACTTCTGCGATGATGTATGACTGTCATGTTTTTGATGAAATCCTAAATCCAGTAAAGGAGAACCAGACTTGGGTTTATCGGCCAATATTGTTATGCAGTAGTCACGAACATTTTATGTAGGGGCAAACCATCTTTATTCCATGATAATTGGTTTACCTGACCTGAACTAATGAGTCTTTGGCCAAAAAAACAGAACTACTCTCTTGGTACTACGAGGCAAAATCGGTTAAAAGAAATATCAATTGCTATGCCTTCATACAAGAAAATAATAAAGAAGCAAAGGGGTTTACATCTATAATTGAGTACAACTTATGATGGAATAGAATTGCCTGGTATGACTAGCGTTGTGTAACACTCTTCTCAAATCTTTCCTCAGTCTATCCTGTGGAAACGTGTAGGAGATGTGATAAGAAAACAATGAATTGTGAAAATATCTTGCCCCAAAATAGTCAAAACATACAAGGAAAAAATGGAAGCGATTGATCTTATGGACTCACTGACTGCTTTATAAATAACTCACTTTTAAATCCTTACATATTACCATAAAGTAATTTTCTATTTTATTGATACTCCTATATCATTGGTGAATGCAGCATGGCTTCTCTACAGGATAGATATTAATAGTTTGGAAGTACCTCATAATTCGTTTGTTTAGTTGCAAGCATTCATGTTTGGTGTGGCAAATATGCAGCTTTGGCATGGCAAAGGGAGCTACAAGGACCTAATTTAAGACTTTTTTTTTTATTTAAGGGGCTATCTGGCGACTGCCGACTTAGGCATAAGTTGCCGTAAACAAACAGCCTAGTTCTAAGCTACTTTAAAAAATTGAACAGGAAACAACAATAAAAAGAAATAACAATAACAATAACAAAGAAATAACAAAAACAATATAAAAAACAAAAACAACAATTAAACCGGGTTAAATGAAAGGAAGTAGGCCAGCCTCCCCCAAAAAGTCGATAAGTCCACCAGTCAAAGTGCGCGCACTCGTCCCGAGTTCAAGGGACAGGCGGTAGCGACCCCGCCCATCCTGGTACCAGGACAGGTGTCGTGCGCGAAGATCACCCAGACTGGGACATTTGACAAGAATGTCCTGAACAGTCTGGGGGACGACGCAGTCGTTGCAATAGGGCGCAGGCGAGTGCTCCATCAAATAGCGATGCGTCACACGAGTGTGCCCGATTCGGAGACGACAGAAAGCAACCTGAAGCCGCCGCGGCATTGGGGGATAGGATAATGGGAACAGTCTCGGTGCAATGGCACGAAACTTTAAGTTCCCTTCGACCGTCTCCCATCTTCTTTGCCAAGCAGTCCGAAGAGCTGTCCGTATTCCTGCCATGTAGTCGGTGTGAGGAAGAGCAAAACGCTGGTACGGCCGCAGAGTCTTGCAGACTCTTTGGCGCCATCATCGGCGCGCTCATTCCCCGCAATTCCTATATGTCCAGGAACCCAGCAAAAGATAATCTCGACATCTGCCTGGCTCGCCAAAACCGTGGCGTCACGAATTTTCGCGAACCAGGGGATGCGGAGATTCAATGCCCCGAGAGCACTCAGGGCGCTTTGTGAGTCGCTATAGATCACAATCCGGTCTCCAAACCGGGCACGTCGCGTAATCTTCCGTACTGAGTGGTGTATTGCCACCTGCTCGGCCGTGAAGACAGACGCAGCGCCTGGTAGAACCCCGCTGACTTCCAACAGAGGGGATACAGCGTGGAAGCCGACGCCCTCTTGGGACTTGGAGCCATCCGTATACACTGGCACGGTACCAGCGTGACCCCTTGTGTGCTCCAAAAAGGTCGAACGCAATACTCCCGGCGCAGTACAAGCTTTGGAAGCAAAGGCGTGGCGAAAAATAGCCAAATGTGGTACCCTCCAGGGTGGCCTCCTGGGCAGAACCAGGGGTGCCACCGGCCCGAAAGCTATACCTACTTCTCGAAGGAGCTTCCTGGCCCTAAACCCAAAGGGCTTAGGGTATGACTGGCGTCTCTCGGCGGCATAGGCACCATTGAGATCAGCTGCGGATGCAGTAAAAGCTGTTGGCAACTGAGGGAGGCGCTGGACTCGCGCGTACAGTCGAGTGATGCACTGCACGCGGTGCAGAGCGAGTGGCATCTCCCCAGCATCAACCAACAGGCTCTCAATGGAGGAAGTGCGGAAGGCACCGGTCACAAGGCGAAGGCCGGTGTGGTGGATCGAATCCGACTTCCGCAATAAACGCTCGGCTGCGGATGCATAAAACTCGCATCGGTATTCGAGCTTCGAGTGAACAAAGGATCGATAAAAAAGTAAGGCAGTAGCCCTATCAGCGCCAGAAGCGCTCAACGTCACGGAACGAAAAATGTCCATGGCGCGGGTACAAGAGACCCTAAGGCTGCGAATATGAGCCTCCCAGATGAGGCATCGGTCGAATACAAGATCAAGGAATCGGTTCGACTCAACCACATCCAGGCACACCCCATTAAGAAACAAATCTGGGTCAGGGTGAAGCCGTGGATGGCGGCAGAAGTGCACCACCTTAGGTTAGGACAAAGAAAACCGAAACCTGTGCGCTTCGGCATAGGGAGAGACGCGGTTCAATGCCTGTTGTTGTCGACGCTCCAGAGTTGGCATCTGGCCGCGCAAAAAGAGATCATAGGTCGTCGCGTAGAGCGTAGCGAGAACATCTTCCGGCAGCACCCTCTTTCTGCTACTTTAGGCTCCAGAGGGCTCCCCCACCCGTACGCAAAATTGACGATTTCGCAAAAATTCAGATATAAACATTGGGAGGCGTCCCCTCGCCCCCATCCTGTGGAGAGTCTCCATGATACCGTATCGCCATGCGGTATCATAGGCCTTCTCCAGATCAAAAAACACCGTGGCGTAGTGCTGTCTACGAAGGAAAGCCTCGCAGACTGCATTTTCCAGTCGGAGCAGAGCATCCGACATGGAGTGGAACTTACGGAAGCCGCACTGTGCAGAAGACAGATGGCCTCCGCTGTCGAGGAAATAGGCTAATTTAACATTTACCAATTTCTCCATCAACTTGCACACGCAAGAGTTTAGAGAGATTGGGCGGAAACCGGTCGGAGTAGAGTGATCTCTCCCCGGCTTGCGAAAGGCGAGCAAAGTAGCGATTAGCCAGGAGTCTGGGAGAAGACCATCCACTTAGATCCTGTTGAACAAATCTAACAGAATGGCCATGCCTCGCTCACCCAGGCGTCAAAGCATGGCGTACGGGACATCGTCCGGAACATGGGCGGTGTCCGCGCACAAAGCGAGAGCGGAACGCAACTCATTCACAGTAAACTTGTCGTTGAAGGGTTATTCGCCTCTGGAGGTAAAGTCCAGCCGACGGCCTTCTGCGACATGACAACGTACATTGAATGCTGGCGGAGCAGCATCACGGCAAGATAATGTGGAAAAAATGGGCGCTAAAGATTCCGCCACAGACGCGGGGTCCAAGATTGCGGTCCCATTCTCCTAAAGAACGGGAGGGGGGTCCTGCGAAAACTTGCCCTGAATCCTTTTGACTTGCTTCCACACCTCAGCTCAAGGGGTCTTCCCGTTAAGTGAAGACACGTAAGCCCGCCAAGAAGAGCTGCGGGCGTGCTTCGAAATATACCGGAACCTAGCCCTAGCCCGACGAAATTCAGCAACAGAGAAATCGTTCGGGCGGCGCTTATAGCGCATGTAGGCATAACGCTTCTGTTTGAGGGCCGTCTCACACTCGGCCGACCACCATGGGAGTGGTAGGTGTGCAAAACGGCCAGACGTCCTAGGAATAGTAGTCAGGCCCACGGCGATGAGGTTGCCGGAGAAGAACTCAATGGCCTCATCTACCGACCTAAACTCTTGGACTGAGATAGAGAATTAAGTTATTTCCTGCAATGCAGGCCACCGCGCCCGCGCCAAGCACCACTGAGGTGGTCTCTCAGGCGGCAGTTGCCCTGAAAATGATATTTGAATGGGAAAGTGATCACTACCATGGAGGTCATCGACCACCTCGAAATCAAAACCAGGCTGTGCATCCGAGGAGCACAAAGATAGATCAAGGCAAGAAAATGAAGCAGTTCTCGGACAGTGATGCGTAAACTCATCGACGTTTAGGACACCCATCTCAAGCTCTTCGATCAGATCGGCAAGGACTTTTTCCCTGGGATTTATGGAGTAATCTTCCCAGAGAGGATGCCTGCCGTTCAGATCTCCAAGCAAGAGATAGGGCCTCGGCAACCGTGCGACGATGCGGCGGAAGTCCCCCATGTCAAAGTCAGCTGACGGTGGAATGTACGCAGCAATCAGAGTATACCTCCTATCCAGGTGCAGCTGCACAGCCACTGCCTGAAAGGAGGTATCTAAAGAGCATGGAAGAACGAAGACATCATGCCGGGTGTAAACCACGCATCCCCAAGCATATCCATCCCGCGGTGGTGGGGTCACAAGACCCTTATAACCCGAAAGGGTGGGTAGGGGGCTCGCGCCTAGCATGGTCTCCTGCAAAACAAAAGCTAATGGGGAGCGGGATGAGACGAGCCTCCACAACTCGTCCCAGTTGGCCCGGAGTACACGGCAATTTAATTGAAGGAATATGCCCTCCAGGCCTAGCTTGGAATAGCCGTACGCTTCCCGGGGGCAGAACCCCGGGCGCTGTTGGCCGGAAAAAGCGCTGAAGGCGCTGTCGCCTTTGAGGAATTATTGGAGGAGGTTAAGGGCGCCATGCGACTCTTTTCCTCCCTTCACCTCAAAACTTTAGGCGGGCGTTGCGGCTTCAGGGGCGGGGGGGCTTTTTTTCGAGGAACCACTGTCTCCAAGCCACTCGCTTCATCTCGGGGCATGGGCGAAGGTGCCGAAGCTCCTCCGTTTCTGGTCTTCTTTCGGGGAACAGCTTTAGGAACCCCGGAAGATGGCCTAGCGACCATCTTCAGGGGTGTTGCCTCCCGTTTTGCCTTACAGGAAACGGTCACGCTGTGGGAAGGTGGGGGAAGCCCTGGTTTTAGCCGGGTCAGGGTATGAACCCTTTTTGCCTCCAGCTTTACCAAGGGAGCGCCCGGGTTGGGTAGAGCCCGCAGAAGGGCTCCGAATGGGCGTGTAAACAACCGTGCTAGTTGGGCTGGATGGGCCATGAGCAGAGGGTACCTCTCGAACTACTGAGGCATATGACGTCCCAGGCAGAGCCGGGCGCGCCAGGACCAAGTCTCTTACCTCGCGGAATGAGAGTCAATCCTGGGCCTGAACGGCCAGGATTTCTTTCTCAAGGAGATATGCACCACATTGCTTCGAAGAAGCAGGGTGCGGCTCTCCGCAATTGATAGACTTGGCCACACACGATTTGGACTTATCGTGTGCGACCTTAGAGCAATCTACACAGACTTTGGGTGACCCCGAATTTGCACGTCTACATGAGCGATTTGTATGGCCGAAGCGGTGACAATAATAGCACCCCTGCGGCAGTAGCACGAATGCCTTCACGCGGTAGCGGTACCACCCGAGACGCACCGACTCAGGGAGCTTTTCACACTCGAACGTGACGAAAAGTGTAGGAGTGGGTCTCGAGGCCCCTCCCTGTTTTCTCATCACACGTTCGACCTTGACCCTCTCTTGGTCGGCCAGCTCTAGGGTGTTGTCCTCAATGAAGTAGTCAACGGGTTCCCTCGCATAAACTACTTCTTTCACAAAGTTCATGGTAGAGTGCGGCGTCACATTCACCGGGGTGCCATTAAGTGTCCGAAGAGCACTTATCTTAGGCCGCCTCGGCGGGATTCGCCGCATTCGTCAGAAGGCTATCGTCCAAGAAACGGGCTACCTTCGGCTCTCTACCAATTGCAATAGCTAATCCTCTTCTCTGATGGATCATGTTGCCCTTGGACAACATGGTGCCATCAGTGGAGCGAATAACGAGAAAGCGTTTGAAGCCAGCGGGCTCGAAAACGCCAGGTAACCTCTGAATGAGGGGCCCCGATGTCATCGAGGCTCCGCCCTGTGCACTTTTGGTCTTTGTCATGGTCAGGAGCTCAGTACACGGGGGGCAGAGGGGCCGGATGTGCCAATCTTGGCTTGGTCGCTTGCCAAAGTGGCATCAGTCGTATCCATCGCCGTAGCCTCGACGATGAAGAGGAACCCCGAGTCTTCTTCGTCTTTTTGGTCTTTTTCGTCCTTTTCTTTTTTGGAGAGGAGGGCGGGGAATAAACCCGCTTCTCACCTTCGCCGGTAGAAGCCACCAGGCCAGATTTACCGGCCTAAGCCAGGTCCTTCTCCGAAATGGAGAAGGTCTTGGTGGTTGCAGGGGCATCATCCAGAGAAGATCCCTCCCCTCCTTGTGCTGCCTCGGAGGCCCCAGCCGTTTGAGGAGTACCTTGCATAGGGGTCGATTCGGTTTCGGTGCTTGGCGCCGAGCCCGGATTCCCCCCCATGTGAGGCCCTACCGTCTGAGGCTGGTTTTCCTTAAGGACCATGTCCATCACAGGAGGGGCCTCCAGTTGGCCATCCCCTTCCAGGACATCGCAGGTCCCCTTGGCAGCGTCATAAGTCTTTAGTGGGGAGGCACAGGCCTTGACCCCGGCAAGGTTTAATATTCTTGCCAGCAGGTCTTTTGAGAGAAGCGACCGAAGGGGGCTAGCTTCCCTCCCCCCCTAAGGGGGTTTGCCCGCCTTAGCCGCTTGCACGAGGGGCGGTCTGCAATGGGATGCCTGCTGGCTTTCTTGGCAGTCTCCTTAGAAAGCAAAGGAAGGACTGCCGCTGGGGATAGGGAGGTGCCCGAAAGCAACTCCTGAGAAGGGGGTGAGGGGGAGTCGCCTACACCCGTAGGCGTAGGAGAGGATTCAGCCTCCTCTCCGGTTAAAAAAGTATGGAGGGTCCCCTGCGCAAGCACAGGGGAGGGACCTCCATCTTTTCTGTGGAGCTTCACGAGGGCGGCTCCGTTGTTTTAGGGGGAATTAAGGGGAGATGTTTATTTTTTGCATCATTGGGCATGGTGACCCTCTTTTTTTTTACGGGACGCAATCGCTCACCAACTCTTGCAGTAGTTTGCACTGCAAGAGGTGCTTACAGGCCTGGCAGAGCCAGGTGCCGCCATTTGGGACCACCCCTCCCGCCTGGTGGCCTGGCAGTCCATCGTCATGGCGGTTCCACCTTGGACACGGCGTGAAATTGATAGAATGTGAAGAGGAGAGGAAAAGGGATGTGAGGAAGGTATGGGTGGGGATAAAGTAGGTTGTTAAAAAACCCCCATCCCGAACCGGAGCTCAGGGGTTAGGGAACATTGTCCTCTCCCCCCTCAGTCCCGATCCGGGACGGTTGGCTTGAGAAGAAGGTCAGCATCTACCCTGTGAATTTAGAGGCTGACCAGTGAAAGTTGTGCGAGAGGTTATGTGAAAAGAGAGAAAACAAGCGTTTTGAAGGAAGGAAGAGAGGCTAAGCTGGGGCCGGATGGGGCGCTGAGTCCTCTCAGCACGGCGGCCAGGATGGCAAATCGCCGCGCCCCTTATGGGGACCTAATTTAAGAAAACCACGCTTTATAAGTCTTAGAACGGAACATGTTGCCAAGAAGCAGAAATCACATGGAACAAAGCAGATTTCTGTTCCCCAAATCATAAAAGATAGAGTTAGCCATTGGCCTATGGTTATGGAAAATCGCACAAGGCCTGGAGGCAAACTTCCTAAGTGAAAGGGCAGGAACAACATATATTGTGTCATATGTTATCCTGTGCCTAAACAAAGAGCACAAATTGCTCTTCTGACCTTCATAGTTAATGACAACCTTAGATAGTTGTAAATGCGTCTTTTCATGTTGTATTTATGGGTGAGAATCATTAGGTTTTCAGAACATATTGGCATAGTTATTATAAGAAAATAGATTTATTTAGAGAAAATAAATTATGAAGAAAATCTTTTTACATTTCAGGAATAGGAATATTATACGTATATACCCATTTTGACTTGTTTTAATACCAAGCTCTTTCATAGTAAAACAAATTTCTGGGGTCCAAAAGTTTTCAAGGTAGATTGGACCATTGGTACATTTTGGAACTACTACCCAAACTCAAGAAAAAATAACTATTTTTTAATGAATCAGAATTTTTTTTTTTTTAAAGTCCAGATAAGTAGGAATTTATGACTGAAAATTTTTCTAAGTGAAAACAATTTGGAAATTTCATAAAAAACTTTCTCCAAAATTACATACATTGTCTACTTATAGATTTCATGTAGGTTAAATTTAAACCGTTTATATCTGATCTATTGCCGATCCTTTTCCACTCTGTTATAATGGATGTGGCCAATGATCCTCTTTTTCCCACAAATACTCCAAAATGTACTTGACACGTTAATAGAGAGTTAATCGAATGCTCCTTCAAGTTATATCGCTTGTTCGATCTATAAATGATTACCTTTTACTTCGCATTCATTATAATATATAAATTACTATATGTTTGCAATGCGTTTTTAACTCTAGATTTGAGTAAATATTAATCAAATGCTTTGGAAAATCACTGCAAATAGAGCTGCATTTTCTCGCAAACACAGCTAAACCTATTAATTTAATAGTCAATTTTCAAAGAGTGTCAGCGCCACTCCTCAGATTAGAAGACCTCCTGGTTCAACTCATGCGTGTCCCCATCATAAACAAAAGCCGATTTTAATTAATATTTTGAATTTTTACCGATTCTCGGATGCTTATTTGAGTTCGGTCCTCTGCACGGTCTTCGACCGTTCTTCACCTTTGAAGTCGAGAGAAGCTCAAGTAAAGGATGCTTTTCCACTACATCTGATAAATTTTCTCGTGTTGTGGTAATTTGAAAGCTATCAAATAAGTTTTCTCGCACCCTGCTTTCGTGTGGGTTCCTTTCCAAAAGCGATAATAATATTTAAATACTTAATATCTTCTGGAATTGGTTATTGTTATTTAGGAAACGCTCTCATACAAACATACCTGTATTTTAATTTGTAGCATCTCTCATCTGATCATTCAAAATATTCAGGAAGGAGTTTTAGAATAGTTTGGGAATTTGGGTAGGTTCAGGACATTTGACTTTCCTCTGATATAAATATGTTATTCTTTGAGGACTGAGCTCTGGACTTTTTGCGTCTCTACATGACAATCTCCACTATATTTTGGAGCAAGCCTATCAAAAACTTGAGAATAATATTAGAGATAATAATTATAATACTGCTAAAAATAATAATAAGGGGTCTACTGAATCATTTATTTGAGTATTCACTCATGGTATCAAAGCCGATTCGCACCTTGATATTTTGGTTTTTAGGCGAGTGCGAGTCTAGTCCCCGTTTTGATTTATTAGTTGTCGCAATAACATTGTAAATATTCGGCCGATTCTAACGGTATTTGAAAATCTTATGTCGTTTTACATTTTCTGCCGAATGACAATTTCCAAGGTCTTCCAGGATTAGCTGGGGAATTATTTGGCAATAACTTTATATCTTTCGGTCGATTTCAACGAAATTTAAATCTCTTATGTTGTTTTACATTCTATTTAGAATTATATAATTGTCAAGGGCTTCCTAAGTTTAGTTAGGATATTAATGGAAGTTTTGTGGGTCATAAGGGCAAAATTAGATTAACTGAAGCACGCGACATTTTGTCAGCAGAACTTGTTTGATATTTACCCCACACGTTAGTTCCAAAGAGCTTTTCTTCCGTTCCGACATTACAGCATGTTAAGTAATTGACAAATCAGTGTGGCTTATGAAAAAATATCTTAATAAGCCTAATCATCTGAGTTTTGTGGGGCAAAGATGATGAAGCAACACAAAACACAAATGATAATTGAAATATTGGTGCCGATGACTAAGATATATTTTCATTTCTTTAATTAAATTTCATAGATTTTAATAGCCCAATAAAATAGAGTAAATAGAACTAAGGAAAATATCTGTCCTCATAAAAAGTTCCCCCTTTGTTTGCGCAAGAAAACTCCTTGAAAAGATATCGTCCTTGTATCTAAGCAAAGAGTTCATCCTAGCCATAATGTGCACGACTATGCAAATGGAGTTGAATCATGAACAATCTCTAGGGAAAAATTGAACAGCATTTAATCATGGCCTTTGCCAATTGTAGATCTTTAAGATTAACCCAAGTATAGATTATTAATAAGATACTGGAATTAAATAATCCTGAGAAACAGGCGTATTCTTTACGCTTTGGGTTAGGCTCCTAGCAAGTGTAGGAAATTCCAAGCAATCTACAGCGGAGCGCTGAGTTTAACTCATGCTATTTCTTCCTATTTCCGTCTACGGAATTCGGCTAAGGGTTTTACAATCGAAACTTCTCTTATCTAGTATGTGTAGGTCTTCTTTAGGCTATAAAATTTTACCAAGAGCTTGGCATTGAGTGTCATTCATAACTCCATGGTGTAATTAATTAAAGCACTGGTGAGCCTCCGCAAATAAAGATGAAAAGAAGCGAAATTAATAATTATAATATACTAGGTCATTATTTCAATCGATAAAAGAACCCTTAATGTAGCTCAAAAGGCCCACCAAAATATCCTCAAGGCAGACGTTTTATTAATAATTTTAGTTCTAACCGAGATACAATCACAGAGCTTCACTTTTGTGAAGTGGCTCTCACTGATCTACAGTGCCGGGAGGAGTTTACCATCAACCACTCTTCATAGAGGATTTAGCACACCTTTAATCTATTTTAAACTCTTACATCCCATCCTCCGTTATGGATGGTTTATTATCGATCTCCTCTTATTGAGTGGTTTTATTACCTATCTTCACTTTAGGTAGGGTGTTTAGCATCGATTTGCACTCTACGTTGAGGTTTTTACAACCAATCTGTATTTTTGATATCCTTTGCTTATGGTAGTCGCCGTAGAGTCGACCGTATTTGGGACTTTGCCATGGAACTTACCACAATGTTGTTGTTTAACTTGGCTTTAATCGGAAGCGATGTATCTAGTAAACATGGCTGTTTCCCGGAGGTGAGGAGACATCACGTGTAACACCGTCACTTGTTACTCGCTTCGTTGAAGGAATGTAACTTGTTTAATAAATAATTTCGTTGAATAACACCCAAAGGGGCTCTACCTTTACATCCCCCGTCTCGTTGATCATTTACAGAAACTTGTCTCTACTCTAATAATTCATTTCTCTCTCGCACCTAGACGATGAGTGTCAGGTGGTGTTAAGTTCCTTAAAAGACAAAATATATTTAAGAGCCCTAAAACCATTCTACTCTGAGCGCGGTAGATTGATCGGGAAGTAGAATTTTGTTTCGTATCTTTTTTGTTAGCATCTCAAAGAGGTTGAATTAGCCTTTCATCAATAACCTTTGTCAAAGATCCTGACTTTGTTTATTGCGTCTTAGCTATTGGTAAATAAAGACAAAATTATCAGTGTTGATATGATGCACAGAGAGCTGTAACTGCTAAGGATAGAGCTGCTTTAAAACTAATCACAGTATATATATATATATATATATATATATATATATATATATATATATATATATATATATATATATATATATATATATATATTGAAAATCACATGACACGTGATATATAATAGATGTATTTTAAAGGCCCAAAGAAATGAAAACTTGCAACACAACCCGGAAAAACGCTAAGCAAATTATTATTAAATGTACCATAAAAGCTTCCGAAAGAAAATGGTAGATATAGTAACATAAAAATAGGGGAAAACTATTTTAACAGTTATAAGAAAATGAATAGAGGAGTTAGATTCAAACCTGTGTCATTAATCCCTCTTCGCTAAAGAAGGAACGCGACGCTCAACGCGAGAACTACCACCCTGTACTATGTGTATTTATAGTCAGCTATACGATGTTTCTGCATCTTTGTTTCTGTCTTCAAATTTATTTGAAAGGCAGAAAATAAAAATGGCGTAGCACTGTGGTGGTTGTATTATCACCGGCAGAACCTGTATTTGCTCCCTCTTTGTATGTGACATGGACAATGAGCCTTTAAATTGTGAGTAGGTAAGAGGATGTGGTATAAAAACTCCTTAGAGGTTCCTAGCTTAGGATGATACTGAGTTTGATGGGGTAACGCTTTGAGCGAAATATACTTACTGTGCATGGTAGCTTAGCGGTGAAGCATCTGACTTGCAATCAGCAGATCCAAGTTCGAGTCCCAGCTAGGAATTTTCAAAAAAATTTTCCCTGGCGTTATTTCTTTCTTCTCGGTAAAATGATCGCCTTCACTGTGCTGCCATCTGCTCTCATTGATTTTGAGTTCTTCTAATGTCCCTTTCTCTTGCCTTTAAAAAATTCCGGTTTCTTGTCTCATTTACTTATTAGCGTCCAATTCGTCTTTTACTTGTAATTAATATATATATATATATATATATATATTAATGGACTAACATTTCCGACGAAACATAAACTGGATATCCAGGAAGGAAATGAAGCCGCTTCGTAACAATTGTTGCATAAGGTTCAATTCAACATTATAAAAAATATCATCATTAGTGCTATAAATTTGAAACGAATTAAATACTAGGGAAGTGCGTAGAGGAAATCCAACGAAGGAAGGTAGTTTGGTATTGGCAAAAATTAAAAAAAATAAAGTGTGTCATCTTATGCAATGGCAATTTTTATTATGCACTCCTAGTTAGGCAATTCGTTAGTCTTCTTGTAGATCATCGAGAGATAGAAGTTTCTTGGTGCAATTTCACGAACACTTAGATCATCGATGTTGACTTAAACTCTTATTCTTCTTTTTTTCACAGCAACGTGAGTACTGAATGTATTCTTGCTTACTGCTCATGTGCGAAAGCAGTGATCAAATGAAGGATTGGGTGAAGAGGAAGTAGCCTCCAAGATCTAACCTAAAGCATAGAAATCGCAACCTTCTACATGGGCGAGCTGTTGAGAGAAAGAAAATTATATTTCCGCCTCTGTACATCACACTGAGTCTCGTGAAATAACTTGTCAGAGCATTTCAAACTTGAGTAGATCGTTTCAAGTAACTTTTTTTTGTGATTTTTTCGCATGTGAATTGACAAAATCAAAGAATATGTGTTTAATGGTCCACAGATTCGGGTAAATCAAAGATAAACATTTTATTGAGATAATGCAGGTGTCACAAACTAGGGTCGGGTGACATGCCCAGATTCTGTAACCCAAAAGTTGATAGCCAAGGATAGAAGATGCGTCGACTTAAAACGAAAAAACTTTATTTACAAATGTTTGATAAATGGATCGACTTGAAAATGCCGATATATTCAAAGACTAAATTACAACTTTGATAGGTCGAGCTAAGGAATGGCCTTTTAGAACATAAAAATATTTAGACTATGGAAGACACAAGAACAAAAAGGGAAAACAAAAATAACGCACGTATGATATTCCTCTCTATGAGACCACGGAGAAAAAAGGTTGAACCACAGAGGGAAGCACTCACCGGTAACGTAACTACAATGTACCTACGCGTACAAAAGTAAAAGAGCCCTCACGACCACCAATAACAGGCCTAGTATAAGCCACACAAAAACAAGGACACCACACACGGTTGTCCTACCACAGATGCACGAGAGGCACAACACTCGCGGTAAACCCGCACAAAAATGCAAAAGGGGTACAACTCTACCGGTTGTCTTACACTAAGTCAATCAATCACAATAACCTTAACTCAGGGTAACCTTAACTCAGGGTAACCTTAACTCAGGGTAACCTTAACTCAGGGTAACCTTAACTCAGGGTAACCTTAACTCAGGGTAACCTTAACTCAGGGTAACCTTTACTCAGGGTAACCTTTACTC